>OY804583.1:34876481-36076481 GCA_963680875.1 Bathymodiolus brooksi
CCTATGTTGTATCTTCTGGTCACCTCTGTTGTATCTTCTGGTCATCTCTGTTGTATCTTCTGGCCACCTCTGTTGTATCTTCTGGTCACCTATGTTGTATCTTCTGGTCACCTCTGTTGTATCTTCTGGTCACCTATGTTGTATCTTCTGGTCACCTCTGTTGTATCTTCTGGTCATCTCTGTTGTATCTTCTGGTCACCCCTGTGGTATCTTCTGGTCACCTATGTTATATCTTCTGGTCACCCCTGTTGTATCTTCTGGTCACCTATGTTGTATCTTCTGGTCACCTCTGTTGTATCTTCTGGTCACCTATGTTATATCTTCTGATCACCTATGTTGTATCTTCTGGTCACCTCTGTTGTATCTTCTGGTCACCTATGTTGTATCTTCTGGTCACCTCTGTTGTATCTTCTGGTCACCTCTGTTGTATCTTCTGGTCACCTCTGTTATATCTTCTGGTCACCTCTGTTGTATCTTCTGGTCACCCCTGTTGTATCTTCTGGTCATCTCTGTTATATCTTCTGGTCACCTATGTTGTATCTTCTGGTCACCTCTGTTGTATCTTCTGGTCACCTCTGTTGTATCTTCTGGTCACCTATGTTGTATCTTCTGGTCACATCTGTTGTATCTTCTGGTCATCCCTGTTGTATCTTCTGATCATCTCTGTTATATCTTCTGGTCATCTCTGTTGTATCTTCTGGTCATCTCTGTTGTATCTTCTGGTCACCTATGTTGTATCTTCTGGTCACCTCTGTTGTATCTTCTGGTCACCTATGTTGTATCTTCTGGTCACCTCTGTTGTATCTTCTGGTCACCTATGTTGTATCTTCTGGTCACCTATGTTGTATCTTCTGGTCACCTCTGTTGTATCTTCTGGTCACCTCTGTTGTATCTTCTGGTCACCTCTGTTGTATCTTCTGGTCATCTCTGTTGTATCTTCTGGTCACCTATGTTGTATCTTCTGGTCATCTCTGTTGTATCTTCTGGTCACCTCTGTTGTATCTTCTGGTCACCTCTGTTGTATCTTCTGGTCACCTATGTTGTATCTTCTGGTCACCTCTGTTGTATCTTCTGGTCACCTCTGTTGTATCTTCTGGTCACCTCTGTTGTATCTTCTGGTCACCTCTGTTGTATCTTCTGGTCACCTCTGTTATATCTTCTGGTCACCTATGTTATATCTTCTGGTCACCTCTGTTGTATCTTCTGGTCACCTCTGTTGTATCTTCTGGTCACCTATGTTGTATCTTCTGGTCACCTCTGTTGTATCTTCTGGTCACCTCTGTTGTATCTTCTGGTCACCTATGTTATATCTTCTGGTCACCTCTGTTGTATCTTCTGGTCACCTCTGTTGTATCTTCTGGTCACCTATGTTGTATCTTCTGGTCACCTCTGTTGTATCTTCTGGTCACCTCTGTTGTATCTTCTGGTCACCTCTGTTGTATCTTCTGGTCACCTATGTTATATCTTCTGGTCACCCCTGTTGTATCTTCTGGTCACCTCTGTTATATCTCCTGGTCACCTATGTTATATCTTCTGGTCACCTCTGTTGTATCTTCTGGTCACCTCTGTTGTATCTTCTGGTCACCTATGTTGTATCTTCTGGTCATCTCTGTTGTATCTTCTGGTCACCTCTGTTGTATCTTCTGGTCACCTATGTTGTATCTTCTGGTCACCTCTGTTGTATCTTCTGGTCATCTCTGTTGTATCTTCTGGTCACCTCTGTTGTATCTTCTGGTCACCTATGTTGTATCTTCTGGTCACCTCTGTTGTATCTTCTGGTCATCTCTGTTGTATCTTCTGGTCACCTCTGTTGTATCTTCTGGTCACCTATGTTGTATCTTCTGGTCACCTCTGTTGTATCTTCTGGTCACCTATGTTGTATCTTCTGGTCACCTCTGTTGTATCTTCTGGTCATCTCTGTTGTATCTTCTGGTCACCTCTGTTGTATCTTCTGGTCACCTATGTTGTATCTTCTGGTCACCTCTGTTGTATCTTCTGGTCACCTATGTTGTATCTTCTGGTCACCTCTGTTGTATCTTCTGGTCATCTCTGTTGTATCTTCTGGTCACCCCTGTTGTATCTTCTGGTCACCTATGTTATATCTTCTGGTCACCCCTGTTGTATCTTCTGGTCACCTATGTTGTATCTTCTGGTCACCTCTGTTGTATCTTCTGGTCACCTATGTTATATCTTCTGGTCACCTATGTTGTATCTTCTGGTCACCTCTGTTGTATCTTCTGGTCACCTCTGTTGTATCTTCTGGTCACCTATGTTGTATCTTCTGGTCACCTCTGTTGTATCTTCTGGTCACCTATGTTGTATCTTCTGGTCACCTCTGTTATATCTTCTGGTCACCTCTGTTGTATCTTCTGGTCACCTATGTTATATCTTCTGGTCACCTCTGTTGTATCTTCTGGTCACCTATGTTGTATCTTCTGGTCACCTCTGTTATATCTTCTGGTCACCTCTGTTGTATCTTCTGGTCACCTCTGTTGTATCTTCTGGTCACCTATGTTATATCTTCTGGTCACCTATGTTGTATCTTCTGGTCACCTCTGTTGTATCTTCTGGTCACCTATGTTGTATCTTCTGGTCACCTCTGTTGTATCTTCTGGTCATCTCTGTTGTATCTTCTGGTCACCCCTGTTGTATCTTCTGGTCACCTATGTTATATCTTCTGGTCACCCCTGTTGTATCTTCTGGTCACCTATGTTGTATCTTCTGGTCACCTCTGTTGTATCTTCTGGTCACCTATGTTATATCTTCTGGTCACCTATGTTGTATCTTCTGGTCACCTCTGTTGTATCTTCTGGTCACCTATGTTGTATCTTCTGGTCACCTATGTTGTATCTTCTGGTCACCTCTGTTATATCTTCTGGTCATCTCTGTTGTATCTTCTGGTCACCTATGTTGTATCTTCTGGTCACCTATGTTGTATCTTCTGGTCACCTATGTTGTATCTTCTGGTCACCTCTGTTGTATCTTCTGGTCACCTATGTTATATCTTCTGGTCACCTATGTTGTATCTTCTGGTCACCTATGTTGTATCTTCTGGTCACCTATGTTGTATCTTCTGGTCACCTCTGTTATATCTTCTGGTCACCTATGTTGTATCTTCTGGTCACCTCTGTTGTATCTTCTGGTCACCTATGTTGTATCTTCTGGTCACCTATGTTGTATCTTCTGGTCACCTCTGTTATATCTTCTGGTCACCTCTGTTGTATCTTCTGGTCATCTCTGTTGTATCTTCTGCACACCTCTGTTGTATCTTCTGGTCATCTCTGTTGTATCTTCTGGTCACCTCTGTTGTATCTTCTGGTCACCTCTGTTGTATCTTCTGGTCACCTCTGTTGTATCTTCTGGTCACCTCTGTTGTATCTTCTGGTCACCTCTGTTGTATCTTCTGGTCACCTCTGTTATATCTTCTGGTCACCTATGTTGTATCTTCTGGTCACCGCTGTTGTATCTTCTGGTCACCTATGTTATATCTTCTGGTCACCTATGTTGTATCTTCTGGTCACCTCTGTTGTATCTTCTGGTCACCTATGTTGTATCTTCTGGTCACCTCTGTTGTATCTTCTGGTCACCTATGTTGTATCTTCTGGTCACCTCTGTTGTATCTTCTGGTCACCTCTGTTGTATCTTCTGGTCACCTCTGTTGTATCTTCTGGTCACCTATGTTGTATCTTCTGGTCACCTCTGTTATATCTTCTGGTCACCTCTGTTGTATCTTCTGGTCACCTATGTTATATCTTCTGGTCACCTCTGTTGTATCTTCTGGTCACCTATGTTGTATCTTCTGGTCACCTCTGTTATATCTTCTGGTCACCTCTGTTGTATCTTCTGGTCACCTCTGTTGTATCTTCTGGTCACCTATGTTATATCTTCTGGTCACCTATGTTGTATCTTCTGGTCACCTCTGTTGTATCTTCTGGTCACCTATGTTGTATCTTCTGGTCACCTCTGTTGTATCTTCTGGTCATCTCTGTTGTATCTTCTGGTCACCCCTGTTGTATCTTCTGGTCACCTATGTTATATCTTCTGGTCACCCCTGTTGTATCTTCTGGTCACCTATGTTGTATCTTCTGGTCACCTCTGTTGTATCTTCTGGTCACCTATGTTATATCTTCTGGTCACCTCTGTTGTATCTTCTGGTCACCTATGTTGTATCTTCTGGTCACCTATGTTGTATCTTCTGGTCACCTCTGTTGTATCTTCTGGTCACCTCTGTTATATCTTCTGGTCACCTCTGTTGTATCTTCTGGTCACCTCTGTTATATCTTCTGGTCATCTCTGTTGTATCTTCTGGTCACCTATGTTGTATCTTCTGGTCACCTATGTTGTATCTTCTGGTCACCTATGTTGTATCTTCTGGTCACCTCTGTTGTATCTTCTGGTCACCTATGTTATATCTTCTGGTCACCTATGTTGTATCTTCTGGTCACCTATGTTGTATCTTCTGGTCACCTATGTTGTATCTTCTGGTCACCTCTGTTGTATCTTCTGGTCACCTCTGTTGTATCTTCTGGTCACCTCTGTTGTATCTTCTGGTCACCTCTGTTGTATCTTCTGGTCACCTCTGTTATATCTTCTGGTCACCTATGTTGTATCTTCTGGTCACCGCTGTTGTATCTTCTGGTCACCTATGTTATATCTTCTGGTCACCTATGTTGTATCTTCTGGTCACCTCTGTTGTATCTTCTGGTCACCTATGTTGTATCTTCTGGTCACCTCTGTTGTATCTTCTGGTCACCTATGTTGTATCTTCTGGTCACCTCTGTTGTATCTTCTGGGCATCTCTGTTGTATCTTCTGGTCACCCCTGTTGTATCTTCTGGTCACCTATGTTATATCTTCTGGTCACCCCTGTTGTATCTTCTGGTCACCTATGTTGTATCTTCTGGTCATCACTGTTGTATCTTCTGGTCACCTATGTTATATCTTCTGGTCACCTATGTTGTATCTTCTGGTCACCTCTGTTGTATCTTCTGGTCACCTATGTTGTATCTTCTGGTCACCTATGTTGTATCTTCTGGTCACCTCTGTTGTATCTTCTGGTCACCTCTGTTATATCTTCTGGTCACCTCTGTTGTATCTTCTGGTCACCTATGTTATATCTTCTGGTCACCTCTGTTGTATCTTCTGGTCACCTCTGTTGTATCTTCTGGTCACCTATGTTGTATCTTCTGGTCACCTCTGTTGTATCTTCTGGTCACCTCTGTTGTATCTTCTGGTCACCTCTGTTGTATCTTCTGGTCACCTATGTTATATCTTCTGGTCACCCCTGTTGTATCTTCTGGTCACCTCTGTTATATCTCCTGGTCACCTATGTTATATCTTCTGGTCACCTCTGTTGTATATTCTGGTCACCTCTGTTGTATCTTCTGGTCACCTATGTTGTATCTTCTGGTCATCTCTGTTGTATCTTCTGGTCACCTCTGTTGTATCTTCTGGTCACCTATGTTGTATCTTCTGGTCACCTCTGTTGTATCTTCTGGTCATCTCTGTTGTATCTTCTGGTCACCTCTGTTGTATCTTCTGGTCACCTATGTTGTATCTTCTGGTCACCTCTGTTGTATCTTCTGGTCATCTCTGTTGTATCTTCTGGTCACCTCTGTTGTATCTTCTGGTCACCTATGTTGTATCTTCTGGTCACCTCTGTTGTATCTTCTGGTCACCTATGTTGTATCTTCTGGTCACCTCTGTTGTATCTTCTGGTCATCTCTGTTGTATCTTCTGGTCACCTCTGTTGTATCTTCTGGTCACCTATGTTGTATCTTCTGGTCACCTCTGTTGTATCTTCTGGTCACCTATGTTGTATCTTCTGGTCACCTCTGTTGTATCTTCTGGTCATCTCTGTTGTATCTTCTGGTCACCCCTGTTGTATCTTCTGGTCACCTATGTTATATCTTCTGGTCACCCCTGTTGTATCTTCTGGTCACCTATGTTGTATCTTCTGGGCACCTCTGTTGTATCTTCTGGTCACCTATGTTATATCTTCTGGTCACCTATGTTGTATCTTCTGGTCACCTCTGTTGTATCTTCTGGTCACCTATGTTGTATCTTCTGGTCACCTATGTTGTATCTTCTGGTCACCTCTGTTGTATCTTCTGGTCACCTATGTTGTATCTTCTGGTCACCTCTGTTGTATCTTCTGGTCACCTCTGTTGTATCTTCTGGTCACCTCTGTTGTATCTTCTGGTCACCTATGTTGTATCTTCTGGTCACCTCTGTTATATCTTCTGGTCACCTCTGTTGTATCTTCTGGTCACCTATGTTATATCTTCTGGTCACCTCTGTTGTATCTTCTGGTCACCTATGTTGTATCTTCTGGTCACCTCTGTTATATCTTCTGGTCACCTCTGTTGTATCTTCTGGTCACCTCTGTTGTATCTTCTGGTCACCTATGTTATATCTTCTGGTCACCTATGTTGTATCTTCTGGTCACCTCTGTTGTATCTTCTGGTCACCTATGTTGTATCTTCTGGTCACCTCTGTTGTATCTTCTGGTCATCTCTGTTGTATCTTCTGGTCACCCCTGTTGTATCTTCTGGTCACCTATGTTATATCTTCTGGTCACCCCTGTTGTATCTTCTGGTCACCTATGTTGTATCTTCTGGTCACCTCTGTTGTATCTTCTGGTCACCTATGTTATATCTTCTGGTCACCTATGTTGTATCTTCTGGTCACCTCTGTTGTATCTTCTGGTCACCTATGTTGTATCTTCTGGTCACCTATGTTGTATCTTCTGGTTACCTCTGTTATATCTTCTGGTCATCTCTGTTGTAGCTTCTGGTCACCTATGTTGTATCTTCTGGTCACCTATGTTGTATCTTCTGGTCACCTATGTTGTATCTTCTGGTCACCTCTGTTGTATCTTCTGGTCACCTATGTTATATCTTCTGGTCACCTATGTTGTATCTTCTGGTCACCTATGTTGTATCTTCTGGTCACCTATGTTGTATCTTCTGGTCACCTCTGTTATATCTTCTGGTCACCTATGTTGTATCTTCTTGTCACCTCTGTTGTATCTTCTGGTCACCTATGTTGTATCTTCTGGTCACCTATGTTGTATCTTCTGGTCACCTCTGTTATATCTTCTGGTCACCTCTGTTGTATCTTCTGGTCATCTCTGTTGTATCTTCTGCACACCTCTGTTGTATCTTCTGGTCATCTCTGTTGTATCTTCTGGTCACCTCTGTTGTATCTTCTGGTCACCTCTGTTGTATCTTCTGGTCACCTCTGTTGTATCTTCTGGTCACCTCTGTTGTATCTTCTGGTCACCTCTGTTGTATCTTCTGGTCACCTCTGTTATATCTTCTGGTCACCTATGTTGTATCTTCTGGTCACCGCTGTTGTATCTTCTGGTCACCTATGTTATATCTTCTGGTCACCTATGTTGTATCTTCTGGTCACCTCTGTTGTATCTTCTGGTCACCTATGTTGTATCTTCTGGTCACCTCTGTTGTATCTTCTGGTCACCTATGTTTTATCTTCTGGTCACCTCTGTTGTATCTTCTGGGCATCTCTGTTGTATCTTCTGGTCACCCCTGTTGTATCTTCTGGTCACCTATGTTATATCTTCTGGTCACCCCTGTTGTATCTTCTGGTCACCTATGTTGTATCTTCTGGTCATCACTGTTGTATCTTCTGGTCACCTATGTTATATCTTCTGGTCACCTATGTTGTATCTTCTGGTCACCTCTGTTGTATCTTCTGGTCACCTATGTTGTATCTTCTGGTCACCTATGTTGTATCTTCTGGTCACCTCTGTTGTATCTTCTGGTCACCTCTGTTATATCTTCTGGTCACCTCTGTTGTATCTTCTGGTCACCCCTGTTGTATCTTCTGGTCATCTCTGTTATATCTTCTGGTCACCTATGTTGTATCTTCTGGTCACCTCTGTTGTATCTTCTGGTCACCTCTGTTGTATCTTCTGGTCTCCTATGTTGTATCTTCTGGTCACCTCTGTTGTATCTTCTGGTCATCCCTGTTGTATCTTCTGATCATCTCTGTTATATCTTCTGGTCATCTCTGTTGTATCTTCTGGTCATCTCTGTTGTATCTTCTGGTCACCTATGTTGTATCTTCTGGTCACCTCTGTTGTATCTTCTGTTCACCTATGTTGTATCTTCTGGTCACCTCTGTTGTATCTTCTGGTCACCTCTGTTGTATCTTCTGGTCACCTATGTTGTATCTTCTGGTCACCTATGTTGTATCTTCTGGTCACCTCTGTTATATCTTCTGGTCACCTCTGTTGTATCTTCTGGTCACCTCTGTTGTATCTTCTGGTCATCTCTGTTGTATCTTCTGTTCACCTCTGTTGTATCTTCTGGTCACCTCTGTTGTATCTTCTGGTCACCTCTGTTGTATCTTCTGGTCATCTCTGTTGTATCTTCTGGTCACCTATGTTGTATCTTCTGGTCATCTCTGTTGTATCTTCTGGTCACCTCTGTTGTATCTTCTGGTCACCTATGTTGTATCTTCTGGTCACCTCTGTTGTATCTTCTGGTCACCTATGTTGTATCTTCTGGTCACCTCTGTTGTATCTTCTGGTCACCTCTGTTATATCTTCTGGTCACCTATGTTGTATCTTCTGGTCACCTATGTTGTATCTTCTGGTCACCCCTGTTGTATCTTCTGGTCACCTCTGTTGTATCTTCTGGTCACCTATGTTGTATCTTCTGGTCACCTCTGTTATATCTTCTGGTCACCTATGTTATATCTTCTGGTCACCTCTGTTGTATCTTCTGGTCACCTCTGTTGTATCTTCTGGTCACCTATGTTGTATCTTCTGGTCACCTCTGTTGTATCTTCTGGTCACCTCTGTTGTATCTTCTGGTCACCTATGTTATATCTTCTGGTCACCTCTGTTGTATCTTCTGGTCACCTCTGTTGTATCTTCTGGTCACCTATGTTGTATCTTCTGGTCACCTCTGTTGTATCTTCTGGTCACCTCTGTTGTATCTTCTGGTCACCTCTGTTGTATCTTCTGGTCACCTATGTTATATTTTCTGGTCACCCCTGTTGTATCTTCTGGTCACCTCTGTTATATCTTCTGGTCACCTATGTTATATCTTCTGGTCACCTCTGTTGTATCTTCTGGTCACCTCTGTTGTATATTCTGGTCACCTATGTTGTATCTTCTGGTCATCTCTGTTGTATCTTCTGGTCACCTCTGTTATATCTTCTGGTCATCTCTGTTATATCTTCTGGTCACCTCTGTTGTATCTTCTGGTCACCTCTGTTATATCTTCTGGTCACCTCTGTTGTATCTTCTGGTCACCTCTGTTGTATCTTCTGGTCACCTATGTTGTATCTTCTGGTCACCTCTGTTATATCTTCTGGTCACCTCTGTTGTATCTTCTGGTCACCTATGTTATATCTTCTGGTCACCTCTGTTGTATCTTCTGGTCACCTATGTTGTATCTTCTGGTCACCTCTGTTATATCTTCTGGTCACCTCTGTTGTATCTTCTGGTCACCTCTGTTGTATCTTCTGGTCACCTATGTTATATCTTCTGGTCACCTATGTTGTATCTTCTGGTCACCTCTGTTGTATCTTCTGGTCACCTATGTTGTATCTTCTGGTCACTTCTGTTGTATCTTCTGGTCATCTCTGTTGTATCTTCTGGTCACCCCTGTTGTATCTTCTGGTCACCTATGTTATATCTTCTGGTCACCCCTGTTGTATCTTCTGGTCACCTATGTTGTATCTTCTGGTCACCTCTGTTGTATCTTCTGGTCACCTATGTTATATCTTCTGGTCACCTATGTTGTATCTTCTGGTCACCTCTGTTGTATCTTCTGGTCACCTATGTTGTATCTTCTGGTCACCTATGTTGTATCTTCTGGTTACCTCTGTTATATCTTCTGGTCATCTCTGTTGTAGCTTCTGGTCACCTATGTTGTATCTTCTGGTCACCTATGTTGTATCTTCTGGTCACCTATGTTGTATCTTCTGGTCACCTCTGTTGTATCTTCTGGTCACCTATGTTATATCTTCTGGTCACCTATGTTGTATCTTCTGGTCACCTATGTTGTATCTTCTGGTCACCTATGTTGTATCTTCTGGTCACCTCTGTTATATCTTCTGGTCACCTATGTTGTATCTTCTTGTCACCTCTGTTGTATCTTCTGGTCACCTATGTTGTATCTTCTGGTCACCTATGTTGTATCTTCTGGTCACCTCTGTTATATCTTCTGGTCACCTCTGTTGTATCTTCTGGTCATCTCTGTTGTATCTTCTGCACACCTCTGTTGTATCTTCTGGTCATCTCTGTTGTATCTTCTGGTCACCTCTGTTGTATCTTCTGGTCACCTCTGTTGTATCTTCTGGTCACCTCTGTTGTATCTTCTGGTCACCTCTGTTGTATCTTCTGGTCACCTCTGTTGTATCTTCTGGTCACCTCTGTTATATCTTCTGGTCACCTATGTTGTATCTTCTGGTCACCGCTGTTGTATCTTCTGGTCACCTATGTTATATCTTCTGGTCACCTATGTTGTATCTTCTGGTCACCTCTGTTGTATCTTCTGGTCACCTATGTTGTATCTTCTGGTCACCTCTGTTGTATCTTCTGGTCACCTATGTTGTATCTTCTGGTCACCTCTGTTGTATCTTCTGGGCATCTCTGTTGTATCTTCTGGTCACCCCTGTTGTATCTTCTGGTCACCTATGTTATATCTTCTGGTCACCCCTGTTGTATCTTCTGGTCACCTATGTTGTATCTTCTGGTCATCACTGTTGTATCTTCTGGTCACCTATGTTATATCTTCTGGTCACCTATGTTGTATCTTCTGGTCACCTCTGTTGTATCTTCTGGTCACCTATGTTGTATCTTCTGGTCACCTATGTTGTATCTTCTGGTCACCTCTGTTGTATCTTCTGGTCACCTCTGTTATATCTTCTGGTCACCTCTGTTGTATCTTCTGGTCACCCCTGTTGTATCTTCTGGTCATCTCTGTTATATCTTCTGGTCACCTATGTTGTATCTTCTGGTCACCTCTGTTGTATCTTCTGGTCACCTCTGTTGTATCTTCTGGTCTCCTATGTTGTATCTTCTGGTCACCTCTGTTGTATCTTCTGGTCATCCCTGTTGTATCTTCTGATCATCTCTGTTATATCTTCTGGTCATCTCTGTTGTATCTTCTGGTCATCTCTGTTGTATCTTCTGGTCACCTATGTTGTATCTTCTGGTCACCTCTGTTGTATCTTCTGTTCACCTATGTTGTATCTTCTGGTCACCTCTGTTGTATCTTCTGGTCACCTCTGTTGTATCTTCTGGTCACCTATGTTGTATCTTCTGGTCACCTATGTTGTATCTTCTGGTCACCTCTGTTATATCTTCTGGTCACCTCTGTTGTATCTTCTGGTCACCTCTGTTGTATCTTCTGGTCATCTCTGTTGTATCTTCTGTTCACCTCTGTTGTATCTTCTGGTCACCTCTGTTGTATCTTCTGGTCACCTCTGTTGTATCTTCTGGTCATCTCTGTTGTATCTTCTGGTCACCTATGTTGTATCTTCTGGTCATCTCTGTTGTATCTTCTGGTCACCTCTGTTGTATCTTCTGGTCACCTATGTTGTATCTTCTGGTCACCTCTGTTGTATCTTCTGGTCACCTATGTTGTATCTTCTGGTCACCTCTGTTGTATCTTCTGGTCACCTCTGTTATATCTTCTGGTCACCTATGTTGTATCTTCTGGTCACCTATGTTGTATCTTCTGGTCACCCCTGTTGTATCTTCTGGTCACCTCTGTTGTATCTTCTGGTCACCTATGTTGTATCTTCTGGTCACCTCTGTTATATCTTCTGGTCACCTATGTTATATCTTCTGGTCACCTCTGTTGTATCTTCTGGTCACCTCTGTTGTATCTTCTGGTCACCTATGTTGTATCTTCTGGTCACCTCTGTTGTATCTTCTGGTCACCTCTGTTGTATCTTCTGGTCACCTATGTTATATCTTCTGGTCACCTCTGTTGTATCTTCTGGTCACCTCTGTTGTATCTTCTGGTCACCTATGTTGTATCTTCTGGTCACCTCTGTTGTATCTTCTGGTCACCTCTGTTGTATCTTCTGGTCACCTCTGTTGTATCTTCTGGTCACCTATGTTATATTTTCTGGTCACCCCTGTTGTATCTTCTGGTCACCTCTGTTATATCTTCTGGTCACCTATGTTATATCTTCTGGTCACCTCTGTTGTATCTTCTGGTCACCTCTGTTGTATCTTCTGGTCACCTATGTTGTATCTTCTGGTCATCTCTGTTGTATCTTCTGGTCACCTCTGTTATATCTTCTGGTCATCTCTGTTATATCTTCTGGTCACCTCTGTTGTATCTTCTGGTCACCTCTGTTATATCTTCTGGTCACCTCTGTTGTATCTTCTGGTCATCTCTGTTGTATCTTCTGGTCACCTCTGTTGTATCTTCTGGTCACCTATGTTGTATCTTCTGGTCATCTCTGTTGTATCTTCTGATCACCTCTGTTGTATCTTCTGGTCACCTATGTTGTATCTTCTGGTCACCTCTGTTATATCTTCTGGTCACCTCTGTTGTATCTTCTGGTCATCTCTGTTGTATCTTCTGGTCATCTCTGTTATATCTTCTGGTCACCTATGTTGTATCTTCTGGTCACCTCTGTTGTATCTTCTGGTCACCTCTGTTGTATCTTCTGGTCACCTCTGTTGTATCTTCTGGTCACCTATGTTGTATCTTCTGGTCACCTCTGTTGTATCTTCTGGTCATCTCTGTTGTATCTTCTGGTCACCTCTGTTGTATCTTCTGGTCACCTATGTTGTATCTTCTGGTCACCTCTGTTGTATCTTCTGGTCACCTATGTTGTATCTTCTGGTCACCTCTGTTGTATCTTCTGGTCATCTCTGTTGTATCTTCTGGCCACCTCTGTTGTATCTTCTGGTTACCTATGTTGTATCTTCTGGTCACCTCTGTTGTATCTTCTGGTCACCTATGTTGTATCTTCTGGTCACCTCTGTTGTATCTTCTGGTCACCTCTGTTGTATCTTCTGGTCATCTCTGTTGTATCTTCTGTTCACCTCTGTTGTATCTTCTGGTCACCTCTGTTGTATCTTCTGGTCATCTCTGTTGTATCTTCTGGTCACCTATGTTGTATCTTCTGGTCATCTCTGTTGTATCTTCTGGTCACCTCTGTTGTATCTTCTGTTCACCTCTGTTGTATCTTCTGGTCACCTCTGTTGTATCTTCTGGTCACCTCTGTTGTATCTTCTGGTCATCTCTGTTGTATCTTCTGGTCACCTATGTTGTATCTTCTGGTCATCTCTGTTGTATCTTCTGGTCACCTCTGTTGTATCTTCTGGTCACCTATGTTGTATCTTCTGGTCACCTCTGTTGTATCTTCTGGTCACCTATGTTGTATCTTCTGGTCACCTCTGTTGTATCTTCTGGTCACCTCTGTTATATCTTCTGGTCACCTCTGTTGTATCTTCTGGTCACCTATGTTGTATCTTCTGGTCACCTCTGTTATATCTTCTGGTCACCTATGTTATATCTTCTGGTCACCTCTGTTGTATCTTCTGGTCACCTCTGTTGTATCTTCTGGTCACCTATGTTGTATCTTCTGGTCACCTCTGTTGTATCTTCTGGTCACCTCTGTTGTATCTTCTGGTCACCTATGTTATATCTTCTGGTCACCTCTGTTGTATCTTCTGGTCACCTCTGTTGTATCTTCTGGTCACCTATGTTGTATCTTCTGGTCACCTCTGTTGTATCTTCTGGTCACCTCTGTTGTATCTTCTGGTCACCTCTGTTGTATCTTCTGGTCACCTATGTTATATTTTCTGGTCACCCCTGTTGTATCTTCTGGTCACCTCTGTTATATCTTCTGGTCACCTATGTTATATCTTCTGGTCACCTCTGTTGTATCTTCTGGTCACCTCTGTTGTATCTTCTGGTCACCTATGTTGTATCTTCTGGTCATCTCTGTTGTATCTTCTGGTCACCTCTGTTATATCTTCTGGTCATCTCTGTTATATCTTCTGGTCACCTCTGTTGTATCTTCTGGTCACCTCTGTTATATCTTCTGGTCACCTCTGTTGTATCTTCTGGTCATCTCTGTTGTATCTTCTGGTCACCTCTGTTGTATCTTCTGGTCACCTATGTTGTATCTTCTGGTCATCTCTGTTGTATCTTCTGATCACCTCTGTTGTATCTTCTGGTCACCTATGTTGTATCTTCTGGTCACCTCTGTTATATCTTCTGGTCACCTCTGTTGTATCTTCTGGTCATCTCTGTTGTATCTTCTGGTCATCTCTGTTATATCTTCTGGTCACCTATGTTGTATCTTCTGGTCACCTCTGTTGTATCTTCTGGTCACCTCTGTTGTATCTTCTGGTCACCTCTGTTGTATCTTCTGTTCACCTATGTTGTATCTTCTGGTCACCTCTGTTGTATCTTCTGGTCACCTCTGTTGTATCTTCTGGTCACCTATGTTGTATCTTCTGGTCACCTATGTTGTATCTTCTGGTCACCTCTGTTATATCTTCTGGTCACCTCTGTTGTATCTTCTGGTCACCTCTGTTGTATCTTCTGGTCATCTCTGTTGTATCTTCTGTTCACCTCTGTTGTATCTTCTGGTCACCTCTGTTGTATCTTCTGGTCACCTCTGTTGTATCTTCTGGTCATCTCTGTTGTATCTTCTGGTCACCTATGTTGTATCTTCTGGTCATCTCTGTTGTATCTTCTGGTCACCTCTGTTGTATCTTCTGGTCACCTATGTTGTATCTTCTGGTCACCTCTGTTGTATCTTCTGGTCACCTATGTTGTATCTTCTGGTCACCTCTGTTGTATCTTCTGGTCACCTCTGTTATATCTTCTGGTCACCTATGTTGTATCTTCTGGTCACCTATGTTGTATCTTCTGGTCACCCCTGTTGTATCTTCTGGTCACCTCTGTTGTATCTTCTGGTCACCTATGTTGTATCTTCTGGTCACCTCTGTTATATCTTCTGGTCACCTATGTTATATCTTCTGGTCACCTCTGTTGTATCTTCTGGTCACCTCTGTTGTATCTTCTGGTCACCTATGTTGTATCTTCTGGTCACCTCTGTTGTATCTTCTGGTCACCTCTGTTGTATCTTCTGGTCACCTATGTTATATCTTCTGGTCACCTCTGTTGTATCTTCTGGTCACCTCTGTTGTATCTTCTGGTCACCTATGTTGTATCTTCTGGTCACCTCTGTTGTATCTTCTGGTCACCTCTGTTGTATCTTCTGGTCACCTCTGTTGTATCTTCTGGTCACCTATGTTATATTTTCTGGTCACCCCTGTTGTATCTTCTGGTCACCTCTGTTATATCTTCTGGTCACCTATGTTATATCTTCTGGTCACCTCTGTTGTATCTTCTGGTCACCTCTGTTGTATCTTCTGGTCACCTATGTTGTATCTTCTGGTCATCTCTGTTGTATCTTCTGGTCACCTCTGTTATATCTTCTGGTCATCTCTGTTATATCTTCTGGTCACCTCTGTTGTATCTTCTGGTCACCTCTGTTATATCTTCTGGTCACCTCTGTTGTATCTTCTGGTCATCTCTGTTGTATCTTCTGGTCACCTCTGTTGTATCTTCTGGTCACCTATGTTGTATCTTCTGGTCATCTCTGTTGTATCTTCTGATCACCTCTGTTGTATCTTCTGGTCACCTATGTTGTATCTTCTGGTCACCTCTGTTATATCTTCTGGTCACCTCTGTTGTATCTTCTGGTCATCTCTGTTGTATCTTCTGGTCATCTCTGTTATATCTTCTGGTCACCTATGTTGTATCTTCTGGTCACCTCTGTTGTATCTTCTGGTCACCTCTGTTGTATCTTCTGGTCACCTCTGTTGTATCTTCTGGTCACCTATGTTGTATCTTCTGGTCACCTCTGTTGTATCTTCTGGTCATCTCTGTTGTATCTTCTGGTCACCTCTGTTGTATCTTCTGGTCACCTATGTTGTATCTTCTGGTCACCTCTGTTGTATCTTCTGGTCACCTATGTTGTATCTTCTGGTCACCTCTGTTGTATCTTCTGGTCATCTCTGTTGTATCTTCTGGCCACCTCTGTTGTATCTTCTGGTTACCTATGTTGTATCTTCTGGTCACCTCTGTTGTATCTTCTGGTCACCTATGTTGTATCTTCTGGTCACCTCTGTTGTATCTTCTGGTCATCTCTGTTGTATCTTCTGGTCACCCCTGTTGTATCTTCTGGTCACCTATGTTATATCTTCTGGTCACCCCTGTTGTATCTTCTGGTCACCTATGTTGTATCTTCTGGTCACCTCTGTTGTATCTTCTGGTCACCTATGTTATATCTTCTGGTCACCTATGTTGTATCTTCTGGTCACCTCTGTTGTATCTTCTGGTCACCTCTGTTGTATCTTCTGGTCACCTATGTTGTATCTTCTGGTCACCTCTGTTGTATCTTCTGGTCACCTCTGTTATATCTTCTGGTCACCTCTGTTGTATCTTCTGGTCACCCCTGTTGTATCTTCTGGTCATCTCTGTTATATCTTCTGGTCATCTCTGTTATATCTTCTGGTCACCTCTGTTGTATCTTCTGGTCACCTCTGTTATATCTTCTGGTCACCTCTGTTGTATCTTCTGGTCATCTCTGTTGTATCTTCTGGTCACCTCTGTTGTATCTTCTGGTCACCTATGTTGTATCTTCTGGTCATCTCTGTTGTATCTTCTAATCACCTCTGTTGTATCTTCTGGTCACCTATGTTGTATCTTCTGGTCACCTCTGTTATATCTTCTGGTCATCTCTGTTGTATCTTCTGGTCATCTCTGTTGTATCTTCTGGTCACCTATGTTGTATCTTCTGGTCACCTCTGTTGTATCTTCTGGTCACCTCTGTTGTATCTTCTGGTCACCTATGTTATATCTTCTGGTCACCTCTGTTGTATCTTCTGGTCACCTCTGTTGTATCTTCTGGTCACCTATGTTGTATCTTCTGGTCACCTATGTTGTATCTTCTGGTCACCTCTGTTGTATCTTCTGGTCACCTCTGTTGTATCTTCTGGTCACCTATGTTATATCTTCTGGTCACCCCTGTTGTATCTTCTGGTCACCTCTGTTATATCTCCTGGTCACCTATGTTATATCTTCTGGTCACCTCTGTTGTATCTTCTGGTCACCTCTGTTGTATCTTCTGGTCACCTATGTTGTATCTTCTGGTCATCTCTGTTGTATCTTCTGGTCACCTCTGTTGTATCTTCTGGTCACCTATGTTGTATCTTCTGGTCACCTCTGTTGTATCTTCTGGTCATCTCTGTTGTATCTTCTGGTCACCTCTGTTGTATCTTCTGGTCACCTATGTTGTATCTTCTGGTCACCTCTGTTGTATCTTCTGGTCATCTCTGTTGTATCTTCTGGTCACCTCTGTTGTATCTTCTGGTCACCTATGTTGTATCTTCTGGTCACCTCTGTTGTATCTTCTGGTCACCTATGTTGTATCTTCTGGTCACCTCTGTTGTATCTTCTGGTCATCTCTGTTGTATCTTCTGGTCACCTCTGTTGTATCTTCTGGTCACCTATGTTGTATCTTCTGGTCACCTCTGTTGTATCTTCTGGTCACCTATGTTGTATCTTCTGGTCACCTCTGTTGTATCTTCTGGTCATCTCTGTTGTATCTTCTGGTCACCCCTGTTGTATCTTCTGGTCACCTATGTTATATCTTCTGGTCACCCCTGTTGTATCTTCTGGTCACCTATGTTGTATCTTCTGGTCACCTCTGTTGTATCTTCTGGTCACCTATGTTATATCTTCTGGTCACCTATGTTGTATCTTCTGGTCACCTCTGTTGTATCTTCTGGTCACCTATGTTGTATCTTCTGGTCACCTATGTTGTATCTTCTGGTCACCTCTGTTGTATCTTCTGGTCACCTATGTTGTATCTTCTGGTCACCTCTGTTGTATCTTCTGGTCACCTCTGTTGTATCTTCTGGTCACCTCTGTTGTATCTTCTGGTCACCTATGTTGTATCTTCTGGTCACCTCTGTTATATCTTCTGGTCACCTCTGTTGTATCTTCTGGTCACCTATGTTATATCTTCTGGTCACCTCTGTTGTATCTTCTGGTCACCTATGTTGTATCTTCTGGTCACCTCTGTTATATCTTCTGGTCACCTCTGTTGTATCTTCTGGTCACCTCTGTTGTATCTTCTGGTCACCTATGTTATATCTTCTGGTCACCTATGTTGTATCTTCTGGTCACCTCTGTTGTATCTTCTGGTCACCTATGTTGTATCTTCTGGTCACCTCTGTTGTATCTTCTGGTCATCTCTGTTGTATCTTCTGGTCACCCCTGTTGTATCTTCTGGTCACCTATGTTATATCTTCTGGTCACCCCTGTTGTATCTTCTGGTCACCTATGTTGTATCTTCTGGTCACCTCTGTTGTATCTTCTGGTCACCTATGTTATATCTTCTGGTCACCTATGTTGTATCTTCTGGTCACCTCTGTTGTATCTTCTGGTCACCTATGTTGTATCTTCTGGTCACCTATGTTGTATCTTCTGGTCACCTCTGTTATATCTTCTGGTCATCTCTGTTGTATCTTCTGGTCACCTATGTTGTATCTTCTGGTCACCTATGTTGTATCTTCTGGTCACCTATGTTGTTTCTTCTGGTCACCTCTGTTGTATCTTCTGGTCACCTATGTTATATCTTCTGGTCACCTATGTTGTATCTTCTGGTCACCTATGTTGTATCTTCTGGTCACCTATGTTGTATCTTCTGGTCACCTCTGTTATATCTTCTGGTCACCTATGTTGTATCTTCTGGTCACCTCTGTTGTATCTTCTGGTCACCTATGTTGTATCTTCTGGTCACCTATGTTGTATCTTCTGGTCACCTCTGTTATATCTTCTGGTCACCTCTGTTGTATCTTCTGGTCATCTCTGTTGTATCTTCTGCACACCTCTGTTGTATCTTCTGGTCATCTCTGTTGTATCTTCTGGTCACCTCTGTTGTGTCTTCTGGTCACCTCTGTTGTATCTTCTGGTCACCTCTGTTGTATCTTCTGGTCACCTCTGTTGTATCTTCTGGTCACCTCTGTTGTATCTTCTGGTCACCTCTGTTATATCTTCTGGTCACCTATGTTGTATCTTCTGGTCACCGCTGTTGTATCTTCTGGTCACCTATGTTATATCTTCTGGTCACCTATGTTGTATCTTCTGGTCACCTCTGTTGTATCTTCTGGTCACCTCTGTTGTATCTTCTGGTCACCTCTGTTGTATCTTCTGGTCACCTATGTTGTATCTTCTGGTTACCTCTGTTGTATCTTATGGTCACCTCTGTTATATCTTCTGGTCACCTCTGTTGTATCTTCTGGTCACCTATGTTGTATCTTCTGGTCACCTCTGTTGTATCTTCTGGTCATCTCTGTTGTATCTTCTGGTCACCTCTGTTGTATCTTCTGGTCACCTCTGTTATATCTTCTGGTCACCTATGTTGTATCTTCTGGTCACCTCTGTTGTATCTTCTGGTCACCTCTGTTGTATCTTCTGGTCACCTCTGTTGTATGTTCTGGTCACCTATGTTGTATCTTCTGGTCACCTCTGTTATATCTTCTGGTCACCTCTGTTGTATCTTCTGGTCACCTCTGTTGTATCTTCTGGTCACCTATGTTATATCTTCTGGTCACCTCTGTTGTATCTTCTGGTCACCTATGTTGTATCTTCTGGTCACCTCTGTTATATCTTCTGGTCACCTCTGTTGTATCTTCTGGTCACCTCTGTTGTATCTTCTGGTCACCTATGTTATATCTTCTGGTCACCTATGTTGTATCTTCTGGTCACCTCTGTTGTATCTTCTGGTCACCTCTGTTGTATCTTCTGGTCACCTCTGTTGTATCTTCTGGTCACCTCTGTTGTATCTTCTGGTCACCTATGTTGTATCTTCTGGTCACCTCTGTTGTATCTTCTGGTCACCTCTGTTGTATCTTCTGGTCACCTCTGTTGTATCTTCTGGTCACCTATGTTATATCTTCTGGTCACCTATGTTGTATCTTCTGGTCACCTATGTTATATCTTCTGATCATCTCTGTTGTATCTTCTGGTCACCCCTGTTGTATCTTCTGGTCACCTCTGTTGTATCTTCTGGTCACCTCTGTTGTATCTTCTGGTCACCTATGTTGTATTTTCTGGTCACCTCTGTTGTATCTTCTGGTCACCTCTGTTGTATCTTCTGGTCACCTATGTTATATCTTCTGGTCACCTATGTTATATCTTCTGGTCACCTATGTTGTATCTTCTGGTCACCTCTGTTGTATCTTCTGGTCACCTATGTTGTATCTTCTGGTCACCTCTGTTATATCTTCTGGTCATCTCTGTTGTATCTTCTGGTCACCTCTGTTGTATGTTCTGGTCACCTCTGTTGTATCTTCTGGTCACCTATGTTGTATCTTCTGGTCACCTCTGTTGTATCTTCTGGTCACCTATGTTGTATCTTCTGGTCACCTCTGTTGTATCTTCTGGTCACCTCTGTTGTATCTTCTGGTCACCTCTGTTGTATCTTCTGGTCACCCCTGTTGTATCTTCTGATCACCTCTGTTGTATCTTCTGGTCACCTATGTTGTATCTTCTGGTCACCTATGTTATATATTCTGGTCACCTATGTTGTATCTTCTGGTCACCTCTGTTGTATCTTCTGGTCATCTCTGTTGTATCTTCTGGTCACCTCTGTTGTATCTTCTGGTCACGTCTGTTGTATCTTCTGGTCATCTCTGTTGTATCTTCTGGTCATCTCTGTTGTATCTTCTGGTCACCTATGTTGTATCTTCTGGTCACCTATGTTGTATCTTGTGGTCACCTCTGTTGTATCTTCTGGTCACCTCTGTTGTATCTTCTGGTCATCTCTGTTGTATCTTCTGGTCACCTCTGTTGTATCTTCTGGTCACCTCTGTTGTATCTTCTGGTCACCTCTGTTATATCTTCTGGTCACCTCTGTTGTATCTTCTGGTCACCTATGTTGTATCTTCTGGTCACCTCTGTTGTATCTTCTGGTCACCTCTGTTGTATCTTCTGGTCACCTCTGTTGTATCTTCTGGTCATCTCTGTTGTATCTTCTGGTCACCTCTGTTGTATCTTCTGGTCACCTATGTTGTATGTTCTGGTCACCTCTGTTGTATCTTCTGGTCACCTATGTTGTATCTTCTGGTCACCTCTGTTGTATCTTCTGGTCACCTCTGTTGTATCTTCTGGTCATCTCTGTTGTATCTTCTGGTCACCCCTGTTGTATCTTCTGATCATCTCTGTTATATCTTCTGGTCATCTCTGTTATATCTTCTGGTCACCTATGTTGTATCTTCTGGTCATCTCTGTTGTATCTTCTGGTCACCTCTGTTGTATCTTCTGGTCATCTCTGTTGTATCTTCTGGTCACCTCTGTTGTATCTTCTGGTCATCTCTGTTGTATCTTCTGGTCACCTCTGTTGTATCTTCTGGTCACCTATGTTGTATGTTCTGGTCATCTCTGTTGTATCTTCTGGTCACCTCTGTTGTATCTTCTGGTCATCTCTGTTGTATCTTCTGGTCACCTCTGTTGTATCTTCTGTTCACCTCTGTTATATCTTCTGGTCACCTCTGTTGTATCTTCTGGTCACCTCTGTTGTATCTTCTGGTCACCTCTGTTGTATCTTCTGGTCACCTCTGTTGTATCTTCTGGTCACCTATGTTGTATCTTCTGGTCACCTATGTTGTATCTTCTGGTCACCTCTGTTGTATCTTCTGGTCACCTTTGTTGTATCTTCTGGTCACCTCTGTTGTATATTCTGGTCACCTCTGTTGTATCTTCTGGTCACCCCTGTTGTATCTTCTGGTCCTCTCTGTTGTATCTTCTGGTCACCTATGTTGTATCTTCTGGTCATCTCTGTTGTATCTTCTGGTCACCTCTGTTGTATCTTCTGGTCACCCCTGTTGTATCTTCTGGTCACCTCTGTTGTATCTTCTGGTCACCTCTGTTGTATCTTCTGGTCACCTTTGTTGTATCTTCTGGTCACCTCTGTTGTATCTTCTGGTCACCTCTGTTGTATCTTCTGGTCACCCCTGTTGTATCTTCTGGTCATCTCTGTTGTATCTTCTGGTCATCTCTGTTGTATCTTCTGGTCACCTCTGTTGTATCTTCTGGTCACCCCTGTTGTATCTTCTGGTCATCTCTGTTGTATCTTCTGGTCACCTCTGTTGTATCTTCTGGTCACCTCTGTTGTATCTTCTGGTCACCTCTGTTGTATCTTCTGGTCACCTCTGTTGTATCTTCTGGTCACCTCTGTTGTATCTTCTGGTCATCTCTGTTGTATCTTCTGGTCACCTATGTTGTATCTTCTGGTCATCTCTGTTGTATCTTCTGGTCACCTCTGTTGTATCTTCTGGTCATCTCTGTTGTATCTTCTGGTCACCTCTGTTGTATCTTCTGGTCACCTCTGTTGTATCTTCTGGTCACCTCTGTTGTATCTTCTGGTCACCCCTGTTGTATCTTCTGGTCACCTATGTTGTATCTTCCGGTCACCTCTGTTGTATCTTCTGGTCACCTCTGTTGTATCTTCTGGTCACCCCTGTTGTATCTTCTGGTCACCTCTGTTGTATCTTCTGGTCACCCCTGTTGTATCTTCTGTTCACCTCTGTTGTATCTTCTGGTCACCCCTGTTGTATCTTCTGGTCACCCCTGTTGTATCTTCTGGTCACCTCTGTTGTATCTTCTGGTCACCTCTGTTGTATCTTCTGGTCACCTCTGTTGTATCTTCTGGTCACCTATGTTGTATCTTCTGGTCACCTCTGTTGTATCTTCTGGTCACCTCTGTTGTATCTTCTGGTCACCTCTGTTGTATCTTCTGGTCACCTCTGTTGTATCTTCTGGTCACCTATGTTGTATCTTCTGGTCACCTCTGTTGTATCTTCTGGTCACCTATGTTGTAGGTTCTGGTCACCTATGTTGTATGTTCTGGTCACCTCTGTTGTATCTTCTGGTCACCTCTGTTGTATCTTCTGGTCACCCCTGTTGTATCTTCTGGTCACCTATGTTGTATCTTCTGGTCACCTCTGTTGTATCTTCTGGTCACCCCTGTTGTATCTTCTGGTCACCTCTGTTGTATCTTCTGGTCACCTCTGTTGTATCTTCTGGTCACCTATGTTGTATCTTCTGGTCACCTCTGTTGTATCTTCTGGTCACCTCTGTTGTATCTTCTGGTCACCCCTGTTGTATCTTCTGGTCACCTCTGTTGTATCTTCTGGTCACCTCTGTTGTATCTTCTGGTCACCCCTGTTGTATCTTCTGGTCACCTCTGTTGTATCTTCTGGTCACCCCTGTTGTATCTTCTGGTCACCGCAGTTGTATCTTCTGGTCACCTCTGTTGTATCTTTTGGTCACCTCTGTTGTATCTTCTGGTCACCTCTGTTGTATCTTCTGGTCACCCCTGTTGTATCTTCTGGTCACCTCTGTTGTATCTTCTGGTCACCTCTGTTGTATCTTCTGGTCACCCCTGTTGTATCTTCTGGTCACCTCTGTTGTATCTTCTGGTCACCCCTGTTGTATCTTCTGGTCACCCCTGTTGTATCTTCTGGTCACCTCTGTTGTATCTTCTGGTCACCTCTGTTGTATCTTCTGGTCACCCCTGTTGTATCTTCTGGTCACCTCTGTTGTATCTTCTGGTCACCCCTGTTGTATCTTCTGGTCACCTCTGTTGTATCTTCTGGTCACCTCTGTTGTATCTTCTGGTCACCCCTGTTGTATCTTCTGGTCACCTCTGTTGTATCCTCTGGTCACCCCTGTTGTATCTTCTGGTCAACCCTGTGGTATCTTCTGGTCACCCCTGTTGTATCTTCTGGTCATCTCTGTTGTATCTTCTGGTCACCTCTGTTGTATCTTCTGATCATCTCTGTTGTATCTTCTGGTCACCTCTGTTGTATCTTCTGGTCACCTATGTTGTATCTTCTGGTCACCTCTGTTGTATCTTCTGGTCACACCTGTTGTATCTTCTGGTCACCTCTGTTGTATCTTCTGGTCACCCCTGTTGTATCTTCTGCACACCTCTGTTGTATCTTCTGTTCACCTCTGTTGTATCTTCTGGTCACCTCTGTTATATCTTCTGGTCACCTCTGTTGTATCTTCTGATCATCTCTATTGTATCTTCTGGTCACCTATGTTGTATCTTCTGGTCACCTCTGTTGTATCTTCTGGTCACCTCTGTTGTATCTTCTGGTCACCTCTGTTGTATCTTCTGGTCACCTCTGTTGTATCTTCTGGTCATCCCTGTTGTATCTTCTGGTCACCTCTGTTGTATCTTCTGGTCACCCCTGTTGTATCTTCTGGTCACCTCTGTTGTATCTTCTGGTCACCCCTGTTGTATCTTCTGGTCACCTCTGTTGTATCTTCTGGTCACCTCTGTTGTATCTTCTGGTCACCCCTGTTGTATCTTCTGGTCACCTCTGTTGTATATTCTGGTCACCCCTGTTGTATCTTCTGGTCACCCCTGTTGTATCTTCTGGTCACCCCTGTTGTATCTTCTGGTCATCTCTGTTGTATCTTCTGGTCACCTCTGTTGTATCTTCTGATCATCTCTGTTGTATCTTCTGGTCACCTCTGTTGTATCTTCTGGTCACCTATGTTGTATCTTCTGGTCACCTCTGTTGTATCTTCTGGTCACACCTGTTGTATCTTCTGGTCACCTCTGTTGTATCTTCTGGTCACCCCTGTTGTATCTTCTGCACACCTCTGTTGTATCTTCTGTTCACCTCTGTTGTATCTTCTGGTCACCTCTGTTATATCTTCTGGTCACCTCTGTTGTATCTTCTGATCATCTCTATTGTATCTTCTAGTCACCTATGTTGTATCTTCTGGTCACCTCTGTTGTATCTTCTGGTCACCTCTGTTGTATCTTCTGGTCACCTCTGTTGTATCTTCTGGTCACCTCTGTTGTATCTTCTGGTCATCCCTGTTGTATCTTCTGGTCACCTCTGTTGTATCTTCTGGTCACCTATGTTATATCTTCTGGTCACCTCTGTTGTATCTTCTGATCATCTCTGTTGTATCTTCTGGTCACCTCTGTTGTATCTTCTGGTCACCTCTGTTGTATCTTCTGGTCACCTCTGTTGTATCTTCTGGTCACCTCTGTTGTATCTTCTGGTCACCTCTGTTGTATCTTCTGGTCACCTCTGTTGTATCTTCTGATCATCTCTGTTGTATCTTCTGGTCATCTCTGTTATATCTTCTGGTCACCTATGTTGTATCTTCTGGTCATCTCTGTTGTATCTTCTGGTCACCTCTGTTGTATCTTCTGGTCATCTCTGTTGTATCTTCTGGTCACCTCTGTTGTATCTTCTGGTCATCTCTGTTGTATCTTCTGGTCACCTCTGTTGTATCTTCTGGTCACCTATGTTGTATGTTCTGGTCATCTCTGTTGTATCTTCTGGTCACCTCTGTTGTATCTTCTGGTCATCTCTGTTGTATCTTCTGGTCACCTCTGTTGTATCTTCTGTTCACCTCTGTTATATCTTCTGGTCACCTCTGTTGTATCTTCTGGTCACCTCTGTTGTATCTTCTGGTCACCTCTGTTGTATCTTCTGGTCACCTCTGTTGTATCTTCTGGTCACCTATGTTGTATCTTCTGGTCACCTATGTTGTATCTTCTGGTCACCTCTGTTGTATCTTCTGGTCACCTTTGTTGTATCTTCTGGTCACCTCTGTTGTATATTCTGGTCACCTCTGTTGTATCTTCTGGTCACCCCTGTTGTATCTTCTGGTCCTCTCTGTTGTATCTTCTGGTCACCTATGTTGTATCTTCTGGTCATCTCTGTTGTATCTTCTGGTCACCTCTGTTGTATCTTCTGGTCACCCCTGTTGTATCTTCTGGTCACCTCTGTTGTATCTTCTGGTCACCTCTGTTGTATCTTCTGGTCACCTTTGTTGTATCTTCTGGTCACCTCTGTTGTATCTTCTGGTCACCTCTGTTGTATCTTCTGGTCACCCCTGTTGTATCTTCTGGTCATCTCTGTTGTATCTTCTGGTCATCTCTGTTGTATCTTCTGGTCACCTCTGTTGTATCTTCTGGTCACCCCTGTTGTATCTTCTGGTCATCTCTGTTGTATCTTCTGGTCACCTCTGTTGTATCTTCTGGTCACCTCTGTTGTATCTTCTGGTCACCTCTGTTGTATCTTCTGGTCACCTCTGTTGTATCTTCTGGTCACCTCTGTTGTATCTTCTGGTCATCTCTGTTGTATCTTCTGGTCACCTATGTTGTATCTTCTGGTCATCTCTGTTGTATCTTCTGGTCACCTCTGTTGTATCTTCTGGTCATCTCTGTTGTATCTTCTGGTCACCTCTGTTGTATCTTCTGGTCACCTCTGTTGTATCTTCTGGTCACCTCTGTTGTATCTTCTGGTCACCCCTGTTGTATCTTCTGGTCACCTATGTTGTATCTTCCGGTCACCTCTGTTGTATCTTCTGGTCACCTCTGTTGTATCTTCTGGTCACCCCTGTTGTATCTTCTGGTCACCTCTGTTGTATCTTCTGGTCACCCCTGTTGTATCTTCTGTTCACCTCTGTTGTATCTTCTGGTCACCCCTGTTGTATCTTCTGGTCACCCCTGTTGTATCTTCTGGTCACCTCTGTTGTATCTTCTGGTCACCTCTGTTGTATCTTCTGGTCACCTATGTTGTATCTTCTGGTCACCTCTGTTGTATCTTCTGGTCACCTCTGTTGTATCTTCTGGTCACCTCTGTTGTATCTTCTGGTCACCTCTGTTGTATCTTCTGGTCACCTATGTTGTATCTTCTGGTCACCTCTGTTGTATCTTCTGGTCACCTATGTTGTAGGTTCTGGTCACCTATGTTGTATGTTCTGGTCACCTCTGTTGTATCTTCTGGTCACCTCTGTTGTATCTTCTGGTCACCCCTGTTGTATCTTCTGGTCACCTATGTTGTATCTTCTGGTCACCTCTGTTGTATCTTCTGGTCACCCCTGTTGTATCTTCTGGTCACCTCTGTTGTATCTTCTGGTCACCTCTGTTGTATCTTCTGGTCACCTATGTTGTATCTTCTGGTCACCTCTGTTGTATCTTCTGGTCACCTCTGTTGTATCTTCTGGTCACCCCTGTTGTATCTTCTGGTCACCTCTGTTGTATCTTCTGGTCACCTCTGTTGTATCTTCTGGTCACCCCTGTTGTATCTTCTGGTCACCTCTGTTGTATCTTCTGGTCACCCCTGTTGTATCTTCTGGTCACCGCAGTTGTATCTTCTGGTCACCTCTGTTGTATCTTTTGGTCACCTCTGTTGTATCTTCTGGTCACCTCTGTTGTATCTTCTGGTCACCCCTGTTGTATCTTCTGGTCACCTCTGTTGTATCTTCTGGTCACCTCTGTTGTATCTTCTGGTCACCCCTGTTGTATCTTCTGGTCACCTCTGTTGTATCTTCTGGTCACCCCTGTTGTATCTTCTGGTCACCCCTGTTGTATCTTCTGGTCACCTCTGTTGTATCTTCTGGTCACCTCTGTTGTATCTTCTGGTCACCCCTGTTGTATCTTCTGGTCACCTCTGTTGTATCTTCTGGTCACCCCTGTTGTATCTTCTGGTCACCTCTGTTGTATCTTCTGGTCACCTCTGTTGTATCTTCTGGTCACCCCTGTTGTATCTTCTGGTCACCTCTGTTGTATCCTCTGGTCACCCCTGTTGTATCTTCTGGTCAACCCTGTGGTATCTTCTGGTCACCCCTGTTGTATCTTCTGGTCATCTCTGTTGTATCTTCTGGTCACCTCTGTTGTATCTTCTGATCATCTCTGTTGTATCTTCTGGTCACCTCTGTTGTATCTTCTGGTCACCTATGTTGTATCTTCTGGTCACCTCTGTTGTATCTTCTGGTCACACCTGTTGTATCTTCTGGTCACCTCTGTTGTATCTTCTGGTCACCCCTGTTGTATCTTCTGCACACCTCTGTTGTATCTTCTGTTCACCTCTGTTGTATCTTCTGGTCACCTCTGTTATATCTTCTGGTCACCTCTGTTGTATCTTCTGATCATCTCTATTGTATCTTCTGGTCACCTATGTTGTATCTTCTGGTCACCTCTGTTGTATCTTCTGGTCACCTCTGTTGTATCTTCTGGTCACCTCTGTTGTATCTTCTGGTCACCTCTGTTGTATCTTCTGGTCATCCCTGTTGTATCTTCTGGTCACCTCTGTTGTATCTTCTGGTCACCCCTGTTGTATCTTCTGGTCACCTCTGTTGTATCTTCTGGTCACCCCTGTTGTATCTTCTGGTCACCTCTGTTGTATCTTCTGGTCACCTCTGTTGTATCTTCTGGTCACCCCTGTTGTATCTTCTGGTCACCTCTGTTGTATATTCTGGTCACCCCTGTTGTATCTTCTGGTCACCCCTGTTGTATCTTCTGGTCACCCCTGTTGTATCTTCTGGTCATCTCTGTTGTATCTTCTGGTCACCTCTGTTGTATCTTCTGATCATCTCTGTTGTATCTTCTGGTCACCTCTGTTGTATCTTCTGGTCACCTATGTTGTATCTTCTGGTCACCTCTGTTGTATCTTCTGGTCACACCTGTTGTATCTTCTGGTCACCTCTGTTGTATCTTCTGGTCACCCCTGTTGTATCTTCTGCACACCTCTGTTGTATCTTCTGTTCACCTCTGTTGTATCTTCTGGTCACCTCTGTTATATCTTCTGGTCACCTCTGTTGTATCTTCTGATCATCTCTATTGTATCTTCTAGTCACCTATGTTGTATCTTCTGGTCACCTCTGTTGTATCTTCTGGTCACCTCTGTTGTATCTTCTGGTCACCTCTGTTGTATCTTCTGGTCACCTCTGTTGTATCTTCTGGTCATCCCTGTTGTATCTTCTGGTCACCTCTGTTGTATCTTCTGGTCACCTATGTTATATCTTCTGGTCACCTCTGTTGTATCTTCTGATCATCTCTGTTGTATCTTCTGGTCACCTCTGTTGTATCTTCTGGTCACCTCTGTTGTATCTTCTGGTCACCTCTGTTGTATCTTCTGGTCACCTCTGTTGTATCTTCTGGTCACCTCTGTTGTATCTTCTGGTCACCTCTGTTGTATCTTCTGATCATCTCTGTTGTATCTTCTGGTCATCTCTGTTGTATCTTCTGGTCACCTATGTTGTATCTTCTGGTCACCTCTGTTGTATCTTCTGGTCACCTCTGTTGTATCTTCTGGTCACCCCTGTTGTATCTTCTGGTCACCCCTGTTGTATCTTCTGGTCACCTCTGTTGTATCTTCTGATCATCTCTGTTGTATCTTCTGGTCACCTCTGTTGTATCTTCTGGTCACCCCTGTTGTATCTTCTGGTCACCTCTGTTGTATCTTCTGGTCACCTCTGTTTTATCTTCTGGTCACCCCTGTTGTATCTTCTGGTCACCCCTGTTGTATCTTCTGGTCACCTCTGTTGTATCTTCTGGTCACCTATGTTGTATCTTCTGGTCACCTCTGTTGTATCTTCTGGTCACCTCTGTTGTATCTTCTGGTCACCTCTGTTGTATCTTCTGGTCACCCCTGTTGTATCTTCTGGTCACCCCTGTTGTATCTTCTGGTCACCTATGTTGTATCTTCTGGTCACCTCTGTTGTATCTTCTGGTCACCTCTGTTGTATCTTCTGTTCACCTCTGTTGTATCTTCTGGTCATCTCTGTTGTATCTTCTGTTCACCTATGTTATATCTTCTGGTCACCTCTGTTGTATCTTCTGGTCACCTCTGTTATATCTTCTGGTCACCTATGTTATATGTTCTGGTCACCTCTGTTGTATCTTCTGTTCACCTCTGTTGTATCTTCTGTTCACCTCTGTTGTATCTTCTGTTCACCTCTGTTATATCTTCTGGTCACCTCTGTTATATCTTCTGGTCACATCTGTTGTATCTTCTGGTCACCTCTGTTGTATCTTCTGTTCACCTCTATTATATCTTCTGGTCACCTCTGTTGTATCTTCTGGTCACCCCTGTTGTATCTTCTGGTCATCTCTGTTGTATCTTCTGGTCACCTCTGTTGTATCTTCTGGTCACCTATGTTGTATCTTCTGGTCACCTCTGTTGTATCTTCTGGTCACCCCTGTTGTATCTTCTGGTCACCCCTGTTGTATCTTCTGGTCACCCCTGTTGTATCTTCTGATCATCTCTGTTGTATCTTCTGGTCACCTCTGTTGTATCTTCTGGTCACCTCTGTTGTATCTTCTGTTCACCTCTGTTATATCTTCTGGTCACCTCTGTTGTATATTCTGGTCACCCCTGTTGTATCTTCTGGTCACCCCTGTTGTATCTTCTGGTCACCTATGTTGTATCTTCTGGTCACCTCTGTTGTATCTTCTGGTCACCTCTGTTGTATCTTCTGGTCATCTCTGTTGTATCTTCTGGTCACCTATGTTGTATCTTCTGGTCATCTCTGTTGTATCTTCTGGTCACCCCTGTTGTATCTTCTGATCATCTCTGTTGTATCTTCTGGTCACCTCTGTTGTATCTTCTGGTCACCTCTGTTGTATCTTCTGTTCACCTCTGTTATATCTTCTGGTCACCTCTGTTGTATCTTCTGGTCACCCCTGTTGTATCTTCTGGTCACCCCTGTTGTATCTTCTGGTCACCTATGTTGTATCTTCTGGTCACCTCTGTTGTATCTTCTGGTCACCTCTGTTGTATCTTCTGGTCATCTCTGTTGTATCTTCTGGTCACCTATGTTGTATCTTCTGGTCACCTCTGTTGTATCTTCTGATCATCTCTATTGTATCTTCTAGTCACCTATGTTGTATCTTCTGGTCACCTCTGTTGTATCTTCTGGTCACCTCTGTTGTATCTTCTGGTCACCTCTGTTGTATCTTCTGGTCACCTCTGTTGTATCTTCTGGTCATCCCTGTTGTATCTTCTGGTCACCTCTGTTGTATCTTCTGGTCACCTATGTTATATCTTCTGGTCACCTCTGTTGTATCTTCTGATCATCTCTGTTGTATCTTCTGATCACCTCTGTTGTATCTTCTGGTCACCTCTGTTGTATCTTCTGGTCACCTCTGTTGTATCTTCTGGTCACCTCTGTTGTATCTTCTGGTCACCTCTGTTGTATCTTCTGATCACCTCTGTTGTATCTTCTGATCATCTCTGTTGTATCTTCTGGTCATCTCTGTTGTATCTTCTGGTCACCTATGTTGTATCTTCTGGTCACCTCTGTTGTATCTTCTGGTCACCTCTGTTGTATCTTCTGGTCACCCCTGTTGTATCTTCTGGTCACCCCTGTTGTATCTTCTGGTCACCTCTGTTGTATCTTCTGATCATCTCTGTTGTATCTTCTGGTCACCTCTGTTGTATCTTCTGGTCACCCCTGTTGTATCTTCTGGTCACCTCTGTTGTATCTTCTGGTCACCTCTGTTTTATCTTCTGGTCACCCCTGTTGTATCTTCTGGTCACCTCTGTTGTATCTTCTGGTCACCCCTGTTGTATCTTCTGGTCACCTCTGTTGTATCTTCTGGTCACCTATGTTGTATCTTCTGGTCACCTCTGTTGTATCTTCTGGTCACCTCTGTTGTATCTTCTGGTCACCTCTGTTGTATCTTCTGGTCACCCCTGTTGTATCTTCTGGTCACCCCTGTTGTATCTTCTGGTCACCTATGTTGTATCTTCTGGTCACCTCTGTTGTATCTTCTGGTCACCTCTGTTGTATCTTCTGTTCACCTCTGTTGTATCTTCTGGTCATCTCTGTTGTATCTTCTGTTCACCTATGTTATATCTTCTGGTCACCTCTGTTGTATCTTCTGGTCACCTCTGTTATATCTTCTGGTCACCTATGTTATATGTTCTGGTCACCTCTGTTGTATCTTCTGTTCACCTCTGTTGTATCTTCTGTTCACCTCTGTTGTATCTTCTGTTCACCTCTGTTATATCTTCTGGTCACCTCTGTTATATCTTCTGGTCACCTCTGTTGTATCTTCTGGTCAACTCTGTTGTATCTTCTGTTCACCTCTGTTATATCTTCTGGTCACCTCTGTTGTATCTTCTGGTCACCCCTGTTGTATCTTCTGGTCATCTCTGTTGTATCTTCTGGTCACCTCTGTTGTATCTTCTGGTCACCTATGTTGTATCTTCTGGTCACCTCTGTTGTATCTTCTGGTCACCCCTGTTGTATCTTCTGGTCACCCCTGTTGTATCTTCTGGTCACCCCTGTTGTATCTTCTGATCATCTCTGTTGTATCTTCTGGTCACCTCTGTTGTATCTTCTGGTCACCTCTGTTGTATCTTCTGTTCACCTCTGTTATATCTTCTGGTCACCTCTGTTGTATCTTCTGGTCACCCCTGTTGTATCTTCTGGTCACCCCTGTTGTATCTTCTGGTCACCTCTGTTGTATCTTCTGGTCACCTCTGTTGTATCTTCTGGTCACCTCTGTTGTATCTTCTGGTCATCTCTGTTGTATCTTCTGGTCACCTATGTTGTATCTTCTGGTCATCTCTGTTGTATCTTCTGGTCACCCCTGTTGTATCTTCTGATCATCTCTGTTGTATCTTCTGGTCACCTCTGTTGTATCTTCTGGTCACCTCTGTTGTATCTTCTGTTCACCTCTGTTATATCTTCTGGTCACCTCTGTTGTATCTTCTGGTCACCCCTGTTGTATCTTCTGGTCACCCCTGTTGTATCTTCTGGTCACCTATGTTGTATCTTCTGGTCACCTCTGTTGTATCTTCTGGTCACCTCTGTTGTATCTTCTGGTCATCTCTGTTGTATCTTCTGGTCACCTATGTTGTATCTTCTGGTCACCTCTGTTGTATCTTCTGGTCACCTCTGTTGTATCTTCTGGTCACCTCTGTTGTATCTTCTGGTCACCTATGTTGTATCTTCTGGTTACCTCTGTTGTATCTTCTGGTCACCTCTGTTGTATCTTCTTGTCACCCCTGTTGTATCTTCTGGTCACCTCTGTTGTATCTTCTGGTCACCCCTGTTGTATCTTCTGGTCACCTCTGTTGTATCTTCTGGTCACCTCTGTTGTATCTTCTGGTCACCACTGTTGTATCTTCTGGTCATCCCTGTTGTATCTTCTGGTCACCTCTGTTGTATCTTCTGATCATCTCTGTTGTATCTTCTGGTCACCTCTGTTGTATCTTCTGGTCACCCCTGTTGTATCTTCTGGTCACCTCTGTTGTATCTTCTGGTCACCTCTGTTTTATCTTCTGGTCACCCCTGTTGTATCTTCTGGTCACCTCTGTTGTATCTTCTGGTCACCCCTGTTGTATCTTCTGGTCACCTCTGTTGTATCTTCTGGTCACCTATGTTGTATCTTCTGGTCACCTCTGTTGTATCTTCTGGTCACCTCTGTTGTATCTTCTGGTCACCTCTATTGTATCTTCTGGTCACCCCTGTTGTATCTTCTGGTCACCCCTGTTGTATCTTCTGGTCACCTATGTTGTATCTTCTGGTCACCTCTGTTGTATCTTCTGGTCACCTCTGTTGTATCTTCTGTTCACCTCTGTTGTATCTTCTGGTCATCTCTGTTGTATCTTCTGTTCACCTATGTTATATCTTCTGGTCACCTCTGTTGTATCTTCTGGTCACCTCTGTTATATCTTCTGGTCACCTATGTTATATGTTCTGGTCACCTCTGTTGTATCTTCTGTTCACCTCTGTTGTATCTTCTGTTCACCTCTGTTGTATCTTCTGTTCACCTCTGTTATATCTTCTGGTCACCTCTGTTATATCTTCTGGTCACCTCTGTTGTATCTTCTGGTCACCTCTGTTGTATCTTCTGTTCACCTCTGTTATATCTTCTGGTCACCTCTGTTGTATCTTCTGGTCACCCCTGTTGTATCTTCTGGTCATCTCTGTTGTATCTTCTGGTCACCTCTGTTGTATCTTCTGGTCACCTATGTTGTATCTTCTGGTCACCTCTGTTGTATCTTCTGGTCACCCCTGTTGTATCTTCTGGTCACCCCTGTTGTATCTTCTGGTCACCCCTGTTGTATCTTCTGATCATCTCTGTTGTATCTTCTGGTCACCTCTGTTGTATCTTCTGGTCACCTCTGTTGTATCTTCTGTTCACCTCTGTTATATCTTCTGGTCACCTCTGTTGTATCTTCTGGTCACCCCTGTTGTATCTTCTGATCATCTCTGTTGTATCTTCTGGTCACCTCTGTTGTATCTTCTGGTCACCTCTGTTGTATCTTCTGTTCACCTCTGTTATATCTTCTGGTCACCCCTGTTGTATCTTCTGGTCACCTCTGTTGTATCTTCTGGTCACCTCTGTTGTATCTTCTGGTCACCTCTGTTGTATCTTCTGGTCATCTCTGTTGTATCTTCTGGTCACCTATGTTGTATCTTCTGGTCATCTCTGTTGTATCTTCTGGTCACCCCTGTTGTATCTTCTGATCATCTCTGTTGTATCTTCTGGTCACCTCTGTTGTATCTTCTGGTCACCTCTGTTGTATCTTCTGTTCACCTCTGTTATATCTTCTGGTCACCTCTGTTGTATCTTCTGGTCACCCCTGTTGTATCTTCTGGTCACCCCTGTTGTATCTTCTGGTCACCTATGTTGTATCTTCTGGTCACCTCTGTTGTATCTTCTGGTCACCTCTGTTGTATCTTCTGGTCATCTCTGTTGTATCTTCTGGTCACCTATGTTGTATCTTCTGGTCACCTCTGTTGTATCTTCTGGTCACCTCTGTTGTATCTTCTGGTCACCTCTGTTGTATCTTCTGGTCACCTATGTTGTATCTTCTGGTTACCTCTGTTGTATCTTCTGGTCACCTCTGTTGTATCTTCTTGTCACCTCTGTTGTATCTTCTGGTCACCTCTGTTGTATCTTCTGGTCACCCCTGTTGTATCTTCTGGTCACCTCTGTTGTATCTTCTGGTCACCTCTGTTGTATCTTCTGGTCACCCCTGTTGTATCTTCTGGTCACCTCTGTTGTATCTTCTGGTCACCCCTGTTGTATCTTCTGGTCACCCCTGTTGTATCTTCTGGTCACCTCTGTTGTATCTTCTGTTCACCTCTGTTATATCTTCTGGTCACCCCTGTTGTATCTTCTGGTCACCTCTGTTGTATCTTCTGGTCACCTCTGTTGTATCTTCTGGTCACCTCTGTTGTATCTTCTGGTCATCTCTGTTGTATCTTCTGGTCACCTATGTTGTATCTTCTGGTCATCTCTGTTGTATCTTCTGGTCACCCCTGTTGTATCTTCTGATCATCTCTGTTGTATCTTCTGGTCACCTCTGTTGTATCTTCTGGTCACCTCTGTTGTATCTTCTGGTCACCCTTGTTGTATCTTCTGGTCACCCCTGTTGTATCTTCTGGTCACCTATGTTGTATCTTCTGGTCACCTCTGTTGTATCTTCTGGTCACCTCTGTTGTATCTTCTGGTCATCTCTGTTGTATCTTCTGGTCACCTATGTTGTATCTTCTGGTCACCTCTGTTGTATCTTCTGGTCACCTCTGTTGTATCTTCTGGTCACCTCTGTTGTATCTTCTGGTCACCTATGTTGTATCTTCTGGTTACCTCTGTTGTATCTTCTGGTCACCTCTGTTGTATCTTCTTGTCACCTCTGTTGTATCTTCTGGTCACCTCTGTTGTATCTTCTGGTCACCCCTGTTGTATCTTCTGGTCACCTCTGTTGTATCTTCTGGTCACCTCTGTTGTATCTTCTGGTCACCCCTGTTGTATCTTCTGGTCACCTCTGTTGTATCTTCTGGTCACCCCTGTTGTATCTTCTGGTCACCCCTGTTGTATCTTCTGGTCACCCCTGTTGTATCTTCTGGTCACCCCTGTTGTATCTTCTGGTCATCTCTGTTGTATCTTCTGGTCACCTCTGTTGTATCTTCTGATCATCTCTGTTGTATCTTCTGGTCACCTCTGTTGTATCTTCTGGTCACCTATGTTGTATCTTCTGGTCACCTCTGTTGTATCTTCTGGTCACCCCTGTTGTATCTTCTGGTCACCTCTGTTGTATCTTCTGGTCACCCCTGTTGTATCTTCTGCACACCTCTGTTGTATCTTCTGTTCACCTCTGTTGTATCTTCTGGTCACCTCTGTTATATCTTCTGGTCACCTCTGTTGTATCTTCTGATCATCTCTATTGTATCTTCTGGTCACCTATGTTGTATCTTCTGGTCACCTCTGTTGTATCTTCTGGTCACCTCTGTTGTATCTTCTGGTCACCTCTGTTGTATCTTCTGGTCACCTCTGTTGTATCTTCTGGTCATCCCTGTTGTATCTTCTGGTCACCTCTGTTGTATCTTCTGGTCACCTATGTTATATCTTCTGGTCACCTCTGTTGTATCTTCTGATCATCTCTGTTGTATCTTCTGGTCACCTCTGTTGTATCTTCTGGTCACCTCTGTTGTATCTTCTGGTCACCTCTGTTGTATCTTCTGGTCACCTCTGTTGTATCTTCTGGTCACCTCTGTTGTATCTTCTGGTCACCTCTGTTGTATCTTCTGATCATCTCTGTTGTATCTTCTGGTCATCTCTGTTGTATCTTCTGGTCACCTCTGTTGTATCTTTTGGTCACCTCTGTTGTATCTTCTGGTCACCTCTGTTGTATCTTCTGGTCACCCCTGTTGTATCTTCTGGTCACCCCTGTTGTATCTTCTGGTCACCTCTGTTGTATCTTCTGGTCACCCCTGTTGTATCTTCTGGTCACCCCTGTTGTATCTTCTGGTCACCTCTGTTGTATCTTCTGATCATCTCTGTTGTATCTTCTGGTCACCTCTGTTGTATCTTCTGGTCACCTCTGTTGTATCTTCTGGTCACCTCTGTTGTATCTTCTGGTCACCCCTGTTGTATCTTCTGGTCACCTCTGTTGTATCTTCTGGTCACCCCTGTTGTATCTTCTGGTCACCTCTGTTGTATCTTCTGGTCACCTCTGTTGTATCTTCTGGTCACCTCTGTTGTATCTTCTGGTCACCTCTGTTGTATCTTCTGGTCACCTCTGTTGTATCTTCTGGTCACCCCTGTTGTATCTTCTGGTCACCCCTGTTGTATCTTCTGGTCACCTATGTTGTATCTTCTGGTCACCTCTGTTGTATCTTCTGGTCACCTCTGTTGTATCTTCTGTTCACCTCTGTTGTATCTTCTGGTCATCTCTGTTGTATCTTCTGTTCACCTATGTTATATCTTCTGGTCACCTCTGTTGTATCTTCTGGTCACCTCTGTTATATCTTCTGGTCACCTATGTTATATGTTCTGGTCACCTCTGTTGTATCTTCTGTTCACCTCTGTTGTATCTTCTGTTCACCTCTGTTGTATCTTCTGTTCACCTCTGTTATATCTTCTGGTCACCTCTGTTATATCTTCTGGTCACCTCTGTTGTATCTTCTGGTCACCTCTGTTGTATCTTCTGTTCACCTCTGTTATATCTTCTGGTCACCTCTGTTGTATCTTCTGGTCACCCCTGTTGTATCTTCTGGTCATCTCTGTTGTATCTTCTGGTCACCTCTGTTGTATGTTCTGGTCACCTATGTTGTATCTTCTGGTCACCTCTGTTGTATCTTCTGGTCACCCCTGTTGTATCTTCTGGTCACCCCTGTTGTATCTTCTGGTCACCCCTGTTGTATCTTCTGATCATCTCTGTTGTATCTTCTGGTCACCTCTGTTGTATCTTCCGGTCACCTCTGTTGTATCTTCTGTTCACCTCTGTTATATCTTCTGGTCACCTCTGTTGTATCTTCTGGTCACCCCTGTTGTATCTTCTGATCATCTCTGTTGTATCTTCTGGTCACCTCTGTTGTATCTTCTGGTCACCTCTGTTGTATCTTCTGTTCACCTCTGTTATATCTTCTGGTCACCTCTGTTGTATCTTCTGGTCACCCCTGTTGTATCTTCTGGTCACCCCTGTTGTATCTTCTGGTCACCTATGTTGTATCTTCTGGTCACCTCTGTTGTATCTTCTGGTCACCTCTGTTGTATCTTCTGGTCATCTCTGTTGTATCTTCTGGTCACCTATGTTGTATGTTCTGGTCACCTCTGTTGTATCTTCTGGTCACTTCTGTTGTATCTTCTGGTCACCTCTGTTGTATCTTCTGGTCACCTATGTTGTATCTTCTGGTTACCTCTGTTGTATCTTCTGGTCACCTCTGTTGTATCTTCTGGTCACCTCTGTTGTATCTTCTGGTCATCTCTGTTGTATCTTCTGGTCACCTATGTTGTATCTTCTGGTCACCTCTGTTGTATCTTCTGGTCACCGCTGTTGTATCTTCTGGTCACCTCTGTTGTATCTTCTGGTCACCTATGTTGTATCTTCTGGTTACCTCTGTTGTATCTTCTGGTTACCTCTGTTGTATCTTCTGGTCACCTATGTTATATCTTCTGGTCACCTCTGTTGTATCTTCTGGTCATCTCTGTTGTATCTTCTGGTCACCCCTGTTGTATCTTCTGGTCACCCCTGTTGTATCTTCTGGTCACCTCTGTTGTATCTTCTGTTCACCTCTGTTGTATCTTCTGGTCACCTCTGTTGTATCTTCTGGTCATCTCTGTTGTATCTTCTGGTCACCTCTGTTATATCTTCTGGTCATCTCTGTTGTATCTTCTGGTCACCTCTGTTATATCTTCTGGTCACCTCTGTTGTATCTTCTAGTCATCTCTGTTGTATCTTCTGGTCACCTCTGTTATATCTTCTGGTCACCTATGTTATATCTTCTGGTCACCTATGTTATATCTTCTGGTCACCTCTGTTGTATCTTCTGGTCATCTCTGTTGTATCTTCTGGTCACCTCTGTTATATCTTCTGGTCACCTATGTTGTATCTTCTGGTCACCTATGTTGTATCTTCTGGTCACCTATGTTGTATCTTCTGGTCATCTCTGTTGTATCTTCTGGTCATCTCTGTTGTATCTTCTGATCATCTCTGTTGTATCTTCTGGTCACCTATGTTGTATCTTCTGTTCACCTCTGTTATATCTTCTGGTCACCTCTGTTGTATCTTCTGGTCACCTCTGTTGTATCTTCTGGTCACCTCTGTTGCATCTTCTGGTCACCCCTGTTGTATCTTCTGGTCACCCCTGTTGTATCTTCTGGTCACCTATGTTGTATCTTCTGGTCACCTCTGTTGTATCTTCTGGTCACCTCTGTTGTATCTTCTGGTCACCTCTGTTGTATCTTCTGGTCACCTCTGTTGTATATTCTGGTCACCTATGTTGTATCTTCTGGTTACCTCTGTTGTATCTTCTGGTCATCTCTGTTGTATCTTCTGGTCACCCCTGTTGTATCTTCTGGTCACCCCTGTTGTATCTTCTGGTCACCTCTGTTGTATCTTCTGTTCACCTCTGTTGTATCTTCTGGTCACCTCTTTTGTATCTTCTGGTCATCTCTGTTGTATCTTCTGGTCACCTCTGTTATATCTTCTGGTCATCTCTGTTGTATCTTCTGGTCACCTCTGTTATATCTTCTGGTCACCTCTGTTGTATCTTCTGGTCATCTCTGTTGTATCTTCTGGTCACCTCTGTTATATCTTCTGGTCACCTATGTTATATCTTCTGGTCACCTATGTTATATCTTCTGGTCACCTCTGTTGTATCTTCTGGTCATCTCTGTTGTATCTTCTGGTCACCTCTGTTGTATCTTCTGGTCACCTCTGTTGTATCTTCTGGTCACCTCTGTTGTATCTTCTGGTCACCTATGTTGTATCTTCTGGTCACCTATGTTGTATGTTCTGGTCATCTCTGTTGTATCTTCTGGTCACCTCTGTTGTATCTTCTGGTCATCTCTGTTGTATCTTCTGGTCACCTATGTTGTATCTTCTGGTCACCTCTGTTGTATCTTCTGGTCACCTCTGTTGTATCTTCTGGTCACCTCTGTTGTATCTTCTGGTCATCTCTGTTGTATCTTCTGGTCACCTATGTTGTATCTTCTGGTCACCTCTGTTGTATCTTCTGGTCACCTCTGTTGTATCTTCTGGTCACCTCTGTTGTATCTTCTGGTCACCTCTGTTGTATCTTCTGGTCACCTATGTTATATCTTCTGGTCACCTCTGTTGTATCTTCTGGTCACCTCTGTTATATCTTCTGGTCACCTATGTTATTTCTTCTGGTCACCTCTGTTGTATCTTCTGGTCACCTCTGTTGTATCTTCTGGTCACCTCTGTTGTATCTTCTGGTCAACTCTGTTGTATCTTCTGGTCACCTATGTTATATCTTCTGGTCACCTCTGTTGTATCTTCTGGTCACCTCTGTTATATCTTCTGGTCACCTATGTTATATCTTCTGGTCACCTCTGTTGTACCTTCTGGTCACCTCTGTTGTATCTTCTGGTCACCTCTGTTGTATCTTCTGGTCACCTCTGTTGTATCTTCTGGTCACCCCTGTTGTATCTTCTGGTCACCTCTGTTGTATCTTCTGGTCACCTATGTTGTATCTTCTGGTCACCTCTGTTGTATCTTCTGGTCATCTCTGTTGTATCTTCTGGTCACCTATGTTGTATCTTCTGGTCACCTCTGTTATATCTTCTGGTCATCTCTGTTGTATCTTCTGGTCATCTCTGTTATATCTTCTGGTCACCTATGTTATATCTTCTGGTCACCTATGTTATATCTTCTGGTCACCTCTGTTGTATCTTCTGGTCACCTCTGTTGTATCTTCTGGTCACCTCTGTTGTATCTTCTGGTCACCTCTGTTGTATCTTCTGGTCACCTATGTTATATCTTCTGGTCACCTCTGTTGTATCTTCTGGTCACCTCTGTTGTATCTTCTGGTCATCTCTGTTGTATCTTCTGGTCACCTCTGTTGTATCTTCTGGTCACCTCTGTTGTATCTTCTGGTCACCTCTGTTGTATCTTCTGGTCACCTCTGTTGTATCTTCTGGTCACCTCTGTTGTATCTTCTGGTCACCTATGTTGTATCTTCTGGTCACCTCTGTTGTATCTTCTGGTCACCTCTGTTGTATCTTCTGGTCACCTCTGTTGTATCTTCTGGTCACCTCTGTTGTATCTTCTGGTCACCTCTGTTATATCTTCTGGTCATCCCTGTTGTATCTTCTGGTCACCTCTGTTGTATCTTCTGGTCACCTCTGTTATATCTTCTGGTCACCTCTGTTGTATCTTCTGGTCATCCCTGTTGTATCTTCTGGTCACCTCTGTTGTATCTTCTGGTCACCTCTGTTATATCTTCTGGTCATCTCTGTTGTATCTTCTGGTCACCTCTGTTATATCTTCTGGTCATCTCTGTTGTATCTTCTGGTCACCTCTGTTGTATCTTCTGGTCACCTCTGTTGTATCTTCTGTTCACCTCTGTTGTATCTTCTGGTCACCTCTGTTGTATCTTCTGGTCACCTCTGTTGTATCTTCTGATCATCTCTGTTGTATCTTCTGGTCACCTCTGTTGTATCTTCTGGTCACCCCTGTTGTATCTTCTGGTCACCTCTGTTGTATCTTCTGGTCACCTCTGTTGTATCTTCTGGTCACCCCTGTTGTATCTTCTGGTCACCTATGTTGTATCTTCTGGTCACCTCTGTTATATTTTCTGGTCACCTCTGTTATATCTTCTGGTCACCTATGTTGTATCTTCTGGTCACCTCTGTTGTATCTTCTGGTCACCTCTGTTATATCTTCTGGTCATCTCTGTTGTATCTTCTGGTCACCTCTGTTGTATCTTCTGGTCACCTCTGTTATATCTTCTGGTCATCTCTGTTGTATCTTCTGGTCACCTCTGTTATATCTTCTGGTCATCTCTGTTGTATCTTCTGGTCACCTCTGTTGTATCTTCTGGTCACCTCTGTTGTATCTTCTGGTCACCTCTGTTGTATCTTCTGGTCACCTCTGTTGTATCTTCTGGTCACCTCTGTTGTATCTTCTGATCATCTCTGTTGTATCTTCTGGTCACCTCTGTTGTATCTTCTGGTCACCCCTGTTGTATCTTCTGGTCACCTCTGTTGTATCTTCTGGTCACCTCTGTTGTATCTTCTGGTCACCCCTGTTGTATCTTCTGGTCACCTCTGTTGTATCTTCTGGTCACCTCTGTTATATCTTCTGGTCACCTATGTTGTATCTTCTGGTGACCTCTGTTGTATCTTCTGGTCACCTCTGTTGTATCTTCTGGTCATCTCTGTTGTATCTTCTGGTCACCTCTGTTGTATCTTCTGGTCACCTATGTTATATCTTCTGGTCACCCCTGTTGTATCTTCTGGTCACCTCTGTTGTATCTTCTGATCATCTCTGTTATATCTTCTGGTCATCTCTGTTGTATCTTCTGGTCATCTCTGTTGTATCTTCTGGTCACCTCTGTTGTATCTTCTGGTCATCTCTGTTGTATCTTCTGGTCACCCCTGTTGTATCTTCTGATCATCTCTGTTATATCTTCTGGTCATCTCTGTTGTATCTTCTGGTCATCTCTGTTGTATCTTCTGTTCACCTCTGTTGTATCTTCTGGTCACCTCTGTTATATCTTCTGGTCACCTCTGTTGTATCTTCTGGTCACCCCTGTTGTATCTTCTGGTCACCTCTGTTGTATCTTCTGGTCACCTCTGTTGTATCTTCTGTTCACCTCTGTTGTATCTTCTGGTCACCTCTGTTGTATCTTCTGGTCACCTATGTTGTATCTTCTGGTCACCTCTGTTGTATCTTCTGGTCACCCCTGTTGTATCTTCTGGTCACCCCTGTTGTATCTTCTGGTCACCTATGTTGTATCTTCTGGTCACCTATGTTGTATCTTCTGGTCACCTATGTTGTATCTTTTGGTCACCTATGTTGTATCTTCTGGTCACCTCTGTTGTATCTTCTGGTCACCTCTGTTATATCTTCTGGTCACCTTTGTTGTATCTTCTGGTCACCTATGTTGTATCTTCTGGTCACCTATGTTGTATCTTCTGGTCACCTCTGTTGTATCTTATGGTCACCTCTGTTATATCTTCTGGTCACCTATGTTGTATCTTCTGGTCACCCCTGTTGTATCTTCTGGTCACCTATGTTGTATCTTCTGGTTACCTCTGTTGTATCTTCTGGTCACCTATGTTGTATCTTCTGGTCACCTATGTTGTATCTTCTGGTCACCTCTGTTGTATCTTATGGTCACCTCTGTTATATCTTCTGGTCACCTATGTTGTATCTTCTGGTCACCTATGTTGTATCTTCTGCACACCTCTGTTGTATCTTCTGGTCACCCCTGTTGTATCTTCTGGTCACCTCTGTTGTATCTTCTGGTCACCCCTGTTGTATCTTCTGGTCACCTATGTTGTATCTTCTGCACACCTCTGTTGTATCTTCTGGTCACCTCTGTTGTATCTTCTGGTTACCTCTGTTGTATCTTCTGGTCACCTATGTTATATCTTCTGGTCACCTATGTTGTATCTTCTGGTCACCCCTGTTGTATCTTCTGGTCACCTATGTTGTATCTTCTGGTCACCTCTGTTGTATCTTCTGGTCACCTCTGTTGTATCTTCTGGTCACCTATGTTATATCTTCTGGTCACCTCTGTTGTATCTTCTGGTCACCTCTGTTGTATCTTCTGGTCACCCCTGTTGTATCTTCTGGTCACCTCTGTTGTATCTTCTGGTCACCTCTGTTGTATCTTCTGGTCACCTCTGTTGTATCTTCTGGTCACCTATGTTATATCTTCTGGTCACCCCTGTTGTATCTTCTGATCATCTCTGTTGTATCTTCTGTTCACCTCTGTTGTATCTTCTGGTCACCTCTGTTGTATCTTCTGGTCACCTCTGTTGTATGTTCTGGTCACCCCTGTTGTATGTTCTGGTCACCTATGTTATATCTTCTGGTCACCTCTGTTATATCTTCTGGTCACCTCTGTTATATCTTCTGGTCACCTCTGTTGTATGTTCTGGTCACCTCTGTTGTATGTTCTGGTCACCTCTGTTGTATGTTCTGGTCACCTCTGTTGTATGTTCTGGTCACCTCTGTTATATCTTCTGGTCACCCCTGTTGTATCTTCTGGTCACCTCTGTTGTATCTTCTGGTCACCTCTGTTGTATCTTCTGGTCACCTCTGTTGTATCTTCTGGTCACCTCTGTTATATCTTCTGGTCACCTCTGTTGTATCTTCTGGTCACCCCTGTTGTATCTTCTGGTCACCTCTGTTGTATGTTCTGGTCACCTATGTTATATCTTCTGGTCACCTCTGTTATATCTTCTGGTCACCTCTGTTGTATCTTCTGATCACCTCTGTTGTATCTTCTGGTCACCTATGTTATATCTTCTGGTCACCTCTGTTATATCTTCTGGTCACCTCTGTTGTATGTTCTGGTCACCTCTGTTGTATGTTCTGGACACCTATGTTATATCTTCTGGTCACCCCTGTTGTATCTTCTGGTCACCTCTGTTGTATCTTCTGGTCACCCCTGTTGTATCTTCTGGTCACCTCTGTTGTATGTTCTGGTCACCTATGTTATATCTTCTGGTCACCTCTGTTATATCTTCTGGTCACCTCTGTTGTATCTTCTGATCATCTCTGTTGTATCTTCTGGTCACCTCTGTTGTATCTTCTGGTCGCCCCTGTTGTATCTTCTGGTCACCTCTGTTGTATCTTCTGGTCACCTCTGTTGTATCTTCTGGTCACCCCTGTTGTATCTTCTGGTCACCTCTGTTGTATCTTCTGGTCACCTCTGTTATATCTTCTGGTCACCTATGTTGTATCTTCTGGTGACCTCTGTTGTATCTTCTGGTCACCTCTGTTGTATCTTCTGGTCATCTCTGTTGTATCTTCTGGTCACCTCTGTTGTATCTTCTGGTCACCTATGTTATATCTTCTGGTCACCCCTGTTGTATCTTCTGGTCACCTCTGTTGTATCTTCTGATCATCTCTGTTATATCTTCTGGTCATCTCTGTTGTATCTTCTGGTCATCTCTGTTGTATCTTCTGGTCACCTCTGTTGTATCTTCTGGTCATCTCTGTTGTATCTTCTGGTCACCCCTGTTGTATCTTCTGATCATCTCTGTTATATCTTCTGGTCATCTCTGTTGTATCTTCTGGTCATCTCTGTTGTATCTTCTGTTCACCTCTGTTGTATCTTCTGGTCACCTCTGTTATATCTTCTGGTCACCTCTGTTGTATCTTCTGGTCACCCCTGTTGTATCTTCTGGTCACCTCTGTTGTATCTTCTGGTCACCTCTGTTGTATCTTCTGTTCACCTCTGTTGTATCTTCTGGTCACCTCTGTTGTATCTTCTGGTCACCTATGTTGTATCTTCTGATCACCTCTGTTGTATCTTCTGGTCACCCCTGTTGTATCTTCTGGTCACCCCTGTTGTATCTTCTGGTCACCTATGTTGTATCTTCTGGTCACCTATGTTGTATCTTCTGGTCACCTATGTTGTATCTTTTGGTCACCTATGTTGTATCTTCTGGTCACCTCTGTTGTATCTTCTGGTCACCTCTGTTATATCTTCTGGTCACCTTTGTTGTATCTTCTGGTCACCTATGTTGTATCTTCTGGTCACCTATGTTGTATCTTCTGGTCACCTCTGTTGTATCTTATGGTCACCTCTGTTATATCTTCTGGTCACCTATGTTGTATCTTCTGGTCACCCCTGTTGTATCTTCTGGTCACCTATGTTGTATCTTCTGGTTACCTCTGTTGTATCTTCTGGTCACCTATGTTGTATCTTCTGGTCACCTATGTTGTATCTTCTGGTCACCTCTGTTGTATCTTATGGTCACCTCTGTTATATCTTCTGGTCACCTATGTTGTATCTTCTGGTCACCTATGTTGTATCTTCTGCACACCTCTGTTGTATCTTCTGGTCACCCCTGTTGTATCTTCTGGTCACCTCTGTTGTATCTTCTGGTCACCCCTGTTGTATCTTCTGGTCACCTATGTTGTATCTTCTGCACACCTCTGTTGTATCTTCTGGTCACCTCTGTTGTATCTTCTGGTTACCTCTGTTGTATCTTCTGGTCACCTATGTTATATCTTCTGGTCACCTATGTTGTATCTTCTGGTCACCCCTGTTGTATCTTCTGGTCACCTATGTTGTATCTTCTGGTCACCTCTGTTGTATCTTCTGGTCACCTCTGTTGTATCTTCTGGTCACCTATGTTATATCTTCTGGTCACCTCTGTTGTATCTTCTGGTCACCTCTGTTGTATCTTCTGGTCACCCCTGTTGTATCTTCTGGTCACCTCTGTTGTATCTTCTGGTCACCTCTGTTGTATCTTCTGGTCACCTCTGTTGTATCTTCTGGTCACCTATGTTATATCTTCTGGTCACCCCTGTTGTATCTTCTGATCATCTCTGTTGTATCTTCTGTTCACCTCTGTTGTATCTTCTGGTCACCTCTGTTGTATCTTCTGGTCACCTCTGTTGTATGTTCTGGTCACCCCTGTTGTATGTTCTGGTCACCTATGTTATATCTTCTGGTCACCTCTGTTATATCTTCTGGTCACCTCTGTTATATCTTCTGGTCACCTCTGTTGTATGTTCTGGTCACCTCTGTTGTATGTTCTGGTCACCTCTGTTGTATGTTCTGGTCACCTCTGTTGTATGTTCTGGTCACCTCTGTTATATCTTCTGGTCACCCCTGTTGTATCTTCTGGTCACCTCTGTTGTATCTTCTGGTCACCTCTGTTGTATCTTCTGGTCACCTCTGTTGTATCTTCTGGTCACCTCTGTTATATCTTCTGGTCACCTCTGTTGTATCTTCTGGTCACCCCTGTTGTATCTTCTGGTCACCTCTGTTGTATGTTCTGGTCACCTATGTTATATCTTCTGGTCACCTCTGTTATATCTTCTGGTCACCTCTGTTGTATCTTCTGATCACCTCTGTTGTATCTTCTGGTCACCTATGTTATATCTTCTGGTCACCTCTGTTATATCTTCTGGTCACCTCTGTTGTATGTTCTGGTCACCTCTGTTGTATGTTCTGGACACCTATGTTATATCTTCTGGTCACCCCTGTTGTATCTTCTGGTCACCTCTGTTGTATCTTCTGGTCACCCCTGTTGTATCTTCTGGTCACCTCTGTTGTATGTTCTGGTCACCAATGTTATATCTTCTGGTCACCTCTGTTATATCTTCTGGTCACCTCTGTTGTATCTTCTGATCACCTCTGTTGTATCTTCTGGTCACCTATGTTATATCTTCTGGTCACCTCTGTTATATCTTCTGGTCACCTCTGTTGTATCTTCTGATCACCTCTGTTGTATCTTCTGGTCACCCCTGTTGTATCTTCTGGTCACCTCTGTTGTATCTTCTGGTCACCTCTGTTGTATCTTCTGGTCACCCCTGTTGTATCTTCTGGTCACCCCTGTTGTATCTTCTGGTCACCCCTGTTGTATCTTCTGGTCACCTCTGTTGTATCTTCTGGTCACCTCTGTTGTATCTTCTGGTCACCTCTGTTGTATCTTCTGGTCACCCCTGTTGTATCTTCTGGTCACCTATGTTGTATCTTCTGGTCACCTCTGTTGTATCTTCTGATCACCTCTGTTGTATCTTCTGGTCACCTCTGTTGTATCTTCTGGTCACCCCTGTTGTATCTTCTGGTCACCTATGTTGTATCTTCTGGTCACCTCTGTTGTATCTTCTGGTCACCTCTGTTGTATCTTCTGGTCACCCCTGTTGTATCTTCTGGTCACCCCTGTTGTATCTTCTGGTCACCCCTGTTGTATCTTCTGGTCACCTCTGTTGTATCTTCTGGTCACCTCTGTTGTATCTTCTGGTCACCTCTGTTGTATCTTCTGGTCACCTCTGTTGTATCTTCTGGTCACCTCTGTTGTATCTTCTGGTCACCTCTGTTGTATCTTCTGGTCACCCCTGTTGTATCTTCTGGTCACCCCTGTTGTATCTTCTGGTCACCCCTGTTGTATCTTCTGGTCACCTCTGTTGTATCTTCTGGTCACCTCTGTTGTATCTTCTGGTCACCTCTGTTGTATCTTCTGGTCACCTCTGTTGTATCTTCTGGTCACCTCTGTTGTATCTTCTGGTCACCTCTGTTGTATCTTCTGGTCACCTCTGTTGTATCTTCTGGTCACCTCTGTTGTATCTTCTGGTCATCTCTGTTGTATCTTCTGGTCACCCCTGTTGTATCTTCTGGTCACCTCTGTTGTATCTTCTGGTCACCCCTGTTGTATCTTCTGGTCACCTCTGTTGTATCTTCTGGTCACCTCTGTTGTATCTTCTGATCACCTCTGTTGTATCTTCTGGTCACCTCTGTTGTATCTTCTGGTCACCTCTGTTGTATCTTCTGGTCACCTCTGTTGTATCTTCTGGTCACCTCTGTTGTATCTTCTGGTCACCTCTGTTGTATGTTCTGGTGACCTCTGTTGTATCTTCTGGTCACCTCTGTTGTATCTTCTGGTCACCTCTGTTGTATCTTCTGGTCACCTCTGTTGTATCTTCTGGTCACCTCTGTTGTATCTTCTGGTCACCTCTGTTATATCTTCTGGTCACCTCTGTTGTATCTTCTGGTCACCCCTGTTGTATCTTCTGGTCACCTCTGTTGTATGTTCTGGTCACCTATGTTATATCTTCTGGTCACCTCTGTTATATCTTCTGGTCACCTCTGTTGTATCTTCTGATCACCTCGTTTGTATCTTCTGGTCACCTATGTTATATCTTCTGGTCACCTCTGTTATATCTTCTGGTCACCTCTGTTGTATGTTCTGGTCACCTCTGTTGTATGTTCTGGACACCTATGTTATATCTTCTGATCACCCCTGTTGTATCTTCTGGTCACCTCTGTTGTATCTTCTGGTCACCCCTGTTGTATCTTCTGGTCACCTCTGTTGTATGTTCTGGTCACCTATGTTATATCTTCTGGTCACCTCTGTTATATCTTCTGGTCACCTCTGTTGTATCTTCTGATCACCTCTGTTGTATCTTCTGGTCACCTATGTTATATCTTCTGGTCACCTCTGTTATATCTTCTGGTCACCTCTGTTGTATCTTCTGATCACCTCTGTTGTATCTTCTGGTCACCCCTGTTGTATCTTCTGGTCACCTCTGTTGTATCTTCTGGTCACCTCTGTTGTATCTTCTGGTCACCCCTGTTGTATCTTCTGGTCACCCCTGTTGTATCTTCTGGTCACCCCTGTTGTATCTTCTGGTCACCTCTGTTGTATCTTCTGGTCACCTCTGTTGTATCTTCTGGTCACCTCTGTTGTATCTTCTGGTCACCCCTGTTGTATCTTCTGGTCACCTATGTTGTATCTTCTGGTCACCTCTGTTGTATCTTCTGGTCACCTCTGTTGTATCTTCTGGTCACCTCTGTTGTATCTTCTGGTCACCTCTGTTGTATCTTCTGGTCACCTCTGTTATATCTTCTGGTCACCTCTGTTGTATCTTCTGGTCACCCCTGTTGTATCTTCTGGTCACCTCTGTTGTATGTTCTGGTCACCTATGTTATATCTTCTGGTCACCTCTGTTATATCTTCTGGTCACCTCTGTTGTATCTTCTGATCACCTCTGTTGTATCTTCTGGTCACCTATGTTATATCTTCTGGTCACCTCTGTTATATCTTCTGGTCACCTCTGTTGTATGTTCTGGTCACCTCTGTTGTATGTTCTGGACACCTATGTTATATCTTCTGGTCACCCCTGTTGTATCTTCTGGTCACCTCTGTTGTATCTTCTGGTCACCCCTGTTGTATCTTCTGGTCACCTCTGTTGTATGTTCTGGTCACCAATGTTATATCTTCTGGTCACCTCTGTTATATCTTCTGGTCACCTCTGTTGTATCTTCTGATCACCTCTGTTGTATCTTCTGGTCACCTATGTTATATCTTCTGGTCACCTCTGTTATATCTTCTGGTCACCTCTGTTGTATCTTCTGATCACCTCTGTTGTATCTTCTGGTCACCCCTGTTGTATCTTCTGGTCACCTCTGTTGTATCTTCTGGTCACCTCTGTTGTATCTTCTGGTCACCCCTGTTGTATCTTCTGGTCACCCCTGTTGTATCTTCTGGTCACCCCTGTTGTATCTTCTGGTCACCTCTGTTGTATCTTCTGGTCACCTCTGTTGTATCTTCTGGTCACCTCTGTTGTATCTTCTGGTCACCCCTGTTGTATCTTCTGGTCACCTATGTTGTATCTTCTGGTCACCTCTGTTGTATCTTCTGATCACCTCTGTTGTATCTTCTGGTCACCTCTGTTGTATCTTCTGGTCACCCCTGTTGTATCTTCTGGTCACCTATGTTGTATCTTCTGGTCACCTCTGTTGTATCTTCTGGTCACCTCTGTTGTATCTTCTGGTCACCCCTGTTGTATCTTCTGGTCACCCCTGTTGTATCTTCTGGTCACCCCTGTTGTATCTTCTGGTCACCTCTGTTGTATCTTCTGGTCACCTCTGTTGTATCTTCTGGTCACCTCTGTTGTATCTTCTGGTCACCTCTGTTGTATCTTCTGGTCACCTCTGTTGTATCTTCTGGTCACCTCTGTTGTATCTTCTGGTCACCCCTGTTGTATCTTCTGGTCACCCCTGTTGTATCTTCTGGTCACCCCTGTTGTATCTTCTGGTCACCTCTGTTGTATCTTCTGGTCACCTCTGTTGTATCTTCTGGTCACCTCTGTTGTATCTTCTGGTCACCTCTGTTGTATCTTCTGGTCACCTCTGTTGTATCTTCTGGTCACCTCTGTTGTATCTTCTGGTCACCTCTGTTGTATCTTCTGGTCACCTCTGTTGTATCTTCTGGTCATCTCTGTTGTATCTTCTGGTCACCCCTGTTGTATCTTCTGGTCACCTCTGTTGTATCTTCTGGTCACCCCTGTTGTATCTTCTGGTCACCTCTGTTGTATCTTCTGGTCACCTCTGTTGTATCTTCTGATCACCTCTGTTGTATCTTCTGGTCACCTCTGTTGTATCTTCTGGTCACCTCTGTTGTATCTTCTGGTCACCTCTGTTGTATCTTCTGGTCACCTCTGTTGTATCTTCTGGTCACCTCTGTTGTATGTTCTGGTGACCTCTGTTGTATCTTCTGGTCACCTCTGTTGTATCTTCTGGTCACCTCTGTTGTATCTTCTGGTCACCTCTGTTGTATCTTCTGGTCACCTCTGTTGTATCTTCTGGTCACCTCTGTTATATCTTCTGGTCACCTCTGTTGTATCTTCTGGTCACCCCTGTTGTATCTTCTGGTCACCTCTGTTGTATGTTCTGGTCACCTATGTTATATCTTCTGGTCACCTCTGTTATATCTTCTGGTCACCTCTGTTGTATCTTCTGATCACCTCGTTTGTATCTTCTGGTCACCTATGTTATATCTTCTGGTCACCTCTGTTGTATCTTCTGGTCACCCCTGTTGTATCTTCTGGTCACCTATGTTGTATCTTCTGGTCACCTCTGTTGTATCTTCTGATCACCTCTGTTGTATCTTCTGGTCACCTCTGTTGTATCTTCTGGTCACCCCTGTTGTATCTTCTGGTCACCTATGTTGTATCTTCTGGTCATCTCTGTTGTATCTTCTGGTCACCTCTGTTGTATCTTCTGGTCACCCCTGTTGTATCTTCTGGTCACCCCTGTTGTATCTTCTGGTCACCCCTGTTGTATCTTCTGGTCACCCCTGTTGTATCTTCTGGTCACCCCTGTTGTATCTTCTGGTCACCTCTGTTGTATCTTCTGGTCACCTCTGTTGTATCTTCTGGTCACCTCTTTTGTATCTTCTGGTCACCTCTGTTGTATCTTCTGGTCACCTCTGTTGTATCTTCTGGTCACCTCTGTTGTATCTTCTGATCACCTCTGTTGTATCTTCTGGTCACCTCTGTTGTATCTTCTGGTCACCTCTGTTGTATCTTCTGGTCATCTCTGTTGTATCTTCTGGTCACCCCTGTTGTATCTTCTGGTCACCTCTGTTGTATCTTCTGGTCACCCCTGTTGTATCTTCTGGTCACCTCTGTTGTATCTTCTGGTCACCTCTGTTGTATCTTCTGATCACCTCTGTTGTATCTTCTGGTCACCTCTGTTGTATCTTCTGGTCACCTCTGGTGTATCTTCTGGTCACCTCTGTTGTATCTTCTGGTCACCTCTGTTGTATCTTCTGGTCACCTCTGTTGTATGTTCTGGTGACCTCTGTTGTATCTTCTGGTCACCTCTGTTGTATCTTCTGGTCACCTCTGTTGTATCTTCTGGTCACCTCTGTTGTATCTTCTGGTCACCTCTGTTGTATCTTCTGGTCACCTCTGTTGTATGTTCTGGTCACCCCTGTTGTATCTTCTGGTCACCTATGTTGTATCTTCTGGTCACCTCTGTTGTATCTTCTGGTCACCTCTGTTGTATCTTCTGGTCACCTATGTTGTATCTTCTGGTCACCTATGTTGTATCTTCTGGTCACCTCTGTTGTATCTTCTGGTCACCCCTGTTGTATCTTCTGATCATCTCTGTTGTATCTTCTGTTCACCTCTGTTGTATCTTCTGGTCACCTCTGTTGTATCTTCTGGTCACCTCTGTTGTATGTTCTGGTCACCCCTGTTGTATGTTCTGGTCACCTATGTTATATCTTCTGGTCACCTCTGTTATATCTTCTGGTCACCTCTGTTATATCTTCTGGTCACCTCTGTTGTATGTTCTGGTCACCTATGTTATATCTTCTGGTCACCTCTGTTATATCTTCTGGTCACCTCTGTTGTATCTTCTGATCACCTCTGTTGTGTCTTCTGGTCACCTATGTTATATCTTCTGGTCACCTCTGTTATATCTTCTGGTCACCTCTGTTGTATGTTCTGGTCACCTCTGTTGTATGTTCTGGACACCTATGTTATATCTTCTGGTCACCCCTGTTGTATCTTCTGGTCACCTCTGTTGTATCTTCTGGTCACCCCTGTTGTATCTTCTGGTCACCTCTGTTGTATGTTCTGGTCACCTATGTTATATCTTCTGGTCACCTCTGTTATATCTTCTGGTCACTTCTGTTGTATCTTCTGATCACCTCTGTTGTATCTTCTGGTCACCTATGTTATATCTTCTGGTCACCTCTGTTGTATCTTCTGATCACCTCTGTTGTATCTTCTGGTCACCCCTGTTGTATCTTCTGGTCACCTCTGTTGTATCTTCTGGTCACCTCTGTTGTATCTTCTGGTCACCCCTGTTGTATCTTCTGGTCACCCCTGTTGTATCTTCTGGTCACCCCTGTTGTATCTTCTGGTCACCTCTGTTGTATCTTCTGGTCACCTCTGTTGTATCTTCTGGTCACCTCTGTTGTATCTTCTGGTCACCCCTGTTGTATCTTCTGGTCACCTATGTTGTATCTTCTGGTCACCTCTGTTGTATCTTCTGATCACCTCTGTTGTATCTTCTGGTCACCTCTGTTGTATCTTCTGGTCACCCCTGTTGTATCTTCTGGTCACCCCTGTTGTATCTTCTGGTCACCTCTGTTGTATCTTCTGGTCACCTCTGTTGTATCTTCTGGTCACCTCTTTTGTATCTTCTGGTCACCCCTGTTGTATCTTCTGGTCACCTATGTTGTATCTTCTGGTCACCTCTGTTGTATCTTCTGATCACCTCTGTTGTATCTTCTGGTCACCTCTGTTGTATCTTCTGGTCACCCCTGTTGTATCTTCTGGTCACCTATGTTGTATCTTCTGGTCATCTCTGTTGTATCTTCTGGTCACCTCTGTTGTATCTTCTGGTCACCCCTGTTGTATCTTCTGGTCACCCCTGTTGTATCTTCTGGTCACCCCTGTTGTATCTTCTGGTCACCTCTGTTGTATCTTCTGGTCACCTCTGTTGTATCTTCTGGTCACCTCTGTTGTATCTTCTGGTCACCTCTGTTGTATCTTCTGGTCACCTCTGTTGTATCTTCTGGTCACCTCTGTTGTATCTTCTGGTCACCCCTGTTGTATCTTCTGGTCACCCCTGTTGTATCTTCTGGTCACCCCTGTTGTATCTTCTGGTCACCTCTGTTGTATCTTCTGGTCACCTCTGTTGTATCTTCTGGTCACCTCTGTTGTATCTTCTGGTCACCTCTGTTGTATCTTCTGGTCACCTCTGTTGTATCTTCTGGTCACCTCTGTTGTATCTTCTGATCACCTCTGTTGTATCTTCTGGTCACCTCTGTTGTATCTTCTGGTCACCTCTGTTGTATCTTCTGGTCATCTCTGTTGTATCTTCTGGTCACCCCTGTTGTATCTTCTGGTCACCTCTGTTGTATCTTCTGGTCACCCCTGTTGTATCTTCTGGTCACCTCTGTTGTATCTTCTGGTCACCTCTGTTGTATCTTCTGATCACCTCTGTTGTATCTTCTGGTCACCTCTGTTGTATCTTCTGGTCACCTCTGTTGTATCTTCTGGTCACCTCTGTTGTATCTTCTGGTCACCTCTGTTGTATCTTCTGGTCACCTCTGTTGTATGTTCTGGTGACCTCTGTTGTATCTTCTGGTCACCTCTGTTGTATCTTCTGGTCACCTCTGTTGTATCTTCTGGTCACCTCTGTTGTATGTTCTGGTCACCTCTGTTGTATCTTCTGGTCACCTCTGTTGTATGTTCTGGTCACCTCTGTTGTATCTTCTGGTCACCCCAGTTGTATCTTCTGGTCACCTATGTTGTATCTTCTGGTCACCTCTGTTGTATCTTCTGGTCACCTCTGTTGTATCTTCTGGTCACCTATGTTGTATCTTCTGGTCACCTATGTTGTATCTTCTGGTCACCTCTGTTGTATCTTCTGGTCACCCCTGTTGTATCTTCTGATCATCTCTGTTGTATCTTCTGTTCACCTCTGTTGTATCTTCTGGTCACCTCTGTTGTATCTTCTGGTCACCTCTGTTGTATGTTCTGGTCACCCCTGTTGTATGTTCTGGTCACCTATGTTATATCTTCTGGTCACCTCTGTTATATCTTCTGGTCACCTCTGTTATATCTTCTGGTCACCTCTGTTGTATGTTCTGGTCACCTATGTTATATCTTCTGGTCACCTCTGTTATATCTTCTGGTCACCTCTGTTGTATCTTCTGATCACCTCTGTTGTGTCTTCTGGTCACCTATGTTATATCTTCTGGTCACCTCTGTTATATCTTCTGGTCACCTCTGTTGTATGTTCTGGTCACCTCTGTTGTATGTTCTGGACACCTATGTTATATCTTCTGGTCACCCCTGTTGTATCTTCTGGTCACCTCTGTTGTATCTTCTGGTCACCCCTGTTGTATCTTCTGGTCACCTCTGTTGTATGTTCTGGTCACCTATGTTATATCTTCTGGTCACCTCTGTTATATCTTCTGGTCACTTCTGTTATATCTTCTGGTCACCTATGTTATATCTTCTGGTCACCTCTGTTGTATCTTCTGATCACCTCTGTTGTATCTTCTGGTCACCCCTGTTGTATCTTCTGGTCACCTCTGTTGTATCTTCTGGTCACCTCTGTTGTATCTTCTGGTCACCCCTGTTGTATCTTCTGGTCACCCCTGTTGTATCTTCTGGTCACCCCTGTTGTATCTTCTGGTCACCTCTGTTGTATCTTCTGGTCACCTCTGTTGTATCTTCTGGTCACCTCTGTTGTATCTTCTGGTCACCCCTGTTGTATCTTCTGGTCACCTATGTTGTATCTTCTGGTCACCTCTGTTGTATCTTCTGATCACCTCTGTTGTATCTTCTGGTCACCTCTGTTGTATCTTCTGGTCACCACTGTTGTATCTTCTGGTCACCTATGTTGTATCTTCTGGTCATCTCTGTTGTATCTTCTGGTCACCTCTGTTGTATCTTCTGGTCACCCCTGTTGTATCTTCTGGTCACCCCTGTTGTATCTTCTGGTCACCCCTGTTGTATCTTCTGGTCACCTCTGTTGTATCTTCTGGTCACCTCTGTTGTATCTTCTGGTCACCTCTGTTGTATCTTCTGGTCACCTCTGTTGTATCTTCTGGTCACCTCTGTTGTATCTTCTGGTCACCCCTGTTGTATCTTCTGGTCACCCCTGTTGTATCTTCTGGTCACCCCTGTTGTATCTTCTGGTCACCTCTGTTGTATCTTCTGGTCACCTCTGTTGTATCTTCTGGTCACCTCTGTTGTATCTTCTGGTCACCTCTGTTGTATCTTCTGGTCACCTCTGTTGTATCTTCTGGTCACCTCTGTTGTATCTTCTGATCACCTCTGTTGTATCTTCTGGTCACCTCTGTTGTATCTTCTGGTCACCTCTGTTGTATCTTCTGGTCATCTCTGTTGTATCTTCTGGTCACCCCTGTTGTATCTTCTGGTCACCTCTGTTGTATCTTCTGGTCACCCCTGTTGTATCTTCTGGTCACCTCTGTTGTATCTTCTGGTCACCTCTGTTGTATCTTCTGATCACCTCTGTTGTATCTTCTGGTCACCTCTGTTGTATCTTCTGGTCACCTCTGTTGTATCTTCTGGTCACCTCTGTTGTATCTTCTGGTCACCTCTGTTGTATCTTCTGGTCACCTCTGTTGTATGTTCTGGTCACCTCTGTTGTATCTTCTGGTCACCTCTGTTGTATCTTCTGGTCACCTCTGTTGTATCTTCTGGTCACCTCTGTTGTATCTTCTGGTCACCTCTGTTGTATCTTCTGGTCACCTCTGTTGTATGTTCTGGTCACCTCTGTTGTATCTTCTGGTCACCCCTGTTGTATCTTCTGGTCACCTATGTTGTATCTTCTGGTCACCTCTGTTGTATCTTCTGGTCACCTCTGTTGTATCTTCTCGTCACCTATGTTGTATCTTCTGGTTACCTATGTTGTATCTTCTGGTCACCTCTGTTGTATCTTCTGGTCACCCCTGTTGTATCTTCTGATCATCTCTGTTGTATCTTCTGTTCACCTCTGTTGTATCTTCTGGTCACCTCTGTTGTATCTTCTGGTCACCTCTGTTGTATGTTCTGGTCACCCCTGTTGTATGTTCTGGTCACCTATGTTATATCTTCTGGTCATCTCTGTTATATCTTCTGGTCACCTCTGTTATATCTTCTGGTCACCTCTGTTGTATGTTCTGGTCACCTATGTTATATCTTCTGGTCACCTCTGTTATATCTTCTGGTCACCTCTGTTGTATCTTCTGATCACCTCTGTTGTGTCTTCTGGTCACCTATGTTATATCTTCTGGTCACCTCTGTTATATCTTCTGGTCACCTCTGTTGTATGTTCTGGTCACCTCTGTTGTATGTTCTGGACACCTATGTTATATCTTCTGGTCACCCCTATTGTATCTTCTGGTCACCTCTGTTGTATCTTCTGTTCACCTCTGTTGTATCTTCTGGTCACCCCTGTTGTATCTTCTGGTCACCCCTGTTGTATCTTCTGGTCACCCCTGTTGTATCTTCTGGTCACCTCTGTTGTATCTTCTGGTCACCTCTGTTGTATCTTCTGGTCACCTCTGTTGTATCTTCTGGGCACCCCTGTTGTATCTTCTGGTCACCTATGTTGTATCTTCTGGTCACCTCTGTTGTATCTTCTGATCACCTCTGTTGTATCTTCTGGTCACCTCTGTTGTATCTTCTGGTCACCCCTGTTGTATCTTCTGGTCACCTATGTTGTATCTTCTGGTCATCTCTGTTGTATCTTCTAGTCACCTCTGTTGTATCTTCTGGTCACCCCTGTTGTATCTTCTGGTCACCCCTGTTGTATCTTCTGGTCACCCCTGTTGTATCTTCTGGTCACCTCTGTTGTATCTTCTGGTCACCTCTGTTGTATCTTCTGGTCACCTCAGTTGTATCTTCTGGTCACCTCTGTTGTATCTTCTGGTCACCTCTGTTGTATCTTCTGGTCACCTCTGTTGTATCTTCTGGTCACCCCTGTTGTATCTTCTGGTCACCCCTGTTGTATCTTCTGGTCACCCCTGTTGTATCTTCTGGTCACCTCTGTTGTATCTTCTGGTCACCTCTGTTGTATCTTCTGGTCACCTCTGTTGTATCTTCTGGTCACCTCTGTTGTATCTTCTGGTCACCTCTGTTGTATCTTCTGGTCACCTCTGTTGTATCTTCTGATCACCTCTGTTGTATCTTCTGGTCACCTCTGTTGTATCTTCTGGTCACCTCTGTTGTATCTTCTGGTCATCTCTGTTGTATCTTCTGGTCACCCCTGTTGTATCTTCTGGTCACCTCTGTTGTATCTTCTGGTCACCCCTGTTGTATCTTCTGGTCACCTCTGTTGTATCTTCTGGTCACCTCTGTTGTATCTTCTGATCACCTCTGTTGTATCTTCTGGTCACCTCTGTTGTATCTTCTGGTCACCTCTGTTGTATCTTCTGGTCACCTCTGTTGTATCTTCTGGTCACCTCTGTTGTATCTTCTGGTCACCTCTGTTGTATGTTCTGGTCACCTCTGTTGTATCTTCTGGTCACCTCTGTTGTATCTTCTGGTCACCTCTGTTGTATCTTCTGGTCACCTCTGTTGTATCTTCTGGTCACCTCTGTTGTATCTTCTGGTCACCTCTGTTGTATGTTCTGGTCACCTCTGTTGTATCTTCTGGTCACCCCTGTTGTATCTTCTGGTCACCTATGTTGTATCTTCTGGTCACCTCTGTTGTATCTTCTGGTCACTTCTGTTGTATCTTCTGGTCACCTATGTTGTATCTTCTGGTCACCTATGTTGTATCTTCTGGTCACCTCTGTTGTATCTTCTGGTCACCGCTGTTGTATCTTCTGATCATCTCTGTTGTATCTTCTGTTCACCTCTGTTGTATCTTCTGGTCACCTCTGTTGTATCTTCTGGTCACCTCTGTTGTATGTTCTGGTCACCCCTGTTGTATGTTCTGGTCACCTATGTTATATCTTCTGGTCACCTCTGTTATATCTTCTGGTCACCTCTGTTATATCTTCTGGTCACCTCTGTTGTATGTTCTGGTCACCTATGTTATATCTTCTGGTCACCTCTGTTATATCTTCTGGTCACCTCTGTTGTATCTTCTGATCACCTCTGTTGTGTCTTCTGGTCACCTATGTTATATCTTCTGGTCACCTCTGTTATATCTTCTGGTCACCTCTGTTGTATGTTCTGGTCACCTATGTTGTATGTTCTGGACACCTATGTTATATCTTCTGGTCACCCCTATTGTATTTTCTGGTCACCTCTGTTGTATCTTCTGGTCACCCCTGTTGTATCTTCTGGTCACCTCTGTTGTATGTTCTGGTCACCTATGTTATATCTTCTGGTCACCTCTGTTATATCTTCTGGTCACCTCTGTTGTATCTTCTGATCACCTCTGTTGTATCTTCTGGTCACCTATGTTATATCTTCTGGTCACCTCTGTTATATCTTCTGGTCACCTCTGTTGTATCTTCTGATCACCTCTGTTGTATCTTCTGGTCACCCCTGTTGTATCTTCTGGTCACCTCTGTTGTATCTTCTGGTCACCTCTGTTGTATCTTCTGGTCACCCCTGTTGTATCTTCTGGTCACCCCTGTTGTATCTTCTGGTCACCCCTGTTGTATCTTCTGGTCACCTCTGTTGTATCTTCTGGTCACCTCTGTTGTATCTTCTGGTCACCTCTGTTGTATCTTCTGGTCACCCCTGTTATATCTTCTGGTCACCTATGTTGTATCTTCTGGTCACCTCTGTTGTATCTTCTGATCACCTCTGTTGTATCTTCTGGTCACCTCTGTTGTATCTTCTGGTCACCCCTGTTGTATCTTCTGGTCACCTATGTTGTATCTTCTGGTCATTTCTGTTGTATCTTCTGGTCACCTCTGTTGTATCTTCTGGTCACCCCTGTTGTATCTTCTGGTCACCCCTGTTGTATCTTCTGGTCACCCCTGTTGTATCTTCTGGTCACCTCTGTTGTATCTTCTGGTCACCTCTGTTGTATCTTCTGGTCACCTCTGTTGTATCTTCTGGTCACCTCTGTTGTATCTTCTGGTCACCTCTGTTGTATCTTCTGGTCACCTCTGTTGTATCTTCTGGTCACCCCTGTTGTATCTTCTGGTCACCCCTGTTGTATCTTCTTGTCACCCCTGTTGTATCTTCTGGTCACCTCTGTTGTATCTTCTGGTCACCTCTGTTGTATCTTCTGGTCACCTCTGTTGTATCTTCTGGACACCTCTGTTGTATCTTCTGGTCACCTCTGTTGTATCTTCTGGTCACCTCTGTTGTATCTTCTGATCACCTCTGTTGTATCTTCTGGTCACCTCTGTTGTATCTTCTGGTCACCTCTGTTGTATCTTCTGGTCATCTCTGTTGTATCTTCTGATCACCCCTGTTGTATCTTCTGGTCACCTCTGTTGTATCTTCTGGTCACCCCTGTTGTATCTTCTGGTCACCTCTGTTGTATCTTCTGGTCACCTCTGTTGTATCTTCTGATCACCTCTGTTGTATCTTCTGGTCACCTCTGTTGTATCTTCTGGTCACCTCTGTTGTATCATCTGGTCACCTCTGTTGTATCTTCTGGTCACCTCTGTTGTATCTTCTGGTCACCTCTGTTGTATGTTCTGGTCACCTCTGTTGTATCTTCTGGTCACCTCTGTTGTATCTTCTGGTCACCTCTGTTGTATCTTCTGGTCACCTCTGTTGTATCTTCTGGTCACCTCTGTTGTATGTTCTGGTCACCTCTGTTGTATCTTCTGGTCACCTCTGTTGTGTCTTCTGGTCACCTCTGTTGTATCTTCTGGTCACCTCTGTTATATCTTCTGGTCACCTCTGTTGTATCTTCTGGTCACCTCTGTTGTATCTTCTGGTCACCTCTGTTGTATCTTCTGGTCACCTCTGTTATATCTTCTGGTCACCTCTGTTGTATCTTCTGTTCACCTCTGTTGTATCTTCTGGTTACCTCTGTTGTATCTTCTGATCATCTCTGTTGTATCTTCTGGTCACCTCTGTTGTATCTTCTGGTCACCTCTGTTGTATCTTCTGGTCACCTCTGTTGTATCTTCTGGTCACCTCTGTTGTATCTTCTGGTCACCTCTGTTATATCTTCTGGTTACCTCTGTTGTATCTTCTGATCATCTCTGTTGTATCTTCTGGTCACCTCTGTTGTATCTTCTGGTCACCTGTGTTGTATCTTCTGGTCATCTCTGTTGTATTTTCTGGTCACCTCTGTTGTATCTTCTTTGATTTAAGGTTTCCGGTCACCTCTGTTGTATCTTCTGGTCACCTCTGTTGTATCTTCTGTTCACCTCTGTTGTATCTTCTGTTCACCTCTGTTGTATCTTCTGGTCACCTCTGTTGTATCTTCTTTGAATTAAGGTTTCTGGTCACCTCTGTTGTATCTTCTGGTCACCTCTGTTGTATCTTCTGTTCACCTCTGTTGTATCTTCTGTTCACCTCTGTTGTATCTTCTGGTCACCTCTGTTGTATCATATGGTCACCTCTGTTGTATCTTCTGGTCACCTCTGTTGTATCTTCTGGTCGCCTCTGTTGTATCTTCTGGTCACCTCTGTTGTATCTTCTGGTCACCTCTGTTGTATCTTCTGGTCACCTCTGTTGTATCTTCTGGTCGCCTCTGTTGTATCTTCTTTGATTTAAGGTTTATGGTCACCTCTGTTGTATCTTATGGTCATCTCTGTTGTATCCTCTTTGATTTAAGGTTTCTGGTCACCTCTGTTGTATCTTATGGCCACCTCTGTTGTATCTTCTGATCACCTCTGTTGTATCTTCTGGTCACCTCTGTTGTATCTTCTGGTCACCTCTGTTGTATCTTCTGGTCACCTCTGTTGTATCTTCTGGTCACCGCTGTTGTATCTTCTGGTCACCTCTGTTGTATCTTCTGGTCACCTCTGTTGTGTATTCTGGTCACCTCTGTTGTATCTTCTGGTCACCTCTGTTGTATCTTCTGGTCACCTCTGTTGTATCTTCTGGTCACCTCTGTTGTATCTTCTGGTCACCTCTGTTGTATATTCACACTTGTGTTATAGGATTACATTGTACCTTTGTATTAATGACTATTATCATAATATACTGCTCAGTCTTGGGGGTCTTTGGGGACGTCGTGGTTGATATTATAACCACCTCAGCAATCAGTATCTATCACCACTGAAATTGTAAATTTGAATCCCACTCAGGCGAGTTTTACTCGATACAACATTATGTGATAAAGTATTCCCGTGACTTGCATCATGTCGGGTGTTTCCACCACCAGTAAGACTGACTAAACTAATGGTCATCAAACTTTCAAGTACTATTATTGCACCCGTACTCGTACAAACGGCAGAGCAAATGGTTCTATCTGAAATATACTATGTTCTGATTGAACACATATGTGGCATGGGAAATAAATTGTATTGAAGCGATATCATTTCAATCGTTGTTTGTTGTTGTGAACATGGCTAATTATTGCATATACTCCCCTATTATAATAAAACAAAACAAAACATTAATTTAATACCTTCAATAAAATATGCTTCTTCCTATTGAAAACAAATTAGTAGACAACAACCAATGCGCTTCTTTGATTTGTCTTATTAAAGCTCTTAGCACAGCCATATCCGTAAGTTCTATTATTTTTATCGGAGTTTCGTGTTTGTTAAGGTGAGAGGATACTAAATGACGTTACGTCAAGAGTTATCGGCCCTGACGTTACGGCATTGCATGTGTATTTTCTTTACGAAGTCAACGAGACAACACCTTTTATGAGCCCGATAGTCGGTATGACATTTTCGGGACACCCGGGTTTACGCATTTCATTACGCGGGATTTATCAATTTAAAAATAACCAGCTGGAATTCAGGACCCCTCCGGGGAGCAAAACGTATAGACGGCTTTTCCGAAAAAGAGAAACCATAGAGACCATCACCCCACATTCCTTCTTCCATCAAAATTTCATTTTGTCATAATTATATAAAGCAATAAAGAAAATACACATTAGTATATTATATCATTTTTAAGAATGTTAAATAAACAGTCCCCATTGGAAATACGCACAATGTGGCTTGATATGGGCTATCAAGATTAGAAATCAGTACATATTTAAGAACTTATGATTTTAGTAAGACCTAGAGACAGTTTTCAATCGCGTTGCAGACAAAAGTGACAAACTGACACACTATGGTAGCTCACAAGCTAATGCATCCTTAAACTTTATTATAACAACACAAGCTCCCAAATGCAAGCATTTCGATGGATCTGAATCACTCAATTTTCGAGTGACTGCTGGAGTGGCACAGAAGAATGTTGGTAGGCAGTATGTTATTGATGTAAGTACATGTATCTACAATGAAACGTATGTCTTAAAAAGTAACAGATCCGGACAAGACGGTGTTAGCATTATTTTAAGCCTATCACCACTAAATGTGACTAAATGCCAAATAAGTACTGCTGATAAGTATTATATATAAATGTCTCTCTAAGAAATGTTGGGTGGCCCGATTATAATCCGGTGAGCGTTGAGGGGTTAGTATTATGGTGTTTAACGACACTTTCAACAATATTTCAGCTATATCGTGGAGGTCAGTATTATTGGAGGAAGAAACCGGAAGACTCGGACAGAACAACCAACCTGCCGCAAGTCACTGACATACTTCATCACATAATGTTGTATTGAGTAGACCTCGGCTGAGCAGGATTATAACTCACAACGTTAGTGGTGATAGGCAGTGATGCATTAGGTAGTTGTAAGTCAAACTAGCATACGATCACGATCACGACGGACCATCAGCGTTGATCTCGGATGTAATGAGGTTTTTGAATATCCTTGTTCCTAGTTCACTGTTATTCAACGTGTGTGTACTATTAGTTAACCATTCACAATTGATGTAAGCAGTAATGTCTTGTGGTACGCAAATGGTGCTAAGCCGCAGTATATATCTCTAATCTCGAAATGTTCGAAAACATCATTTTACCGACTTGATTCTGAGTAAGAGTAACGCGGAGGGTGTCTTATAAGAAACAGGAACTGCAAAGCCTCAACGAGCGCATGAGCTCACCCCGTTTTCTAAGGTGGGATTCGTGTAACTCATCTGTTGTTGTTTTTTTTGCTTGTTTTTATGTTTGGTTGGAGTTTTTTTTTGGGGGGGGGGATTTCTTTGTTGTGTTTTTCTTCTTTTGTTTTTAGCTAGACCGTGAGTTCACTCCGTGGTTGTTGTGGGTTCGTCCTGCTCATCTGTTTAGTTTTGTGTGTACTGTTTTTCTTTCGCTTCGTTCTACGTCTTGTGCCCAGTTTGACTACAGGATTGTTCATTCTTGTATAACATCATCGGTTGTCTTTTAAGTGTATTTAAGGAATATTTGAAATTGTTATACGATATAACCTGGTTTGGGTCAATTTACGCTTCATAAAACCGCAGTTTATGAAAAGCGTAAACTGACCCAAACCAGGTTATGCAGGTATAGCCTGTTCAACAATGTCAAATATTCCTTATAATTTAATGTTTACGACAAAATGTAATGATTCCTCGATTTTAATTACGATTATTTCCTGTTGCTATTTGAATTTATCGTTGGCGGATAAACACGTTGGTGACGAGACAATACTAACCCAGGATATCGAGTATAACCAAAATGTTCTACAGGCGGATTAGCCAATCAGATTGAAATATTCAAATCAAATTAAATTATTTATCTATATTCCAAGAAGGTATAGTATCAACAAGATACCACAGAGACAGCTCCTGTGTTCACCTCCGTTTTTATCATGTCTTAGCTGATGCCTGTTGTTTATTTGGTTATACTACATGTTTTCACGTTTTTCTGTCCATATTGTGATGTGTTCTACCATTTCTACGTAAAACCGATGTTCGATTATTTTGTTCTGTTATTTGTTTACAAATTCTATATCAGACGTTTGTGTCGTTTACACAGTAACACGACGGGTGCCACTAGTTGAGCAGGAACTGCTAACCCTTTCGAAGCACATGCATTCAACCCAGTGGGGTTTGTGTTACTCAATATTTAATTTGCTGTGTAATATGTTTGTCCTGTTTTAGCCCTTGTATTAGCTGTTCTCCGATTTATGGATTCTGATTGCCCATTTGGTATACTCAAGCTTTTCTTAGGGTTATAGTACATGTATGTCAATGGACATTAAGAATAAATCAGAGGAATAACAATGTAAAGGAATAGTAATTGATATTTGCTTTGGTTTTTTTAATATTTGCCAATTACTGACTATGGTTTAAGCTAAGAGTCGTGATTGCCTTCAAAACATTGATTGAGCTCAATAACGGAATTAATCATGTATTTTCAAAATAAAAATTTAGATAATGCCAATTTGCTTAGAATGTATAATAAAAAAACACTTAGTCTGAATATGAAACGGAACAAACTGAATCGGTCTGTAAAATAAATAATATTAACACGCAGCTTACGTTTAATTTCATGCTTTCCGTAGCAACAGGAAGGACAAGAACACGAAGATATAATAAAACGTCTTCAATTCAATATGCAGTTCAATATGAAATATGCAATTCAAGCCATACATGATATTCTTTTTTTAATTGAATATCTTAATTTAAAATAATTATATGCTATCTGAGGACGTTGTTTAGCGGATATTAGTTAATAATGTGAGCTTTAAGCTCCGGATAAAATGATAATATCATGTCGACCCATTATGAAACTCCTAGCAAATTATGGCTTCGTGAATATTTCTTTATTATATATTAATAGATCACATTTCAATCTGTATTAATGAGGCAAAGGGACATCATCTTGCTAAAACTGATATGGTATTAATGAGTACATCATGTGCAACGCAATCGTCTTAATTTAGAATATCTAACGAAGTAATAGTTTTCGGACGATTTGAAGGCTTGTGATTATTATCAGTGTATATACAAGTGATTTCTTTGTGCTACACCTATTACCTCCTGACCTGCATCTAGTAAGATATGCATACCTTGCACATCAAGCTTTGAGGATTTATTTTCCTCTCGTTTCTGTATAAACGTTAGAGAATACCGAAGGACAATCACCTATCGATAATCCAGAGAAACTGGCAACATATAGTACACAAAACGAAGAATATTAATGCAAAAACACAAGACATTAGGCATTGGACACCATTGTACGCAAGCGAACACAAATAACGTAAATAAGACATGAGCCCTCCTATAAACAACTGGAGGTAAAGACAAACCGAACATCGTTTCTATGCAGGAATCGTAACGGACATCACAACACGGAACTCAGAACGTAAAGACACATAATACAACAACATACAAAAATTTAAAAGAATTTTTTTCTTTAAAACTCTCATCGGTGAAACCTTCATATGCCCTCGTGAAAATGGTACACACAAATCAAATAAAGTAAACCACATTGGTGATATCATGGTTGGCGTGCTCTTTCCAAATGCGTTATATCTTAGGTTCGACCAGCAATCTGTTCAAATCAAAGATTGTGAATTTGCTATATGTCGCTTCTCCGCTAAGCATGCAGAGCATTAAGGAGAAAGATATTAGGAAGGAATTAGGATAATGTGTCTGAGTGGAATGCCATTTCTACATTGAGATATTTATATTTTGTAACGGTCAACAAGATTAAACAAGAAAGGTATATGCATGGAGCGTTCAATATTACCCTAATAGTAATTAAGGTTGTTTAGGAAAACTCTTTATTAGATGATATCCTAGTCACCTTAAAAATAGCTCAAACTATTCCTGACACTAATAACAAAAGCTAAAAATAAGGCAAACAAAACGTGCCGCGCATAAACTAAAGCCACATTTTCTTTATTATAGAAGAAAGTTTGATGATATCAACGGGGGAATCAGAAGCCGTAAATCGAAACAAGACAGACACTACTTTGACATGAAGAAAAAGGACAAAGGAGCAAACAATGATGTACAAAACACTTCACAGAAAAATAAAGACCGAGCAAAATAAACTCCACTAACATAGATGGTGCCTCTTTACATCCACTAACATAGCTGGTGCCTCTTTATATCCACTAACATAAATGGTGCCTGTTTACATCCACTAACATAGCTGGTGCTTCTTTACATCCACTAACATAGCTGGTGCCTCTTTACATCCACTAATATAGCTGGTGCCTCTTTACATTCACTAACATAGCTGGTGCCTCTTTACATCCACTAACATAGTTGGTGCCTCTTTACATCCACTAATATAGCTGGTGCCTCTTTACATCCACTAGCATAACTGGTGCCTCTTTACATCCACTAGCATAGCTGGTGCCTCTTTACATCCACTAACATAGCTGGTGCCTCTTTACATCCACTAACATAGCTGGTGCCTCTTTACATCCACTAATATAGCTGGTGCCTCTTTACATCCACTAACATAGCTGGTGCCTCTTTACATCCACTAACATAGTTGGTGCCTTCTTACATCCACTAACATAGCTGGTGCCTCTTTACATCCACTAACATAGCTGGTGCCTCCTTACATTCACTAACATAGATGGTGCCTCTTTACATCCACTAGCATAACTGGTGCCTCTTTACATCCACTAGCACAGCTGGTGCCTCTTTACATCCACTACCATAGCTGGTGCCTCTTTAGATCCACTAACATAGTTGGTGCCTCTTTACATCCACTAACGTAGTTGGTGCCTTCTTAAATCCACTAACATAGCTGGTGCCTCTTTACATCCACTAACATAGCTGGTGCTTCTTTACATCCACTAACATAGCTGGTGCCTCTTTACATCCACTAAGATAACTGGTGCCTCTTTACATCCACTAACATAGCTGGTGCCTCCTTACATCCACTAACATAGCTGGTGCCTCTTTACATCCACTAACATAGCTGGTGCCTCTTTACATCCACCAACAAAGCTGGTGCCTCTTTACATCCACTAACATAGCTGGTGCCTCTTTACATCCACTAACATAGCTGGTGCCTCTTTACATCCACTAATATATCTGGGGCATCTTTACATCCACTAACATAGCTGGTGCCTCTTTTTATCCACTAACATAGCTGGTGCTTCTTTACATCCACTAATATAGCTGGTATCTCTTTACATCCACTAACATAGCTGGTGTCTCTTTACATCCACTAACATAGCTGGTGCCTTTTTACATCCACTAACATAGTTGGTGCCTCTTTACATCCACTAACATAGCTGGTTCCTTCTTACATCCACTAACATAGCTGGTGCCTCTTTACATCCACTAACATAGCTGGTGCCTCTTTACATCCACCGACAAAGCTGGTGCCTCTTTACATCCACTAACATAGCTGGTACCTCTTTACATCCACTAACATAGCTGGTGCCTCTTTACATCCACTAATATATCTGGGGCATCTTTACATCCACTAACATAGCTGGTGCCTCTTTTCATCCACTAACATAGCTGGTGCTTCTTTACATCCACTAATATAGCTGGTATCTCTTTACATCCAATAACATAGCTGGTGCCTCTTTACATCCACTAACATAGCTGGTGCCTTTTTACATCCACTAACATAGTTGGTGCCTCTTTACATCCACTAACATAGCTGGTTCCTTCTTACATCCACTAACATAGCTGGTGCCTCTTTATATCCACTGACATAGCTTGTGCCTCTTTACATCCACTAATATATCTGGTGTCTCTTTACATCCACTAAGATAGCTGGTGCCTCTTTACATCCACTAACATAGCTGGTGCCTCCTTACATCTACTAACATAGCTAGTGCCTCTTTACATCCACTAAGATAGCTGGTGCTTCTTTACATCCACTAATATGGCTGGTGCCTGCTTACATCCACTAACATAGATGGTGCCTCTTTACATCCACTAGCATAACTGGTGCATCTTTACATCCACTAACATAGCTGGTGCCTCTTTACATCCACTAACATAGCTGGTGCCTCTTTAAATCCACTAACATAGTTGGTGCCTCTTCACATCCACTAACATAGCTGGTGCCTCCTTACATCTACTAACATAGCTGGTGCCTCTTTACATCCACTAAGATAGCTGGGGCTTCTTTACATCCACTAACACAGCTGGTGCCTTCTTACATCCACTAACATAGCTGGTGCCTCTTTACATCCGCTAACATAGCTGGTGCTTCTTTACATCCACTAACATAGCTGGTGCCTCTTTACATCCACTAAGATAGCTGGTGCCTCTTTACACCCACTAACATAGCTGGTGCCTCCTTACATCCACTAACATAGCTGGTGCCTCTTTACATCCACTAATATAGCTGGTGCTTCTTTACATGCACTGACAAAGCTGGTGCCTCTTTACATCCACTAACATAGCTGGTGCCTCTTTACATTCACTAACATAGTTGGTGCCTCTTTACATCCACTAACATAGCTGGTGCCTCTTTACATCCACTAACATAGCTTGTGCCTTCTTACATCCACTAACATAGCTGGGGCCTCTTTACATCCACTAACAGCTAGTGCCTCTTTACATCCACTAATATAGCTGGTGCCTCTTTACATCCACTAACATAGCTGGTGCCTCTTTACATCCACTAACATAGCTGGTGCCTCCTTAAATCCATTAACATAGCTGGTGCCTCTTTACATCCACTAACATAGCTGGTGCCTCTTTACATCCACTAACATAACTGGTGCCTCTTTACATCCACTAACATAGCTGGTACCTCTTTACATCCACTAACATAGCTGGTGCCTCTTTACATCCACTAATATAGCTGGTGCCCCTTTACATCCACTAACATAGCTGGTGTCTCTTTAAATCCACTAACATAGCTGGTGCCTGCTTTCATCCACTAACATAGTTGGTGCCTCTTTACATCCACTAACATAGCTGGTGCCTCTTTACATCCACTAACATAGCTGGTGCCTCTTTACTTCTACTAACATAGCTGGTGCCTCCTTACATCCAACAACATAGCTGGTGCCTCCTTACATCCACTAACATAGCTGGTGCCTCTTTACATCCACTAACATAGCTGGTGCCTTCTTACATCCACTAACATAGCTGGTGCCTCCTTACATCTAATAAGATATCTGGTGCCTCTTTACATCCACTAACATAGATGGTGCCTCCTTACATCCACTAACATAGCTGGTGCCTCTTTACATCCACTAACATAGCTGGTGCCTCTTTACTTCCACTAACATAGCTGGTGCCTCCTTACATCCACCAACATAGCAGGTGCCTCCTTACATCCACTAACATAGCTGGTGCCTCTTTACATCCACTAACATAGCTGGTGCCTCCTTACATCCACTAACATAGCTGGTGGCTCCTTACATCCACTAACATAGCTGGTGCCTCTTTACATCCACTAACATAGCTGGTGCCTCTTTACATCTTTCCGTAAAGATCGAGATTTGAGATATGCGTGTTGCTTCACTGCATGACAATATCCGCTAACAACAGCTTACATAAGTTGCTACTGGTATAACAAATGGTCCCAGGTACAAGTTAATATAACCCACCTCGTAACAGGACCTAGGTAGGGAAATACTAGTTTTAAAAAGCCTCAAACATCCGAGATGAACACGGGACCGTCGTGGCCGTGCTCGTGTGGTAGTTGGATTTATAACTACCTATGCAATCAGTGCCTATCACCACTGATGTTGTGACAGGTCGGTGGTTTCCTCCACCAACAAAACTTACCGCCAATATATAGCTGAACAATTGTTGAAAGTGGCGTCAAACGCCATAAAACCAACCAACCGAAATCAACATTTACAGGAAATAATAGTGTCGCTCACCATTTCTTATAAAGAAAACCATTAATGTATATCTATATATAGTACCTATCAACAGTACTGATCTGGTATTTAGTCACGTAGACACACTAGATGGATTTAATTAACAAACACGAAACTCCGATCAAGACGATAGATCTTACGGATATGACTGTGTTAAGCCTTAATAAGACAAACATACAGAACAAAGAAAGCTCACAGGCCGTTGTGAACTAATTGGCTTTCAAACAGAAGATTAAGGAAACAAATTTCATTGGTGGCTTAAAATGATATTATTTAGCATGATGGGTGATCATATACAGTAAATAGTTGTGATCAGAGGTAATATAAACAACAACACCATCGATAGTTTAACAAATATCGTGTCGGTAAATACTGGAAAATAAACATTAGATAATACCGATGGGGCAATGAAAAATGGACAATACAGAGAAAAAATGGTACACAAGACGAAAACAAGAAAACTAAACACGCAACGCAATATGTGTTGTACACCATTATGCGCAATCAAACACAAATAACGTTTAAATTTGTTCGATCTGAAGACTGTATATTCTAGATAGAGTGTCCTTACACTTTAATTGTTTGTGCTTTGCGGAGAAGCGACAAATACCAGTTGAATATAATCTTCTTTCCACCCAACCGCGGATCTACCTCCCATGTCTTCCAAAGTAGAGGTTAAACTAGTATAATGAACCTAATTTTCCCGTTTCAGTGAAATAATGTGGACATAAAGTGCTTTACCTCGTGTAAGTGAAATACTAATCCTCACATATAATTGGGTGTGCAGAGTTGTTGTAAAGAGTACCGAGTCCTAATCTAGACCTTAATGAAAGACTCAGATCGACGTCCAATCATCCAATCCATGTCCGACTTCTACGTCACAGACATCTCAACCTCAGATATATGTCTTTTCTTAAAATTCTCGAATCGACGTACAATTCTGAAATATATGTCATTTTCCAAATTCTCAAATCCGAGTCAAATTCTCAGATATATGGCCGTTTCTCACTTTGTCAAATCGACGTCCAATGACGTCACTGACGTATTCTATAATCCTAACCAATAAATCTGACATTTATCTGAGAATTTCGGACGCTGATCTGAGTCTACCATATATATTATTTGTGACTCAGTAGTTACCATATATACAACACAAATTACGCAAAGGTGGGTCGATTACCTTGACCAGTATTGAAATGTTAGAATAGCACACAAGGGTATTGACAGACATAATAAGGAAATAATGGTACACTAGGACCAAAATCTAATGTTTTATTCAATCTCTTCGCCATCTTTAGCAAGTGAAAGAGTACCTTTAAACAAGGCGTTGATATCTTCAGAAAAAATGTTTTTGGAAGATAATATGAGACGATCCTTTAGAAATCCTCAACTTTATTGTTTGGCACTGACTTGTTTTATTGTATATATTTATGTTTGAGAAAAAAAGAAGAGTTCGAAGATACCATGGGGTAATCAGAATCCGTATATTGAAGAAGAACTGACAACACAATGGCCAAAAGAAAAAGGACAAAAGAACAAACAACGATCTACAAAACACAACACCGAAAACTAAAGATCCAGTAATACGTCATGTTAAATTTACTATTCCTAAGTAGTATAATTATTACTAAATCAAAGGTCAATGACACTTAGACATGGGTAACCTTAATTGATCTTGGCTAAGTCCTGTGGTGTATTTGATTCCAAAGACGTTTATAATTGTTTGGTGTTCCAATCTTTCGACTTGGCGTGCATCTAATGAAGGTTATTCATAAACGCATGATGCGCACTAATTCAGATATCCACGTCTTAATTATTACCTAGAAAATGTAAATTATACAACTATATCTATTTCCAGCAGTCTCAATTATTTCTTGATTATAAAAATTATTTGAAAATATTTTAACAAAAGCTAATATTTCGATTAGAGAATTTCTAATCGTTCGTAGCGAATTCGATTATACTTTGAAATACAAGGAAAATATGTAAAGATTGCTACGATAAAAAAAATACATTACTCATGTTCTTTTATTACATCGCTAAATTCTACTAAATATATTAGAAGTTAGTTTTCTTTAATTGAATGGTGCTGCATTGTAATGTTGGTGGCCATCGTGGCCGTGTTTGCATGGTAGTTGCAGTTACCTACGCAATCAGTGCCTATCACCACTGATGTTGTGAGTTCGAATCTCGATCAGGGCGAGGTGTACAACATTATGTGATGAAGTGTGTCAGTGACTTGCGACAGGTCTGTGGATTTCTCCGGGTCCTCCAATTTCCTCCACCCATGAAAATGACCGCCACGATATAACTGAAATATTGTTGAAAGTGGCGTTAAGCACCATCAAACAAACAACAACGAACATTGTAGTGTTATTATGTTGCTTTTAAAAATGTCTGCAGATACCAAACGGGTAGTCCGAACACGTACACCCAAGAATAATAGACAATGCAATGGCTAAAAGAGAAAACATGAAAAGAACACAAACAATAATTGACAAAGCACCACATAGAACACAATAGATTGAACAATACGAACCCCACCAAAAACAGGAACACTGAGGTGATCCGGAAGACAGTTCCACATAATTGCAAGAAGAAACATATATGGGGGCGTCGTGGTCGTGATCGTATGGTAGTTAGTTTTACAACTACATATTCAATTAGTGCCTATCACCACTTATTTGTGAGACCTAATCCCGCTCATGGCGATGTGTACTCAATACAACATTATGTGATACAGTTTGTCAGGGACATACGGCAGATCGGTGGCTTTCTCCGGGTACTCCCGTTTTCCACCTCCAATAAAACTGACTGCCACTATTTAGCTGAAATATTGGCTAAAGTGGCGTTAAACACCATAACCCTTTCCCTCTGTGTGTGTGTAAATCTTGAAATAGCCAGATACAATTTTGACAAGATGTGTTAAATTTCCATGCACAATGAAACATGAAACGTGTAAATGCGCACCAAATGTAGTACAGATACCTAACATTTGTGCAAATTTAACCTGCTTATTTCAAGCAACATATTGTTTTCATAATGATATTTGCATAGAATAAAAAGGTCACACTATAAATAAGAAATTGCAGAAATATTCAAAATGAAATACGAACAGAATTCTTCTCACTTAAATGATGGGTTACTGGAAACTCCATAATTGGAAAATATATCGCATACACATACATTTCATGCCGTCAGTCGACGATTCTACTGTTGCAAATATCTACAAAAATAGTTTTTTTGACTGACATTTTATCTGTGCATCATGTCTTAAAACATTTGAGTACGATATGAGATTTCCTGTATTACGCAGAAACTAAGTTCTCCTCTCCGGATACCTTCTTTGATAACAAACACGAATCAACCAGGCGACCGTTTCACTTAACTGATGGTAAATCTGAGGGTAAGTCTATAACTATACTTGCGATTTCTTTACGTGCACGTATACGTGCGTTTCACTAAACGAGTCTTATTCGTTAGAGTTAGACTTGCGACAAGTATCAATTTCATTACGTGTACGTACACGTGCGTTTCACTAAACTAGTCATAATCGTAAGAGTTACGACTTGCGACAAGTAACAAGTCATCTTCTAAAACGGAGGTATAAAAGATATCGTACCATATACAATGTATGTATATATCTCGAAAAAAAAATCCCAACTAATTCTTAGATATATTTGCATTAAGGGAATATTTAAAATAAATAAATCAAAGCTATCAGGAAAATAATGTATTTGTTGAGAGTAAAATGTTACCAAAATTTGAGACGAAACTTATTTTATAGAATAATGTTTCGATAAATTAGGAGAAAATTCAAAAGTGTGCCAGTAGATTTGACACAATACATCAATATTCTGTTTGTGCTTAACTTTATTTCTAAATCATTGTTTGTGCTCGATGTCGTTCCCGAAAATGTTCCTTCAAGGTATCCCGCGTTAATAAAATATATTGATATTAAATAACCGTGGACGAAAAGGAAAGCATATTAAAACAAACAATAAGACGTCGCTGATTTTATATGGCTTTCAAAATATAAAAATTGTAGCACGCATCTAATATATATTGGTTCCTTCAATTGGTCAGGCGTAATGCTCGTATTAATACTAAATCTTCTCTTTAAAGGAAGCATAGAGAGGTTGATATAGCTTAAGATAGTTTTTGAAAATGTATAAAGATAAAGAAGTCGCAAATGTCAATAATTTTTTTGTCAATGTGTGACGTAAAAGTATTTTTGACATTTACGTCACCGAATATGGTACTGCTTTGACAACTATTTTACCTATTTTGTTCCTGTATTTAAATACTGTTACAGTGACAGCCGGAACCTTTGTACCGTAATGAGAGCGGGAGGTTTGGCGCCTTAAAATCTGATTCAACCCACCATTTCTTTAGAAATGCCTGTACCAAGTCAGGGTCATTACGGTTTTCACAGTTTTCCGGTTGTTGACTGATTTTGTCTGTTTATATAATTATGAGTTTTGACTTTCCCTTTATAAGATTGTTCGGAGTTCGGTAATTTTGTTATTACCTTTATTTAAGTGATCATAAACTGCCCATTCAATAATTTCAAAGGAACCGTTTAATAAATCTCCAAGGAATGCTTTAATCTGTAAATAAATTGAAGAACTAAGCTTAAATAATGATTTGATGCATGTTCTATTTATTTGTTGCGCTGTGATAGTAAATTAAAGTGGCATACATTTATCGCGAAAGTCTCTTCTCGTGTTCTCTCTTTGAAAAATAGCTGCAAAGAACGCGATCATCTTTGCTACTTGCACGTAGGTTTACGATTTACAGTTTACAAGTACCTACCAAAACTCTTAACTGTGTGATACCTTTTAATTGAAAGCCGTACATCCAATCTATAAGTGAAACGGTCGTAACTCTTAAGAGTGCACTTACGTCTACGCTTAGTGAAATGGTTGTAACTCTTATTTACGCTTAGTGAAACGGTCGTAACTCTTAAGGGTGCGTTTATGTCTACGTTTAGTGAAATGGTCGTAACTCTTAAGAGTGCACTTACGTATACGCTTAGTGAAACGGTCGTAACTCTTAAGGGTACACTTACGTCTACCTTTAGCGAAACGGTCGCCTGGTCCTTCGAGGTGGATTTTTACAAAATATTTGTTAATGAGACAGACTATTGGCAATAGATATCTAACGTAATTCATCACGTTAAATGTTACACGAACTAAGATAACTAAAGTTGTTAGTTCGAACCTCGTTCATTGCGATATGTACTCCATACAAAGTTATGTGATGAAGTTTGACAGTGCCTTGTGACAGGTCGGTGTTTTTCGCGAGTACTCCGGTTTCCTCCACCAATAAATCGTACCACCACAATATAAGTGAAATATTGTTGAAAGTGGCGTTAAATATCATAAACCAAGCCAAACTCGGATAGCACATACTTTCTTTTGTTTAATATCCCTTTTTCCCTTTTTTGTTTTCGGTGTGCATAATTCTTTCTTGTCTCTTTTTTAAGTTGTTGTTTGTGTTTTGACTTGCTTTGTCCTTTATGACTCGAATCTTGTAAGAGCAAATTTATGTTTCAGACATAAAGTACATCATGGATAACATACGATTATCATACATAATAATGTAAAACAACTGACCTGGAGTTCTTAACCATTGTTTTCTTTTGTTTGTTTTCGTCTTGTTTACCTTATGTTGCCAGTTTATCTGGGTTGTCCATTTTTCTTTACACCTTCTACGATCACTAACATTATCGTGGTTTACGGAGAAACAGGAATGCATTATCTTATTCATCGTGGTTTCGGGGGTCAAGAATAAATTGCGTTATTAAATAGTAAAATAAAGATATTTTTCCCATACTGTACTTCGCTTGCTATTTTAATCAATGGTACATGTAAGAAAAAATACTGTATTGTTGCTTAAAGTCAACAGATCAGTGTTCGTAACGCACAACCATCGGATGTCCCTCTTGATGGGTTGTGCTTCACAGCAACGAAACAGTGTATTATTATTATATCCCGTTTCTCCCTCGGAGGGTCCATGCATGATACTTGGGTACTACTTTGTATTTGTGGAACAAAAGTATACATTAATCGTTAGTAATATACATCACGTAGTGTATGAACGAACGCAGCAGACGACATGTATATCCGGCATACATACGATTTCAGTTTTGTTTGTTTTAAACATATTTTATTCACAACTGCATATGAAAGGGATTGAGCAACATACTATGCCTATGCAATCTCTCTCCTTTTTACATGTACATGGCATACATTCAATAAAAAGTATACAAGTATTATATCAATAATATAAGATAATTATGTTCCTTCAATGCATGTAATTATAGGAAATATTCAAATTATGTTTAGTGTACCACGAGAAGAGAATCAATAATCATCACGGATTTCTTTTCATCTCGACGTAATATTGTCGTAAATGACGCCTTTTACGCATGTTCGAAAATGCGGATCCATACAATTCTCGTATAACATTGACTTTCTAATCTTTCTACTCTAAACGTATCTGATGAAGGTTATTCCAGAAACGTCCCTTATTGAGGTTATTCCGGAAACGTACCTGATGAAGGTTATTGCGGAAACGTATCTGACAAATGCTATTCCAGATACGTACCTGATGAATTTTATTATGGAAACGTACTTGATGAATGTTATTCAAGATACGTACCTGTTGAGGTTTATTCCAGAAACGTTCCTGATGAAGGTTATTCCGGAAACGTATCTGATGAAGGTTATACCGGAACCGTATCTGATGAAGGTTATTCCGGAAACCCACATGATACATGTTATCCCGGTAACATATTTGATGAATGTTATTCTAGATACGCACCTGATGAATGTTATCCCGGTGACATACTTGGTGAATGTTATTCTAGATACGCATCTGATGAATGTTATCCCGGTGACATACTTGATGAATGTTATTCTAGATACGCACCTGATGAATGTTATTCCGGTGACATACTTGGTGAATGTTATTTCAGATACGCACCTGATGAATGTTATTCCGGAAGCGCGTCGTGAACATTAAAATTGATATGTACATTGTATTTCTATTCATCACCTTTATTATTATGTTTTATTTCAAACCGTCTTGTTTCTTATACCTTTGTTTCAGTCATGTTAATTTGATGCAATGTTATGTTTGTAAGTCCTGTTACTACAGGAACGACCCTATTTTCTTTCCGTCTCCAACACATACCAAGAAATGAATTCCTGAGCTCCTTGTTTCCAATGCCATACATTATAGGGTTGACTGTTGAATTGAAATATGCGATAAAGACGGCCGTTGTAGAATAATCAGGTGTTATATTGGCTACACATTCATCAATAACAGAAACGCTAAATGGTGTCCATGATAAAATAAAATACAAGACGGTCATCAGTAGAACGGTCAATGCTCTCAATTCCGCTAAGCGCCATACTTTGACATTTGATAGTCTAGGGACCGATGTGCACCGGATTTGCTTTGCATGATGTAATGCTATTTTTATGATTTTTGAATACAAAATAGCCATGATAATACAAATTATGCAAATGAGTGCAACAACGGAATACAAATACGGACAAGGTAAACGGTTCAAAGTGGCGCATCCCGTATTAGTAGAGTTTGGTCCCATATTTGCATGTAGGCCCATGAAGGGCATCATAGATAGTACAAACGGGGCTGTCCATGCTAAGACAATCAGAACAGCCGTTCGGAACCTCGTAGCTATCGAATGATAATGCAAAGGAAACACTATTTTAACAAATCGCTCCACTGCAACCAACAGTAGATGGCATATAGACACCACGGGTACAAATATCATTAATACTTGATGAGCTAGACAGCCATATCCTTCCATTATAAATTCCGGAAGTAGATGGTGCACCATTTCCATAGGGGAGACAACTATTCCCAACATGAAATCACTAGACGCTAAACTTACAAAAAGAATATTTGATATTGTATGGAAGCTCTTCTTCCGTATTATTATCCAAATAAGAGTGGCGTTAGCGGAACATGAAGATAATCCTAATATGATATAAGCGATGTACATGTAATCCGACACCGCACCCTCCATTTCAAGCGATAGAGCGTCCAGTGTTTGATTTGTGATTGTCATTTTGAGTTTACTTTGTAAATCAACAAATCCAGGAAGAAATAATTGTTACTTCACCGTTTATGAAAAACACATTGATACATCATTGCTGACTTGTGTTGGTAATTTTGGTTTGTCATTTAAATTTGTAAATTAAAAATCCAGGAAGAAATCATTTTTAATTCACCGTTGATGAAACGCAAACACATTGAAATATCATGGCTGAGTTGTGAATGTCATTTTGATGTGTCTTGGTGGCTTGAAAAATCTAGAAAGAAACAATCTTCAATTCAACAGTGATGAAAAAAACACAATACCTCATGGCTGATTTTGTGTTGGTAATTTTGATTCGTGTTTGAAAATAAATAAATTAATAAATAGAATCCTGGAATAAGTCAGTATTGTTATTTCCTTAATTCACCATTGATAACAATAGCATTGCTGTTAACCCATTGACATCTCAGTTTATCGAGCGATTGTAAATTAATGTTGATTAAAACACACATAGTGATTGTTCTCCATTGAAATATATATATATAAACGTCTGAAAAAGTGGCCAACGTCTGAACCTACGGAATGTCGGATCGGAAACAAGTGTTAAAGATTCTGTGCAAACAAACAAAATGATGAATACACGTCTAAAATGTAGCACAACAACACCAAAAAAAGATGTTAAAATATAACAAAAATAACTATAAATCTATAGAAAGACTATACTTATAATTAAGTTGACGGATATTTCGCTTGACCGAAAAGCTTCACCAGCGTCTGTAATCTGATTTGAAAAATAATCACGTGACCATCAGTTATCGTGACGTAAATCATAATCATGAGCTTTATACTTCATTTTATTCAAATATATATGTACACTAATTTATAAACAATATGAAAAGAATGAGAAAATGTAATGATGAAATTTACCAACTAGCAAAGGACCAGGCACTGGTTAAAAAGTTAAAAATCAAATGATTTAGGCCTTTTTCACCACCGACCATTGGGAAGCAAGTGGAAAACGTTTTCACTTACTACTGCAATTCGAGTGCGCCTTTTTTGTAATTTACAAACCATTAAGCTTATTATATTTTAAAGAATTATAGTACATTTACCAAGAATACCGGAAATACATAATAATAGAATGATTTCAGTTTCAAGCAAGAACGGAAAGCATCATGTAGTGATTTTCAAATTAAAGAAATGTCAGAACATATTAGAAAATATTATACATATTGAAAATATCTCACTTGAGATAGTTAGGAATACTCACAATAGCGGAAGAATAGTTTCAAGACACCATCGGAGTAACCAGAAGCCGTATTTAGAGGAAGGGCAGACAACACAAAGTCCAAAGGGAACATGTTTGGTTGGTTTGGTTTATGGTTTCAACAATATTTCAGTTATATCGTTGCAATCAACTTTATTGGTGGAGGAAACCAGAGTACCAGGTGAAAACCAAAAGGCATAAATCTTTTGTTTTTTTTAGCTTTTTAACCAGTGCCTGGTCCTTAGCTATTTGGTGAATTTCATCATTACATGTTCTCATTCTTTTCATATTGTTTATAAATTAGTGTCCATATATATTTGAATAATATAAAGTATAAAGTTCAAGATTATGATTTACGTCACGATAACTGATGGTCACGTGACTATTTGTCAAATCAGACTACAGACGCTGATGAAGCTTGTCGGTCAAGCGAAATATCCGTCAACTTGATTATAATTATAGTCTTTTTTTAGATTTATAGTTATTTTTGTTATATTTTAACATTTTTTTTTGGTGTTGTGCTACATTTTAGACGTTTATTTATCATTGTGATTGTTTGCACAGAATCGTTAACACTTGTGTCCGCTCCGACATCCCGTAGGTTCATACGTTGGCTAGTTTTTCAGACGTTTATATATATATATATATATATATATATAGATAAATATATTTATATATTTCAATGGAGAACAATCACTATAATTTGTATGTGTTTTAATCAACATTAATTTACAATCGCTCGATAAACTGAGATGTCAATGATTTAACAGCAATGCTATTTTTATCAATAGTGAATTAAGGAAATAACAATACTGACTTATTCCAGGATGTTATTTATTAATTTATTTTTTTCAACCACGAATCAAAATTACCAACACAAAATCAGCCATGATGTATTGTGGTTTTTTCATCACTGGTGAATTGAAGATTGTTTCTTTCTAGATTTTTTAAGCCACCAAGACACATCAAAATGACATTCACAACTCAGCCATGATATTTCAATGTGTTTGTTTTTCATCAACCGTGAATTGAAAATGATTTCTTCTTGGATTTTTAATTTACAAATTTAAATGACAAACCAAAATTACCAACACAAGTCAGCAATGATGTATCAATGTGTTTTTCATAAACGGTGAAGTAACACTTATTTCTTCCTGGATTTGTTAATTTACAAAGACAACCCTAAATGACAATCACAAATCAAACACTGGACGTTCTATCGCTTGAAATGGAGGTTGCTGTGTCGGATTACATGTACATCGCTTATATCATATTAGGATTATCTTCATGTTTCGCTAACGCCACTCTTATTTGGATAATAATACGAAAGGGGAGCTTCCATACAATATCAAATATTCTTGTTGTAAGTTTGGCGTCTAGCGATTTCATGTTGGGAATAGTTGTCTCCCCTATGGAAATGGTGCACCATCTACTTCCGGAATTTATATTGGATGGACATTGCTGTTTAGGTCACCAAGTTTTAATGATATTTGCACCCGTGGTGTCTATATGCCATCTACTGTTGGTTGCAATGGAGCGATTTGTTAAAATAGTGTTTCCTTTGCATTAACATTCGATAGCTACGAGGTTCCGAACGGCTGTTCTGATTGTCTTAGCATGGACAGCCCCGTTTGTACTATATATGATGCCCTTAATGGGCCTACATGCAAATATGGGACCAAACACTACGAATATGGGATGCGCCACTTTGAACCTTTTACCTTGTTCGTATTTGTATTCCGTTGTTGCACTCATTTGCATAATTTGCATTATCTTGGCTCTTTTGTATTCAAAAATCATAAAAATAGCTTTACATCATGCAAAGCAAATCCGGTGCACATCGGTCCCTAGACCATCAAATGTCAAAGTATGGCGGCTAACGGAATTGAGAGCGTTGACCGTTCTACTGATTATCGTCTTGTATTTTATTTTATCTTGGACGCCATTTAGCGTTTCTGTTATTGATGAATGTGTAGCCAATATAACACCTGATTATTCTACAACGGCGTCTTTATCGCATATTTAAACTCAACAGTCAACCCTATAATTTATGGCATTGAAAACAAGGAGCCCAGGAATTCCTTTCTTGGTATGTGTTGGAGACTGAAAGACAATATGTACGTTCCTGTAGTAACATAATTTACAAACATAACAATGAATCAGATTAACATGACTGAAACAAGACGCTTTGAAATAAAACATGATAATAAAGGTGATGCATAGAAATACAATGTAGATATCAATTTTAATGTTCACGACGCATTTCCGGAATAACATTCATCAAGTATGTCACCGGGATAGCAATCATCAGGTGCGTATCTAGAATAACATTCATCAAGTATGTCACGGGATAACATTCTTCATGTGGATTTCCGGAATAACCTTCATCAGATATGTTTCCGGAATAACCTCCATCAGGTACGTTTCCGGAATAAACCTCAACAGGTACGTATCTGGAATAACATTCATCAACTACGCTTCCAGAATAAAATTCATTAGGTACGTATCTGGAATAGCATTTGTCAGAAACGTTTCCGGAATAACATTCATCAGGTACGTTTCCGGAATAGCATTCACCAGGTACGCTTATGGAATCACCTTCATAAGATACGTTTAGAGTAGAAATGTTAGAAAGTCAATACTATACGAGAATTGTATGGATCCGCATTTTCGAACATGCGTAAATGGCGTCATTTACGACAATATTACTTCGAGATAAAAAAAAATCCGTGATGATTATTGATTCTCTTCTCGTGGTACACTAAGCACAATTTGTATATTTCCTATAATTACATGAATTGAAGGAACATAATTATGTAATAGTTACCGACTGATATCGAGGTGTTCAAGCTAGATGAACACCCGAGCCCGTGCAAATTGTGCGCCGAGACCGCGTAGCGGTAGATATTCTCAAAGCACGGGCGAGGGTGTTTATCTAGCTTGAACCCGAGATCGAAGTCGGTAACTGACTTACACTCTAGTGATATTGTTTTTAAAAAATATACACAATCATTACACCAGCATTATTTTGTTCTACTTGTTGTGTGAAAGTGGCCAAAGTCGTAAGTGCATGTACACTTATATTGTAGTATTTGAGAAAAAAAACATATATGTTACTAACAGGTGGGTAATTTACATAGTATTCTGGAATAAACTATTGAAATGCAATTCACCCCCCCCCCCCCTCCCCATCCTCCCGGGCCACATAAAAAAACCAGTCATACCAACATAACATCGTTCTCTCATTTTTGCTATCTACCGGTTTGTATTGATAATTTGATATTACAAGTCCGCAACGTTGACTGCACTTTAACCTCAGTAAGTACGATTCCTGTGTAAATTAAATTCGTTTTAAATCTGGAGAAAAGACGAATTATTCATATTCGAAAATCATTTTTGAATGAAGACGGTGTTTGACACTATATTTTAAAAAGTTTGAATTAACATTCAAGTTCCAATGAAGCCATTGATTTTACAGGTTTTTTTTATTTTTTTTTTTTTTTTTTTAACTATTTTGGTTTTTTTTATTGTGTGTAAGGTAACATGATCTCATTTTGTGGTGTATATTTTCATAATATTAGTCTTTGTCATTTTTACGCATTTGTTATGTTATTTATTGGTATGTATTTTATAACTTTTGGAAATATTTACTTGTCAAAATAGCCGCACGTGTGTTAGGCCCACACCACATAGTGACGTCACTTGAACACCGCGGCACTGTGCCAGGTGTTCAAGCTTGAACCACATCGGCACTGTGCCAGGTGTTTAAGTGACGTCACTATTTGTCCTGGGCCTCAGACACGTGCGAATTCTTTTGACAAATAGGTATTTCCAAAATTTGAATACCTATCGATAACAATATAACTAGTTTGTAACTTATATTATTGATATAATACTTGTATACTTTTTACTGAATGTATGCCTTGTACATGTAAAAAGGAGAGAGCTTGCATAGGCATAGCATGTTCCTCAATCCCATTCATATGCAACTGTGAATAAAATATGTTTAAAACAAACAAAACTGAATTCGTATGTATGCCGGATATACATGTCCTCTGCTGCGTTCGTTCATACAATACGTGATGTATATTACTAACGTTTGATGTATACTTTTGTTCCACAAATACAAAGTAGTACCCAAGTATCCTGTACGGATCCTCCAAGGGAGAGACAGGATATAATAATAAGACAATGTTTCTTTGCTGTGAAGTACAACCCATCAAGAGGGACCTCCGATGGTTGTGCGTTACGAACACTGATCTGTTGACTTTACATTAATACAACAATACATTAATTGTTCTTACATGCACCATTGATTAAAATAGCAAGCAAGTACAGTATGGGAAAAATATCTTTATTTTACCATTTAATAACGCAATGTATTCTTGATCCTCCGTAAGCCACGATAAATAATATAATGCATTCCTGTTTCTCCCTAAACCACGATAATGTCAGTGATCATAGAAGGTGTAAGCCATGCAACGATAGAGAAAAATTGACAACCCAGATAAACTGGCAACATAAGGTAAACAAGACGAAAGCAAACAAAACAAAACAATGATTAGGAACTTCAGGTCAGTTGTTTTACATTATTATGTATGATAATCGTATGTTATCCATGATATACTTTATGTCTGAAAAATAAATTTGATCTTACAAGATTTGAGTCATAAACGACAAAGCAAGGCAAAACACAAAAAAACAATCTAAAAAAGAGACAAGAAAGAATTATGCACACCAAAAACAAAAGAAAGGGAAAAAGGGATATTACACTAAAGAAAGTATGTGCTATCCGAGTTTAGCTTGGTTTATGATGTTTAACGCCACTTTCAACAATATTTCACTTATATTGTGGTGGTTAGTTTTATTGGTGGAGAAAACCGGAGTACCCGCGAAAACCACCGACCTGTCACAAAGGACTGTCAAACTTCATCACATAATGTTGTATCGAGTACACATTGCAATGAACAATGTTCGAACTAACAACTTTATCCCAGTTCGTGTAACATTTAACGTGATGAATTACGTTAGATATATATTACCAATAGTCTGTCTCATTAACAACAAATTTGTAAAAATCCACCTCGAAGGACCAGGTTTCACTAAGCGTAGACGTAAGTGCACTCTTAAGAGTTACGACCGTTTCACTAAGCGTAGACGTAAGCGCACCCTTAAGAGTTACGACCGTTTCACTAAGCGTAGATAAGAGTTATGGACATTTCACTAAACATAAACGTAATTGCAATCTTAAGAGTTACGACCGTTTCACTAAGCGTAGACGTAAGTGCACTCTTATGAGTTACGACCGTTTCACTTATAGATAGGATGTGCGGCTTTCGATAAAAAGGTACCACACAGTTAAGAGTTTTGGTAGGTACTCGTAAACTGTAAATCGTAAACCTACGTGCACGTAGCAAAGATGATCGCGTTCTTTGTAGCTATTTTTCAGAGAGAGAACACGAGAAGAGATTTTCGCGATAAACTTATCTCACTTTAATTTACTATCACCGCGCAACAAATAAATAAAACATGCATCAAACATTATTTGAGCCTAGTTCTTCAATTTATTTACAGATTAAAGCATTCCATGGAGATCAATTAAACGGCTCCTTTGAAATTGTTGAATGGGCAGTTTATGACCACTTAAAACTATCTTAAGCTATATCAACCTCTCTATGCTTCCTTTAAAGAGAAGATTTAGTATTAATACGAGCATTAGGCCTGACCAATTGAAGGAAGCAATATACATTAGATGCGTGCTACAATGTTTATATTTTGAAAGCCATATAAAATCAGCGAATTGTTATTGTTTGTTTTAATATGCTTTCCTTTTCGTCCGCGGTTACTTAATATCAATATATTTTATTAACGCTGGATACCTTGAAGGAACATTTTGAGGAATTACATCGGGCACAAACAATGATTTAGAAATAAAGTTATGCACAAACAGAATATTAATGTATTGTGTCAAATCTACTGTCACACATTTGAATTTTCTCCTAATTTATCGAAACATTATTCTATAAAATAAGTTTCTTCTCAAATTGTGGTAGCATTTTACTCTCAACAAATATATTATTTTCCTAATAGCTTTGATTTATTTATTTTAAATATTCCCTTAATGCAAATATATTTAAGAAATAGTGGTATTTTTTTTCTGTGAACTTAAATGTAATGAATGTTCGAGATATATACATACTTGTATATGGTACGATATCTTTTTTACCTCCGTTTTAGAAGAGGAAATTGTTACTTGTCGCAAGTCGTAACTCTAACGATTAAAACTAGTTTAGTGAAACGCACGTGCATGTGCACGGAAAGAAATCGCAAGTATAATCTTAGACTTACCACCAGATTTACCATTAGTTAAGTGAAACGGTCGCCTGGTTGATTCGTGTTTGTTATAAAAGAAGGTATCCGGAGAGGAGAACGTAGTTTTTGCGTAATACAGGAACTCTTACATCGTACTGAAATGTTTTAAGATATGATGCACAGATAAAATATCAGTCAATAAAACTATTTTTGTAGATATTTGCAACAGTAGAATCTTCGACTGACGGCATGAAATTGATCTGTATGCGAAATATTTTCCAATTATGGAGATTCCAGTAACCCATCATTTAAATGAGAAGAATTGTGTTCATATTTCATTTTGAATATTTCTGCAATTTCTTATTTACAGTGTGACCTTTTTTTTATACAAAATATCATTATGAAAAAATATGTTGCTTGAAATAAGCAGGTCAAATTTGCAAAATGTCAGGCATTTGGACTACATTTGGTGCGCATTTACACGTTTCATGTTTCATTGCGCATGGAAATTTAACACATCTTGTCAAAATTGTATCTGGCTATTTCAAGATGTACAAACGCATACAGAGGGAAAGGATTATGGTGTTTAACATCACTTTCACCAATATTTCACCTAAATAGTGGCAGTCAGTTTTATTGGTGGTGGAAAACGGAGTACCCGGAGATCTGCCGAAGTCCCTGACAAACTGTATCACATAATGTTGTATTGAGTACAAATCGCCAATAGCGGGATTCGATCTCACAAATAAGTGGTGATAGGCACTAATTGAATATGTAGTTGTAAAATCAACTACCATACGATCACGACCACGACGCCCCCATATATGTTTCTTCTTGCAATTATGTGGAACTGTCTTCCGGATCACCTCAGTGTTCCTGTTTTCGGTGGGGGTCGTGTTGCTCAATTCATAGTATTCTGTGTCGTGCTTTGTCGACCATTGTTTGTGTTCTTTTCATTTTTTATCTTTTGACCATTGCATTGTCTATTATTCTTGGGTGTACGTGTTCGGACTACCCGTTTGGTATCTGTAAACATTTTTAAAAGTAACACAATACCATTATAATGTACGTTGTTGTTTGTTTGGTGGTGTTTAACGCCACTTTCAACAACATTTCAGTTATATCGTGGCGGTCATTTTCATGTGTGGTGGAAATTGGAGGACCCGGAGAAATCCACCGACCTGTCGCAAGTCACTGACAAACTTTATCACATAATGTTGTACACCTCGCCCTGATCGAGATTCGAACTCACAATATCAGTGGTGATAGGCACTGATTGCATAGATAAATCCAACTACCATGCAATCACGGCCACGATGGCCCCCAACATTGCAATGCAGCACCACTCAACTAAAGAAAACAAAGTGATGTGGATGGTTTTAATGTACAACTAACTTCTAATATATTTAGTAGAATTTAACGATATAATAAAAGAACATGAGTAATGTATTTTTTCTATCGTAGCAATCTTTACATATTTTGCTTGTACTTCAAAGTATAATCGAATTCGTTACGAACGATTAGAAATTCTCTAATCGAAATATTAGCTTTTGTTAAAATATTTTCAAATAATTTTTATAATCAAGAAATAATTGAGACTGCTGGAAATAGATATAGTTGTATAATTTACATTTTCTAGGTAATAATTGAGACGTGGATATCTGAATTAGTGCGCATCATGTGTTTATGAATAACGTTCATTAGGTACACGTAAGATTGGAAAACCAAACAATTAAAAACGTCTTTGGAATCAAATACACCACAGGTCTTAGCCAAGATCAACTAAGGTTACCCATGTCTAAGTGCCATTGACCTTTGCTTTAGTAATAATTATACTATTTAGGAATAGTAAATTTAACATGACGTATTACTTGATCTTTAGTTTTCTGTGTTGTGTTTTGTAGATCGTTGTTTGTCCTTTTGTCCTGTTTCTTTTGGCCATTGCGTTGTCAGTTCTTCTTCGATATGCGGAATCTGATTTCCCTTTGGTATCTTCAAACTCTTTATATATATCCAATGAAACAAGTCAGTGCCAAACTATAAAGTTGAGGATTTCTAAAGGATCGTCTCATCTTATCTTTCAAAACGTGCTTTTCCGGAAGATTTCAACTCCTTGTTGAATGTCACTATTTCACTTGCTAAAGAGAGCGAAGAGATTGAATTAAGCATTATATTTCGGTCCTAGTGTACCATTATTTCCTTATTATGTCTGTCAATGCCCTTGTGCGCTATTCTAACATTTCAATACTGGTCAATGTAATCGACCCTCCTTTGCGTAACTTGTGTTGTATATATGGTAACTACTGAGTCACAAATAATGTATATGGTAGACTCAGATCAGCGTCCGAACTCAAATCGGCGTCCACTCCTGAAATCGGCATTCACTGACGTCATTATCTCAAATCATTGTCCGATTTAAGGGGTATTCTCAAATCGGCGTCCGAAATTCTCAGATACATGTCAGATTATTGGTTAGGATTATTGAATACATCAGTGACGTCATTGGACGTCAATTTAACAAAGTGAGAAACGGCCATAGATCTGAGAATTTGACTCCGATTTGAGAACTTGGAAAAGGACATATATTTGAGAATTGTAAGCCGATTTGAGAATTTAAAAAAAAGACATATATCTGAGGTTGAGATGTCTGTGACGTAGAAATCGGACATTGATTGGATGATTGGACGTCGATCTGAGTCTTACATTGTGGTCTAGATTAGGACTTTCAACAACAACTCTGCACACCCAGATACATGTGAGGATTAGTATTTCACTTACACGAGGTAAAACACTTTATTTCCACATTATTTCACTGAAACGGGAAATTTAGGTTCATTATATTAGTTTAACCTATGGAAGACATGGGGGTAGATCCGCGGTTGGGTGAAAAGAAAATTATATTAAACTGGTATTTGTCGCTTCTCTGCGAAGCACAGACAATTAAAGTGTAAGGACACTCTATCTAGAATATACAGTCTTCAGATCGAACAAATTTAAACGTTATTTGTGTTTGATTGCGCATAATGGTGTACAACACATATTGCGTTGTGTGTTTAGTTTTCTTGTCTTCATCTTGTGTACCCTTTTTTCTCCAGTTTCTCTGTATTGTCCATTTTTCATAGCCCCATTCGTATTATCTAATGTTTATTTTCCAGTATTTATCGAAATGATATTTGTTAAACTATTGATGTTGTTTTTGTTCACAACTAATTACTGTCTATGATCATCCATCATGCTAAATAAATTTCATTTTAAACCATCCGTTTGAAAACCAATTAGTTCATAACGGCCTGTGAGCTTTCTTTGTTCTGTCTGTTTTGTCTTATTAAGGTTTAATACAGTCATATCCGTAAGATCTACTGTCTTAATCGGAGTTTCGTGTTTGTTAATTAAATCCATCTATATCAGTGTTTCTACGTGACTAAATACCAGATCAGTACTGTTGATAGGTACTATATATAAATATATATTAATGGTTTTCTCAAAAATAAATGGTGGGCGACACTATTATTTTTCTGTCAGTGTTGATCTCCGTTGGTTTGTTTTATGGCGTTTAGCGCCATTTTCAACAATTGTTCAGTTATATCGTGGCGGTCAGTTTCGTTGGTGGAGGAAACCAGCGACCTGTCACAACATCAGTTGTGATAGGCACTGATTGCATAGGTAGTTGAAAATCCAACTACCATACGATCACCGCCACGACGTTCTCGTGTTCATCTCGGATGTCTAAGGCTTTTGAATACTAGTATCTCTCTACCTAGGTCCTGTTAAGGGTCACTCATCAACGTGGTGGGTCATGTTAGGTTGCACCTGGGACCATTTGTTATACCAGTAGTAACTTATGTAAGCTGTTGTTAGCGGATATTGCCATGCAGTAAGCAAAATGCATATCTCAAATCTGGAACTTTGCAAAAAGATGTAAAGAGTCACCAGCTATGTTAGTGGATATAAAGAGGCACCATCTATGTTAGTGGATATAAAGAGGCACCAGCTATGTTAGTGGATGTAAAGAGGCACCAGCTATAGTAGTGGATGTAAAGAGGCACCAGCTAGTTAGTGGAGTTTATTTTGCTCGGTCTTTGTTTTTCTGTGAAGTGTTTTGTACATCATTGTTTGCTCCTTTGTCCTTTTTCTTCATGTCAAAGTAGTGTCTGTCTTGTTTCGATTTACGGCTTCTGATTCCCCCGTTGATATCATCAAACTTTCTTTTATGATAAAGAAAATGTGGTTTTAGTTTATACGTGGCACGTTTTGTTTGCCTTATTTTTAACTTTTGTTATAAGGGTCAGGAATAGATTGAGCTATATTTAAGGTGACTATGATATCTTCTAATAAAGAGTTTTCCTAAACAACCTTAATTACTATTAGAGTTATATTGAACGTTCCATGCATATACCTTTCTTGTTTAATCTTGTTGACCGTTACAAAATATAAATATCTCAATGTAGAAATATCACTCCACTCAGACACATTATCCTAATACCGAACCAAGCATTTTTTTTTTTTATCTTTCTCCTTAATGCTGCATGCTTAGCGGAGAAGCGATATATACCAATTTCACAATCTGATCGAACCTAAGATATAACGCATTCGGAAAGAGCACGCCAATGTGGTTTACTTTATTTGATTTGGGTGTACCATTTTCACGAGGGCATATGAAGGTTTCACTGATGAGAGTTTTAAGGAAAAAAAATCTTTTAAATTTGTGTATGTTGTCGTATTATGTGTCTTTACGTTCTGAGTTCCGTGTTGTGATGTCCGTTACGTTTTCTGCATAGAAACGATGTTCGGTTTGTCTTTATCTCCGGTTGTTTATAGGAGGGCTTATGTCTTATTGACGTTATTTGTGTTCGTTTGCGTATATTGGTGTCCAACGCATAATGTGTTGTATTTTTGCTTTAATATTCTTCGTCTTGTGTACCATATGTTGCCAGTTTCTCTGGATTATCGATATGTGATTGCCCTTTGGTATTCTCTAACGTTTATACAGAAACAAGAGGAATACATATCATCAAAGCTTAATGTGCAAGTCATGCATAGCTTACTAGATGCAGGTCAGGAAGTAATAGGTGTAACACATAGAAATCACTTGTACATACACTGACAATAATCACAAGCCTTCGAATCGTCCAAAAACTGTACTTCGTTAGATATTCTAAATTAAGAAGATTGCGTTGCACATGGTGTACTCATTAATACCATATCAGTTTTATCAATATGAGATTCCTTTGCCTCATTAATACAGATTGAAATTTGATCTATCAATATATGATAAAGAAATATTCACGAAGCTATGATTTGTTAGTAGTTTTATAATGGGTCGACAGGATATTATAATTTTATCCGGATCTTAAAATTCACATTATTAACTAATATCCGCTGAATAACGTCCTCAGATAGCACATGATTCTCTTAAATTAAAATTTTCAATTAAAAAAAGAATATGTTGTATGGCTTGAATTGCATATTTCATATTGAATTGCATATTGAATTGAAAACGTTTTATTACATCTTCGTGTTCTTGTCATTCCTATTGCTAGGGAAAACATGAAATTAAACGTAATCTACGTGTTAACATTATTTAGTTTACAGACCGATTAAGTTTTTTTCCGTTTAACATTCAGACTAAGTGTTTTTAATTATACATTCTAAGCAAATTGGCTTTATCTAAATTTTTATTTTGAAAATACATGATTAATTCCGTTATTGAGCTCAATCAATGTTTTGAAAGCAATCACAACTCTTAGCTTAAACCATGGTCATTAATTGGCAAATCTTAAAAACAAACCAAAGCAAATATCAATGACTATTCCTTTACATTGCAATTCCTCTGATTTATTCTTAATCTCTATTGACATACATGTACTATAACCCTACGAAAAGCTTGAGTATACCAAATGGAAAATTAGAATCCATAAATCGCAGAACAGCTAATACAAGGGCTAAAAACAGGACAAAACATTACACGGCAAATCAAATATTGAGTAACACAAACCCCACTCAAAACTGGGTGGAATGCATGTGCTTCCAAAGGGTTCGTAGTTCCTGCTCAACTAGTGGTACCCGTCGTGTTACTGCGTGAACGACACAAACGTCTGATATGGAATTTGTAAGTAAATAAAACATAGATCCCCTTCAAAACAAATAACAGAAACAATTAATCGAACATCGGTTTTACGTAGAAATTGTAGAACACATCACAGCATGGATCGTGAAAACATGTAATTTGACAACATAAACAGCAGGAATCTACTAAGACATGTTAAAAACGGAGACGAACAAGGGGGCTGTCTCTTTGGCATCTTGTTGATACAATACCTTCTTGGAATATAGATACATAAACTTAAGAGACAGCCGATGATGTTATTCAAGAATGAACAATCCTGTAGTCAAACTGGGCACAAGACGTAGAACGAAACAAAAGAAAAACACTACACAGAAAACTAAACAAAAGATGAGCAGGACGGACCCACAACAACCACGGAGTGAACTCACGGTCTAGCTAAAAACAAAGAAGAAAAACACAGCAAAGAAACCCTTTCCCCTAAAATAAAAAAAACAAACAAAAACAGATGAGTTACACTGACCCCACCTTAGAAAACGGGGTGAACTCATGTGCTCGTTGAGGCTAAGCAGTTCCTGTTTTTTAATAAGACACCCTCGGCGTTTCTCTTATTCAGAATCAAGTCGGTAAAATTATGTTTTCGGAAATTTCGATATTAGAGATATCTCTTGTGGCTTAGCACCACTTGCGTACCACAAGACATTACTGCTTACATCAATTGTGAATGGTTAACTAATAGCACACACACGTTGAATAAGAATGAACTAGGAATAAGGATATTCAAAAACGTCATAACATCCGAGATCAACGCTGATGGGCTGTCGTGATCGTGATCGTATGCTAGTTTGACTTACAACTACCTAATGCATCAGTGCCTATCACCACTAACGTTCTGAGTTCTAATCCTGCTCAGCCGAGGTCTACTCAATACAATATTACGTGATGAAGTATGTCAGTGACTTGCGGCAGGTTGGTTGTTCTGTCCGAGTCTTCCGGTTTCTTCCTCCAATAATACTGACCTCCACGATATAGCTGAAATAGTGTTTAAAGTGTCGTTGAACACCATAACATTAACCCCTTAACGCTCACCGGATTATAATCGGGTCACCCAACATTTCTAAGGGAGACATTTGTATATAATAACTATCAGCAGTACTGATCTGGTACTTAGTCACGTAGACACACTGATATATATGGATTTTAATTAGCAAACACGAAACTCCGATAAAAATAATAGAACTTACGGATATGGCTGTGTTAAGAGCTTTAATAAGGCAAATCAAAGAAGCGCATTGGTTGTTGTCTACTCATTGGCTTTCAATAGGAAGATTAAAGAAACATATTTTATTGAAGGTATTAAATTAATGTTTTTTTGTTTTATTATAATGGGGGATTATATGCAATAATTATTCCTGTTCACAACAACAAGCAACGGTTGAAATAATATCGCTTCAATACAAATTATTTCCCATGCCACCGAACATAGTATATTTCAGATAGAACCCTTTGCTATACCGTTTGTACGAGTACGGGTGCAATAATAGTACTTGAAAGTTTGATGACCTTTAATTTAGTCAGTCTTAGTGGTGGTGGAAACAACCGATATGATGCAAGTCACGAGAAAACTTTATCACATAATGTTGTATCGAGTAAAACTCACCTGAGCGGGATTCGAATTTACAACTTCAGTGGTGATAGGCACTGATTGCTGAGGTGGTTATATTTTCATCCACGACGTCCCCAAAGACCGTCAAGACTGAGAATTATATTAATGATAATAGTCATTAATACAGAGGTACAATGTAATCCTATAAGAAAAGTGTGAAGATACAACAGAGGTGACCGGAAGATACAACAGAGGTAACAAGAAGCCGTAAATCGAACAGACAATACCATTATCAAAAGAAAACAACTGGGTGAGCGGCGTTGTTATACGACAAAAAAGACAAAGGGAAAACAATTATCCATACAATAAGAGTTTGAAGATACCAAAGGGGTGATCAGAAACCTTAAGTCGAAGGGCAGACAAGACAATGTGCAAAAGAAAAAGACAAAGGGAAAACAATCATCTACACAAGAAGAGCTTGAAGATACCAAAGGGGTGATCAGAAACCTTAAGTCGAAGGGCAGACAATACAATGTGCAAAAGAAAAAGACAAAGGGAAAACAATCATCTATACAATAAGAGTTTCAAGATACCAAAGGGGTGATCAGAAACCTTAAGTCGAAGGGCAGACAATACAATGTGCAAAAGAAAAAGACAAAGGGAAAACAATCATCTACACAAGAAGAGCTTGAAGATACCAAAGGGGTGATCAGAAACCTTAAGTCGAAGGGCAGACAATACAATGTGCAAAAGAAAAAGACAAAGGGAAAACAATCATCTATACAATAAGAGTTTCAAGATACCACAGAGGTGATCAGAAACTTTAAGTCGAAGGGCAGACAATACAATGTGCAAAAGAAAAAGACAAAGGGAAAACAATCATCTATACAATAAGAGTTTCAAGATACCACAGAGGTGATCAGAAACCTTAAGTCGAAGGGCAGACAATACAATGTACAAAAGAAAAAGACAAAGGGAAAACAATCATCTATACAATAAGAGTTTCAAGATACCACAGGGGTGATCAGAAACCTTAAGTCGAAGGGCAGACAAGACAATGTGCAAAAGAAAAAGACAAAGGGAAAACAATCATCTACACAAGAAGAGCTTGAAGATACCAAAGGGGTGATCAGAAACCTTAAGTCGAAGGGCAGACAATACAATGTGCAAAAGAAAAAGACAAAGGGAAAACAATCATCTATACAATAAGAGTTTCAAGATACCAAAGGGGTGATCAGAAACCTTAAGTCGAAGGGCAGACAATACAATGTGCAAAAGAAAAAGACAAAGGGAAAACAATCATCTATACAATAAGAGTTTCAAGATACCAAAGGTGTGATCAGAAACCTTAAGTCGAAGGGCAGAAAATACAATGTGGAAATGAAAAAGATAAAGGGAAGACAATCATCTACACAAGAAGAGTTTGAAGATACTAAAGGGGTAATCAACAATCTAAAATCGAAGGGCAGACAATAAAATATGCAAACGAAAAAGACAAAGGGAAAACAATCATCTATAGAAGAAGAGCTTGAAGATACCAAAGGGGTGATCAGAAACCATAAGTCGAAGGGCAGACAAGACAATGTGCAAAAGAAAAAGAGAACGGGAAAACAATCATCTACACAAGAAGAGTTTGAAGATACCGAAGGGGTGATCAGAAACCATGAGTCGAAGGGCAGACAATACAATGTGCAAAAGAAAAAGACAAAGGGAAAACAATCATCTATACAATAAGAGTTTCAAGATACCAAAGGGGTGATCAGAAACCTTAAGTCGAAGGGCAGACAATACAATGTGCAAAAGAAAAAGACAAAGGGAAAACAATCATCAATACAATAAGAGTTCCAAGATACCAAAAGGGTGATGAGAAACCTTAAGTCTAAGGGCAGACAATTCAATATGCAAAAGAAAAAGACAAAAGGAAAACAATCATCTACAAAAGAAGAGTTTGAAGATACCACAGAGGTCATCATGAATCTTAAGTCGAAGGACAGATAATACAATGTACAAAAGAAAACGATAAAGGGAAAACAATCATCTACACAAGAAGAGTTTGAAGATACCAAAGGGGTGATCAGAAACCTTAAGTCGAAGGGCAGACAATACAATGTGCAAGCGCAAAAGACAAAGGGAAAACAATCATCTACACAAGAAGAGTTTGAAGATACCAAAGGGGTGATCATGAATCTTAAGTCGAAGGGCAGACAATACAATGTGCAAAAGAAAAAGACAAAGGGAAAACAATCATCAATACAATAAGAGTTTCAAGATACCAAAGGGGTGATGAGAAACCTTAAGTCTAAGGCCAAATAATACAATGTGCAAGCGCAAAAGACAAAGGGAAAACGATCATCTACACAAGAAGAGTTTGAAGATACCACAGATGTGATCATGAATCTTAAGTCAAAGGGCAGATAATACAATGTACAAAAGGAAAAAATAAAGGTAAAACAATCATCTACACAAGAAGAGTTTGAAGATACCGAAGGGGTGATCAGAAACCATGAGTCGAAGTACAGACAATGCAATGTGCAAAAGAAAGAGATAAAGGGAAACAATCATCTACACAAGAAGAGGTTGAATATACTAAAGGGGTGATAAGAAACCGTAAGTCGAAGGGCAGACACTCATTTTCTTTGTTTGTTTGCTTGGTGGTATTTGACGCCACTTTCAAGTACCTGTAAAAAACTACCGACCTATCGCAAGTCACTGACAAACTTTACCACATAATGTTGTGCAACTCGCTCTGATCGAGATTCGAACTCATAACATCAGTGGTGATATGCACTTATTGCAAAAGTAGTTGTAATTCCAACTACCATACGATCACGGCCACTACGGGCCCTACCAATTTTCAACTGAGCTCATATTGCGTAGTCTTATTAATTAATGGGTATCGATGGAATCTAGAAGTACCACTCAAATGTATGATTATGGGCCTTTTCAGAATTATTTTAGGGAACGAGTTATTTTCATAGTTCAAGGACCTACTACTGTGACTGTGAAATGTAGACAAGCAATACAAGCGATGTTCTGTTTCTTTAATATGTATTCAGTTGTAATGTTGGATGGTGTCTCATGATTATTTACATCCACACCATGCTTTGCTGCAAGTTGTTCCTTTGCTTTAATGTGTGTCTACGTGTAATGTTGGATTATCTCTCGTGTTCATCTACATCCATATAAGTTCTTGCTACAACCTGTCTGTTTGCTTTAATGTGTGTCTAAGTGTACTGTTGGATAGTCTCTGATGTTCATCTACATCCATATAGTTTCTTACTACAACCTGCTAATTTACATTAATTTGTGTCTAAGTGTAATATTGGATAGTCTCTCATGTTCATCTACATCCATATAATTTCTTACAACAAGCTGTTCTTTTATTTTGATTTGTGTCTAAGTGTAATGTTGTATATTTTATCATGTTCATTTACATCAATATCCTTTCTTACTAATTAATGTAATATTGTATTACGAAAAACACAACTTGCTTTCTTAGACAGTATCTTAACAGAGTCCGCAGATTTGTTTTTAATATATATGAATAATATATGAAACAGTATACTAGTATATTGTATTTGATTTTTAGTGTTGGCTGGAACTTGGAGTAATCCTACATGTGCTCCTGGCAGACACACTCTTGTCCATTTATTCGAGTGGAAGTGGTCTGATATTGCAGCAGAATGCGAACGATTTATTGGATCAAAAGGTTACTGTGGTGTTCAGGTAGGACGAAAACGTTAGAGAAAACCGATTAGGCAATGACAAAATGAATAGTCCAGATACACAGACAAAATTGGGAACAAAACATATGACGAAGAAAAAAAAAGAAAAAAGACCACACAATATAGAAAAGATGTTCAGCAATACCAAAAAATCTACGTGAAGTGGTCAAGGAGAGTAAGCGGTTCATGCTGCTTACAAGACACACGCCGTGGTACGCACATGCAATTGCTAATTGAGAAATGGTTAACTCGTAACTTTTAACCATTTTGTTATGACGACCATATATTGTTTGTAGCAATGATTTCAACATAGAAGCAACAGAGCATAGTCTTATTTGAGTAGCTTAAGCGTCATCATGTCAGCCCTGTCTAAACAATCCTTGTAAGTATCAGTGGTGAAATTGACTCTCCATATTCTGGTGCTGCTGGAATATTGTTATTGATGAATGGGGAGATGACTATTGGAAATGTGAAATCATCCCGTCTACAATTGAATTTTCTTTTTGATCATTAAGATAATTCTTCACAGCACCCAATCTTAACCCTTTGCGGTAATGACTAGTTATTTATATACACCATGGAAGTATAATGCTCTTGGTTAGGGATGTATGCGATCTTCAGGAAATGTTCAGAATGTTAAATATATCAGCTTCCTCGAAGGATGTTGGGAAATGATTGCCTCTTGCATGGGTAGTACAGCGCTACATGCACAATAAAGACAATTTGAAGTAGTTTCTAATGAGAACAGGTTTGTTGGAAGTCGTCGTTGTCAGACTATTCCAGTAGTACTACATGTTTTCCTAGATGAATCGTTGTTTGCTAGAAAGTAACCTGATGGTAGGAGGATACTAAGGTGGTAACAAAAAGCCGTAGGTTGAAGGGCAGAAAATACAATGGAGACGAGAAAAAGAAATGCAATGGTCAACAAAAAACTACATGAAAATAGAAAAGAAAATGTAACTAACGCGAACCACACTAACACCGGTGGTGATCTCATGTGCTCTGACACCAATCGTGTTTTCAGTGCAACGAATACAGTGATAGGTGATGGAAGATCGTGATTTGAATGCGACAAACGTCACATGACAACGGTAGTCACATGGCCATTGTCATCTGTGTTAGTTTATTCTCGTGATGAATATACTCATTACACGTTAAACATGAAACCATTTATCTTAAGCCTACAATGTTCCTTCCATATGATAGGTTTTTATACGAGTCTTGTGTTTTTATATTAACATAAAGAAAGAGGTCACTAAAGCAAAAAATAGGAAAACCTTTAATTATCCTTGATATGTGTGGCTCATATATATACATACCCACACATTCATTGTCTTAAGAAACGTTAGATGATACCAAGGGGTAGTCAAAAGCCGTCAATCGAATAGAGACAGACAATACAATGGGCCAATGAGAAAAACAAAACACACCCAATGAACTATAAAACGGCTGCTACATTTTGCAGATGAACAAAATAAATCATATGTATTAATAAAATAATATATATTTGTATATTGATATCCCCACTCAATGACAATCGTGTAGTGACAACCATGAACAGAGCATGGTGGGAGAGATATTAGCCCGTTTGTTACTAACTGGTGACTCGAGGTGGCAATGAAACTCAGCTACGTCATATGGTAGACACATGTAATAAGGCAAATGTCAGATAAGAGAGTATCTCACAATTGTTTTCTCAGAACGAAATTGGTATTCTTTTTCTTTAAAGCTATTTCCAATCTTGAACGTAATTCAGCTTTGTACCAATCTTATATAATTGTATTTGTTTTAATTCAAAAAGATTTAGAAGAGTTTGAAGATACTAAAGGAGTAGTCACAATCCGTAATTTGAGTAAGAGACCTACGTTGTCTAATCGTATATTAATTCAATTTATAATTACCATTGTCTCGTTGTACCAATGTTATCGTTCTTAGCGAGATTTCTCTCGGAATCGATAACATCTGGTTTTATCTTTTAGTCCCCTTCCATAAGCAGCAATTATTTATTATTGTCATCATGTAAATCTGGTGGGTTGGTATTTGAGAGTAGAATAGAAATTCAGTTTTACAAAAAACAATTACTTTTGAAATAGCATGAAGTCAACTTGACCACTCTTTGAAATATACATCAAGTAACAAACATTTAAAATACACGAATAGTACATATACCAATTCGCCGTTTTTTCGATTATTAGACCACTCCTACTTGTTACATTTTCTTGAGCTGGTATCTACGTAATAACTATTATCTACCTATGCCGTATGCGTCCATGTGTTCTCTCAGAGTATATGTGTGCTCCATATATTATGTTGTAAATGTTAGTATGTGACTTCCGGAAGATCGGTAGTTGTTGTCGTAAGCACTTGCCGGTCCTTTCCTCATTCATGACTTATCATCGGGTTTGTAACTAGAGAAAACGGCGGGTGTCACTAGTGGAGTAGAAAATGTCTACCCTTCCAGGGCACCTGCTTTAAGCCCCAATCTTTATGGGGGTTCCTGTCATTTGATTTTTGATTTTATGTGTAATGTTTTGTAGATCGTTGTTTGTCCATTTGTCCTTTTTATTTTGGTCATTGTGTTGTCTGTCCTTCTTCGATTTACGGCCACTTTGGTATCTTCAAACTCTTCTTTGTTCGCGCTACTGTTTCCTTTACCAATAAAACTACTGACAACTACTATTTAAGCTAAATATTTCTAAATATGACATTAAACTTTCGAAATCCAATTTGCTTTGCTTTAACATGTGTTTTAATTCATCCGTGTGAAATACAAAGTAATTCTATTCAAATTAAATCAGCACGAAATATACACAAAAACACAGCTTCTATAAGCTATAAGTAAAAACACGGAAAGGAAGTACCTAGTATTATTGTTGATTTTCCTTCACCCCGCAATGAAAACCGTAGATATCAAATTTAGTGGACTCCACGGGTTTTTGGAATAACCTTCACCAGGTACACTCAAATTCTAAATATTGGATAATTAACAAGTTTTTGGAGCAGTAATAAAAATGTTGGCAATAATTTCGAACTATTGGGCTAAAACCTGGAGTTTGGTCATAGTTTGTCGATATGATAATATTTATTTGTCTGGATCTGAAACATATTCTGCTTGCATATAACAAATTTATTCGAATACGGATATAAGTTGTGACTGCTTTTCTGGATAAAATATAACAATTATAATTATTTGTCTGCGATGGGACCGAGGGGTATAGAAATGTGACATTGGTTATAATATTCAGGGCACCACCCCTCCGAAAGATGCCCGTCCGATTGTTCAGCAGGAAAAATCAAATACAGGCCTCATCTTAAACACGGGACATAAATACATGTCTCATGATTGGGAGGTGCCACGCCCTTCACACATAATCGAAAACTTGCATCAGTTGTTAATAATCAACAGTTGTTAGGAGGGTGCGTTAGTGATGCATTGGAATGACAATTTTCCGATGAAGTAAATATCTTGTCATGTGCCACCTCTGAACCAAACATTTATTGTTTGTAAATGTGTTGTCACTGAAATATTAGTCACAACAAGCAATCAATCACTTCGATAAAAATAATTTAGTCACGCCACTTTTTATTGAAGCGCCTGTGCCAAGCCAGGGAAAGTGAGCCATCATGTATATGTATGGTAGGAGTATCGATTATGTTCTGCTACTACGATTTTAGGAGCTGTTTCGTCAGTGTCGTCTTTTCTGTTTTTTCATCTATTTTTTTCATAGTAATTTTTCTGACTAAAAAGATGCATGTAACATTTGTGATACACTACTTTGCTTACAGTATAGAATACTGCGTGGACGTTTCAAATGCGACAGAAGCTTAAAGTATTGTATTTCATTCAACGTTTAAGACCATTTCGAAGTGTAGAAACCATGGAAACGTCCAATTGTTCTTGCAATATAGGTAGGAGAAGGGTACAGATTGCTATTCAAGTTTTATATATAATTATTATTATTTAAGTCAATTCATCGTTAGACAAATATCTAATACTGAGATTAATATTTTGAAAATTAATATGTTTTCAGAATATATGCTGATGGTGTAATAAATCACATGACCGGGGCCGGAGGTCAAGGCACCGGTACAGATGGTTCTCACTGGGATGGTGGCTCGTTATCTTACCCCGGCGTACCATTTTCATCATGGGATTTCAATGGGAACGGAGAGTGCCACACTGGTGATCTGAATATTCATAATTACGGAAATAAAGATGAGGTTCGAAACTGCAGACTTGTTTCTTTGACGGACCTAAAACTGGGAAAGGATTACGTGAGAGATAAAATTGCTTGAGTATATGAGCCACCTGATAGACATTGGAATAGCTGGATTTAGAGTCGATGCTGCTAAGAACATGTGGCGGGTGACCTGCAGGGTATATATGAAAGCTTCATGGATTAAATTCAAAATACTTCCTGAACTCGCCTAGACCTTTTATTTTCCAAGAAGTGATTGATATGGGTGGAAATGAAGCAATCAAGGCGTCAGAATATACTGGATTTGCACGCGTTAATAACTTCATTTTTGGAGTAAAGCTTGCTCAAGTTATTCGTCGACAAAATCAAGCTAAATAACTTAAAAATTGGGGAGCGTCCTGGGGCATGCCTGCCTCTACCGAAGTTGTTGTATTTCATAGATAACCATGACAACCAAAGAGGTCAAGGAGGTGGAGGTATGTGACGTAATAAACATATAATTAGTTGGCCTTTTATATACAGAATTCAAGACAAATGTTATAAATCTGTTTTTACAATAAGTTTAATAATGCTGTATCAAATGATATCTAGTGCTTTGATTCTCAGATCCTGTTTCATAAACGACAGATGGTCACTGACATGGTTTGTTAGAAATATCTATTTATAAAATTTAGAGTTCCTAACTAATACTATTATGAACAAAACCAAGGTTCTGCTCAACCAGGAATAGGTGACATTAGCCGATTTTTGACATTCTGTTGATGCCCTTTGGGTTACTTGTTTAATTATTCAGCTTTCCAATTTGTGTTTATTATGTGCGTACTTAATAAATATTATTCCAGAAACGTGTAATGCGCACTAAATTGGATATCTACATTTTTTATTTAATCACCGTCAATTTTATTGTAATTTTCAAGGGATAAATTTGATAGGTGGCAGTTAAAAATTCAAATGGCAATCAGTATTGTATTGTAATTGAAATCAATAAGTGTCACTTATTACTGAATCAGACTATTTGTCCATTTCCGACTTTGATTCCGACATTATACGTTTTACATGAGCTATTTCCCTCTACGGCACAGCATTCACCTTTCATAAAAAGTTTAACGGAAATAGCATATATTTTTGCCATCATTTGTTCAAAATTTAAATGTAGAAACTTTTGAATATTATATTTGCGATACAAAATATTCTGTAATTGTCTACAATGTTCAACTATTGCAAATAATGGAGAAATTATACTGGTACCCGTCATGTCAATCTAGTTACAAACTTGGTAATAATAATATTTATAATGACAGGTGGTGTTTTGATTCACAGTAATACCAATCGTTCCAGTTTCAGCTATCTCATGGCGAGAACAAGAAACATTTCAATGCTTCTTAATAGGAGACAGGTCCTTCTCCACACGTGGCACCCATCGTGTTACTCTTGTTACAGATAATAGGTAATTGGTCATTAAAGAGGAAAGAAAAATGGTAGTGCTCTTTCAACTTAATACTGCGTGCTTAGCGGAGAAGCAACAAATACCACGGGGCTCGGACCCACGGTCCACCACACTCGAGGCGAGGACGCTAACCATTACCCTACCGATGCGGTTACAATGACATATATCTTATAAATTATTTTGTATATGTTTAGTAATATCAAATCAATTTATATACATCATAAATAAATACCATCATAATATTCTAGCTATACTTTGTAGATATGCGAACATAGATGTCGTCAAATTTACAACATGGTGGCATTTAGAAACGTTGTCATGGGAACTAGCGAACAACACTGGTGGGTCAATGGCAATTATCAAATAGGATTTGCAAGAGGCAACAAAAGCTTCTTCTTACTAAATGCAGATTCATCAGACCTTAATGCAAATCTACAAACTGGTCTTCCACAAAGCACATATTGTGACGTAATTTCCGGTAATTATGACGGAAATAGCTGTTCTGGTACACAAATCAATGTCAATCGTGACGGGACTGCACATTTCCATATTAGCAGTGGATCTAATGACCCAATGATTGCTATTCATATAGGTAAAACATATTTCTACTTACAAAAAATAAGAATGGGTTTTTCTCTTTTTTGCACGCCCCCTCCTTCCTTTTTTGACGCATTAACCAGTATTTATACCAGAAGTTCGTGTATATTAATGTGTTAGTGGACGATATTAATTAACAGAAGTGGTAATCAAAATAAGTAACTCGAAGAAGGATAGACAATCGAAAGGCCAAAAGAAAACAGGATAAAAATGGCAAAACATGGTCTGCAAAACACTACAAAGGGAACTAAAGATTGAACAAAATCAACACCACTAAATGTTTGGTGTGCATTCAGGTGCTCCGGAAGGGAGTGAATTTCCTACTCCTCTAATGACTCTTCTCGTGTTGAAATTCCGGTGACAAGTCACATCCGGAGATACGTCACTGACGAGGAAAAATGTAACTCCTCTTTTAGTAACAATGTGATGATCAAAGTGTAATCCATACTTTTTAGGTCTACGGTGAATTTCTGCCATGCTTACAGCTTGATCCATCACATAAAGCTAGTTGGACATCAAATATGTATATACACTGTTGATCATGACAGCTTCACAGAATAAACATTATTAAGTTTGGCCTCATATCTTTCCTAATTTCTTAAGCACATTACACCAATCACAGAGGCAAACGAGTTTCATTCAATGATAACATTTCAATACAAAGTGAAAGCAGATTTATGGAGCTAAGTACTACTTTTAACTGCCACGTCATGATTGGCAGATTAAGTAGAGTCTTACCTATTCGTTCTTAATTTGCTATTTTCCGGTCTTCATCCATTATCATTGTGATGTACTTGATTCAGACCTTAATCTGTAGCTTGTACCACTAGAGGAACCAGAACTGCTCACCCTCCCGGAACATCTAGGTTCGCGGTTTTTTTGCTCGTCTTAGTGGGATTTGTGTTTTTCAATGTTGTCAAATAACATGTTTTCACATTTTTAATTCGTGTTATGATGTCCACAATGCAATGCTCGTAAAAACAATGTTCGGTTAGTGTTTACTTCCGTTTGTATTGTAAGAGGTTCATGTTTTATTAATATTTTTTGTATTTATTTACGTATACTAGTGTCCAACACGATTTCCATGTCAAATGATGTTGATGCCATTTAACAGTAACACGACGGGTATCAAGAGTGGAGCAGAATCTGCCTACCCTTCCGGAAAACCTGCGTTCGACAAGGGTTATTTTGTGGGGTTCCTGTTGCTCGATCGTTAGTCTTCTGTGTAGTGTTTTGTAGGTTGTTGTTTGTTCATTTGTCCAATGTTTTGTCTGTCCTTCGAATTACGGACTCGGGCTTTGGTATCTTCAAACTCATCTAATTTAAGGTCGGTGGGTTTCTATCATTTCCCACGTCCTTTCGCAGGAACAGTCCAGTATCCTATGGCATATATATATATATATATATATTACTTATTGTAGCAATAATATCTCACACCAGTTTTTTATTTATTTACAGGGGCGAAGAAAGGCAGCCAAATGAAGGTCACTACATAAGTACGAGAACTATACCACCACAATACAACTATGTCAATAAAAACATATATGTCTAGAATAGAGATGTATTCATTTGTAGATTAAGTTAATTTTGCGGAAATGAAATGAAACATAAAACATACTGCAGATATTGTCGGAACAGTTCCAAAATCCAATAGAAAAATCTTAGAAAGAGGTAAAACAATACCACTAATGCACACATGACGTTCACTTCGATGGATAGTTACAGACATTTCAACAACAATTGGCGTTGTTGAACTAGTATTAGGGGCGCAAACCTTCATCTCTTAATGAAATGATGCAGCCATGCAAGTGTGTTCCACCTGTGAGTAGAATGCCATTGTTGTAAAGAATGTGGAGTCGTAATCTTGAGATATATACATGTACATGCCATTGCTCTAACGAATGTGGAGTCGTAATCTTGGGCTTTATACATGTACATGTCATTGTTGTAAAGAATGTGGAGTCGTAATCCTGAGCTATATACATGTACATGCCATTGTTGTAAAGAATGTGGAGTCGTAATCTTGAGCTATCTACATGTACATGCCATTGTTGCAAAGAATGTGGAGTCGTAATCTTGAGTTATATACATGTACATGCCATTGTTGTAAAGAATGTGGAGTCGTAATCTTGAGCTTTATACATGTACATGTCATTGTTGTAAAGAAAGTGGAGTCGTAATCCTGAGCTATATACATGTACATGCCATTGTTGTAAAGAATGTGGAGTCGTAATCTTGAGCTATCTACATGTACATGCCATTGTTGCAAAGAATGTGGAGTCGTAATCTTGAGTTATATACATGTACATGCCATTGTTGTAAAGAATGTGGAGTCGTAATCTTGAGCTATATACATGTACATGTCAATGTTGTAAAGAATGTGGAGTCGTCATCTTGAGCTATATGCATGTACATGCCATACATGTATAATTAATATTCGTGACATGTTATAATATTAGTTCTGTTAAAGAGTGACGATGACCGTAACAGAACACAAGATCATCAGAAGACACTACAGGAAAACAATGGTCCACTTCCACCCAAAATCTTATTGTCAATATCATCTTTTGTCACCTGTACTCAAGTGACAGAATACTTCTCAACGTTGCGTTCATATCTGCCGAAACGTTTTGAAAGATAAGACAAGGCTAATCTTTCGTTCAGAATTCAGGTGTTGGCTAAAGACAGGTATAACCATGTGGTCTAGTTAATCAGGTCAATGGTATCTCAATTACAACCGTCTGTAGTTTTCTCCGGGCACTCCGGTTTCCTCCACCAATAAAACTGACCGCCACGATCTTTTGTCACCTGTACTCAACTGATAGAATACGTCTCCATGTGACGTTTATATCTCCAGAAAACGTTTTGAAAGATAAGACAAAGCTATTCTTTCGTTGAAAATCAAGTTGTTGGTTAAAGACAGACACTAAAATGTGGCGGAGTTAATCAGGTCAATAAGATCTCAATTAAAACCTTCCCTTCTTGATAATGAGATCTCAATTACAACCTTCCCTTCTTGTTAATGAGATCTCAATTACAACCTTCCCTTCTTGATAATGAGATCTCAATTACAACCTTCCCTTCTTGATAATGAGATCTCAATTACAACCTTCCCTTCTTGATAATGAGATCTCAATTACAACCTTTCCTTCTTGATAATGAGATCTCAATTACAACCTTCCCTTCTTGATAATGATATCTCAATTACAACCTTCCCTTTTGGATAATGAGATCTCAATTACAACCTTCCCTTCTTGATAATGAGATCTCAATTACAACCTTTCCTTCTTGATAATGAGATCTCAATTACAACCTTCCATTCTTGATAATGGGATCTCAATTACAACCTTCCCTTCTTGATAATGAGATCTCAATTACAACCTTCCCTTCTTGATAAAGAGATCGCAATTACAACCTTCCCTTCTTGATAATGAGATCTCAATTACAACCTTTCCTTCTTGATAATGAGATCGCAATTACAACCTTTCCTTCTTGGTAATGAGATCTGAAATAATAACCTTCCATTCTTGATAATGAGATCTCCATAACAGCAATACATGTTTATTTTTAGTTATACATGACTGTTGTTTTTAGCATTTGATCATCCTGTATTAATTGTACATATATGATTTTAACCCTTGCTGGACCCCTTCATATGTGATAGGTAAAATATTATTATCTGATGTAATCTTATATTTTATACCACGACATATCATTTTTAATTAAATCCCTACTGCACTTTGCAGTTTCCCTTGCATATACATGTACAATTAATCGTGTTATAAAAGTAATAAAATGTAGTATTTTATGTCTATTGAATTGAATTTAAATTAAACATATTTTATTGTCTAAATAGTGAGAAAAGGGTCAGACACAAGTTTTTTCAACTTAGTATTGTCTTCGTCATTTTACATCTGAAGTTTCTGTGTATTGGAATATATTTATACTTATCCTATTATTACATTTCCATACATTTGCAGATTGTAAAATATTTACAATAGTAAGATATTTAAATTATGGGTGTGGGGGGGGAGGGGGTGGTAATATTTAATCGAATCGTTTTTTAATGAAAAAAAAAAGAGAATTTGGGTGATATATTTAATCATTCTTATTCGCATAAGCATTGTAATTATTTGAGTGAGTGATTGCTCTTAAGCACAAAATGGGAAATATTTCAGCTGTGTCATGACGAGAATAAGTTAAATTCAATGATATAATAATAATATCTGCTTTTACTCGACAAAAACACTGAATTGGATTTTGGTAGAGCTACTTCACTAAGACAGGAGTCTGTTGGTAAGCATGTCCCTCCACTCGGACACATTATCCGAATTTTGAGTAAGCAAGTCTTTGTCCTTTCTCCTTAATGTTGTGTACTTACCAGTGGCTAGCACTCCAACCAACCTTTCACCACCGATGCGGTGTCAAAATTCATGTTCACAAATTGATAGATGAAATATAACTGAATGTAAGGTGTCGAAATGCGCGTATAGACATTGAATTTACTTCAACTTATTCAAGGCATTTCTACCTCCACTTAATTTGGGCGAGTACGATTCATTCCTTTGGCCTTTGGTGCGATGTACTCGATAGTGGCATTAAACATTCATAACCCACAACTGAGAAAAGTTGAAATATAACAAAGAGGGAAATTACAAACCGCAACAATATGTTTGTTTGATGGTGTTTAACGCCACTTTCAACAATATTTCAGTTATAGTGTGGCGGTTAGTTTAATTGAACACCAGAGAAAACCACTGACCTATTGGAAGTCACTGACAAACATTGTCCCATAATGTTGTACACATTACCCTGATCGAGATTCCAACGAACTCACAAACATTAGTGATCATAGGCACTGATTGCATAGGTAATTGGAAATCCAACTATCATAGTATCATGACCACGGCGACCCCTACCGCAACAATACAATGGCAATAAAACGGACAAAAAGATAAGCAATGGTCTACCAAACACTACACAGAACATTAAATCTTGATAAGTAGAACCACTCAAAACCCCGTGGGTGAACCAATGCAAAGTACTTCGACATTGAATGTCATAGTTGACAGCAAGAAGTGTTTGAAGACACAATGTATCAAAGGGGTAGTCAGAATCCGTATATCGAAGAAGAACAGACAACACAATCGCCAAAAGAAAATAATTCAAAAGAACAAACAACGATCTACAAAACATACACATAAAACTAAAGATCGAGTAACACGTACCCTACTAAAAACAGGGGGGTGAAAAGACATATTAATTATATATATATATATTTATATTATAATTGGAAAGGTATTTATTGAATACATATATATAATTTATGGCTGATAAGAAAAAACCCATAAAACTTCTTCAACTATTTAACAGGGGGGAACAAACATGTCCATTATATATACGGTATAATATATTATAATTGGTAATGCATTTTTTGAATAAATGGGAGCAATTTTATGGCTCGTAAGAAAAACTCAATAAAACTGTTTAATAAATTTAATGAATAAATTTTATGGTACATTAAAATGGTGAATAATTTGCCGCTAATGATCATCTAACTTCTATTTACAGACTTGTAGTGTGGTCGGGTCAAAATGTCGTGAGAACTTCGTGAAAAACATTTTAAAGATAAAATTTGTCTATTCGTGGCCAATAACACAACACTATTAGAACAGAGTTCGCAAAAAATAATATCAAACAAAATTTATAAATAGGCGAGCTACTGGTTTTTAAATGATCATTGGATTGCATTTTCAATACGAATTTATACAGTAATTTCAATAAAAAGGGGTTAGGTATCTATTGTACTTCATCATATATAATAAAAATGAAGTCTGCTTTGTACTAGACCAAAACGCTGAATTAGATTTGTATAGTGCTACTTCACTGAAACAATAATATGCGGGTAGATATGTCCCTCCACTCCGTCACATCAACATGATTTCGAGTCAGCCAGTCTTTGCCCTTTCTCCTTTATGCTACGTGCTTAGTGAAGGCGCAGTAAATAACAATTGCATTGTTTTTTTGTTTGATTCGATCGACCTGGGCTTCACCCGAGGCGAACTCGCTAACCATTACCTCACCGAACTTCAATTAGACGCTGCCAGAATGGTAACAGGTTTACCCATTTTTAAAAACTCGGAGTATTTATATGCTGAGACAGGTTGGGAAACACTATCAGAGCGGAGATATCGCAGAAAACTCCAATTATTTTTTAATATAAAATGTGGAATGGCACCTGAATACTTGCGTCATCTAGTTCCCCCAACTATTCAGAGTACTACTATATACCCTTGCGAAATGGTGATAATTTAATAGTTCCTTTCTGTAGACTCTCCATAAACAATTCGTCATTTATTCCTTCCACAGTTGAAGAATGGAATAAACTTGACATTGCAATTAGAAAATTAGATTCATTATTCAAATTCAAAAACGCTATTCGTGTTAACAGCCAATCAAATAAGATTTTAGTTCCCAAATTTATTACTATGGCCGTAGAAAGTTAAACGTGATCCTAGCACAACTTAGATGTACAGCTTCTTTCCTCAACCATGATCTACGCAAGGTTCACATTTCATCTAACCCAGCGTGTAGCTGCGGTGCCCCCCAAAAAGATGCGAATCACTTCTTTTTTGTTTGTACCAAATTTTCTGAAATAAGAAATGATCTGTTTCTCAGCATAAGCGATTTGTCTCAATTGATCAATACCTCACTTCTCACATCAGGAAGTGAAACCTTAAGATATGCAGATAATTGCTTTATTTCTTATTCAGTTTTTCTATTCATAGAAAGGTCTAAGCGATTGCTAATAGTTTAATGTACTAACAAATCACCATCCAGCATCCAAACACACACACACACATACCTTTTCCTCATTTCTTTTTACTCGTTTACTATTTTCAGCTATATTATATGATAAAATTGTATTTTTTTTGTTTTCTTGTGCATTCTCATTATAATGTAATAATGATTGTATATATAGGAAAAAACTCCATGTGTTGGTAACATTTGTGCCTAATCCTCTTTGTATCATTGATCAAATAAAATAATTATAAACTAAACCTCACCGAAGCGGTTTTTAGTGATGTGAAAAATGCTTTATAACGAATTTTGTCCAAATTCATGATCACAATTTAATAAATAAATTAAAACTGAATGTAAGGTGTCCAAATGGGCGTATGGACGTTGGGTGTAATTTAACTTATTCAAGGCATTCATACCTCCACTTAATTTGGGCGAGTACGATTCGTGCCTTTGGCCTTTGGTGCGATGTACTCGATAGTGGCATTAAACATTCATAGCCCACAACTGAGAAAAGTTGGAAAATACCAAAGAGGTAAACTAGGTACCGTGGCAGTACGTTTGTTTGCTTGTTTGTTTGCTTGATGGTGCTTAACACCACTTTCAACAATATTTCAGTTATATCGTGGAAGTCAGTGCTATTGGTGGAGGAAACCTGAGGACCCGAGGAAAACCATCGACCTGTCGCAAGTCACCGACAAACTCCATCACATAATGTTGTACACCTAACCCTGATCGAGTTTCGAACTCACTAACATCAGTGGTGATAGCCACTGATTGCATAGGCAGTTGTAGATCCAACTACAATCCGATCATGACCACGAAGGGCCGTAACGTAACAATACAATAACAAGCAAGCGAACAAAAAGATTAACAATGGTCCATAAACCACTACACAGAAGATTAAAGATTGAGCAACAATCTCACACAGAACCCCGTGGTTTGAACCAGGGTTCTTAAGATTGAGAAACAAACCCACACAAAACCCCGTGGGTGAACTAGGGTACTTAAGATTGAGCAACAAACTCACACAAAACCCCGTGGGTGAACCAGGGTATATAAGATTGAGCAACAAACCCACACAAAACCCCGTGGGTGAACCAGGGTACTTAAGATTGAGCATTAAGCTTACACAAAACCCTGTGGGTCCACGCAAAACTCCGTAAGTGAACCAGGGTACTTAAGATTGAGCAACAAACCCACACAAAACCCTTTGGTTGAACCAGGGTACTTAAGCTTAAATGAAATTAAAAGTGTCATAGTTGACAGCAAGAAGAGTTAAGATTAAAGATACCAAAGGGGTAATCAGAATCCGTAAATCGAAGGAGAACAGACAACACTATGGCCAAAAAAGTACATAAGGACAAATACGATCTACAAAACATACACATACAACTAAAGATCGAGTACCACGTACCCTACTAAAAACAGGAGGGTGAAAAGACATATTAATTATATATATATATTTATATTATAATTGGTAGGGTATTTATTGAATAAATTTAAATAATTATGGCTCGTAAGAAAAAACCCATTTAATAACTATTTAATAAATAAATGTTATGGTACTATATAAATAACACATGGTTGACAATGAATTTCTCGGGGTAACAATCTGTTTTACCACCCTCTCATCTATGTGTTATTTGTTTTATTATCCTGAATGTTCTTTTCTCCTGGCTTCATTCTATTTTCTGATTTTGATGCCCTGAATTTCAATTGCTGTTGTCTTTAAATGTGTTAAACTGTGATATCGATGATGTGTAATAAATAAGATTATATATATTTTTTGTATTTGTTAATATTTTTCTGCCATTTTGGTGTATGTTTTATACAGATGGGTGTTCTTAAATTAAAAGTGAGCAATTGTGTCAGCTATGCCATGTGATAGACTAAATTATCACCCTCTGCCATGTGATAGACTAATTTGGCACACGCTCCTTAACCAACGAGAAGACAGGGAATGTGCATGTAATACAATAAATTAAAATGGTGAATAATTTGCCGTTAATGATCATTTAAAACCATTTACAGACTTATTGTCTAGTCGGGTCAAAATGTCGTATTTCAACCTTCAGGAGAAACATTGTAAAGATAAAATTTGTCTATTCGTCCCCAATAAACCATCACTATTAGAACAGAGTTCACAAAAAATTATATCAAACAAAATGTACAAATAGGCGAGCAACTGGTTTTTAATTGATCATTGGATTGCATAGCAATCACGTGATTTTCAATGCGAATTTATACAGTAATTTCATTAAAAAGGGTTAGGTATCTATTGCACTTCATCATAGCACACCCAAACAACATAAGACCCATGGTAAGGAAGTTATTATTAGCTATGAATTCTGAATTATATTTGAGATTCTTGTACATTCTGGTGCACATCATATGGCTTGCATACACGATTACATGCGTTGCACCAATCTAATTAAAGTTAGATCTTCGCACTTGCTCCCTATTTTCTATCGGTGTTTATAAGTTGATGATAATGTCTTAAGCTCTCATATACTGAGCTGCATGGGAGTATACACCAAATTATATGTATGAATTTCTATTATAAGTCTATGATAGCGTAGTGTTCACTAAATGTCTTTAAGCTTTCATATTGTACGTGATGAATATTCATTAACTATTTGCAGTTAGAAGTTAAGCAACACACAATCAATCAATCATATTACAAATTCGAAACACTTTAATTTATATTTAATCGTTGTATATCTAAGAGGATAGGAATGTGATATACTGTCTTGTTTCCTCATTTAATATATAATCAATTAACAATGGTGTGTTAAGTTTCTTCATGATAGTATTTATAATTTGTAGCATACTTTTCTTAATATTTAATCATCTACTTAAAACAGCCTACGTATAGTATTTATAGGTTCAAGAATTCTGTGAAATTGATCAAAAGACATAAAGAGTTAGAAATTTCCAAACGATGCCGTCTTTAAATCTAGAAGTTTTCATAAACAAATAGTTTCTATATTACAACATGTTTTTTCAGCTTATTATTGTCTTCTCCATTTTATGTTTGATGTTTCTGTGTATTGGAATATAGTTATACTTATCCTATGCTTACCTTTAGATACAATGTTAGATTGTAAAATATATACAATATGCGGATATTTAAATTATGATTGATATAGCACTAGGTGTGTGAGAGAGGGTATGTGTTTAATCAAATCGTTTTTTAATATAAAAAAAAAGAAAAAAAAAGAAAAAAAAAGCGAATTTGGGTGATATATTTAATTATTCTTATTCGAATAAAGTATTGTAATTATTTGAGTGAGTGATTGTCCTCAAGTGGACAATGGGCAATATGTCAGCTATGTCATGGTGAGAATAAGTTAAATTCAATGATATGGTATTGATGTCTGCTTTGTAATGTCGTAATTAAAAATGGTTAGGTATCTATTGCACTTCGTCATAACATCTAAACAACATAAAACTCAAGGTAAGGAAATGAGTATTAACTAAGAATTCGGTATTATATTTGAGATTCCTGTACATTCTGGTGTACCTCATATGGCTTGCATAAACAATTACATGTACATTACTTTAAGGATGCTGTCGCTGAGCTGCACGGGAATATAATACAAATTAAATGTATGATTTGCTATAATAAATCTATGATAGTGTATTGTGAACTAAGTGTCTTAAGCTTTCATACACTGAACTGTACGGGAGTGTAAACCAAATTATATATATAATCTATGATAGTGTATTGTGCACAAAGTGTCTTAAGCTTTCATATACTGAGCTGCACGGGAGAATAAACCAAATTATATGTATAATCTATGATAGTGCATTGTGGACTAAGTGTCATAAGCTTTAATAGGGAAAACTGGTCAACTTTATAACAAAATCTAACTGCCAATGCCATCTTTGATCACCTATACGCAACTGACAGAATACTTCTCACCTGACTCAACGTGGCGTTCACATATAACGTTGAAAATCCAGGTGTGGCTAAGGACGTGTACAAAATGTGGCAGGGTTAACACACGATCAATGAGATCCCAAATGCAACCCTTCTCTCTTGATAATGAGATCTCCATAACAGCAATACATGTATATTTTCTTTTATACATGACTGATTTTTAGCATTTGATCATCCTCTATTAATTGTACATATATGATTTTACCCCATGTTGGACCTCTGCATATATTATAGGTAAACAATTGTTGTCTGATGTAATCGTATATTCAAGAGAAGGATGTATAATTTTTAATTAAATCCATACTGCACTTTGCCGTTTTCATTCCAAATATAGAATTACTTGTGTAATATAACAAATAAAATGTAATACTTTATAACTGATGTTTCTGTGTATTGAAATATATGAATCGATTGACCTGGGCTTCACTCGAGGCGAGCACGCTAATCATTACACCACCGAATCGGTTTTTAATGACATGATGCATGCTTTAAAACGAATTTTCTCCAAATTCATTTTTGCAATTTGATAAATAAATTATAACTGAATGTTTGACTCGTGGTTTTAGCTTTTAGCGCGATGGACTCGATAGTGGCATTAAACATTCATAGCCCGCAACTGGGGAAAGTTGGAAAATACAAAAGAGGTAAATTAGGTATAATATGTTTGTTTGTTTGCTTGATGGTGTTTAGCGCAATTTTCAACAATATTTCAGCTATGTCGTTGGGGTAAGTTTTATTGGTGTCACCAATGATGGAGGAAACTGGAAGATTCGGGAAAACCACCGAATCTTAAGCAACAGACCTACACAAAACCCCGAAGTTGAACCTAGGTACTTCGAAATTAACTGAGTCATAGTTGACAGCAAGAAGAGTTTGAAGACACCAAAGGGTATCCAGAATCAATAAATTGAAGAAGAACAGACAACGCAATGACCAAAAGGACAAACAATGATCTACTTAACATACACATAAAACTAAAGATCGAGTAACACTTCATTAAGCTATTTTTAGAGCAATTTACAATGTTTCTATTCACAGATGAAGATTGCTATTTTTTTCTTATTAATGGTCGTCGTGTTGACGCTTGTTCAAAGTTTTTTATTTGACACATGTAGATCGGTTGAGACTGAAAAGGGATTTAAGTAATAAATTGGTACTGCGAGATCTTGACAAAGAAGATATATTAGAGATGTCAACAAGAAGCACAATGTACACATGTCAAATGAAAGAGTACCTGCAGTGAGAGTGGCAAGAAATGCTCAGACCTTGAAGAACGTCTACGAAAGAATGTTTGCTGAAGCAGAAGATGCGGGTAAATGATTAAATATACAATGTAATTGTCACATGGTTTAGCATGGGCGTTTCTCATATGGTTAAGCATAGGCGTTTCTTGCCCTCTTATTACTATGTAAAGGAATAAATATGTTATCTTATTACAAACCAAGCCTCCTAGGACCAGCTTTTGGATTCGGCATAGACGCTGTTCGGTTTATCCAGGTTTATATAATTGAGAGTTCATACATTGGGACTTGTAAAGGTCGCTTTATACAGGATTCGGTATAGACAGGTTTCACTGTAGTTTGCAAGAGGCTTAAATGACAATTTATTTTAATTAGATTTATGCTTTATCTTTTTTGTCGATATACAAACATCTAATAACATCCTGTATGAGGTCACTGTAGTTAACTTGTAACTCATATGTAACCGTCTAATCATATTAATGATAGTAACATTATAATGATCAATCAGAAAACAGCTGTCAGCTTATGTTCGGTTTAACTATGAAAAAACAAAGTGACTACCACCAGAAAAACAAAATCCACATTTTAAGTTTGGACAGATTAAAATATAAATTTCGTAACTAATGTAATTATTAAATTGTCCACCTCTTGATAGCAATATAACAACCGCTCCTGTGTATAGAGTTTAATTTTCACAGATTGCTTACAATGCCAACGTCTTGTGAGTAATAAACTATGGAAGTCAAGAATTTCAAAAGAGGCGGAAGATATCAAAACATTGTTGGACAAGTCCTCTATCACTTGCGTACAGGTGGACGACAATATATGGTATTGGGTTAGGGTTATGGTGTTTAACGGCACTATCAACAATATTTCAGCTATATCGTGGCTATCAGTGTTATTGATGTTGTAATCCGTGGCTTACTATCGTTTCCTTTCTATGTGGTATGATGGCATTGTACCCATCTTATATTTAGATGATGGTAGCGACTATCGGCTCTCTCCAGTAGAATTAATATTATACATGTGACAAATTCTGTGACACGAAGATAACATATATGCTATGAATAATGATCAAGATTAAAGCATTTTTTTCAATATAAAATAGTTCGCCTAGTTGTGAGTTGGTATTTAACAAGCTTCAGGAAAACACCTTTAACCACGAGGGAGGCTTAAGCTAGGCTAACACCACCAATCTTTACGTTTTCAGAACATTTACATTTTGTATATAGCAATCCTTGGACCTCGCGAAATAGTATTTAAGAACAAAATATTTTATTTGTTTTATATAGTGTTAGATTCATATCTTTCATGTTTGTATTTACTTAAAATATTAATATTATGAAAAGAAAGTGTAAACAGTGATGGTCAACAATTCCACCATTATTATCAAAACGAAGAATCACCTCTCACCGACAAACACACGAGCACGCACAAGTTGTAATTCCATGTACATGTCTTAAAAGTTGCAGATTCGAAACCTTTCAATTTATCTTATTAACTTTTTGATATGTTAGGTAAGCACTGACTTTGATGATAGGATAAAGAACCACATATAGATTGTGAGTTTGTATTTTACTAGCTTGAGGAAAACACCGTTAACCACGAGGGAGACTTAAACTAGGTTAACACATCAATCTTTACGTTTTCAGAATATTTACATTTTTTATATAATAATCCTTGGACCTCGCGAAATAGAATTTAAAAACAAAATATTTTATTTGTTTTATATAAATCAATACTTGCTCTATAATTTCTACTCTAGATTCCTTTCCAAATCAACCAAATTTCTTTAGTGTTAGATTCATATCTTTCATGTTGGTATTTACTTAAAATATTAATATTATGAAAAGAAAGTGTAAACAGTGATGGTCAACAATTCCACCATTATCATCAAAACGAGGAACTACCTCTCACCGTCAAACACGCGCGCACAGACAAGTTGTAATTCCATGTACATGTCTTAAAGGTTGCAGATTGGAAACTTTTCATTATATCTTATTAACTTTTTTATATTTTAGGTAAGCCTTGACTTTGATGATAGAATAAAGAACCACATATAGATTGCAGGACAAAGAACAACCGCCAAGCATCATTACTTGGTGATGCACTAAATTGATCTGACATTATTTCATAATCCAGTCATACATAGCTTATTAAAACTACATTTTTCTAATTTAAAACTATATTTTTCTAATTTGCAACTATATTTTTCTAAATTAAAACTATATTTTTCTAACTTAAAACTATATTTTTCTAATTTAAATATATATTTTTCTAATAACTATTTTTGGTATGTACTTCACATAGATGATTTCAACATTTTCGACTTCTAGAATTATACATATGACAGGAGTTATTTCCCCTTGATGTGGAGAGTAGGGGCCCCTTTCATTCTAATGTCTATGAAAATAACATATTTCCTCCCATAATCTATTGAAAATGTAAATCCCATGTTGTAACAACTTATGAATTTCCTCTTTGCTAAAAAAATTAACCTCGTTTTAAACAGGCTTTAAATATCCACAAAATAGGAGAACATTATATTGAAAGTCATTACTCTTGCTAGATCGGTTACCATTTTGTTCATCGTAAGGGAAATAACTCGCGTAAAAATGCAAAAAACATATTGTGCTTACTTTGTATTTTATAATATCTCACATATTTCTCTTATTTGCTCTTTATTATTAAACGGAAAACAGCAATTTCTTGTGTATGTTTGTTTAATTTGCTTGGTCAATCAATGCCTATAACCACAGTTCAAGATGCTAACTCGATTCGAATGTCTAGGTGTACTCGATACAAATTTTATGTGACAAACATTTGTAAACGACTTCTGGTCGATGGTTTGTTCAATAATGGGCCACGGTGGAGAACTGGGCATGTGTGGGGATTTGAGTAAGAACCAAACGTTTTGACTTGTGTAGCGGCTACAATGATCCTTCTCTTTTTCAAAATCTACAAATAACCTGACAACCCTCTCCCCCAAATGGTCATATTCGCCACTTTGGCTAACAATTCAGGGTTGACCAGTACCCATACCATGGAAGACGTGCAACGTTAGATTAAAACATGTTTTTTTTAATAAAAATTCAACGTTAATGACAAATGTTTGTCTTACAAAATCTTTAATTCAGACACGAAGGAGCAGTACACTACATCTTATAACACATGTTGAGGACTAGTTCGTCCCGAACGTCTTGTTTGATACAATTACTAACTGTCGTATTTGACACCATATTTCCGGTCCTTTTCTGATTCTTGACTTATCACCGGGTTTGTAACTAGATTAACACGACGAGTGCCACTAGTGGAGCTGGAGCTGCTTCCCCTTCCGGAGCACCTAAGTTCATCCCCGATTTTCAGTGGGGTTGGTGCTGCTCCATATTTAGTCTTATGTGTATTTTTTGTAGTTCGCTGTTTTTCTTTTTGTACTTTCATTGTGTTGTCTATTCTTCTTCGATATATGGATTCTGAATACCCCTTTGGTATCTTCGAACTTCTCCTACAGATATTATTAACAAACAAAAACAACAACAAAAAACAAAACAAAAACACAACGTCAAAATATTAAAAATGGAGACAAAATCGATACCTTGAACACGCATAAGTAGTCGATTACTTAACTAGCTTGTTACAAGCAAACGTAGAAACCGAAAGGCAATCACTAGTAAACAATCCACCGACACTGGCAACATTGGGCACACAAGACACATAGCGAAGACAAACAAATCACAAAATAACACTGAAACAAAAAGATGAGCAACATGGATCCCACAAAAAACCGCGGGTGAACTCAGGTGCTCGCGAAGAGTAAGCAGACTATTCTTCTTATAAGACACCAGCCGTATTACATAAATATACATAGCTAAGAAGAGCTTGAAGATACCAAAGAGATGATCAGAATCCGTAAATTGAAGAAAAGCAGACAACACAAGAGAGCCAAAAGAAAAAAGTACAAAAAGACAAACAACGATTTACAAAACATACACATAAAACTAAAGATATAGTAACACGAACCCCACCAAAAACCGAGGGTGAACTCATGTGCTCCAGAAGGGTAAGCAGTTCCTGCTCCATTTGTGGCACCCATCGTGTTGATCTAGATACAAACCAGGTGATAAGTCATTAATGAGAAAATGACAAGGAAAGAAAATAAATTACTTAGAAAGGAAAAAACATATTATCTTTTGAGAGATGGATGTTTCGTAACGGTCAACCAGATTGTGATGACGTCCACATAATTTTTTGTTGCGATGACTGCAACCTAGGAGCAACAAAAGTTTAAAGATACCGAAAGGGGTAATCAGAAGTAGAATATCGAAGAAGGACAAACAACACAATGACCAAAGGAGTGAAGGAGTGATGCTGTCTAAATTGAACTCATTAATTATTCAGCTATATTATGGTGATGAAAAGTTAATTTTCAACAACGTGATGATGAGGTCCGCTTTGTATTAGACCAACACGCTTAGTTGGATTCGAATAGTGGTAGTTCACCGAAACAACAGTCCACGGATATTCATATCGCCCCACTGGACATATTATCCTGATTCCGAGCCATCCAGTCTTTGCTTAATGGTGCGTGCTCAGCGGAGAATCAACAAATACCAATTTAATAGCTTTTGATTTGACCCGATCAAGGCTCGGACCCACGATCTACCCCACGCAAGACGAGCTATCTAACCATTAAACCACCGATACAGCTATCGATGTCCAAAGGAAAGAGAACAAAATGACAAACAACGATCTACAAACCATTACACAGAAAACTAAAATCGAGCATCAAGAACCCCGCTAAAAACATGGTATGAACTCTGGTGCTCCAGAAGTACGAGAAGTTCCTGCCCCACATGTAACCATGTTGAGCAGCTGTTGCGTAAGTAGCTGAGCTCTGGCAAGACCATATTAGTACTGAGCACCATAACCCTAACTCGTTCATTCAGCAATGATATTTCAATGGAAAGTGAAAGTAGATCTATGAAGCTAAGTACTACTTTTGACTGCCACATCCAGATTAGCTGATTGAGTCTTACCTATTAGTTCCTAATTCGCTATTGTCAGGTCTACATCCACTCTTATTGAGATGTACTTAATTCCTACCTTGACCACTAGAGGATCCGGAACTGCCTACCAGTCCGGAGCCCTTTTGTACTGGTCTTAGTGGGTTTTCTTGTTGTTCAATGTTGTAAAATTTCCATCTTGTGATGTCCGCTACGAATTTCGTGTAAAACGCTGTTCGGTTCGTCTTTACTACTATTTGTTATGTAGAAGGTTAACGTTTTATTTATGTTGTTTGTATTTATCTACGCATACTGATGTTGGTGTCATTTAACAGTAACACGAACGATAACAATAGTGGATCAGGAACTGCATACCCTTCCGGAGTTCCTGGGGTTTGCCCTTTTGTATTTGTCTTAGTGGGGTTCCCTGTTGTTCAATTTTGTCAAATTTCATGTTTTCATTTCCGCTACGAATTTCGCGTAAAACCTTGTTCTGTCCGTCTTTACTACTATTTGTTTTATGGGAGGTTCATGTTTTATTTATGTTTTTTGTATTTATTAACGCATACATACTGGTGTCCAACACGATTTCCATGCATACTGGCTTCCAACACGATTTCCCTGATATATGATGTTGGTGTCATTTAACAGTAACACGAAGGGTAACAATAGTGGAGCAGGAACTGCTTACCCTTCCGGAACACCTGAGACCACCCCCGGGTTTTTTGTGGGGTTCGTGTTGCCCGATCGTTAGTTTTCTGTGTAGTGTTTTGTAGATCGTTGTTTGTCCTTTTGTCCTTCTTCGATTTACGGATTCTGATTACCCCTTTGGTATCTTCAAAAAATTATAATTTAAGGTCGCTGGGTTGATCACATTTTAGCACATGCTTTCTCACGTACAGTCCAGTGTCATATGACAAAAATATATATAAACGTCTAAAATGCAGCACAACAACATCAAAAATATGTTAAAATATAACAAAAATAACTATAAGTCTACAAAATGATTATAATTATAATCAAATTGACGGATATTTCGGTTGACTGACAAGCTTCATCACCGTCTGTTATCTGATATGAAAGATGATCTGAGGATCAGATTGCCACGTGACCATCAGTTATCGTGACGTAAAAATCATAATCTTGAACTTTATATTATTCAAATATATATGTATATTAATCTATAAACAATATCAAAACAATGAGAAAAATGTAATGATGAAACTCAGCAGAGGACCAGGCACTGGTTGAAAATGTAAGAAAGCAAAAGATTTATGCCTTTTTGTTTATGTCCTCCGGATGTAATGCTCGTAACTCGCAGATGCAACAAATTCTCTCTTTTTTGTCTTTGATTCTCTTTCCAACTTGGATTGTGGTCAATGATATAAATTTTGGATCTACCAAAGTCATCCAATGAGTTCCCTGGCGACACAAAGTGTTGACTCACGGGCAAGAGCGTCTTTTTCGTAAGGTCACTCCTGTGTCCATTCATTCTTTTATTGAATGGTTGGACACTTTCTCCTACGTATTGCGACCCGCAGACGTGACAGTCAAGGAGGTAAACTACTATCGCTCAGGGTTAAACATTCATGAATATAATGCCTACCCATATTTGAATAACAATAAAGCATGGCCGGCATGAATTATTTCTTAAATCAAAATTTGATAAATAAAATATAACTGAATGTAAGGTGTCGAAATGGGCGCATAGATATTGAATTTACTTCAACTTATTCAAGGCATTCCTACCTCCACTTAATTTGGGCAAGTACGATTCATTCCTTTGGCCTTTGGTGCGATGTACTCGATAGTGGCATTGAACATTCATAACCCGCAACTGAGAAAAGTTGAAATATACCAAAAAAGGAAATTAGAAACCGTAACAATATGTTTGTTTGATGGTGTTTAACGCCACTTTCAACAATATTTCAGTTATAGTGTGGCGGTTAGTTTTATTGGATACCCGGAGAAAACCACTGATCTGTTGGAAGTCACTGACAAACATTGTCACATAATGTTTTACACATTACCCTGATCGAAATTCGAACGAACTCACAAACATCAGTGGCTATAGGCACCGATTGCATAGATATATTATAATTTGTATTTTTTGAATCAATGGGAACAGTTTTATGGCTCGTAATAAAAACCCAATAAAACTAAATCTTTTTCAACTATGTAATAAATCTAAAGAATAAATTGTATGGTACATTAAAATGGTGAATAATTTGCCGCTAATGATCATCTAACTTCCATTTACAGACTTGTAGTCTGGTCGGGTCAAAATGTCATGAGAACTTCTTGAGAAACATTTTGAAGATAAAATCTATTCAGTAAAAGGGGTTAGGTATATATTGCACCTCATCATATATAATAATAATGAAGTCTGCGTTGTACTAGACCAAAACGCTAAATTTGATTTGTATAGTGCTACTTCACTGAAGCAATAATATGTGGGTAGACATGTCGCACCATTCCGTCACATCAACATGATTTCGAGTCAGCCAGTCTTTGCCCTTTCTCCTTAATGCTACGTACTTAGTGGAGAAGCAGTAAATAACAATTGTATTAGTTGTTTGTTCGATTCGATCGATCTGGACTTCACTCGAGGCGAGCACGCTAACCTTTACCACACCAAAGCGGTTTTTAATGATATGAAAATGCTTTATAACAAATTTTGTCCAAATTCATGATGACAATTTAATAAATAAATTAAAGCTGAATGTAAGATGTCGAAATGGGCGAATAGTCGTTGGATTTCATTCAACTTATACAAGACATTCCTATCTCCACTTAATTTGGGCGAATACGACTCGTGCCTTTGGCCTTTGGTGCGATGTACTCGATAGTGGCATTAAACATTCATAACGCCCAACTGAGAAACGTTGGAAAATACCAAAGATGTAAATAAGGTACCGTAGCAGTCTGTTTGTTTGTTTGTTTGTTTGTTTGATGGTGTTCAACAACATTTCAGCTATATCGTGGCGGTCAGTTTTATTGGTGGAGGAAACCGAAGGACCCGGAGAAAACCACCGATCTGTCGCAAGTCATTGACAAACTTCATCACATCATGTTGTACGCCTAGCCCTGATCGAGTTTCGAACTCACGATCATCAGTGGTGATAGGCACTGATTGCATAGGTAGTTGTAAATCCTCCTACCATACGATCATGACCACGACGGGCCGTAACGTAACAATACAATGAAAGGCAAGCGAACAAAAAGATTAACAATGGTCCATAAACCACAACACAGAAGATTAAAGATTGAGCAACAAACCCACACAAAACCCCGTAGTTGAACCAGGGCACTTAAAGGGAAACTTCGCAAAAAAAAAATATTTTTATATGTTTTTCCTGATGTATAAATATGGATGTTTATATGTATATTAGCGGTTTATTATGTTGGATAAGGGAATGAAATCGATTTTAAAATTCGGTCAACGATAGATGGATGTCGCCATTTTGATAGCATCTCGATGCCAATTATCACATGATGTCTAAATAATACCACGCCCCAAAACAAGCATGACAAACCGGGGTCCTCATTCAGTGTCAATATGACTTGTCAGGCGTAATTCTTTTTATTTTTCCTATTATTCTAAATGAAGTAATTTTTTAGCATTACAAAAAGTATGGTTCACTAGGTAGGTTCACTGTTTTTGGTATTTACGTCTTTAAAAGCAAACTTTAACATCTTTTATGAATTTATTACACAATCACTCTTTGCAGATTTACGTTTTGTTTCTATATACTTATGGCAAAACATACGAATCGGGGAAAACAGTCCGTCTTTAATGAGAAACATTTACAAAAGATTATTTTTCGAAAATTGAAGAACTACGAAATTATGTGAAAATAAAGAATGGACATCGGAACAATACCATGAATTCGTAAAAAAATAAAAATAGGCCTATGCTACGGGGAAAAAATGTTTTAATGATATTATTTATAAGATCACACTTTGTAATCGATCGTTCATGCACTACAATAAAGCTACACATAAGCTCTACTTCTTAGCTAAAAGCACAGAAAGTTACAGGGTAGGAAGCCATAAAATTGAGAGGATTATGTAAACATATAATTTGTAATAGTTTTCATTTGACAATTACAGACGATGAGTATTATAAATCCGTTTAAAGTTTATCATACAAAACTTCAGGGTACATCTCTTACGTAATATAATAATTTCTTTATGGAAATACAATATTCGTATTCGCCAACAGTTAAAAAGATTAATCTGTTTTCATAACAGTTATTTCTGATTTGAACAAAGCGTAACATATAATATGGCTCTGCGTAAAGAAAACATTTTTTGTTTATTTTAATCACGTCTTTCGAACTGGCGGATCATTCTGGTTAATCTCAGAATAGTCATAAAAAATATGGTTGTTGTTTTTATAAAGAAAAATTACATACGAATGGTTTTTGTCTATTTTACTTTTTGGGGTTTGCAAGAAAAATTTTCAATCCTGCCCTGTTCATCCTGCCTTTCTTAATAATTTTGGTTGTTCCTATATCATTCTGATGAGGCACAAAAAAATCAAGATAAAAATGAACAATTCAATATAACTTACGATCAATGTTAATCTTAAGATTTTTTGTGAAAATAGCCCCAGAATCATTGCTGCATCAGACGCGGATCCAGCAGTTTTGAAAACGGGGTCCAAGACTCTTGTTTGCCAATTTTTACCCAATTTATACACTAATTTTACTAAATGATCCGCCAGTGTGCATTAATAAGGGTAATAACAAAATTACCGAACTCCAAATATGCACCCATTCCTAATGTATACTTGATCAGGGTCGTGTATTTTGATCACCTATTAGAACTTTTAAAATGTGTATTGCATCTCCTATTCTAGTCACGGGTAGCGTTAACCGGTCACAAAATGTGTATTGCGTTTCTGATTATTGCCAAAGATTGTAACACATGTATTCAAGTATTCGGTCAGAGTCCCATCGACTGGATGTAAAATGGCACTTGTATATTCTGCCTGGCGACTTCCTGTGTGCACCTAAGCTCATTACGGAATATTAGGTACCCTGCTGAGTGAACAGGTGTGAATGTACCTGTCGTTTTTAGAATGAAAAAAAACTTCTTATTTCAGGAATTAGTTGCCTTAATTTATTGAAGAATAAAATATTTAAAATTAAAATATGATCTTTCGCTTCTGAAAATACATGAAAAATATAACAAATATATTTTCTGCATAATATTTTACGTTTCCCTCATTAAAAATGACACAAACAAGAAAAGGAAAGGAAATTAACATTTTTAAATCACTTGCTCGCTCCAACGTTTTTAGTACAAAATCTGAAGAACAACAAATACATTTGGTGTGGCCTAATCTCTGTATATTTTGACTGCTCTTCATTTGTTTATACCGCTCATGATCATGATCTCTTCCGAACTTTGTCTGAATGAATATCAGTGGATAACAAAATTATAGGTCAAGTTTGCTTACGGGGTTCCGAACTGGAAAAAATCATATATATAGGTGTTGTGCCTTCTGGGGGTCACTGAGCAAAGAGGTTTGTTTTTCGTTAAACACTAACTTTGTAAACTCAGTTATCACCCGATCTCCTAACCTTTAATTTTTAGTTCTTTAATTAAAATTAAAACATTTTTTATGAACATCGATCGTTGAAATTGAGACAGCTATATATAGTTAGGCCAATTTGGCACCTCTAATAATGAAAACTTATAACTTCAAGGATGGTGTATACTTTTCTATCATCTAAAACATAATTACAATTATAATTGTTCCTGTTATTTCAACATTATATTTATTTTAATCTTTTAAATTTAATAAATAATAAACGATCTACCAACTCGTCTTGGAAAGCAAATAGTGTATATTCAAATTCCCATTTTATTAATCCGATCAATACACAAGTTACGCGTTGTCAAAATTATCCATTATATTTTACAGCACATTAGCAGTAATTCAAAATGAACATAATTGTAAAAGGGATTCTACATATAGTGAATATAGGTGACTGTTGTAAAACACTCTTTCCGTTGTAAATATAAAGGAAATGAAACACATTTTGTTCATTTAAAATAGTTGTTTGTCAAAAAGGTACGTATATGTTCACTTCAGTATTTAATTTTCCAACGGTTATTAGATTTAAATTACAGTCCTCTGAGCGCTTTAAATGAAGCGAATTTAACATCAGCGACCCAGACTTTAAATTTCAATCCCACAATGCATTATCAGGTTAAAACGTGACAACCTGATGGAAAAATTAGAAATTAAAATTACAAATTTGCGATTTACTTCGTTATTTGTGGAAATATGTCGCTAAAACTTTGTGAATATGTATTTTATATCACCAGGAACATATTTAGCTAACATGTCAAAAATCGCGAAGTTTCCCTTTAAGCTTAAGTGAAATTAAATGTGTCATAGTTGACAGCAAGAAGTGTTCAGCTTAAAGATACCAAAGGGGTAATCAGAATCCGTAAATCGAAGAAGAACAGACAACACTATGGCCAAAAAAAGTACAAAAGGACAAATAACGATCTACAAAACATACACATAAAACTAAAGATCGAGTACCACGTACCCTACTAAGCACAGGGGGGTGAAAAGACATATTAATTATATATATATATATTTATATTATAATTGGTAAGGTATTTATTGAATAAATTTAAATAATTATGGCTCGTAAGAAAAAACCCATTTAATAACTATTTAATAAATAAATGTTATGGTACTATATAAATAACACATGGTTGACAATGAATTGCTCGGGGTAACAATCTGCTCTATCACCTTCTCAGCTATGTGTTATTTGTTTTATTATACTGAATGTTCTTTTCTCCTGGCTTCATTCTTTTTTATGATTATGATGCCCTGAATTCCAATTGCTGTTGTCTTTAAATGTGTTAAACTGTGATATCGATGATGTGTAATAAATAAGATTATATACATTTTTTGTATTTGTTAATATTTTTCTGTAATGTTGGTGTATTTTTTATACAGATGGGTGTTTTTAAATGAAAAGTGAGCAAATTTGTCAGTTATGCCATGTGATAGACTACATTATCACCCTCTACCATGTGATAGACTAAATTATCACCCTCTGCCATGTGATAGACTAAATTGGCACACGCTCCTTAACCAACGAGAAGACAGGAAATTTGCATGCAATACAATAAATTAAAATGGTGAATAATTTGCCGCTAATGATAATTTAAATACCATTTACAGACTTATTGTCTAGTCGGGTCAAAATGTCGTATTTCAACCTTCACGAGAAACATTTTAAAGATAAAATTTGTCTATTCGTCCCCAATAAAACATCACTATTAGAACCAGAGGAGGCGCGACACGTTGGTGTCGTGTGCAAAAAATGTCATCATGCGCAACTGGAAGTCAGCATCAATTATCGTAATCTGATGAAAGTGGCATGATCGATTTTCAGTGTTTTGCAAAGCCGATTACAGCGTTCACAGATGATTAATGGTGAGTTCCTTTGGGTATATTATTGATAGACATCTATATATGAATGGAATTTACATAAAAATGTTTGGGTTGAATTACTTGTGGAATAGAAAAAATAAAATGTAATTCTTTATGTTTGATGTTTCTATGTATTGAAATATATGATTCGATTGACCTGGGCTTCACTCGAGGCGAGCACGCTAACCATTACACCACCGATGCTGTTTTTAATGATATGAAGCATGCTTTAAAGCGAATTGTCTCCAAATTCATGATAAAAATTTGATAAATAAATTTTAACTGAATGTTCGACTCCTGGTTTTAGCCTTTAGCGCAATGTACTCGATAGTGGCATTAAACATGCATAGCCCGCAATGGGAAAAGTTGGAAAATACAAAAGAGGTAAATTAGGTATAATATGTTTGGTTGTTTGTTTGATGGTGTTTAGCACCAATTTCAACAATATTTCAGCTATATCGTTGGGGTAAGTTTTATTGGTGCCACAATGGTGGTATATTATTGATAGACATCTATATATGAATGGAATTTACATAAAAATGTTTGGGTTGAATGTTAAATGTGATCATCTGCAATTTTCGAGAGGGACATTTTGTCGCCATCTTGTTTTTCATTCGCAGCTTCCTCAACCGATCGACAATAAACATGAAAATTTGTAAAATCTGTTGGAGACTTTTCCTATCTTTTGTAATATGACATAGATTAATCATAATGCTTCCAAGATTTTCTTAAGTCTCCTTAAGTCTCCATCCGTTACGCCACAATTGACCTTGAAAAACCACCCAATTTTTCGTGATTTGTCGTTGCATCAAACATCTTATATATTCTACTGTGAGAATTTGAATCCATAGAATATCACATTGTATCCATTTTATAGTGATTATGCGATTTCACAATAAGTCATATTGAAAACAAATTTAGACAGCCAGATAAATTCACGTTTTAAGTGTTGTTTTTGTTAACAATTTAACAGACTTTCATTAAAAAGTGGGACTGCATCATTCCTTTATATATGATTGACATGAAGGTGATCTGACATTATCCTCTTAATAACTGTATTTTGAAAATTTCTCATTGTATGTATTATTATGTAAACATTTGCCCCTTGAGGGTATCTCTTCATGGAAATAAAAGATATTCTATTCTGTATTATATTATTTGTAAAACAATGGTAGTTTAGAGCATGTGAGATCATCAGACCCCTTTTAAGGATTATTATAATATGTTTTCATAGGTGGCCGCATGGGGAGGGGGAGGGATGTCCTGACCCTCCCTGGAATTTGTCAGGTAAATGTTCAAATCACCTAGTATTTTTAGGTAAGTGTTCATTATAGTTCCTGGATCCACTGCTGGTCCACATTCATGCTTTTGTGCAATATTATAAACAACCCTTGTGCTGATGCGGACCACACACACATTTGTAGCATTTAATTATGTCCTCTAGTTCAAAGTGTCCACCGGACACTTTTACATATGTCAGTGTCCAGCAGACATTTTTACAACCCTTACCACAATTGCATAGCACCGGACACTATTTCATATCACAATCTCTATAAAATATTGTCCGGGGGACACTTTAGCATAGGATACTATTATGTCTCATACATGTGATAGAGTTGCTATGCTACAACTGGAGATTTGCAAATTTTTGGCTGGAGATTTGGTCTCATATTAACTGGAGATTTTTTATCGACGTGTTTGATGCGTGTTTTTATTGTTTGTTTCAGTATTGAATCAACTGCATCCCATTTCAATATGTATTGTGCTTCATATGGGGAATAAAGGATACAAACTGTATTTATAATTTATTCATAATCATAAGGTTATAACAAAGCAATAACAATGAAGACAGAATGTTGTGAACAATAAAGTCATAGAGCACTAAATATTAAAAAGTCACTATACATCACATGTAGTCACATAATTTACCCTTAGCAAGTCATAGATAAAATCACAGTAAGTGAAAGAAAGTAAACATAGAGAAGTCACAAAATTCAACATATATAAAAGTCATTAAGCATCAGTCTACTTGGCACTGGCACACTGGTTCAAGTAGGAGGTACAAGCCTTCTTTGCTGCTTTCACCACATCTGTATCGGGTTTGTACTGGTTGTCCGACTCATGTTTGCACAACGGTTTATAACTATTTTTAATTGCTGCTACCACACTTCTAATCATCTAAGCATGTGCCACAAACACACTTCCTTATCCCAAATTAACTGTCAATCAGTGGATAATTGTTGTATAATCATCAACACCTTAATTAATCACCATGACCCAATTTACCTGTGAAGGTGTCAAACAGATCAATAACCGGATATCATTAAATATGACATTCACCTTTACCATTCGTATCTCTCGGCAATTTTTCATCAGCGCTGGAGTTCCAAATGGGGAATTTCCAGATATATTGATCGCAAAATGTAGGTCAAGATTTTTTTGTACTTGAATTTTTTCACGAACGGAAGATTTTGAAAGTTGACGGGAGGGATGGAAGGGACCCTCAACATCGGGAGAAAAATGCTCCCGCCGGAAGGTTCACATGTATGAAGTTGCCTTGTACATTTACGTGGTTTTTGACACTACATGACAAATTACATTGCACTGTTTCAGCATCATCTTAAAATGCATTTTAGAATTTATTTATCAAAGATGTCACAAACAATAATGTTCTCATAAATTAATGCAATGCAATTTCTGAGAGTGCCAGACAACTCGGCCCACGGACAACTCGAACTGTAGTAAAGGACTAGTCGGACCGTAGTCCAAGACTACTCAGACCGTATTATTGATATTTAATTGTAAATAATAAAGTTTATTACAAGTATGATCAGTGACCCCATGACAGTTACATGACAAGAAGAGCTGGTGTCTGAGGGGCAGACGACATAGTTCAATTTTATATATCCCTTCTGGATTTTTTTCCAGCTACTTTATAAATGAAGTAAATTATTAGCATTACAAAAAGTATGGTTCAGTAGGTAGGTTCACTGTTTTTGGTACTTACGTCTATAAAAGCAAACTTTAGCCATAAATGTTTGGCTGGAGATTTGGTCTCATAGCTGGAGATTTTTTATCGACGTATTTGATGCATGTTTTTATTGTTAATTGAAGTTTTCTTTTTGTTTGTTTCAGTATTGAACCAACTGCATCCCATTTCAATATATATTGTTTACATTTCTGTCTTATTAGTAGTGTTTCATATGATGAATGAAGGATAAAAACTGTATTTATAATTTATTCATAATCATTCATAATCATAAGGTTATAACAAAGCAATAACACTGAAGACTGAATGATCTGTAAAATAAGGTCATAGAGCACTAAAATTAAAAAGTCACCTTGCTGCGGGTGCGTTGGGTGATAGCATACGTATTGGCATTTTTGTGGTTTATCAATTCCATCCTGGAACTTATTCCTTAAATAATACTTTGATCGGCTTTGGTCCCAAACAAGCCATAACAACTCAATCCGAGATGAATTCATTGCACGTTTGATGGAAATAAGAAGTTTTCCTCGGCATCAAAGGTTGTCCGACTCCTGTTTGCATAACGGTTTATAACTATTTTTAATTGCCGTTATCACACTTCTAATCATCTAAGCGTGTGCTACCAACCCACTTCCTTATCCCCAATTAACTGTCAATCAGTTGTATAATCATCAACACCTTAATTAATCTCCATGACCCAATTTACCTGTAAAGGTGTCAAACATATATAAATAGGCGAGAAACTGGTTTGTAAATGATCATTGGATTGCATAACAATCACGTGATTTTCAATACGAATTTATACAGTAATTTCATTAAAAAGGGTTAGGTATCTATTGCACTTCATCATAGCACATCCAAACAACATAAGACCCAAGGTAAGGAAGTTATTATTAGCTATGAATTCTGAATTATATTTGAGATTCTTATGCATTCCGGTGCACATCATATGGCTTGCATACACGATTACATGAGTTGCACCAATCTAATTAAAGTTAGATCTTCGCACTTGCTCCCTATTTTCTATCGGTGTTTATAAGTCTATGATAGTGTCTTAAGCTGTCATACACTCAGCTGCACGGGAGTATAAACCAAATTATATGTATGATTTTCTATTATAAGTCTATGATAGTGTAGTGTGTACTAAATGTCTTTTAGCTTTCATATTGTACGTGATGAATATTCATTAACTACTTACAGTTAGAAGTTAAGCAACACACAATCAATCAATCATATTACAAATTCGAAACTTTTTAATTTATATGTAATAGCTGTATATCTAAGAGGATAGGAATGTGATATACTGTCTTGTTTCCTCATTTAATATATAATCAATTAACAATGATGTGTTAGGTTTCGTCATGATAGTATTTATAATTTGTAGCATACTTTTCTTAATATTTAATCATCTACTTAAAACAGCCTACGTATAGTATTTATAGGTTCAAGAATTCTGTGAAATTGATCAAAAGACATAAAGAGTTAGAAATTTCCAAACGATGCCGTCTTTAAATCTAGAAGTTTTCATAAACAAATAGTTTCTATATTACAACATATTTTTTCAACTTAGTATTGTCTTCTCCATTTTATGTTTGATGTTTCTGTGTATTGGAATATAGTTATTCTTATCCTATGCTTACCTTTAGATACATTGTCATATTGTAAAATATATACAATATGCGAATATTTATATTATGATTAACATAGCACTAGGTGCGTGCGTGTGGGGGTGGGGGAGGGGGGTATTTGATTAACCAAATAGTTTTTTAATTAAAAGAAAATAAATATAGAATTTGGGTGATATATTTAATCATTCTTATTCGAATGAAGTATATTAATTATTTGAGTGGGTGCTTGTTCTTTAGTAGTAAATGGGCAATATGTCAGCTATGTCATGGCGAGAATAAGTTAAATTCAATGACATGATAATGATGTCTGCTGTGTAATGTCGAATTCAACCTTCGTGTGAAGCTATTTAAAGATGAAATTTGTCTATTCGCACCCAATAAAACAACACTATTAGAACAGAGTTCGCAATAAATAATATCAAACACAAATTTTAAGAAAAGACGTGCAACTGATTTTTAAATAATCATTGGATTCCATAACAATTACCTCATTTTCAATACGAATGGGTTAAAAAGGGTTAGGTATCTATTGCACTTCATCATAGCACATCCAAACAACATAAAACCCAAGGTAAGGAAATGAGTATTAGCTATGAATTAAGTATTATATTTGAGATTCTTGTACATTCTGGTGTACCTCATATGGCTTGCATAAACGATTACATGTATATTACTTTAAGAATGCTGTCGCTGAGCTGCACGGGAATATAATACAAATTATATGTATGATTTGTTTATAATAAATCTATGATAGTGTATTGTGAACTACTTGTCTTAAGCTTTCATGCACTGAGCTGCACGGAAGTGTAAGCCAAAGTATATATATAATCTATGATAGTGTATGTATTGTGCACAAAGTGTCTAAAGCTTTCATACACTGAGCTGCACGGGAGAATATACCAAATTATATGCATGATCTGTGATAATGCATTGTGGACTAAGTGTATTAAGCTTTGATAGGGGAAAATGGTCCACTTTATAACAAAATCTAACTGCCAATGCCATCTTTCGTCATCTGTGCGCAACTGACAGAATACTTCTCAACTGACTCAACGTGGCGTTCACATCTTTCGTTGAAAATACAGGTGCGGCTAAGGACGTGTACAAAATGTGGCAGGGTTAAAACGATCAATGGGATCACAAATGCAACCCTTCCCTCTTGATAATGAGATCTCCATAACAGCAATACGTGTATATTTTCTTTTATACATGACTGTTGTTTTAGCATTTGATCATCCTGTATTAATTGTACATATATGATGTTACCCCTTGTTGAACCTCTGCATATATTATAGGTAAAACATTGTTGTCTGATGCAATCGTATATTCTAGAGAAGGGTGTATAATTTTTAATTAAATCCATAAGGCACTTTGCCGTTTTCGTTCCAAATATAGAATTACTTGTGGAATAGAAAAAATAAAATGTAATACTTTATGTTTGATGTTTCTATGTATTGAAATATATGATTCGATTGACCTGGGCTTCACTCGAGGCGAGCACGCTAACCATTACACCGCCGATGCTGTTTTTAATGATATGAAGTATGTTTTAAAGCGAATTGTCTCCAAATTCATGATAAAATTTTGATAAATAAATTATAACTGAATGTTCGACTCCTGGTTTTAGCCTTTAGCGCGATGTACTCGATAGTGGCATTAAACATTCATAGCCCGCAATGGGAAAAGTTGGAAAATACAAAAGAGGTAAATTAGGTATAATATGTTTGGTTGATTGTTTGATGGTGTTTAGCGCCAATTTCAACAATATTTCAGCTATATCGTTGGGGTAAGTTTTATTGGTGCCACAAATGGTGGAGGAAGATCGAGTAGCACTTCATTAAACTATTTTTAGTGCAATTTACAATGTTTCTATTTACAGATGAAGATTGTTATTTTTGCCTTTATAATGGTCGTGACGTTGACGCTTGTTGACGGGTGGTGGATAAATAGAATTAGTACGAGAAGGCATGGGGCAACATACACTGTAAATGGGATGAGACTGAAAAGGGATTTAAATAATAAATTGGTACAGCTAGATCTTGGTAACGGACATAGAAGATATATTAGAGATGTCAACAAGAAACACCATGTGCACATGTCAAATGAAAGAGTACCTGCAGTGAGAGTGGCAAGAAATGCACAGACATTGAAGAACGTCCACGAAAGAATGTTTGCTGTAACAGAAGATGCGGGTAAATGATTAAGAATACAATGTCACATGGCTTAGCATGGGCGTTTCTCATATGGTTAAGCATAGGCGTGTATTACCCTCTTATTACTATGCAAAGGACTAAATCTGTTCTCTTATTACAAATATGAATCCTATCTAAACCGAACCACCTAGGGACCAGCTTTTGGATCCGGTATATAATATGTTCGGTTTATACAGGCAGGTATAATTGAGAGTTCTTACATTAGAACTTGTAAAGTTCGCTTTATACAGGAGTCGGTAATGATCAATCATAAAACAACTCTCAGCTTATGTTCGGTTTAACCATAAAATAAACAAAGTAACTAACACCAAAAAAACAAATCCACATTTTCAGTTTGGAGAAATTAAAACATAAATTTCGTAAATAATGTAATTATTAAATTTTCCACATCTTGATAGCAATATAACAACCGCTCCTGTGTATAGAGTTTATGTTTCACAGATTGTTTACAATGCCAACGTCTTGTGAGTAATAAACTATGGAAGTCATTAATTTAAAATAGACGGAAGATATCAAAACATTGTTGGAAAAGTATTCTATCACTTGCGTACAGATGGACGACAAAAGATGGTATTGGGTTAGGGTTAGGGTGTTTAACGGCACTATCAACAATATTTCAATTATATCGTGGCTATCAGATTTATTGATGTTGAAATCCGTGGCTTACTATCGTTTCCTTTGTATGTGGTATGATGGCATTGTACCCATTTTATATTTAGATGATGGTAGCGACTATCGGCTCTCTCCAGTAGAACTAATATTATACATGTGACAAATTATGTGACACGAAGATAAAATATATGTTATGAATAATTTTCATGATAAAAGCAGTCTTTTCAATACAAAATAGTTCGCCTAGTTGTGAGTTGGTATTTAACAAGCTTCAGGAAAACACCTTTAACCACGAGGGAGGATTAAACTAGGTGAACACCACCAATCTTTACGTTTTCAGAATATTTACATTGTCTATATAACAATCCTTGGACATCGCGAAATAGTATTTAAAAACAAAATATTGTATTTGTTTTATATAGTGTTAGATTCATATCTTTCAAGTTGGTATTTACTTAAAATATTAATATTATGAAAAGAAAGTGTAAACAGTGATGGTCAACAATTCCACCATTATCATCAAAACCAGGAATAACCTCTCACCGACAAACACACGAGCACACACAAGTTGTAATTCCATGTACATGTCTTAAAAGTTGCAGATTCGAAACCTTTCAATTTATCTTATTAAATTTTTGATATGTTAGGTAAGCCCTGACTTTGATGATAGGATAAAGAACCACATATAGATTGTGAGTTTGTATTTTACTAGCTTGAGGAAAACACCTCTAACAACCAAGGAGACTTAAACTAGGTTAACACACCAATCTTTACGTTTTCAGAATATTTACATTTTCTATATAATAATCCTTGGACCTCGCGAAATAAAATTTAAAAACAAAATATTTTATTTGTTTAATATAAATCAATACTTGCTCTATAATTTCTACTCTAGATTCCTTTCCAAATCAACCAAATTTCTATAGTGTTAGATTCATATCTTTCATGTTGGTATTTGCTTAAAATATTAATATTATGAAAAGAAAGTGGTCAACAATTCCACCATTATCATCAAAACGAAGAATCACCTCTCACCGACAAACACGCGCGCACACACAAGTTGTAATTCCATGTACATGTCTTAAAAGTTGCAGATTCGAAACTTTTCATTATATCTTATTAACCTTTTTATATTTTAGGTAAGCCTTGACGATTTCCACATTTTCGACCTCTAGAATTATACATATGACAGGAGTTATTTCCCCTTAATGTGGAGAGTAGGTCCCCCTTTCATTCTAAGGTCTATGAAAATAACATATTTCCTCCCATAATCTATTGAAAATGTAAATCCCATGTTGTAACAACTTGTGAATTTCCTCTTTGCTAAAAAAATTAACCTCGTTTTAAAAAAGCTCTAAATATCCACAAAATAGGAGAACATTATATTGAAAGTCATTACTCTTGCTAGATCGGTTACTATTTTGTTCATCGAAAGGGAAATAACTCGCGTAAAAATGCAAAAAACATAGTGTGCTTACTTTGTATTTTATAATATCTCACATATTTCTTGTATTTGCTCTTTATTATTAACCGGAAAACAGCAATTTCTTTTGTATGTTTGTTTAATTTACTTGGTCAATCAATGCCTATAACCACAGTTCCACCATTATCATCAAAACGAAGAATCACCTCTCACCGACAAACACGCGCGCACACACAAGTTGTAATTCCATGTACATGTCTTAAAAGTTGCAGATTCGAAACTTTTCATTATATATTATTAACCTTTTCATATTTTATATAAGCCTTGACTTTGATGATAGTATAAAGAACCACATATAGATTGCAGGACAAAGAACAACCGTCAAACATCATTACTTGGTGATGCACTAAATTGATCTGACATTATTTCATAATTCAGTCATACATAGCTTATTAAATCTACATTTTTCTAATTTAAAACTATATTTTTTTAATCTAAAACTATATTTTTCTAATTTGAAACTATATTTTTCTAAAGTAAAACTATATTTTTCTAACTTAAAACTATATTTTTCTAATTTAAATATATATTTTTCTAATAACTAATTTTGGTATGTACTTCACATAGACGATTTCCACATTTTCGACTTCTAGAATTATACATATGACAGGAGTTATTTCCCCTTAATGTGGAGAGTAGGGCCCCCTTTCATTCTAAGGTCTATGAAAATAACATATTTCCTCCCATAATCTATTGAAAATGTAAATCCCATGTTGTAACAACTTGTGAATTTCCTCTTTGCTAATAAAATTAACCTCGTTTTAAATAAGCTTTAAATATCCACCAAATAGGAGAACATTATATTGAAAGTCATTACTCTTGCTGATCTAGCAAGAGTAATGACGTTCAATATAATGTTACTATTTTGTTCATCGAAAGGGAAATAACTCGCGTAAAAATGCAAAAAACATAGTGTGCTTACTTTGTATTTTATAATATCTCACATATTTCTCTTATTTGCCCTTTATTATTAAGCGGAAAGCAGCAATTTCCTTTGTATGTTTGTTTAATTTGCTTGGTCAATCAATGCCTATTACCACAGTTCAAGATGCTAACTCGATTCGAGGAATGTCTAGGTGTACTCGATACAAATTGTATGTGACAAACATTTGTAAACAACTTGTGGTCGATGTTTATTCAATAATAAAAGCTATGAGCCACGGTGGAGAACTGGGCATGTGTGGGGATTTGAGTAAGAACTAAGCGTTTTGACCTTTGTTGCGGCTACAATGTTCCTTCTCTTTTCCAAAATCTACAATAGAGGTTTTTAACGTACAGAGAGAATGGTATTCTCCAAACATGTTACCTACTATATATGGTTCATTGTCTGACTTGCCATGATATAACCTGACAACCCCCTCCCCCAAATGGTCATATTCGCCACTTTGACCATGCTAACAATTCAGGGTTGACCAGTACCCATACCATGGAAGACGTGCAACATTAGATTAAAACATGGTTTTTTTCACAAAAATTGAACGTTAATGACAAATGTTTGCACTCTATGCAGTCCTGTCTTACAAAATCTTAATTCAGACACGAAGGAGCAGTACACTACATCTTATGACACATGTTGAGGACAAGTTCGTCCGGAACGTCTTGTTTGATACAGTTACTAACTTTAGAAATGCCTGTACCAAGTCAGGGTCATTACGTTTTCACAGTTTTCCGGTTGTTGACTGATTTTGTCTGTTTATATAATTATGAGTTTTGACTTTCCCTTTGTAAGATTGTTCGGAGTTCGGTAATTTTGCTATTACCCTTATTTATTGTATTTGTCGCCATATTTCGGTCCTTTTCTCATTCTTGACTTATCACCGGGTTGTAACTAGATTAACACGACGAGTGCCACTAGTGGAGCTGGTGCTGCTTCTCCTTTCGGAGCACCTAAGATCATCCCCGGTTTCCAGGGGGGTTGGTGTTACTCCATATTTAGTCATATGTGTATTTCTTTGTAGATCGCTGTTTGTCCTTTTGTACTGTTTCTTTTGGCCATTGTGTTGTCTGTTCTTCTTCGATATACGGATTCTGATTACCCCTTTGCTATCTTCAAAATCCTCGTACAGATATTATTAATAAAAAAAAACAACAACAAAAAACAAAACAAAAACACAACGTCAGAACAATGCCAAAATCATATACATGGAGACAAAATCGATACCCTGAACACGCATATAGGTAGCCGACTACTTTCTTAGCTTGGTACAAGCAATGTTATTAAAAGGTGGCATGGTTAAACAAACGTAGAAAACCGAAAGTCAATCACTAGTAAACAATCCAACGACACTGGCAAAATTGGTCACACAAGACACATAGCGAAGACAAACAAAGCACAAAATAACACTAAAAAATTAGCAACATGGATCCCACAAAAAACCGCGGGTCAACTCAGGTGCTCGCGAAGAGTAAGCAGACTATTTTTTCTTATAAGAAACCCGCCGTATTACATAAATATACATAGCTAAGAAGAAAAAAGTACAAAAAGACAAACAACGATCTACAAACAATACGCATAAAGCTAAAGATCTAGTAACACGAACCTCACCAAAAACCGGGGGTGAACTCAGGTGCTCCAGAAGGGTAAGCAGTTCCTGCTCCACTAGTGGCACCAGTCGTGTTGATCTAGTTACAAACCTGGTGATAAGTCATGAATGAGAAAATGACCAGGAAGTGTTTACGACCAGTGGAATATATCTGTGGTAAAAGTCTTGTCGAAGATAGAGGAAGGAAAATAAGCTACTTAGAAAGGAAAAGACATATTATCTTTTGAGAGATGGATGTTTCGTAACGGTCAACCAGATTGTGATGACGACCAAATAATTTTTGTTGCGATGACTTCAACCTAGGAGCAAAAAAAAAGTTTAAAGATACCAAAGGGGTAATCAGAAGTCGTAACTAGAAGAAGGACAAACAACACAATGGCCAAAGGAGTGAAAGAGTGATGCTGTTTAAATTCAACTCATCAATTATTCAGCTATATCATGGTGATGAAAAGGTAATTTCCAATAACGTGATGATGAGGTCCGCTTTGTATTAGACCAACACGCTTAGTCGGATTTTCATAGTGGTAACTCACTGAAGCAATAGTCCACGGATAGACATATCGCCCCACTGGACATATTATCCTGATTCCGAGCCAACCAGTCTTTGCTTAATGTTGCGTGCTTAGCGGAGAAACAACAAATACCAATTTAATAGCCTTTGATTTGATCCGATCAGGGCTCGAAGCTACGATCTACCCCACGCAAGGCGAGCTATCTAATCATTACCCCACCGATACGGCTATTAATGTCCAAAGAAAACAGGACAAAATGACAAACAACGATCTACAAAACATTACACAGAAAACTAAAATCGAGCATCAAGACCCCGCTAAAAACATGATAGGACGAGAAGTTCCTGCTCCACATGTAACCACATGGGCTTGCCCTTTTTTACTTGTCTTAGTGGGTTTCTTTGTTGTTCAATGTTGTAAAATTTCCGTGTTGTGATTGTCCGCTACGAATTTCGCGTAAAACGATGTTCGGTTCCTCTTTACTACTATTTGTTATGTAGAAGGTTCACGTTTTACTTATGTTTTTTGCATTTATTTACGCATACTGGTGTCCAACACGATTTTCATGTTAGATGATGTTGGTGTCATTTAACAGTAGGAACTGCTTAACCATCCGGAACACCTGAGATCACCCCCGGTTTTTTGTGGGGTTCGTGTTGCTCGATCGTTAATTTTCTGTGTAGTGTTTTGTAGATCGTTGTTTGTCCTTTTGTCCTTCGATTTACGAATTCTGATTACCCCTTTGATATCTTAATTTTTTTCTAATTTAAGGTCGGTGGGTTGCTTTCATTTTCCCACATGCTTTCTCACGTACAGTCCCGTGTCATATGACAAATATATATATATATAAATATAAAAGTCTAAAATGTAGCACAACAACACCAAAACAGATGCTAAAATATAACAAAAATAATGATAAGTCTACAAAAAGACTATAATTATAATCAAGTTGACGGATATTTCGCTTAACCGACAGGCTTCATCAGCGTCTGTAATCTGATTACGGGATGTCGGATCGGAAACAAATGTTAACGATTCTGTGTAATCAGAGAGGCAAACGACCAACTCAGCGCATTGGTCTAGAAAACAGCGGACATCATTATCATCTCATTGAAAATTTACTTGTTCTCGCCATGATATAGCTGAAAAATGGATGTGTTGGCGCTAAAGCAACACGCACTCACTCAAAATCTGTGGTACGAAGATAAAAATATATGTCATGAATAATTTTCATGATAAAAGCAGTCTTTTCAATATAAAATAGTTCGCCTAGTTGTGAGTTGGTATTTTACTAGCTTCAGAAAAACACCTTTAACCAGGAGGAAGGCTTAAACTAGGTTAACACCACCAATCTTTACGTTTTCAGAATATTTACGGTTTCTAAATAATAAATAATGAACAGACAACACAAGGAAAACAGGACAAAATGACAAACAATGATCTACAAAATGGGCAACACAAACCCAACTATGAACTGGGGTGGTCTACGCTTTGCTTATAAGCGCTGACGTCTTGAATTTTGCAGATTCGTTGCTGATTGGACTGTTAAAAATATGACCCTATATCTAGAGAAAAGATCAAGCATTTACTTCTGATTAGATTTTTGTCACTTTTATTCTGAGTCAAATATGGATGTTCTTCTTTCCTCTTAAATATAATTGGATCTGACAAACTTCCTCAAATGGTAGAACTACAAATACCAGAATTGTTTCTGAATTTTTTATAAAATATATTATTTTATCTCATTTCCTAGTTTGTGCATATTCTTTATTGAATCAGTGCCGCCTATCAACACTAACGTTGTGAGTTCGAATCCCGCCACGTGCAATGAAAAATTGATACAACGTATGTTAAATGATTATTCTCTATTATGTTTCTCTTGAATTCTTGAATGGATTTACAACTACCTGTGCAATCAGTGTCTATCACCACTAACGTTGAGAGTTCGAACCCCGTTCATGGCGAGGTGTACTCGATACAGCATTGTGTGATAAAGTTTGTCAGTGACATTTAACAGGTCGGTGGTTTTCTCTGGGCACTCCGGTTTCCTCCACCAATACAACTGACCACCACGATATTGCTAAAATATTGTTGAAAGTGGCGTTTAACGGCCTAGCCCTAACCCCTGACCTTTTATATGGAACCAGATGTTCATTGGACAGGGATTTAATTTTCTGGTTAAAGTTCATTTACATGTCTGAAATTGTGTAGAAATTTTAACGACTGCATTATAATATTGTATTCCAACTTTCCATCTAAGGTGAACTCAATTTCGGATAAAAAATGCTAAAAGACAGCAAAATGTTTTCTGGCTGAAAGTTTCAAACAGTCCATGGACCTCGTGAAATAATATTTAAAAGCAAAATATGCATTTGTGTAATATTTAAATCAATACTTGTTTTATAATTTCTACTCTGGAGTTCTTTCCTCGTTCATGACTTGTCACCAAATACGGAAGACATGAGTTCACCTTCAGCTTTAGTGGTGTTCAAATTTTGCTCAAGCCTTAGTTTTCTGTGCATAGTTTCATGAACAATTGCTTGTGCTTTCGTCGACTTACACGCTTCAGTGATTACCCTTTGATATCTCCGAACGTTTCTAATCAAAATATTTAAAATGGTGGTTTTCCAATGGCAGTCAAAAGTTATTGGCACGGCCCCATCCATCCCTCATGTCGCTATCGTTTTTCTTTATAAATGTATAACTTGTTCACGACCTGAATATGCAAGGATTATTTGTCATTGAACGCGAAGTAACTAGCATTTCCATAGGATTAGGTTCATACCTTTTATGTTGTTATCTATTCTCAGATATTAATATTATGAAAAGAAAGTGTAAACGATGATGGTCAACAATTCCACCATTATCATCAAAACGAACAATCACATCTTACCTTCACTCGCCGAATACACACACACACACACACACACACACACACATGTTGGAAATCCATGTACAATGAATATGTTTCATAGCCAAATATAGATTCCAGGACAAAGAATGCCCGACAAACATCATTAATTGGTGAAGCAAAATTGATTGATTGATCTAACATTTTTATTCTATTTCACAATCCAGTCATACATAGCTTAAACTATACTTTCCTATTTTTTCATTTAAATTTATATTTTTCTAATAACTCTTTTTATTATGCACATATATAGACCACTTCCACATTTACGACTTTTAGAATTATACGTTTTACATGAATTATTTCCTCTTAATGCAGGAGAAAAAATTCATTTCAAATGACAGAGAAATCCTCGTAGTCATCTGATCGTTCTAGAACATTTTGATAAGTCCCGAGGACTGTTTTATAGCCAATCAAGCCACAGCTTTTAGCTGTATCTAAATTAAGAAAGGCATTCCTTGCAAACCATGGGAGACCCCATTTTTCTGTATAGCTTTTTCACCTCAAATCAGGAGACTAACAATATCATCGATGATTTTAATTGGTAACTATTAATATCCCTTTTTAACCGAAGTGATGATTTTCCTGCCATTTTACCCACGAATGATGGGTTAAGAGTAATCAGCGCTTGATCAGATGTGCGTTACATTTCCCCAGGTTAATTATTGACGTATTGCTCTGACCTATATTCATATTACTAGACCTATTTTATTCTATTTACTTTGGATTTGATAATATCTCACATATTTATCTTATTCGCTATTTATTATTAAACGAAAGCATTTTTTTGTGTTGTTTTTTTTATTAGATTGTCATTGCCAATCAGTGCATACAACCACAGTAAAAGCGGCTAGTTCGATTCGGGCAATGTCTAAGTATACTCGATACAACGTATATGTGACAAAAATTGTCAGCGACTTATAGTAGATGGTTTGTCCAATGAAGGGCCACAGTGGAGAACTGGGCATGTGTGGGGATTTGCCTAAGAACCAAAAGTATTGACTTTTGTAGAGGCTACAAAACTCCTTCTCTTTTCTAAAATCTACAATAGAGGTCTTTAACGTACAGAGAGAATGGTATTCACCAAACATGTTACCTATTATATATGGTTCATTGTCGGGCTTTCATGTTATAACCTGATAAATCTTTCCCCTCCCCTAGCCCAAATCGAGAGGACATGTCATATTCGGCACATTGGGCATGCTAGCGACTCTGGGTTGACCAGTACCCATACCAAGATATGACGTTCGATTAATCCATGTTGTTTCCACAAAAAATCCACCGTTAATGACAAACGTTTGTATTCCGTACAGTCCTGTCTTACAAAATCTTAATTCAGTCAGACACGAAGGAACAGTAAAATCAATCTTACAACGCATGCTTAGAAAGAGTTTGCCACGAACGCATTGTTTGACGCAGTTACTAACTATCGTATTTGGTTCCATTGCATGATAGGGGTTTCCAGATAATATTTAGCGGTTTCACCCACGTAATTACATGAAATAAAATGAAAAACATCAAAACAATGCCAAAATCATACAAATGGAGACACAATCGACACCATGAACACACATATACCTAGTCGATCACTTTCCTGTTTTGGTACAAGCACTTTCACTAAAAAGTAGTAGACTTACGTAAACGTTAGAAAAAACCGAATGGCAATCCCGAGTAGACAAGTCAGAGGCACTGTCATCATTCACACAGGACGAAGACAAGCAAAGCACAAAACAACACAGAAAACTAAACAGTTGAGAAGACGCACCCACCAAAAACGGGTAAAGGGGGGATGGGAGGGTTGGGGTCAACTCATGTGCTTGCGAAGGGGAAGCAGACCTTTGTCTTATAAGACATTCGCCGTGTTACACATATAAATAGATAAGTCCAGTAAAAGTATTGTCGTTGGAAGAGGAAAGAAACAAAATCTACGTAAAAAGGAAAAGATCCATTTTCTTTTGTGATATGAATATTTCATAACGGTCACGTGATGAGGATTGTAGAAATTATGTACCGATGACTTCAACCTAGGAGCACGAAAAGTTTGAAGATACCAAAGGGGTAATCTGAAGCCATAAATCGAAGAAGGACAGACAACACAGTGGCCAAACGACTGAGTGAGTGATTGCTGCTTAACGCCAACTCAGCAATTTTTTCAGCTATATCATGAAGAGAAAAAGTAAATTGTCAATGAGATGATGATCAGGTCCGCTTTGTACTAGACGAACCCGATTAGTTAGATTTTTATAGTGCCAGCTTACATTAGAGAATACCAAATGGGTAATCACAAATGAAAAACCAGATAAAACTGGCAGCATTGGGTACACAAGACGAAGAAACACAAACCAAAAACACAACACAATATGTGTTGGACACTACTCTATTCAAACAAACACATACAAAATATATAGCGTAAATAAGATATGAATCCTCCTACAAACAACTGCGGATAAAGACGAAACTCAGAACGTAAATACACATAATAGGACAACACAAAAAACCTAAAAAGATGCGCAACACGGACCCACACAATAAAACCGGAGATAAACTAAGGTGCTTGTGAATAGTAGGCAGTTTCTGCTCCACATGTAATCCTTTCGAGCAGCTTTTGCTGAGCTCTGTCCAGGAAATTATTGTACTGCGCTCAAGCTCTAGAATATGAGTTGTAAAATGTAAACTCTGTGGCATATTACTAAACACTAGAAACATTACAAGGCACCAAAATATGACTGACAAAATGAATGAAAACTTTAGTGCTTCTTGGTATGCAAATAATACTAAAAATAAGGCATAGGAAATAATTGTATTTAAAAAACATTATAATTATACAGTAACAATACTGATGTATAAATACGTTTCCCGTACTGTTCTTTCTGAACTTCTCAGGTATGATTCGTAAGGCAATGATAAAACCCGAGAACGACCGAAAGGCGGAAATATGTCGCACGTGACCTACTTTCGCTTTCTGCCACATAGGTGTCCATTGTCAACAAAATCTGAGGATTATCTGTCAGTATGGGGGTGTAGATGGTAGGAAGATATAAAAAACGGGTTTTCCTTAAAGAAAAATCATGCCACTACGCAAATTAGTAAGCGATTTGCGTCCTATCGACATTTTGACCGGGGAAATAGCGATTGAAGTGACATGGGTAGTAGGAGTGAGTCTGGCCTTGTGGTATTTTAGGTACATAGCGAGCATATTGTTGACTCTACACAAGCGCCTGTGGTCTGGTGTTGTATGTGTGCACATCATGAAAGCGGTTAGGAATCAAAGTTGATGTATGCTTCGTCTGCTAAGACATGGCTTACATAAATGTATCACCACTTAAAATCGGACTTAAACCTGAACACAGAGGCTCATATTTTAAGATTATTAATCATCAGAATCCTGATAATTTTGTAAGGAAGTATATAATCCAATCACTAGAAAATGAACAAATCAAGAATGTCTTCATACATGAAATATTTCCCTGTCCAGAGTTAGAGAGCAGGCCTCGGCCAGCTACCAGTACTACATCTATAATGCAAGACATACAAAACACAGATTTTACTGACTCTCAATCAGAGCTTTTGGACATGACTTTGGATATGGACCAGCCTGATCCTACATATGTACAGCCCTTCCAAACATCCATCTATGAGCCTGATCAACCTCCTGTACAACCTGTGCAACCTGGCACAGGCAACTGATTTAAGCTTACACCTACAAATGAGGAACTTGACAAAATTGCTCAGGCTAGGACTGAAAGGAGAACTGACAAGCAAACTGCATGGAGTGTGAAGTTGCTACGATGTGTGTTTAAAAGAGACAAACAATAAAGATAGTTGTGAACCTAAAATTATAACATTTAGTTTCAGCTCACAATAATGTCTTTTTTCCATTCAAAATACAAATGTAGCTCGAATAAACAAATCTTGAAAGCCATTTAATTTGTTTGCATAATCCTTTTCATTTCAATTTCTTTTTCTTCTTTAAAAATGCTTGCACTGACACAATCAATCAATTAAATACTTTATTTGTATTTCATAAATGGACCGTAGTGAGGAATCGAACTTCATCATCTTATTTCAGTAATAAGTGTGTAACCATGTGCCAGAGTTTTAACCCTTCAAATGTGAAATACCAATAAAGCATAGTGGTTTTATTTCAGATTGCAAATAAATAAAATAATATAAAAAATTATAATCATAATAAAAAAATAAATAAATTCAACTGTACATGTTCTTTCCTTTATGAGATAAAGAATCATACACACAACTACTGTTCAGTGTGTAATAAGAAAACACCTACTCAATTAATTCTCAACATGTATATGGTAGTAATTGTTCATATCTTGACTTAAAATTTTCCCTTTCATATTAAATAGGTTACTTCAAAACCCATTGCATACAATATCATATTCCATCAATTAATTTACCCCTCCCCCCATACCGTATTGGATCTAATAAGCGTACATGCCTCTATAATCGCCTCCTACATTGTATTAAAATTCCTACTGAAATTTTGGAAATAAGCACATCCTATTTACATAACTATGGTTCACGGGAAGGTTTTTGGAAACGATACGTCGTTGTGTTAAAACTTTTCTGGTCGAATTCTAAATTTTATCTGTTTATTTCAAAGGTAATTCACGTATTATTTGCAACTTTTGAGTACTAGGATTCATTTCTGTTTCTGTATTAGCCTCTTTTCGCCCTAAGCACCCTCCTTTTCCAATTTTCAAGCACCCTTGTCAAAATTTCTATGCACATTAACATGTATAAATCTTTAAATTCGTAAACAATTTTTGATAAAGAACACAAAAGTATGTATATACACTTTACTTACCTGACAGTTAATTATCCAATTCTAATCCAAACTACATGTACCATTTTCCACATAATTTTGATTGGTCTGAAAGTCTACACTGATTTCTTAGAACTGTGTTCACTTCAAAATCATTCATTTTTAATATGAACTAGGTATTGCCTAAAAGCGAGAACTGCATATATTCAGAAGGTATACTCTTTTGTCTAGAATTTGATTGTATCTGATTTTTTCATAACTGGAAGTTACGTAATAATGGCTGAGCAAAATGGCTGCCCCCATGACAGTGAACGGCAAATAAAAATGCTGTCCATACATGTATATACGATTTGAATTGATACATTTTTTTTCTGTATTTCATCACTTTGCACAGATGTTACTGTACAGGTCTTGTCGAAATATATTCCGTCTCTGCAGAAAATAATATAAACGATGGATTTTCATATAGTGAAAATGTATAAAGATAAGTGGTCAACAACAAAAATGTCAAAAATATTTTCTAATCAATGTGTGACGTAAAAATATTTTTGACATTCACTTCACTGAGTTTGGTGCTGTTATGACAACTGTTTTACCTGTTTTGTTATAAATACTGTTATAGTGACAGCCGGAAACTTTGAGCCGTAATGAAAGGGGGAGGTTTGACGCTTTAAAATCTGATTCAACCCACCATTTCTTTAGAAATGCTTGTACCAAGTCAGGGTCATTACGGTTTTCACAGTTTTCCGGTTGTTGACTGATTTTGTCTGTTTATATACTTATGAGTTTTGACTTTCCCTTTGTAAGATTGCTCGGAGTTCGGTAATTTTCTTATTACCCTTATTTGGTCACTCACTATAAATCACGAAGTTTAGATCTCCCATCAGTACCAAGTCAGGGTCATTACGGTTTTCACAGTTTTCCGGTTGTTGACTGATTTTGTCTGTTTATATACTTATGAGTTTTGACTTTCCCTTTGTAAGATTGCTCGGAGTTCGGTAATTTTGTTATTACCCTTATCAGTGCTAGATTATCTTTGGGTTTCCTGGAAATTGTATACAGCACTTGAGTTATACTTGAATTATCTTCTAACCATATTTCATTCTGTCATTTCTTTCCTGGTCATTCCATGTCGATATATACAAACATGATGAACTGTCATTTAACCCACCATTTTTTTAGAAATGCCTGTACCAAGTCAGGATCATTACGGTTTTCACAGTTTTCCGGTTGTTGACTGATTTTGTCTGTTTATATAATTATTAGTTTTGACTTTCCCTTTGTAAGATTGTTCGGAATTAGGTAATTTTGCTATTACCGTTATTTATCATCTATATAATTTGAAATGTACATGTACCACACATATCAAATCACATTTCGAAGTCGAAGCTAAATGATTTCAGCACACATAACCCTCCATGTATCACATATTCATAAAAAATCATTTTTCAGTCAATGCTAAATAATTTCACCATATTACAATACTTCTGCATTCCTGTTCCAGTCATACTGCAATCTACAATTATATATGGAATAACAAAAATTAAAGTGAACATGATGACAAACATGTAATTATACCCAACAGTATTGTGCTAGAAGCAACTTACATTTTTTCTCTGTATATTTCATATAAAACTAAGTATTTAAATTATTTCCACTCATTACCTCATCGTAGGCCCCATATACACTATATATAAAATTGTTACTATAAATACACATTCTTCTGATAATTTTCATATCATTTTATTTGATATAGTTTTTGAGAAATCATTATGTATTTCAAACCTCACAATTCTCTTTATCATTATAATTCCATCAATTTTTAATGTTGTAAAGCTGTGTTTTTATCACAATTTCCTGACATCTTGGCAACTAGAGCAAATAATATCATATGAAAATTATCAAAGCAAACCTTATCTTTTCTTCATTTAATAATGATTTTTTTGTAAAAATCAGACCAAAATGACATCAGTGCAATTGTTTTTTAATTTGGATTTACATGTGCATTGTACATGTATTTAATTACATTGTGACGTAATTACATAGTTCTTAGCCAATACATGTAGCATCGTGACACGTAACTAAAATAGGGATTACATACTTACTTCATTATAATAAATCATCTGTACAAATAATTTCAGGATGATTATTTGAAAATGGTAAAAAATCTGACTTTGAAGATCTGAATACATTTCACCTGAATGAAATTCTGAGAGCTTTCTATGCTAGCTTACAGACGAAACAGGGAAAGGATTATTCTAAATCAGCTTTAATTGGTATCCGTGCAGCCATTTCTAGACACATCTCAAGTCCACCCTATAACCGTCAAATCAGCATCATGAAGGATCGTGAATTTATGATATCTAATCATGTCATTACTGGTATGGTGAAAATTCTAAAACGCGATGGTAAAGATCTATCAGTACATAAGAAAGCTGTTTCAGATGGGGATATCCACAAGCTTTACACACGTGGTGATTTTAACATAGACAATCCTATTACACTACAAAATAAGGTTTTTGGGGATGTAATGCTCAACTTCGGTCGACGCGGCCAGGAAGGACTTCAAGAGCTGAAGAAAAGCTCATATGCTAAATTTCTTGATGATAAAGGGTCAGTCTATTACAAAATAACTGATAGCGAAGCCGATAAAACCCATCATGGGATGGATTCACGTAAAACCAACAAGGATGTAAGGATGTATGCTACTCCACGTGACAGAACCTGTCCGGTTGCAAGCTTGGAGCTCTATCTGAGTAAACTACATCCTGAATGTGATGCCTTTTTCCAGCAACCCCTCGGACATCCAAAAGTAAATATCTGGTATGCAAAACAACCGATAGGCAAAAACAAGCTAGCGCATATCATGTCTAGAATTTCAACAGAGGCAAACTTGTCCAAAAGATATACAAACCATTGCATTGGTGCCACTGTGGCGATAAACCTTAAGCGGGTTGGTGTGGACCTTCTATCCATAATGTCTGTTACTGGACACAGAAATGTGAAGTCGCTAGAAAGTTATGTACAGGAACAATCAGATCATGAGAACAGGCAGTTATCTGCTTCTCTACAGAGAATTGGAATTGGCTCAGAACATTCCGGTCAGCTGGCACCTGTCAGCACAGCATCACAATCACCGCTCGCTGGAGTCGTGACTTGTAGTACGTCCCTAATGAACAATGTTAGTGTCAGTAATACCACCGTTACCGCTACTAGAAATCCACTTACCGACTTTAATTTTTTCACAAATACCTCAATTTCGGGTGGAACATTCACCATCAACTTTATCAGTAAGGATAATGCATAACTGCAGTGCGTTTCGGGAAACCTGTTCATCTTGTTTTCGCCGACTATCCGCCTGTTACCTGTTACCTGTTACCTTCTCTGTAAATTCAGGCGAACCATTTCTTCATAGGCTGGCACAGCACTGACATATGCTTCCATCCTCCAGATGTGTATTTTTTTTTTTTTTTTTTTTTTTATAAAAATTACTTAAAACGGCGTAAATCTTAAAAGATAAAGTCTTTTCTCTCATCCATAAATTAAACAATACTTTACACCATTTATACATAATATATACATCTTCTACCACCCCCACCATACGTATTCCAGTATATATACCACCAAAAACGTTCATGTCTCAATGACAAATGTTCAGTCCATCACTAACAACAGATTTACTACAGTTCTATATTTCACTAATTTGAAACGAATTACATAGTAATACTTCACGATGACATAATAACTGGATGAACAGTCATACTAATAATCCTGTACGTTTCAGATGTAAAGCATAGCACATACTACTAGTAATTTTTTCCAATTCCGCATGACAGTTATGTAGGAAATGACATTTAGTACAGTCCACTATAAGCTGTAATAATATATCCTCAAAATGTGTCAGTTCATAAACCACTTGACTGTGCATACTTTTTTCAAGCACATTATGTATAATCTCTATACATTTATATCTGGTATCTTCCAACGATTTACATTTTAGTAAAAAGTGACAGAGATCTTCTGGCTCCTTCAAGCAGAGAAGACATAACGAACTTGTTTTCCAAGCACTATGGTTTTTTGTTTCGTTCAAAAAATATGTTTCGGACAACACAAGACTTAGAATATTATTTTTTTGTCGCGCAAAACGCGAAATGTTTTCCAAAATTTAACATTAGGTTATATGACAAATACTCTGAATCAGATTATTATTTTTTCCTCCACCAAAATCAGAATATATTTTTCAGCAACATTGGGAATCAGTATATTTTTTTAGAAAAAACCATAACCCCCTCCCCTTCAAATTAAATGGTCGTTCCCTAATTGTTTCCATATAATTATCTCAGGAGTTGTGGTTATAATATCTAAAGGAGATGGTAAGCCATATTGATCTGACAACTTTACAATTTGTATAAACCAATTATCCGAAGATTTTGAATTTAAAGCTAACTGTCTAAAAGCAATTTTATATTCCATGGATTCTTTCTTATCCATTATATTTCTGAATACCGAGAGCATACGATTATGCTGGTTATGTTTCAACAGTTGGATATAATAAGAAGACAATTTTGTGACGTCTGCCTTTGTTTATCTAATAACATCAAGTCTATACAACAATCTTGGTATTACAAATCATTTGAACATATGTACTGAAATAGTTGGGTTTATTCCATTCAAACCGTATAATCCGGCTCCCATTAAAGCATATACTGTTTTCCGGGCTGTTTGTACTCTATCCGAAACAACATATTTAACACCAAATTTTGATAATATGTCTCTTTTTATTCCTAAATGAGTAGCACTCGAGGGTGTATTCAACTGTATGCCATTCAGATGCCAGGTACAGTCTGACTTGTCCCTAAATTTCAGCATACATGATTTTTGCTGACTGATGATATATCGAAATTTGTTTGCATGTGCCATCTGTATGTCAATCATAGCCTGCAGATCATACGGATCGTTCGCAATTAAAGTGACATCGAAGGCGACAGTAGGCATTCCACAATAAACGATCCAATGCGTGAACCAATTTTGTACTGCTCAAATAGCTTAAGAAGAGAGTTTATGAACACTTTATAGGCTGTAGGTGACCAATCTCCACCATGTCTTACTCTTTGTTTTTCTTGAAATCCAGATGAAATTTGCCCTTGCTTCCCATTTAATTTTAGTAGTTAGATTACGGTACCATTCTTTAAATAAAAGCCAATTATCTCCAGTAATGTTCATTTTGAAGATTTCCCTAAACAGTCCTACATCAAACGCCTTTTTTTCGCATCCGTCAAAGCAATATACCATGGAATATGAGTTTCTCTTGCTTCAATATTCAGTTCTGTTAATACCAGTCCCGCAATTACGGGAGACTCCCCTTCTGTAAACCCTTTTTGTAAACAACTCTGTTGTTTACATATACTTTTCTGGTGCATTTGTAAATGCAGTTTTTCAATAACTTTTCCAATAGTACTAGTCACAGTTATACGTCTATACGAATTTGGATCATCTTTTGGTTTCCCTCCAATTTAATAAATTGGGCATCCAATTCCACCTTTTAGTGAGTCTGGAATAGCAGTATTGCTAAAAACCATATTTACTATCTTTGTCAGTATATATATTACACTTTCGCCACCTTACAATAGATGTTCAACAGTTAAATCTAGTTCATCTGATGTTTTTCCATTTTTAAAAGATAAAATACACTTTTTGACTTCTTCCTTTGAAATTTCATGTATGTTTTGTCTATTACTAATAAAATGTTCTGTTAATGTCTCAATATCATCATTCACTATAGAGAAAAAATTGTCATCGAACTATTGAGAATTTGTTGGGGTTGCCATGTTTTGATGTGCAGTGACGTTTCAAACTTAACATCAGGACATTGTTTGTTGTGTTTTCAGCTAATGTTTTCATACATTACTTCTTTACCAATTAAAAAAAACATTTGTTTACATAATCATCTGTTTTTTACCGACGAAAACAGATTTTACATGACCTGTAGCACAAAAAATAAAAAAACGCACAGAGGGGGTATAACTGGAAGAGCCAATACTCTATAAAGGAATGTGGATTAACAATTTACCGTATATGTCCTATTAGAATAGAAATAATTTATGGAAGGGGTAAGTTTGTCCTTCCATAAATTATTTCTTAAATAGAGCATACGGCCTGAAATGGGAAATAAACTAACCATAAGATGTGTGGTTTTTTTCAAACAATGGATGTAACCAAATAGTTTCTGTCTTTTTAAATATCCAATGGCATAGCCCAGTCGCTAGATTGGTTGATAATATGTATTGTGTTGATAAGTGATGCTTGAAATACCATGAACAGACGGTATGACGTCACTACCATTGTCAATTTGGCAGTTGTCCTGTTGGCGGAAATCTATAATATTCTATTTCAACATACCCCATCAATATCTTTCTGTGATTCTGTTAACCAGAAAATGTAGCTGATTACCTTTGAAATACGTAATTACGTTTCTATGATCATACATTATGTTGAGTTTCCTTTCCCTTTAATTAAAAACGTAGGGAGTTAAAGATAATGAGAAACGGGGTTTGATGCTTGTCTGTAAAGTGCATTCTCACAATCTTTATAATCTAATTGTTGAAGTGATGAGATGCCCCTTCGAATTTCTGTAACGTTTATTCAATAACATCCTTTCTTGTATACACAAAGGTAATGTTAGCAAAGATGTTTTAAGAGGGATATTGAAAATGTTCAAACAATATGACACAAAGCCGTTGCTATGCATCTTAACATTGTTACATATATCTTTTTTGGAAGACTACATGTCGGATAGTAGTCTGTAAAATATTTTAAGTATGAACAGCATTGTGATTTTAGAGAGATTCTGAATATAAATGAAAGATTAGATGGTGATACAGGAAGCTGTTTGATTCAGTAGATAAATGTGTAAAAACAAACATCTATTTTCATAATTTATCAAAGAGCAAATGCCACGCACATTGTAAGGTAATAATAAAATCAGCTGATGTCAACTTCCAATCCTTGTTTGTAGTGGTCGTTGTTCTCCTGTTTCGAGGCAGGTTTGCGGATCTATCTATCATCTCCGATGTCCCTTTGGCAATCAAAACTTCCGTATATGGACACTTGCAAAGCTACTAGTAGAGGTGGAACTGTTTACTCGTGCGGAGCATCTGAGTTCACCCCCAGCTTTAGTGACGTTCGCGTTACTCGATCTTTAGTTTTCTGTGTAGTGTTTTGAATATGATTGTTTGTCCTTATGTACTTTTTATTATGGATATTGTACAGTATATCCTTCGATTTACGTATTCTGATTACCCCTTTGGTATCCTAGATTTACGTATTCTGATTACCCCTTTGGTATCTTAGATTTACGTCTTCTGATTACCCCTTTGGTATCTTAGATTTACGTCTTCTGATTACCCCTTTGGTATCTTAGATTTACGTCTTCTGATTACCCCTTTGGTATCTTAGATTTACGTCTTCTGATTACCCCTTTGGTATCTTAGATTTACAGCTTCTGATTACCTCCCTTTGGTATCTTCAAACTCTTCTTGAACTGTATGGTTTATTATTTGTAAATAAAGTTTGTATATATCAAAGGGATAATCAGAAGCTTTATACCAATGGCTGGCCAAAAGAAACAGGACAAACAATGTTCTACCAATAACTACTCAGAAAAATAAAGATTGTAAGAAAAGTTTAGATATACCAAAGGCTGTAATCAGAAGTCGTAAAGAGACAAAGAACAGACAACACAATGGTAAACAGATAAAAGGACAAACAAAGATCTACAATCTACATCTAACATTAAACAGAAATATAAAGATTGAGCATCATGGAATGCTCCGGAATGTTTAGCAGTTCTAGACTTAAGTTCTCATCGTCAATATGACTGAAATATTTCAATCAATCAATCAATCAATCAATCAATCAATCAATCAATACATGATAAATGTAAAATGACTATTTTGAAGCTACAATAATAGGATTAAGTAATTATTGTGTTATATCATCTACAAGTAAAATAACTGTGCATCGGGGTATATTATAAACTACTTAATCTGCTCGTCATAATATTTTAATAGGATTATCAGTTCACATAAAAGGATTCAAATTTTAGGATACATGTAATTATATATTTATTTCATTTTTTTTAAATAAAATGCAAATTTCTAGACAAAATTATATTCAAAGGAAAATTAACGTTTTATAAATATAGGTAAGTTGATCTTACATTTAGTAAATATCACTGCATGTTAACATTGATACAAATATATCACTTTGTTTTTTAACCCCGCCACTCTTGTTTTATTGAAATGATAGTAACAAGCCAGAAAAATGAGCAGTCATCTATTTCTGTGTTAGGGTGACGATTTTGCCCCTGCGATTTTTCTATTGGATTTTCGACTTGTTCGGACAGTGTGGTATTTTTGTTATGTTTTTTTATTTATTTTTTTTGTTTGTTTTTTTTTTGTTTAGTAAATATGTATCAGAACCACGAACGTATGTATTTGAAGAAAACAATATGTATATATATATATATGGAGCGGATGTGGTCAAGTGGTCTAGGGCGCTGGACATAAGGCTAAGCGATTGGTGCTGCAGTGTATCAATGGTGTGAGTTTAAATCCCGTCGAGGGAAGAACACAAATTTGACAGCTCAAAAATCTAATTCTAACACTGTTTGGTTTAATTTTCAGACGTATATATATATATATATATATATATATATATATAGGAGATGTGGCTGAGTGGTCTAGTGTAATGGACATAGGGCTAAGTGAGTGGTGATGTAGTTTATCAACGTGGGTCAGTTCGAATCCAGTCGAGAGAGAACAAGAAAATGCTAGCTAAAAAATCTAAATCTGACGCTATTGGGTTTTATTTTCAGACGAACACACACAAATATATATATTTATAAATATATATTAAAAAATAACTGAAATATTGTTGTAAGTGGCGTTAAACACCATATCCCTAACCCCATATCAGAATCATAGATGTATATATTACAGTGATCTATTTGTATCATATACACTATGTAATATATTGCATCATTCAGATCATCTGTACTTATTATTATAGCATAGTATGATGAATCTAGATCTGTTCCGGGTGTTTTTTTTTCAAAACCGGAATATAAACAATGAACACGTGCTGATGTCGAATGAACAATTTCAAAATATTTCGAGCATTGTTATTATACTGGTTTATAGATATGATTTGTGGTGTTTAACGTCACTTTCAACAATATTTGAGTTATCTCGTGTATTTCGGTGTTATTGGTGGAGGAAACCGGAGTACTCAGAGAAAACTACCGACTTGTCGCAAGTCACTGACAAACTACTGTTTAATGTTTTATTAAATTAATCGCTAAATACTTTTACACCATTAAGATAAAGATAAAGATTACAGCACCACGTGCCTCTACTTGAATGTGTAAGATAAATGACAGAGAGATTCTTCATATGAACAATTTGGTAAACGGATTTAAAACTTTATTTATTCGTTGTATTAGAACAACACGTCTACGGAAACGTAGCTTAAATAACACCATCTGGCAGCAATGCTGCTCAGCACGTCACTCCCAAGGTAGTGGATAGGGGTCGGGTTATAAAACGGAATGCGTTGATCATAGTGGGGAACGTGTTTTCAGAGGTCCACACTCCATGCACGTTAAAGACCTCTCTTGTAGATGTCGAAAAAGAGTATATGCTCATGTTAGCCTCTACAGTGGACTATTTTTATCGCCCCTTACCAAACTCTCCATACCTCACGATTTCCACGTTTTTACATCCAGTTGTTTGGAGGTGGTCTCATGTCTTATTTACATTATTTGTGCTTATAAAGGACGAAGTCATTTTAACTGTGGGCTGTACGATTTTTCCTCCTATGTATCTATTCATAGCCAAATATCTTTTCACCGGAAGTTAAAAAAATAGATCAATTGATATTTAGAAACGCAAAAAATATATATTTCAATGAAAAATTCTCATTTCTTTAATTATTTACTCTATGCAAAATCGAAATAAACTTGAAATAAAATTATAATCAAAAAATCTCTTTCTACGAGATTCTCGGCGGAAGAGCGGTGTAGGTAAAATGAACGGAACAGCCATAAGTCAAAGAGAGATAACTCCAGCCAAATAATTTAAAAAAAACTTTAAAAAGTACTTGAAAAAAAAAATACATTCCCTTCTCACGCCTCCCTCTTAAAATTATAGGACTTCGTCCTTCAAACAGGTTGTGCCTGTCTCATATTAGCTGTGTCCAACATATATTGTGTTGTGCTAATTTTTATTTGTTTTTCCTCGTCTTGTGTGACCTATGTTGCCAGTTTTTCTGGTCTGGATTGTCCAGTTTTGATTGCCCCTTCAGTATTCTCTAACGTTTATTTACCATTCAAACGCCATTGGTCACCAGGCTGGAATATCCCTTCCCTTATTTCTCTATAGTCTTTGTTATATATTGTTGAACTAATTATCTCCCTGGATATAGCTGAAATACTGTTCGGTGGACGTTAATGGCATACAGGCTGTCAGAATTGAATTGTTTTGTTTATATTAAAAGTTGCCAATATTCGATGTTTTATACTAATAAAATGTTCTGAACAAGAAGCCAGGTTTAAAAAATATGTTATAATGTCGTAATTAGTGAACAGAATTCGAATGTCTGTTGGTAAAATCGCCATTAACACACCTAATTATAAGTCGGCTGCTTTTCCGAAGTTTGCCGAATACTGATAACTGCTATAAATAACCAAGAATGTAAATTCGTTAGAATTAATATAATTTAAGAAATATATCTATGAAATTGGATCCCGGTGTAATCAGTTAATATTATATAATGGTATTTAGTAAGAATGACACTTAAAATCGGAAATACGTGATGAAATCAACAAAAACAAACCCAAACTCTGCAAAGGGGCCCGATTAAGGGAAAATTGTAATCAAATTGTATTGCATATTATTGACAACACTTGAGTAACCTTGATTATATATTTTTTAGAAAAAAACGGACACGAAGTTCATTATTTTAGTCTCTAATTTAAAAGAGATATCACCTAGCGTTTTCTCCTGAAAAAGAATATATAAAAAACTACGATGCAATTCTACTGTTAAAATATGATTCGGTCGAAAAATATACTAAATTATGCTTACGTGTTAAAAAATGGAGTAGATCGGTATAATATCTTTTGTTAATGTTTACACAAAGCTTCCTGAATCCTTTTTGTGTCGTTTTCGTATAGAATCCGTCAATGTTTTGTTCAATTCCACGATTCGATTTGTGCCATGTGCTTTCTTCGTCAACAAACAATTTCGCACATACACAAACGCTTTCCTGAATGAATTAACTGTCAGTTCGTATGAATATTGCGCTGGTCAACATTGAATTCTTTACGGTATGTAAGAAAATCAAACAGCGACGTATTTCCTTCGTTCTACGTATGATATTATGAAAAATTTCAACTGCAATTAGTATAAAACATCGAATATTGGCAACTTTTAATATAAAAAAAAATCAATTCTGACAGCCTGTATGCCTTTAAGGAATAATCAATCATTAAATACCAACAGAAGAAAAGAACTAAATATGCATATGAGCATATGCGTTTGTTTGGGTTTTTTTTTTATATTATTTTTCCGATTTTGAGCGGCGCTGTCATGGTGGTGATCGTATATTAGTTGAATTTACAACTACTTGTGCAATCAATGCCTATCACCCTTAATGTTGTGAGTTTGAGCCCCGTTCATAGCGGGTGTACTTGATACAATATTATGTGATCAAGTTTGTCAGTGACTTGCGACAGGTCGGTGGTTTTCTCCGTGGACACCGGGTTTTTTTATATTGATATTTGAAATAGTGGATTGTACATTTATTTTCAAAATGACACTAAATAATTTGTTGAATCATTACAAAAATAATAAAATTGACAATTTAGCATTAACCACACGACGGTGCTCTTTCCGTGTTCGTCATCCTTGAGCCCTATATAGTAACAAAAACCATTTCAGGGAAATACTCGAACTTTTGACATTGGATTGTGTAAAATTGTTTTATATTTAAATTAACAATAGGTGTTTATCTTTAGTATTAATATATTAAGATGTACCCGCAAATAAATGTATATGAGCATTAGAAACGGGAAGAGAAGCAAATGTCCTGTTTCGAGACGAATATATATATATAAATTGTATATTTCCGGATGTAGAACGTATATGTTAAATTTACACAACAAGAAAGGCAAAAACTTTGCTCACTTAATAGGGTGTGTACAGCGTGGTTCGCCTTTGACCAGTGTATATCATCATTCGCTCTACATAACAGCAAGCTACCAGGCGACTTCATACCTCTTATAAAACGTTCATATGTACCCCTTTATATAAACAGTAAATACACTGATTGATGTATAAATTGTTTGACAAGCCCACGTAAACTATTGTGGTGTTTAACGTCACTTTCAAAAATATTTCAGTTTTCTATCGTGGCGGTCGGAAAATTTTGTATGGGGGATTTCGACCAGTTATTTTTCGTTAAATTACTTACTTAATATAATAAAAAAAAAATTAAAAAAACCTTCTGAAATATAAATCATTAATACCTTTCACCAGTAAATATAGTAGTTCATAAATACTTTCATATTCATATCGATGCAGTGTTTAACAGTTATTAGGGGCCGTCGTGGCCGTGATCGTATGGTAGTTGGATTTACAACTACCTATGCAATCAGTGCCTACCAACACTGATGTTGTGAGTTCGAATCTCGATCAGGGCGAGGTGTACATCATTTTGTGATAAAGTTTGTCAGTGACTTGCGACATGTCGGCGGTTTCCTCCACTAATAAAACTGACCGCCACGATATAACTGAAATATTGTTGAAAGTGGCGTTAAACACCATAAACCAAACCAAACAAACAATGTATCAGTTATCGTAGGAATACTTCTAAATATCGGACAAAATCTCTTTATTTAATAACTGTTATTTATTGTAGTGTCGACTTTTTGTCATACATTTTTATGAAAAGAAATGGTGATTGATTAATTGGTGTTTACGGTCAACTTTAGCAGTACTTCAACTGTTGTAAAAGAAAATGTGTAGAGTAATAGTCAACAGATACCACCAGCAATCACCTCTCACCTGAAACTATTGAACATTAAAAAGACCACGATATACAATGTACGATTTTGGCAATCCAAGGCCTGGATTGGGACAGGCACACAAGTGTGGCGGGGCTAAATGTACTTAAGATTGATTTGATTTGATTTATTGTGTCTAACGCCACTTTCAGCAATATTTCAGCTATATCATGGCGACCAGTTTTAGTGGTGGAAGAAGCCGGAGTACCCGGAGAGAACCTTCGACCATGAGCAAGCAACTGGTAAATGTTATCACTTGCGGCTTCGAGTCGAGTGCACCCTGTTTTGTAAATTACGCCGTATTGGTGATAGGCTTGAATGAGTTGCTAGGTAATCCAACTACCTAACTCATTGAGCCACCCGGGCCATTTGTACTTAAGATAACTCGAATAATTAGTTACTTCTTATTCTATTTATTCTATTTCTATTTTCTTAATCCTCTATTTTCCCACAGTTTGTGTTTTGTTTCACGTTTAATTCATTAACTAAAGCAGATTACGTATCAGACATGTAAACTCGACATGTACTTGTGTGTACCAGTATTATAATCTGTCTTATAGGGCGATTAGTATTTTACCGGATGTTAGAATTATACATTTTAGCACTCGTCGCAACTTCGGCTGATTCCGTACCTTCATCATATTGAGGGAGAGAAGCGGACTCACCCGAGGTTTGTCGATTGTACATTTTAGCTTACGAATAACTGATCACGAAGTTATTTCGATTGGAGAAACAACTCTTCTTATATAAACTTTTACTTATGTTATTGAAACCTGTTTATTGTTTAGTATTAAATATGTAGAAAGTGAAATAAAAAAAACAAAAATAAAAACAAAACAAAACGATTGTCTAAGCAGCCTAAGTAAAAGTGCGGGATCCGAACTCACAACGTTAGTAGTGATAGGCACTGATTGCATAAGTGGTTGTAAATCCAACTACCATACGATCACGACCACGACGGCCCCTCTTTTTTTAATATTGTTAATCTTTGTTTTATTTCAGTCAAAAGAAATGAAACTGATTCAGATTTACATTGCTTTGTGTAGCTGTATGCAAAGTGTATATACAATATGTAAGTATAATTATTTTTTGATGTCATAATGCATAAGTAGATGCAGTTATCCCTGGGGTGTGAATATGTGACGTAAAATGAAAAATAAAATACAACCCTGTCTTAACAATTCCAAAAAACAGTAGATAAATCGTAGACATAATTTAAGGTGGTACCATACACTACAGGGAGATAACTCTTTAAGATCAGTTGAACGTTTTGATCATATGATGTTTGTATGCAGATTTCAAGCATCTCGGTGATCAAAACCACAAGAGGAAAGCTGTTATGTGGCTAGTGAATTCATAGCTCTGAGTCTGTTGGTTGGAATTTGTTAAAATTTGGATATTTATTACAGTGGATATATTCAAACACACTGCCAAAGAAATAAGAAAATTAAACGTGCAGATCAAATGTTACCTGAAGTGTATGGTACCACCTTAAATCGATACTCCTAGTCGACAAATACATGACTCTCTCTTTCTTGTCTTGGTACATGTACGTCGACAAATACATGACTCTCTCTCTCTCTTTCTTGTCTTGGTACATGTACTTGTGGTGGGGTTGAATTAGTTTTATGGGTCCAAAGTCTCCCCAAATGATGCGGTTACGCAAGTGTTTTCCACATGTAGCGAATATACATGTTTTTTTCTCTCTGTGACTTGAGAATACAATAATAGATGTGCTTCTTTCATGATTGGAATATTTGACAGACATATGCCTGTCATAGTGGGATGTGGGTATGTGACACGCATGCATTTCGCTCTGGGGTATGTTAATATGTGCCATGCATGTGTTTTTTCTCATCACTTGGACGTGGGCATGTGACACACATGTGCTTCCATCTATGGGAATTTAATATGTGCCATGCATGTGTTGTTTCTCTTCACTTGGACGTGGGCATGTGACACGCATGTGCTTCCATCTGGGGAATTTTAGTATGTGCCATGAATGTGTTTTATTCTCACTTGGACTTGAGTATGTGACACACATGTGTTTCTGTTTGTGCGAATTTAATATATTACAGGCATGTGTAGTATATGAGACACACGTGTGTTTCGCTCTGTGGGATCTTAATATGTGACAGGCATGTGTAGTATGAAATACACGTGTGTTTCGCTCTATGGGATCTTAATATGTGACAGGCATGTGTAGTGTGAGACACACTTGTGTTTCGCTCAGTGGGAACTTAATATGTGACAGGCATGTGTAGTGTGAGACACACGTATGTTTCACTCTGTGGGATCTTAATATGTGACAGGCATGTGTAGTGTGAGACACACGTGTGTTTTGCTCTGTGGGATCTTAATATGTGACAGACATGTGTAGTGTGAGACACACGTGTTTCGCTCTGTGTGATCTTTATATGTGACAGGCATGGGTTGTGCGAGACACACATGTGTTTCGCTCAGTGGGATCTAAATATGTGACCGGCATGTGTAGTATGAGACACACGTGTGTTTCGCTGTGTGGGATCTTAATATGTGACAGGCATGTGTAGTGTGAGACACACGTGTGTTTCGCTCTGTGGGATCTTAATATGTGACAGGCATGTGTAGTGTGAGACACACTTGTGTTTCGCTCTGTGGGATCTTTATATGTGACAGGCATGGGTAGTGTGAGACACACATATGTTTCGCTCTGTGGGATCTTAATATGTAACAGGCATGTGTAGTGTAAGACACACGTGTGTTTCGCTCTGTGGGATATTAATATGTGACAGACATGTGTAGTGTGAGACACACATATGTTTCAATCTGTGGGAACTTAATATGTGACAGGCATGGGTAGTGTGAGACACACATATGTTTCGCTTTGTGGGATGTTGATATGTGACAGGCATGTGTAGTGTAAGACACACGTGTGTTTCGCTCTGTGGGATCTTAATATGTGACAGAAATGTGTAGTGTGAGACACACGTGTGTTTCGATCTGTGGGCCCTTAATATGTGACAGGCATGTGTAGTGTGAGACACACTTGTGTTTCGCTCTGTGGGATCTTTATATGTGACGGGCATGCATAGTGTGAGACACACGTATGTTTCGCTCTGTGGGATTTTTTTATGTGACAGGCATGGGTAGTGCGAGACACACGTGTGTTTCGCTCTGTGGGATATTTATATGTGACAGGCATGCGTAGTGTGAGACACACGTGTGTTTCGCTCTGTGAGATCTTTATATGTGACAGGCATGGGTAGTGCGAGACACACGTGTGTTTCGCTCTGTGGGATTTTTATATGTGACAGGCATGGGTAGTGCCAGACACACGTGTGTTTCGCTCAGTGGGATCTTTATATGTGACAGGCATGGGTAGTGCGAGACACACGTGTGTTTCGCTTTGTGGGATGTTAATATGTGACAGGCATGTGTATTATGAGACACACATGTGTTTTTATTGTGTGATATTAATATGTGACAGGCATGGGTAGTGTGAGACACACGTATGTTTCGCTCTGTGGGATCTTAATATGTGACAGGCATGTGTAGTGTGAGACACACTTGTGTTTCGCTCTGTGGGATCTTTTTATGTGACAGGCATGGGTAGTGCGAGACACACGTGTGTTTCGCTCTGTGGGATTTTTATATGTGACAGGCATGGGTAGTGCAAGACACACGTGTGTTTCGCTCTGTGGGATCTTTATATGTGACAGGCATGCGTAGTGTGAGACACACGTGTGTTTCGCTCTGTGGGATCTTTTTATGTGACAGGCATGGGTAGTGCGAGACACACGTGTGTTTCGCTCTGTGGGATTTTTATATGTGACAGGCATGGGTAGTGCCAGACACACGTGTGTTTCGCTCTGTGGGATCTTTATATGTGACAGGCATGCGTAGTGTGAGACACACGTGTTTTTCGCTCTGTGGGATTTTTTTATGTGACAGGCATGGGTAGTGCGAGACACACGTGTGTTTCGCTCTGTGGGATATTTATATGTGACAGGCATGCGTAGTGTGAGACACACGTGTGTTTCGCTCTGTGAGATCTTTATATGTGACAGGCATGGGTAGTGCCAGACACCCGTGTGTTTCGCTCAGTGGGATCTTTATATGTGACAGGCATGGGTAGTGCGAGACACACGTGTGTTTCGCTTTGTGGGATGTTAATATGTGACAGGCATGTGTATTATGAGACACACATGTGTTTTTATTGTGTGATATTAATATGTGACAGGCATGGGTAGTGTGAGACACACGTATGTTTCGCTCTGTGGGATCTTAATATGTGACAGGCATGCATAGTGTGAGACACACTTGTGTTTCGCTCTGTGGGATCTTTATATGTGACAGGCATGTGTAGTGTGAGACACACGTGTGTTTCGCTCTGTGGGATTTTTATATGTGACAGGCATGGGTAGTGCAAGACACACGTATGTTTCGCTCTGTGGGATCTTTATATGTGACAGGCATGCGTAGTGTGAGACACACGTGTGTTTCGCTCTGTGGGATCTTTTTATGTGACAGGCATGGGTAGTGCAAGACACACGTGTGTTTCGCTCTGTGGGATTTTTATATGTGACAGGCATGGGTAGTGCAAGACACACGTATGTTTCGCTCTGTGGGATCTTTATATGTGACAGGCATGCGTAGTGTGAGACACACGTGTGTTTCGCTCTGTGGGATCTTTTTATGTGACAGGCATGGGTAGTGCAAGACACACGTGTGCTTCGCTTTGTGGGATCTTTATATATGACAGGCATGCGTAGTGTGAGACACACGTGTGTTTCGCTCTGTGGGATCTTTTTATGTGACAGGCATGGGTAGTGCGAGACACACGTGTGTTTCGCTCTGTGGGATTTTTATATGTGACAGGCATGGGTAGTGCAAGACACACGTGTGTTTCGCTCTGTGGGATCTTTATATGTGACAGGCATGCGCAGTGTGAGACACACGTGTGTTTCGCTCTGTGGGATCTTTTTATGTGACAGGCATGGGTAGTGCGAGACACACGTGTGTTTCGCTCTGTGGGATTTTTATATGTGACAGGCATGGGTAGTGCCAGACACACGTGTGTTTCGCTCTTTGGGATCTTTATATGTGACAGGCATGCGTAGTGTGAGACACACGTGTTTTTCGCTCTGTGGGATTTTTTTATGTGACAGGCATGGGTAGTGCGAGACACACGTGTGTTTCGCTCTGTGGGATATTTATATGTGACAGGCATGCGTAGTGTGAGACACACGTGTGTTTCGCTCTGTGAGATCTTTATATGTGACAGGCATGGGTAGTGCCAGACACACGTGTGTTTCGCTCAGTGGGATCTTTATATATGACAGGCATGGGTAGTGCGAGACACACGTGTGTTTCGCTTTGTGGGATGTTAATATGTGACAGGCATGTGTATTATGAGACACACATGTGTTTTTATTGTGTGATATTAATATGTGACAGGCATGGGTAGTGTGAGACACACGTATGTTTCGCTCTGTGGGATCTTAATATGTGACAGGCATGCGTAGTGTGAGACACACTTGTGTTTCGCTCTGTGGGATCTTTATATGTGACAGGCATGTGTAGTGTGAGACACACGTGTGTTTCGCTCTGTGGGATTTTTATATGTGACAGGCATGGGTAGTGCAAGACACACGTATGTTTCGCTCTGTGGGATCTTTATATGTGACAGGCATGCGTAGTGTGAGACACACGTGTGTTTCGCTCTGTGGGATCTTTTTATGTGACAGGCATGGGTAGTGCCAGACACACTTGTGTTTCGCTCTGTGGGATCTTTATATGTGACAGGCATGCGTAGTGTGAGACACACGTGTTTTTCGCTCAGTGGGATCTTTATATGTGACAGGCACGGGTAGTGCGAGACACACGTGTGTTTCGCTCTGTGTGATCTTTATATGTGACAGGCATGGGTAGTGCGAGACACACGTGTGTTTCGCTCTGTGGGATCTGTATATGTGACAGGCATGGGTAGTGTGAGACACACGTGTGTTTCGTTCTGTGGGATCTTTATATGTGACAGGCATGGGTAGTGCGAGACACACGTGTGTTTCGCTTTGTGGGATGTTAATATGTGACAGGCATATGTATTATGAGACACACATGTGTTTTTTCTGTGTGATATTAATATGTGACAGGCATGTGTATTATGAGACACACATGTGTTTTTTTCTGTGTGATATTAATATGTGACAGACATAAATATTTTTTCACTCAGGATGTGGAGTATCAGGCACGCATGTGTTTTTCTCTGTTATATTTTAATATGTGACAGACATGGGTTTTTTTTCTCACGGGGACTGTAGAGTACAGGACACACATATGTTTTGCTCTGTTGTATTAATATATGCCATGCATGTGTGTTGTTTCAGTGGGACTGTAGAGTACATGACACACATATGTTTCACTCGGTTGGATGTTCATATGTCACAGGCATCTGTTGTTGTTTTTTTTGTTTTTTTTTATCTCATTGGAACTATGGACTCTGAGACTCACCTGTGTTTCTCTCAGTGAGATTTATATTATCATCAGGAGTACGTTTTGTTTTCTCAGGGGGACATTGTAGTATGATACACATGTTTTTGTTTAGTTTAAACATATTTTTATTTGCAAAATATAACAAATAAGGATCGGACACAAGTTTTTCCAACTTATGAAGTCTTCTCCCGAATACAATAATTTACAATATGGATTAGCATGCGCAATGAAATGATATAATATGTATATAATAGCATAGAGTTAAATATACAAAGAATGACTATATACAAAAACATAAGTTTAGACAATATACGAAAAAAAAAAATAAAGAAAAAAGAAAAGAGAATAAATACTTTTGGAGATGTGTGTTGGTTCTTTAGATCATTTAGACAATTGTAAATCTTTTGGAGTCTTTAATATATTTAAAAGCATGCTTATAAATGGTTATATTTTCTTCATATGTTAGGAGATCACTTCCTATTATCTGTATATTTATCACAATCAAAAAAGAAATGGTGAGAATTTTCACATGGTGCGCCACAGTTAAAGGAAGCATTTGATAAAATTTTTACTTTACATATATCGTAATTCAAGAAGGATGCATTGCAGCGAAGTGTGTTAGAATTATATTTAGTTTTCTAGGACCATAAGAATAGTGTCTCGGAATTGGCATTGAGATTGAACTGCGGATTGCCTTTTTGAATTTAGATAGTGTGTCAAGATTACGCACTGAAAGATTAAGGTTATTCCATTCCCTTACTGTAGCTGAGACGAAAGAATCTCTAGTTAAAGATAGTCTACAGAGTGGAACAATAATATCGTTGCCATTTCGAAGGGGATAAATAGGCGTACTTTGGATTGTTGGGGGAATAAGATCGAGTAAATAAGAGGGTGTGCTACCGTTTTGGATATTATATAATAATTGGAGCTTTCTCCTAGTTCTTCTTTCTTCCAATCTCTCCCAGCCAGTTTCTCTATATAGATATTATGTGTTGGTAAAGATTGGAAGTCCGGTGATAATTCTAGCTGCCTCCAACTGTAGCCTCTCCAATTTGCACGAATTAGAGACACCACAGTTGTCCCAGACCTCACATGCATACTCAAATATTGGTCGAATGTAAATTAAGTATAATTTCTCTAAATTTTTTCTATTTAATTTATATTTCAATTTACGCAAAACACATATGTGTTTAGAGACACTTTTTATTAAATTTTCTACATGTTTATTCCATTTTGCTTCCTCGCTAAATGTTATCCCCAAATGTTTATGGTCTGATGTAAGTGGAATTAATTTTCCATCAAAATAAAAATTAAAATTTGTTGAGTTTTCTACATTTTTAAAAAGCATGATTTCAGTTTTGTCTGGGTTGAAAGACATCAACCATCTCTTTGACCAGTCACCAAGTTCATGTAGATCATGATTTATGACATATTTTATTTGATCTTCATCTTGGCTTGCATAGCCAAGGGAAGTATCATCAGCAAACAAACGGCTTAAGGAATGAAGCTTATCACCAATATCATTAATGTAAACCAGAAATAACAGAGGACCAAGGACAGACAATTGGGGGACCCCAGCAGACACAGACACATATGAGGACGACGAATCTCTGTTTACTACTTTTTGGTGTCTACAATATAAATAATTTTCAAACCATTTTAATAAATTCCCTTTTATTCCATAACAATTCATTTTATGTATCAAACCTTTGTGCCAAACTTTATCGAAAGCCTTTGAGAAATCACAGAAAACGAAGCAACATAGTTCTTGTTTTCAAGAGAGCTTAAGATAGTATTATATAGTTCTATTAATTGGTGGACTGAGGAATGCTTAGGCAAAAAACCAGATTGGTACTGGTAGATAAGCTTGTTTTGTATTAAATGGTTATATACACATGTATTTTGCTCTGTGAAATATAAATAAGTTACAGGCATGTTTTTTTCTCTCACTGGAACTGTGTCGTATGAGACACATGTGTTTTGCTGTATGGGATATAAATTAGCTACAGGCATGTGTTATTTCTCTTTTAGACTAGGAGTATGGAACACACATGTGTTTCTCTCGGTGAAATTTAAATATGTGACAAGCATGTGTTTTTTTCTCTCTTACTCTATAGAGTATGAGACAGGCATGTGTTTCACTTTGTGGGATTCTAATATGTGACAATCATGTGTAGTATGGATCACACATGTATTTCTCTCTGTGGGATTTTACTATGTGCCATGCAGGTGGGTTTTTTTTCTCACATGGACTGTAGGGTATGAGACACACATGTGTTTCACTCTGTGGGATTTTATTATACGACCATCATGTGTAGTATGAATCACACATGTGCTTTATCTGTAGAATTTTAATATGTGCCAAGCATTGGTTTTTAAATGTGACACATATGTGTTTCTCTCTGTGGGATTTCAATGTGTGATTGGAATGTTCCTTTTTCTCAATTGGACTGTGGAGTATGAGACACACATATGCTTCTCACGGTGCGAATTATTCCCACTGGGACTGTGTAGTATGAGACACATGTGTTTTGCTGTATGGAATATAAATTAGCTACATGTATGTGTTATTTCTCTCTTAGACTAGGAGTATGGGACACACATGTGTTTCTCTCGGTGAAATTTGAATATGTGACAAGAATGTGTTTTTTCTCTCTTACTCTATAGAGTATGAGACAGGCATGTGTTTCGCTTTGTTGGATTCTAATATGTGAAAATCATGTGTAGTATGGATCACACATGTATTTCTGTCTGTGGGATTTTACAATATGCCATGCAGGTGGGTTTTGTCTCGGATGGACTGTAGGGTATGAGACACACATGTGTTTCGCTATTTGTGATTTTATTATCCGACTATCATGTGTAGTATTAATAACACATGTGTTTCTCTCTGTGAGATTATATTTTGCGACAATCAGGAGTGTGTTTTGTTTTCTCACATAGACTGTAGGGTATGAGACACACATGTATTTCTCTCTGTGAGATTTTATTATGTGACAATCATATGTAGTATGAATCAGACATGTGTTTCTTTCTGTGTGATTATAATGTGTATTGCCTGTGGTTTTTTTTCACTAGGACTGTGGAGTATGAGCTACACATGTTGCCTTTTTATGGTATACATAAGCGACCGACATGAGTTGTATTTTGTCACTGAGACTGTTGAGTATGCTACATACATGTGTTTCTTTCTGTGGGATTTTAATACGTGACAAGCATGTTTTTTTTCTCACTTGCACTTTGGATTATGGTACACACGTGTGTTTGTTTCAGTGGAGTTGTAAGATATATGCTTAGGCGTATTCATTATGCGAATTGGATCCCGGTTTTTGTTTGTATCCGGTTTAACAATCTGGTAAATTGTAACCTGTATTGAGTTCTTTAAATACTCGTATTACGTTTTGCAATATATACAAATATTTATTATATAATTTATTTACACGTGAATCCCTTTATTTCAGTCTACAGATCCACAACAGCCTGGGAGAACCAGCAGGCCACGTTATTCTGTGACCTGGACTATAGAATATACATCACAAGTGTCCTATTTGTCGATGGTTTCCGCAGACCAACATGTGGTGATCCGACCGCCCTACAGGCTTTACAAGCAGAATGTCAAAAGCTCCAAATATGTAACCCACTCATAGATAGATCTTTGTTTGTCAATAGTACTTGCCCAGACACCACTACACATCGATTTTATGTCGCTTTTCAATGTCGTTTTGGTACGTATAATTTGCAATTTAATAAATGTTAGATGTTTATTGTACAGTGTAACCTGTCTAAGCCGAATCTCTTTGTGTTCGAAATAGAGAGATGTTCGGTTTATACAGATTAAATTAACAAAGATTTTCTAAATTGGAACTTTATTTAACGTTTGGTTTATACAGGAAGTCGATTTATTCAGGGTTCGGCTTAAGACAGGTTTCACTGTATATTTTTTCTTTGATGTTATACTAACATTTAACAACATGCTATATATGGTAATGCCAGGTGACCATTTATTCATCCTTGACAGTCCAATCGTATGAAAGACAGTTAAAATAACAATTTATTGACAATCGGTTAATGTATCGCCAAAGAAAATATAAAAACAAATAATTAATTTCAATTAGATCTTATATAACAATGCTTAAGGTCAGTAGTCTACCATTTACTCACTCGTCAATGTTAAGTGGGGAGTGGGGGAATTGGCCACTTTGGAGAAAAGCTTGATGATACCAAATGGGTAATCGGAAGCCGTAGATCGAAGGACAGACATCACAATGGCCAAAAGAAAAAGGACAAATAATTATCTACAAAACATTACAAAGAAAACTAAAGATCGAGCAACACGAACCCCACTAAAAACCAAGGATGAACTCATGTGTTCCATAAGAGTAAGCAATTTCTGCTCTACATGTAGCACCCGTCGTGTTACCCGGTGATGAGTCATGAATGAGGAAAGAACCGGCAGGGATTACCATGAACGTGGTATTTGTGACTCCTATACTCTGTAGCGTTTAGCCAAGTCATGGTGGCGATGGTAAAACTTTCGAAGTGATGGTTTCATCTTAACCTCTAGGAACGCTTGGTGTAGTAGCTTCTTTGTTAGCAGCAACCTTCTATCAAGGAAATCATGATAGAAACTCTACAAGACCAGGAGCAGGTGCTGATGGAACGTTGCTAAATATATAAATGGAAAGTTCACAATGTGAAAATTGAAATCATCTCTTTTGTCGTAAAGGTTCCTTTTCAACGGGCCTTCATTGTTAAGTGTAGGTTAAGGTACCAAGCAGACCTAGCTGTACCAGTGGTATCCTTTATTGCAAGCGCAATGGGATAGATTCGATCAACAAAATCACAAAATTATTTAGTGAAAGGACATCATCTATATAGCGTGAAATTAAAGGATTGTGCTAGCTTTTTAGGTTTTTCTTGAGAAGCCCCTGTTTGAAGTTTGCCTTGTACGAATAAAGGAACAAGTCAGCGAGAAGGGGAACACAGGTAGTACCCATAGGAATGCCGACTGTCTGTTGAACAACACGCCCACCACACATAACAAAAATGATGTTTCCCCAAAACTGAAGCATTTTTATTCTGTCTTTAGTTTTGAGTGGGGAATAGTGGTGTAGAGGTTAGAGAAGTCAAGTGTTTTAATGCTATTACACAATATTTACATTGTATCGTGGAGATCAGATTTATTGGTGGAGGAAACCGGAGTACCCCGCGAAAGCCATCGACCTACCGCAAATCACTGACAATCTTTATCACATCACATAATGTACACCTTGTCATGAGCGGTATTTGAACGCACAATTTTAGTAATATTTATTATTTAAAAGTCTTTGTAAGTGAGAAAACCAAAGTGTTTATACAGGATAGCTAAAATCGTCTAAGGTCACCAATACATTGGGGGAGAACCTTAATCTTAATAATAATTACATTATATAGTAACTGTATATTTTAATAATAAATATTACTAATCAACCATGTCAGTGCCTATCATCAATAAAGTTGCATTTTTCTTAGTAAGAACCATGTTACTCCCAAACTTATTCAAGACATTACATTATAACACAATACATTACATATGTCATGTACATTCTTGTTCCCGTTTTAGATCAATGTATTGTGAAATATTGTGCCAATGGTGGCACATGCAGTTTAACCAACGATATAATGTCTCAGTGTAGCTGCAGGGGCAACTGGACTGGATCAAACTGCGATGGTAAGTAGAAAGAAAACAGGTGTAAAACCCCACGATGGAACCTTAAATTATAAAAATAATAACACATTGTTTTCTGATGTGTTGTGCAAAGAGGTGTTCATCGGTTGTGTGTGTGTTGAATCAAATACAAATGTATATGACTAGCGCTGAGGGCTCGACCAAAATTAGTATAATGTATTGCATGTAAAGGACATTAGTTATAACTAAATAACAGTGTGTATACAGTGGTCGTTTGTCGCCCGTTGTAAGATTAGAAAAGTTTGTAAATACAAAGTGATTATTATCGGTAGACAAACAATACAGTAAATGGAAGGACAGACAACACAATTGTTAAAAAAATGTACAAAAGGACAAACAATGATCTACAAAACACGTCACAGAAAAATTAATATTGAGCAACGCGAATCCCACTGAAAACAGGGAGTGAACTCAGGTGCTCCGGAAGGGTAAACAGTTCCTGCTCTAGAATACTCTGACAATATTCATCATCTCTATCTGTTTCGTTAATCAAAACATCTAGTTACATTAAGGGAGGGTTGTGATCCAATATTTACAATAAGGGAGGGTTGTGATCTAATATTTACATTAAGGGAGGGTTGTGATCCAATATTTACAATAACGGAGGGTTGTGATCCAATATTTACAATAAGGGTGGGTTGTGATCCAATATTTACGTTGTGATCCAATATTTACAATAAGGGAGGGTTGTGATCCAATATTTACAATAAAGGAGGGTTGTGATCCAATATTTACAATAATGGAGGGTTGTGATCCAATATTTGCAATAAGGGAGGGTTGTGATCCAATATTTACAATAAAGGAGGGTTGTGATCCAATATTTGCAATAAGGGAGGGTTGTGATCCAATATTTACAATAAAGGAGGGTTGTGATCCAATATTTACAATAAAGGAGGGTTGTGATCCAATATTTGCAATAAGGGAGGGTTGTGATCCAATATTTACAATAAGGCAGGGTTGTGATCCAATATTTACAATAAGGGAGAGTTGTGATCCTATATTTGCAATAAGGGAGGGTTGTGATCCAATATTTACAATAAAGGAGGGTTGTGATCCAATATTTGCAATAAAGGAGGGTTGTGATCCAATATTTACAATAAGGGAGGGTTGTGATCCTATATTTGCAATAAGGGAGGGTTGTGATCCAATATTTACAATAAAGGAGGGTTGTGATCCAATATTTACAATAAGGGAGGGTTGTGATCCAATATTTACAATAAAGGAGAGTTGTGATCCTATATTTGCAATAAGGGAGGGTTGTGATCCAATATTTACAATCAAGGAGGGTTGTGATCCAATATTTACAATAAGGGAGGGTTGTGATCCAATATTTACAATAAGGGAGGGTTGTGATCCAATATTTGTAATAAGGGAGGGTTGTGGTCCAATATTTACAATAAATGAGGGTTGTGATCCAATATTTGCAATAAGGAGTTGTGATCCAATATTTGTAATAAGGGAGGATTGTGATCCAATATTTACAATAAAGGAGGGTTGTGATCCAATATTTACAATAAAGGAGGGTTGTGATCCAATATTTGCAATAAGGGAGGGTTGTGATCCAATATTTACAATAAGGGAGGGTTGTGATCCAATATTTACAATAGGGGAGAGTTGTGATCCTATATTTGCAATAAGGGAGGGTTGTGATCCAATATTTACAATAAAGGAGGGTTGTGATCCAATATTTGCAATAAGGGAGGGTTGTGATCCAATATTTACAATAAAGGAGGGTTGTGATCCAATATTTACAATAAAGGAGGGTTGTGATCCAATATTTACAATAAGGGAGGGTTGTGATCCAATATTTACAATAAAGGAGGGTTGTGATCCAATATTTACAATAAAGGAGGGTTGTGATCCAATATTTACATTAAGGGAGGGTTGTGATCCAATATTTACAATAAAGGAGGGTTGTGATCCAATATTTACAATAAAGGAGGGTTGTGATCCAATATTTACAATAAGGGAGGGTTGTGATCCAATATTTACAATAAGGGAGGGTTGTGATCCAATATTTACAATAAAGGAGAGTTGTGATCCTATATTTGCAATAAGGGAGAGTTGTGATCCAATATTTACAATCAAGGAGGGTTGTGATCCAATATTTACAATAAGGGAGGGTTGTGATCCAATATTTACAATAAGGGAGGGTTGTGATCCAATATTTGTAATAAGGGAGGGTTGTGGTCCAATATTTACAATAAAGGAGGGTTGTGATCCAATATTTGCAATAAGGGAGGGTTGTGATCCAATATTTACAATAAGGGAGGGTTGTGATCCAATATTTACAATAAGGGAGAGTTGTGATCCTATATTTGCAATAAGGGAGGGTTGTGATCCAATATTTACAATAAAGGAGGGTTGTGATCCAATATTTGCAATAAGGGAGGGTTGTGATCCAATATTTACAATAAAGGAGGGTTGTGATCCAATATTTACAATAAAGGAGGGTTGTGATCCAATATTTACAATAAGGGAGGGTTGTGATCCAATATTTACAATAAAGGAGGGTTGTGATCCAATATTTACAATAAAGGAGGGTTGTGATCCAATATTTACATTAAGGGAGGGTTGTGATCCAATATTTACAATAAAGGAGGGTTGTGATCCAATATTTACAATAAAGGAGGGTTGTGATCCAATATTTACAATAAGGGAGGGTTGTGATCCAATATTTACAATAAAGGAGGGTTGTGATCCAATATTTACAATAAGGGAGGGTTGTGATCCAATATTTACAATAAAGGAGGGTTGTGATCCTATTCATCGGTTAGACCCCGCCACATTTGTGTGCCTTCTTCAAACCAGGATCTGGGGTTCCAACATCATATGACGTGGTCTGTGTTATGTTGAACGAGATGAGGTGAGATGTGATTGTTCATGATGTTGATATAAGTGGAATTGTTGACCATCACTGTTTTAAATTTATTCAATAGAGACCCAAATCTAAATGATTAATATTTGTGAACTTGTCATCATCATGAATATACAAAGTTGTGCCAAAACTGTATCAATTTTTGAAAATTACTCTATGCATGTATATTCATATAAAACGTAATTCTCTAAAATAAAATTCTCACGAGTTTGTTTCGTGTCCAGTTTAAAACAGATAGAAACCAATAAAACCAGAATATTCTACTACACAACAGTTTTATTTAAGAAATAATTCATGGAAGCCATATGTATATATTGTTTTTACCACGGGTAGGCCTTTATGACACGACGTTTTACCCCGAGCGTAAGCGAGGGGTAAAAAGCTGACATAAAGGCCTACCCGTGGTAAAAACAATATATACATATGGCTTCCATGAATTATTCCGATTCTAATATGTAAAAATTGGTAAAATATCGTTATAAATTGTCGATGACGTCATAAATTTAATCGGTCATAGATTAATATTATTTTTACCACGGGTTTGGACTCGAAGCGTTTGAAGGACGTCATATTAGAACCACCTTTTTATATCATTGTACGTCTCATAATTACAAGTATTAAGAAGATGAACACAAAGTAAAGGTTGTTACGTCATAATGTACAATTCAGTATGGGAAACTATGACGTCAGACATTCAGTTTTTGCTTAAATCAGGAATAATTGATATAATTTGAAAATTACAGAGTCAAAATGAAGAATATTCTACTTTTAAAAGTTTTGAAATTATTTTGTTTCTTATTTTAACAAGAAACAGCATCAATGGTGTTATGATTACTATAGTAGTATCGAGGGCGGCAAGTCATGGGTTCGAGCCCCAGTTGGGCAACAAAAAGATTATAACATTAGTATGTACTGCTTCTCCGCCCAGCACGTAGCATTAAGAACTAGGAGCAAAAACTGGTTGGCTCGGAATCAGGATAATATGACAGGTTGTGTAAGTGACATCTGACCACACTGCATACTATGTTACCTCGTTGAAAATATATTGCGTGGAAATGAGAACTTGCATTTAATATGGAAAATATTGTCGATTTTGGCTATCCTGTTTAGGCCCTTAAATTGTTTTTTTTTTGCCACAAACACTTTTGAATTATGCTGCTTTCCAATGTTCCGATATTGAGCGTATCTGATGAAGGTTATTCCAGAAACGCATCGGATACACTTAATTTGATATCTACGTTTTTTTTTCTATTAATTTATTTTATATATATACGACACATTGACTATTTTTGTAGGTTCTCCATGTGGAAAGCTATCATGTCCACAGTCACAGTGTCTAATAAACATAGGAACTGCTCAGTCAACATGCGACGGAGGATCACATAGTTTAAGTAAGTATTCATTGTAGTAAATACGTAAATATCTAAGAAAGGTTTGGAGATAACAAAGGTGTAATCAGAAGACGTAAATCGAAGGATAGACAATACAATGGCCAACGTGTGAAGATAACAAAGGGGTAATCAGAAGACGTAAATCGAAGGATAGACAATACAATGGCCAAACGTGTGAAGATAACAAAGGTGAAATCAGAAGACGTAAATCGACGGATAGACAATACAATGGCCAAACGTGTGAAGATAACAAAGGTGTAATCAGAAGACGTAAATCGAAGGACAGAAAATACAATGGCCAAACGTGTGAAGATAACAAAGGGGTAATCAGAAGACGTAAATCGAAGGACAGACAATACAATGGCCAAACGTGTGAAGATAACAAAGGTGTAATCAGAAGACGTAAATCGAAGGATAGACAATACAATGGCCAAACGTGTTAAGATAACAAAGGTGTAATCAGAAGACGTACATAGGAGGATAGACAATACAATGGCCAACGTGTGAAGATAACAAAGGGGTAATCAGAAGACGTAAATCGACGGATAGACAATACAATGGCCAAACGTGTGAAGATAACAAAGGTGTAATCAGAAGACGTAAATCGAAGGATAGACAATACAATGGCCAAACGTGTGAAGATAACAAAGATGTAATCAGAAGACGTAAATCGAAGGATAGACAATACAATGACCAAACGTGTGAAGATAACAAAGGGTAATCAGAAGCCGTAAATCGAAGGACAGACAATACAATGGCCAAACGTGTGAAGATAACAAAGGGGTAATCAGAAGACGTAAATCGACGGATAGACAATACAATGGCCAAACGTGTGAAGATAACAAAGGTGTAATCAGAAGCCGTAAATCGAAGGACAGACAATACAATGGCCACACGTGTGAAGATAACAAAGGGGTAATCAGAAGACGTAAATCGAAGGACAGACAATACAATGGCCAAACGTGTGAAGATAACAAAGGGGTAATCAGAAGACGTAAATCGAAGGACAGACAATACAATGGCCAAACGTGTGAAGATAACAAAGGTGTAATCAGAAGACGTAAATCGAAGGATAGACAATACAATGGCCAAACGTGTGAAGATAACAAAGGGGTAATCAGAAGACGTAAATCGAAGGATAGACAATACAATGGCCAAACGTGTGAAGATAACAAAGGTGTAATCAGAAGACGTAAATCGAAGGATAGACAATACAATGGCCAAACGTGTGAAGATAACAAAGGTGTAATCAGAAGACGTAAATCGAAGGACAGACAATACAATGGCCAAACGTGTGAAGATAACAAAGGGGTAATCAGAAGACGTAAATCGAAGGATAGACAATACAATGGCCAAACGTGTGAAGATAACAAAGGTGTAATCAGAAGACGTAAATCGAAGGATAGACAATACAATGGCCAAACGTGTGAAGATAACAAAGGGGTAATCAGAAGCCGTAAATCGAAGGATAGACAATACAATGGCCAAACGTATGAAGATAACAAAGGTGTAATCAGAAGACGTAAATCGAAGGATAGACAATACAATGGCCAAACGTGTGAAGATAACAAAGGGGTAATCAGAAGACGTAAATCAAATGATAGACAATACAATGGCCAAACGTGTGAAGATAACAAAGGTGTAATCAGAAGACGTAAATCGAAGGACAGACATACAATGGCCAAAAGTTTGAAGATACCAAAGGGGTAATCAGAAGACGTAAATCGAAGGATAGACAATACAATGGCCAAACGTGTGAAGATAACAAAGGGGTAATCAGAAGCCGTAAATCGAAGGATAGACAATACAATGGCCAAACGTATGAAGATAACAAAGGTGTAATCAGAAGACGTAAATCGAAGGATAGACAATACAATGGCCAAACGTGTGAAGATAACAAAGGGGTAATCAGAAGACGTAAATCAAATGATAGACAATACAATGGCCAAACGTGTGAAGATAACAAAGGTGTAATCAGAAGACGTAAATCGAAGGACAGACATACAATGGCCAAAATTTGAAGATACCAAAGGGGTAATCAGAAGACGTAAATCGACGGATAGACAATACAATGGCCAAACGTGTGAGGATAACAAAGGGGTAATCAGAAGACGTAAATCAAAGGATAGACAATACAATGGCCAAACGTGTGAAGATAACAAAGGGGTAATCAGAAGCCGTAAATCGAAGGACAGACAATACAATGGCCAAACGTGTGAAGATAACAAAGGGGTAATCAGAAGACGTAAATCGACGGATAGACAATACAATGGCCAAACGTGTGAAGATAACAAAGGTGTAATCAGAAGCCGTAAATCGAAGGACAGACAATACAATGGCCACACGTGTGAAGATAACAAAGGTGTAATCAGATGACGTAAATCGAAGGACAGACAATACAATGGCCAAACGTGTGAAGATAACAAAGGGGTAATCAGAAGACGTAAATCGAAGGACAGACAATACAATGGCCAAACGTGTGAAGATAACAAAGGTGTAATCAGAAGACGTAAATCGAAGGATAGACAATACAATGGCCAAACGTGTGAAGATAACAAAGGGGTAATCAGAAGACGTAAATCGAAGGATAGACAATACAATGGCCAAACGTGTGAAGATAACAAAGGTGTAATCAGAAGACGTAAATCGAAGGATAGACAATACAATGGCCAAACATGTGAAGATAACAAAGGTGTAATCAGAAGACGTAAATCGAAGGACAGACAATACAATGGCCAAACGTGTGAAGATAACAAAGGGGTAATCAGAAGACGTAAATCGAAGGATAGACAATACAATGGCCAAACGTGTGAAGATAACAAAGGTGTAATCAGAAGACGTAAATCGAAGGATAGACAATACAATGGCCAAACGTGTGAAGATAACAAAGGGGTAATCAGAAGCCGTAAATCGAAGGATAGACAATACAATGGCCAAACGTATGAAGATAACAAAGGTGTAATCAGAAGACGTAAATCGAAGGATAGACAATACAATGGCCAAACGTGTGAAGATAACAAAGGGGTAATCAGAAGACGTAAATCAAATGATAGACAATACAATGGCCAAACGTGTGAAGATAACAAAGGTGTAATCAGAAGACGTAAATCGAAGGACAGACATACAATGGCTAAAAGTTTGAAGATACCAAAGGGGTAATCAGAAGACGTAAATCGACGGATAGACAATACAATGGCCAAACGTGTGAGGATAACAAAGGGGTAATCAGAAGACGTAAATCAAAGGATAGACAATACAATGGCCAAACGTGTGAAGATAACAAAGGGGTAATCAGAAGCCGTAAATCGAAGGACAGACATACAATGGCCAAATGTTTGAAGATACCAATGGGGTATCAGAAGACGTAAATCGAAGGATAGACAATACAATGGCCAAACGTGTGAAGGTAACAAAGGGGTAATCAGAAGCCGTAAATAGAAGGATAGACAATACAATGACCAAACGTGTGACGATAACAAAGGGGTAATCAGAAGCCGTAAATCGACGGATAGACAATACAATGGCCAAACGTGTGAAGATAACAAAGGTGTAATCAGAAGACGTAAATCGAAGGATAGACAATACAATGGCCAAACGTGTGAAGATAACAAAGGGGTAATCAGAAGCCGTAAATCGAAGGATAGACAATACAATGGCAAAACGTGTGAAGATAACAAAGGGGTAATCAGAAGCCGTAAATCGAAGGATAGACAATACAATGGCCAAACGTGTGAAGATAACAAAGGTGTAATCAGAAGTCGTAAATCGAAGGACAGACAATACAATGGCCAAACGTGTGAAGATAACAAAGGGGTAATCAGAAGACGTAAATCGACGGATAGACAATACAATGGCCAAACGTGTGAAGATAACAAAGGTGTAATCAGAAGCCGTAAATCGAAGGACAGACAATACAATGGCCAAACGTGTGAAGATAACAAAGGTGTAATCAGAAGACGTAAATCGAAGGACAGACAATACAATGGCCAAACGTGTGAAGATAACAAAGGTGTAATCAGAAGACGTAAATCGAAGGACAGACAATACAATGGCCAAACGTGTGAAGATAACAAAGGTGTAATCAGAAGACGTAAATCGAAGGATAGACAATACAATGGCCAAACGTGTGAAGATAACAAAGGTGTAATCAGAAGACGTAAATCGAAGGATAGACAATACAATGGCCAAACGTGTGAAGATAACAAAGGTGTAATCAGAAGACGTAAATCGAAGGATAGACAATACAATGGCCAAACGTGTGAGGATAACAAAGGTGTAATCAGAAGACGTAAATCGAAGGACAGACAATACAATGGCCAAACGTGTGAAGATAACAAAGGGGTAATCAGAAGACGTAAATCGAAGGATAGACAATACAATGGCCAAACGTGTGAAGATAACAAAGGTGTAATCAGAAGCCGTAAATCGAAGGATAGACAATACAATGGCCAAACGTGTGAAGATAACAAAGGGGTAATCAGAAGCCGTAAATCGAAGGATAGACAATACAATGGCCAAACGTGTGAAGATAACAAAGGTGTAATCAGAAGACGTAAATCGAAGGATAGACAATACAATGGCCAAACGTGTGAAGATAACAAAGGGGTAATCAGAAGACGTAAATCAAATGATAGACAATACAATGGCCAAACGTGTGAAGATAACAAAGGTGTAATCAGAAGACGTAAATCGAAGGATAGACAATACAATGGCCAAACGTGTGAAGATAACAAAGGGGTAATCAGAAGACGTAAATCAAAGGATAGACAATACAATGGCCAAACGTGTGAAGATAACAAAGGGGTAATCAGAAGCCGTAAATCGAAGGACAGACATACAATGGCCAAATGTTTGAAGATACCAATGGGGTATCAGAAGACGTAAATCGAAGGATAGACAATACAATGGCCAAACGTGTGAAGGTAACAAAGGGGTAATCAGAAGCCGTAAATAGAAGGATAGACAATACAATGACCAAACGTGTGACGATAACAAAGGGGTAATCAGAAGCCGTAAATCGACGGATAGACAATACAATGGCCAAACGTGTGAAGATAACAAAGGGTAATCAGAAACCGTAAATCGAAGGACAGACAATACAATGGCCAAACGTGTGAAGATAACAAAGGGGTAATCAGAAGACGTAAATCGACGGATAGACAATACAATGGCCAAACGTGTGAAGATAACAAAGGTGTAATCAGAAGCCGTAAATCGAAGGACAGACAATACAATGGCCAAACGTGTGAAGATAACAAAGGTGTAATCAGAAGACGTAAATCGAAGGACAGACAATACAATGGCCAAACGTGTGAAGATAACAAAGGGGTAATCAGAAGACGTAAATCGAAGGACAGACAATACAATGGCCAAACGTGTGAAGATAACAAAGGTGTAATCAGAAGACGTAAATCGAAGGATAGACAATACAATGGCCAAACGTGTGAAGATAACAAAGGTGTAATCAGAAGACGTAAATCGAAGGACAGACAATACAATGGCCAAACGTGTGAAGATAACAAAGGGGTAATCAGAAGACGTAAATCGAAGGATAGACAATACAATGGCCAAACGTGTGAAGATAACAAAGGTGTAATCAGAAGACGTAAATCGAAGGATAGACAATACAATGGCCAAACGTGTGAAGATAACAAAGGGGTAATCAGAAGCCGTAAATCGAAGGATAGACAATACAATGGCCAAACGTGTGAAGATAACAAAGGTGTAATCAGAAGACGTAAATCGAAGGATAGACAATACAATGGCCAAACGTGTGAAGATAACAAAGGGGTAATCAGAAGACGTAAATCAAATGATAGACAATACAATGGCCAAACGTGTGAAGATAACAAAGGTGTAATCAGAAGACGTAAATCGAAGGACAGACATACAATGGCCAAAAGTTTGAAGATACCAAAGGGGTAATCAGAAGACGTAAATCGAAGGATAGACAATACAATGGCCAAACGTGTGAAGATAACAAAGGGGTAATCAGAAGACGTAAATCGACGGATAGACAATACAATGGCCAAACGTGTGAGGATAACAAAGGGGTAATCAGAAGACGTAAATCAAAGGATAGACAATACAATGGCCAAACGTGTGAAGATAACAAAGGGGTAATCAGAAGCCGTAAATCGAAGGACAGACATACAATGGCCAAATGTTTGAAGATACCAATGGGGTATCAGAAGACGTAAATCGAATGATAGACAATACAATGGCTAAACGTGTGAAGGTAACAAAGGGGTAATCAGAAGCCGTAAATAGAAGGATAGACAATACAATGACCATACGTGTGACGATAACAAAGGGTTAATCAGAAGCCGTAAATCGAAGGATAGACAATACAATGGCCAAACGTGTGAAGATAACAAAGGTGTAATCAGAAGACGTAAATCGAAGGATAGACAATACAATGGCCAAGCGTGTGAAGATAACAAAGGGGTAATCAGAAGCCGTAAATCGAAGGATAGACAATACAATGGCAAAACGTGTGAAGATAACAAAGGTGTAATCAGAAGACGTAAATCGAAGGATAGACAATACAATGGCCAAACGTGTGAAGATAACAAAGGTGTAATCAGAAGACGTAAATCGAAGGACAGACAATACAATGGCCAAACGTGTGAAGATAACAAAGGGGTAATCAGAAGACGTAAATCGACGGATAGACAATACAATGGCCAAACGTGTGAAGATAACAAAGGTGTAATCAGAAGCCGTAAATCGAAGGACAGACAATACAATGGCCAAACGTGTGAAGATAACAAAGGGGTAATCAGAAGTCGTAAATCGAAGGACAGACAATACAATGGCCAAACGTGTGAAGATAACAAAGGTGTAATCAGAAGACGTAAATCGAAGGACAGACAATACAATGGCCAAACGTGTGAAGATAACAAAGGTGTAATCAAAAGACGTAAATCGAAGGATAGACAATACAATGTCCAAACGTGTGAAGATAACAAAGGGGTAATCAGAAGACGTAAATCGAAGGATAGACAATACAATGGCCAAACGTGTGAAGATAACAAAGGTGTAATCAGAAGACGTAAATCGAAGGATAGACAATACAATGGCCAAACGTGTGAAGATAACAAAGGGGTAATCAGAAGACGTAAATCGAAGGACAGACAATACAATGGCCAAACGTGTGAAGATAACAAAGGGGTAATCAGAAGACGTAAATCGAAGGATAGACAATACAATGGCCAAACGTGTGAAGATAACAAAGGTGTAATCAGAAGACGTAAATCGAAGGATAGACAATACAATGGCCAAACGTGTGAAGATAACAAAGGGGTAATCAGAAGCCGTAAATCGAAGGATAGACAACACAATGGCCAAACGTGTGAAGATAACAAAGGTGTAATCAGAAGACGTAAATCGAAGGATAGACAATACAATGGCCAAACGTGTGAAGATAACAAAGGGGTAATCAGAAGACGTAAATCAAATGATAGACAATACAATGGCCAAACGTGTGAAGATAACAAAGGTGTAATCAGAAGACGTAAATCGAAGGACAGACATACAATGGCCAAAAGTTTGAAGATACCAAAGGGGTAATCAGAAGACGTAAATCGAAGGATAGACAATACAATGGCCAAACGTGTGAAGATAACAAAGGGGTAATCAGAAGACGTAAATCGAAGGATAGACAATACAATGGCCAAACGTGTGAAGATAACAAAGGGGTAATCAGAAGACGTAAATCAAAGGATAGACAATACAATGGCCAAACGTGTGAAGATAACAAAGGGGTAATCAGAAGCCGTAAATCGAAGGACAGACATACAATGGCCAAATGTTTGAAGATACCAATGGGGTATCAGAAGACGTAAATCGAAGGATAGACAATACAATGGCCAAACGTGTGAAGGTAACAAAGGGGTAATCAGAAGCCGTAAATAGAAGGATAGACAATACAATGACCAAACGTGTGACGATAACAAAGGGGTAATCAGAAGCCGTAAATCGACGGATAGACAATACAATGGCCAAACGTGTGAAGATAACAAAGGTGTAATCAGAAGACGTAAATCGAAGGATAGACAATACAATGGCCAAACGTGTGAAGATAACAAAGGGGTAATCAGAAGCCGTAAATCGAAGGATAGACAATACAATGGCAAAACGTGTGAAGATAACAAAGGGGTAAACAGAAGCCGTAAATCGAAGGATAGACAATACAATGGCCAAACGTGTGAAAATAACAAAGGGGTAATCAGAAGCCGTAAATCGAAGGATAGACAATACAATGGCCAAACGTGTGAAAATAACAAAGGGGTAATCAGAAGCCGTAAATCGAAGGATAGACAATACAATGGCCAAACGTGTGAAGATAACAAAGGTGTAATCAGAAGACGTAAATCGAAGGATAGACAATACAATGGCCAAACGTGTGAAGATAACAAAGGGGTAATCAGAAGACGTAAATCAAAGGATAGACAATACAATGGCCAAACGTGTGAAGATAACAAAGGTGTAATCAGAAGCCGTAAATCGAAGGACAGACATACAATGGCCAAAAGTTTGAAGATAACAAAGGGGCAATAAGATAATAATTACTATATAGAAATAATTTGTAACCCTAATCACCAAGTTCGAAGATACTGTGGAGTATATATTTTTTTCAAATATTTATTTTTCTCTCAAAAATTGCAGACTGTTAGAAATGTAGAAAAATGAAATATGTGATGAAGCTTCAAGATGACCTTTGATTGTAGTTGATAAAATTCGAGATTTGTTTTAATGGAAAAATAGGTTTAATTTAAAAAAAAAAATGTACAGACATAAACTTACAAAAAAATCATAAATTTAATTAGTTTTTCATTGCTAGCACTTTATTATCACTACTGTAAGTTGCCATTCTTTAAAGACGTCTCTGAACGTCATTTGAACAATTTCATTATATGACACATTTGGCTTTCCATACTTTTTATTTTTGGACAGGGATTACACTGTTCTATTTTTAGAATATATTAGACAGTGACAGTTCAGCGGATTCTAATTAAGTTTTCATGAGGAAAATCAACGTTTTTCGGTCAAACAAAATGGTATTAGTGAAAACATAGTTTTTCTAGTCTAGGATGAATAAAATAAGTTACTCACCTCTCTAAAAGACATTTTCTCGATTTTTGTTCAATTGTGGTAGACGTCAACACTCGGTCGTTCTATACCGAAAAGTTCCGGGTGATGACGTCATCAGTATCGGAATGCGACACTAAAAATACTGACCTATCGAAGTAATAATAAATATTCGCGATCACGATGCCTGAAATATAAATAATAGTCCATCCATACACACATACGCGCTGTGCTACTCGGACAGCTGTACACACATCACGAATGAAACAACAACTGAACAAGAACAAGTAAATCATGAGTAGCACATAGAAAATCTAATAAATATACATACAAACAATCAATTATCATATTCCTAACTCCTAAATCGTAACACTATGCTGACATTCATGGTTTGAAGAACCAATGAGAATTTGTGTAGCAAACTAAATCCGTAATATATATATACATGTATATATATAAACAGAAATGAGGAAGGGATGGGTCAACAGGGGCAACAACTTTTGACTTGACTGACTGGAAAAGTGTGTAGAGTTTGGGTAAAGACGAAAAGTGTTTAGCCTCTAAAGCGGGTGCCATGTGATTAGCTACTCTTTTTCGAACACTACAAAGGAGGTAATTAACGTGCAGAGAGAGTGACACACTATGATCCACGGTCAGGCTTTCCGTATTATAACACGACAACTCTTTTCTTCCATAGAGAGGTCACCACATATCAGCCACAAGCTGATGACGATTTTGACAGCTCTATGGACTGAGCACTATGAAACGGCCGTCACCCATACCCAGTGTTTGTAATTTTCTTACCCACAATGAGCTTATTTGTAAATGAAGGTATTATTAACAGGGGGACTAACCGGTTAATCGAGAAAAGTCGTTCGTGTACGATTGTTAATCGAGCTTTTTGCTTCGTGAACGATTCGGTTACTAGTTCGTGTACGATATTTCCGGTTTTTAAAAGTATGGTAAGACACCAAATGTCAATATTCGTTTGTAAATATAAGCATAAAGCAAAAAAAGGCTTCGTAGTTCCTTAAATGAATAATGAATCAATTTAATTCGAAAGAGTAAACTTCATAACAGACTTTCATTTTTCAATAATTTTGTCAGAAACGTAGATGTCGCTCTATTTTTTGTTTTCAGAGTTTCCATTTTCTAGCAAAAAACGCAAATTTTCTAATAAAATTAACATTTTATGACAGAAAATAAATTTGAACTTCAAAGTTACTTTATCTTATATTCACTTTTCGTGAGAATTCTTAACTTAAGCAAAGATATAGTTTCCTTTTTGCATATTTCCATTTTTTTTTGTTCGTGAACGAACGTGTTATTGAAAAATATGGTCGTGTACGATGTATTAACATTTTTGCAGACTATAGCTTTTGTGTGTTCCATTTGTGTTGACCTTGATTTCGGCGTGGAAAGTTCTCTTTTAGTACGATATGGTTTATTTGGTGTTGTCCTTGTATCATTTTTGCTGTTTTCTGAAACTTGACAGTTTTTCCAGTAATGTTTTTTTCTGGTAATTGTTTTTCTTCTTGAAACAGGTTTTGGAAGTATAGTCATGGTTTATCTGCAAACATATAAATTACGCATGCTTACTTTATTATGTCTACAGGTCTACGGTTCTTTGGCTTTCACCTTTTGGTAATTTTGGCAATGTTTTGTTCATATTTTTGACTTATTATTGTCGTTTAAAGGGATATTGTCTACCACAATCGTAATTTTTTCATACCCAAAATTATTGTCGTTTTCCGTACTGACCTTCATAAAATGAAGATTAACACCGAGTTATGCTGCAAAAGATACTTTTTTTTGACAAAAGAGACCCAAAACTATCATTATCGGAATTATTGTCCAGGATAACAAGAATTCAAATCTATTCATATGACCTTCTATGTGAACCCGTCTTGAGCATGCGCACTGTTTAGAAACAATAAACAACGTGGTTCTTGGGAAAAAGAGAAAGTGTAAACGCGTGGAAGAAAGCGGACTTTGACGGATTCAGAGAGAAAAATGAATAGAAGTGAAGTATCTTCCAAATGGAACAAATGCAGGATATATGTAGGGGATCAGTTGGACCGTTGGAACGAATTCAAGGAAGTGCTACGCGTCCAAACTCGCGCTGAAGTGGCAAATATTTTGCTTGATAGGTAAGCCGAGCATGGTTTTTCCTTCTTTTCTCGATCGTTTTTCATATTTTATGAATTTATGATGATGCCTATGATCATTTTCGGTAGATATTATTCAATATATGTAATCTTGCACCTGGCAACAGCAAATTATTGTCAATGAATAGCATAAAACGGCCGTATTTGTGAAATAAACAAACACGAATTTTAACATCCATGCTGCAGCATCCTGGCTACTGGCATAAAAATAGATAAAAATAAATTTGGCCTCACTCAGGTAAGTGCATAATTAATAAGCTTCCAGTAACGATGGTCAGCTTTTTTAAATCGAAAAAACAACATTTCGTAGCGTATTCGCCAATAATTCGGTGTTTAATCTTCATTTTATGAAGATCAGTATGGAAAACGACAATAATTTTGGGTATGAAAAAATTACGATTGTGGTAGACAATATCCCTTTAAGTACTGTTCCATGTAAGAGTCAGGCAATGAGTGGTCCATCAATTGTTTAACTTTTTATTAAAACTGGTTAAAAGTGTTCATTTGGTAATCCAAACATTTCCTTCTATTTCGGATTTTCATAAAACTAATAATTTTTTAGTAGTTATAGATTGAGCATTATGGCGGGAAAGTTTTCACGTACTTTTTACTGCATAATGGAACCAAATATTTGCGTGTTAATATCTACAAAAGGCATTTTGAGCCATAGCATCGTATACATACATGTAAGGGCTCCTGAATATATTTCAGTCATAACTTTTTTGTTTAAATTACATTTGAATTTTTGACTGGTTTTATAGGGAAGACATTTTGGCGAAAATTTTCCCGTACTTTATTATGATTGTTCCAGTATTGCAGGAGTTATTGACCTTTTCGTGGAATGTGCTGTGTGTGGGGGGGTATTAGTTAGCCTTTGGCTTACAGTTCTAGTTTGAGGTCGAATGTGTTTCAGTACTCAACATAATATTTTCTTAAAATGGATGTGTACTTACAATATTGGTGTTGCCTGATTCTTACAAAGAATAGTACATAAAAATATATTCATGAATGTCTATTAGTAATTACTCAGAAATAGGTTTTCGATGACGCAAAACACCGCAAATTATATCTTGTCGCGCTCATATTTCATGAGACACACTTATAAAAAGCAACATTAGAAAATAATTCATTTAAATTTCTATGAAAAATGCAAGTATCTTATATTGAGTAATCGTTCACGAACATCGATAACGAACAAGAAATTTTTAATCTGTTCGTTCACGAACAAAAATATGAACAAAATATAATTTTCCCGTCATATTTTGCATTTTTTGTGAAAAAGGTCTTTTAACCACTCCAATATAGAAGAATGTTTCCATTAAAGTGATGTTTCAGTCCTAAAAAAGTGTAAATGTGTGAATAGAGGAATATTATAGTTCTTGTGACATTTTGATGAAATGCTTTTTAGACTTGTTTACCACATTTCATGCAAGGTTTATATCAACGAAAGTTTTGGAGCATACACCATCAAAGATATACGATAAAGGAAGGGAACTGCGAAGAGATAATTAATAATTGTTTCCTTAATTAGTAATAATTGAGGCTTACCGTCAAGGAATCATGTCCGGATCCTCAAAATAATCGTACACGAACTAGTAACCGAATCGTTCACGAATCAAAAAACCCGATTGACAATCGTACACGAACGGCTTTTCTCGATTAACCGGTTGGTCCCCCTGATTAAGCTATGTTCGAAATCGAGACGAACAAAGATAGTATATTTTGTATTTGTTGTAATTCGAACAACATCACATTATCTTTTTTTATCCTGCAATTTTGTGATTTTAAGTACTAATAAAGGGGGGTCACATAATAAACTTCAGTGTTATTTAGTCATGGACCTAATTAAGCATGTCTGGTACCTGATTCATATAGAGCGACAGAGAGAAACGATAACAGTATTTATATATTTATAAGCGCTGCCGTCACAGATGAGGCCATTGAAAACGATTAGAACTAATCTTGTTTCAGCTGTTTTCAGACAATTTGGCAGTTGTTTTGGACTTTATGATATTGCAGGATAACCACAATATGATTCCACAATATACATGCATTGTCGTTAAATATACAATTAATTTGCACTCGCTGCGAAACAGGCGCGAAATGCTCGCCTAAGGCTAGCTTTTCTACCTATATCTAAAGTTCGTACAAATAAATATTCCAACAATGTACGTATATTGTATATTTAATTAATTGACATATTTCTAAACTATCATCACAATGCATGCCTTTGTATTTTCTATGGTAAGGAGAGGAGGATGCAGTTATTACAAGTGCTTTATAATATACAGTTTGCCGCTATTTTCAGTTCCACCCTGCTATAATAATCCATGTGAAAATGGTGGAACTTGTACTGTAGTTAACAATGTTGCCAACTGTACCTGTCTTAATGATTGGGGTGGCGATAACTGTACAGGTGGGTACCAGTAGAACAACTGTAAAGGATAGATATGGGTGGGTGGGTTATAAATGGTGTTTAACGCCACTTTCAACAATATTTCAGTTATATCGTTGTGGTCAGTCTTATTGGTAGAGGAAACCAGGAGAAAACCACCGACCTGTCGCAAGTCACTGACAAACTTTATAACATAATGTTGTATAGAGAAAACCACCGACCTGTCGCAAGTCACTGACAAACTTTATAACATAATGTTGTATAGAGAAAACCACCGACCTGTCGCAAGTCACTGACACACTTTATAACATAATGTTGTATAGAGAAAACCACCGACCTGTCGCAAGTCACTGACACACTTTATAACATAATGTTGTATAGAGAAAACCACCGACCTGTCGCAAGTCACTGACACAATTTATAACATAATGTTGTATAGAGAAAACCACTGACCTGTCGCAAGTCACTGACACACTTTATAACATAATGTTGTATTGAGCACACCTCGCCTGGACGAGATTCGAACTTAAGTGGTGATAGGCACTGATTGCAATTATAGTTGTAAATCCAACTACCATACGATCACGACGACCCCTATATATAAAAGATAAAGCAATGCGAAAGTTAGTTGATGTTTTAAGTTACTGGGCGGAAAAATCACCAAAGACGCTAACACAAAGTATCCATCCACCAGAGAGATTATCGAGCCACATAATTTGTATATACATTTTCTAGGAGGGTGTGGTATTGTATGTTCAATACGGATTCCAATGCATAAACATTTAAAACACCATCTTATTTATTCACTGTAATATGCTATTATGCTGAAATACAGATTTCATATTTTTCTTTTTAGAATCACCTTGTAATGCCTTAACATGTCAAAATGGCGGATCCTGTAGAGTAGACGACGGAATCGCCAGCTGTTTCTGCAAAGGAGATTATTCCGGTTCTAATTGCGAAAGTAAGTTATAGGGAAGTTATAACTTCCTTTACCGTATCTAAAAACTCTGGAAAAATGAAAGGATAACAAAAACTAAATAATCAGGTATCCGGAAAGGCACATGACCCTTTTAACTGTTAAGTGGCGTTTTAAGGGACAGGACTTCCTTTATCATATCATAACCCGTTTTGTAACAACAGTCAAGGAAATTACTGATGGTGTTGATAATCTTTTGATAAATGTTACAACATCGTGGACAAATGACTCCCATCATTAATGAGCAACAGTAAAATCGTGTTAGCATTAGACATATTGTCAGTTAGATCATTTTATTCTGCAATTGGGTTATTTTTTGTCATAATAAATGGGTTGAAATAAACTGTTCCTTTATTATGACAGTGTTATAATAACACTTTTCACATTAACATAATAAAGCTTCTAAGCCACATCCTTGTCATAATAAAACTTTTCACATTAGCCTAATAAACCGTATTAAGCCACACCACTGTCATAATAATACTTTTCACATTAGCCTAATAAAGCTATTAATCCACGCCCCTTACTGGAACACGAACCCCACTAAAAACCGAGAGTGAACTCAGGTGCTCCGGAAGGGTAGGCAGTTCTCGCTTAAAACTAATTATCCTAAGTATGCCTTTGATTTAATTATAAATCTTTCAGTCAGTCCCTGTACGGATGGAGTTTGTAAGAATGGTGGAACATGTTCAGTCATGTATGACGGAAAATTTAATTGTTCATGTGAAGGAGATTGGATGGGTGATACCTGTGATTGTAAGTATATTTACATACAATTGATTGATTGATAATTGTTATGGGTTCATCGAGCAGGAATGCAACTATATTCATGAGGTGAACAAGAAGAGCATGAAGATACCAAAGAGTTAATCAGAATAAGTAAATGGAAGAAGGACAGACAACACAATGGCCAAAAGAAAAAGGACAAAATGACAAACAACGATCTACAAAACATACACATAAAGCTAAAGATAACCGAAGGGTAAGCAGTTCCTGCTCCACTAGTGGCGCCTGTCGTGTTTATCTAGTAACAAACCCGGTTATAAGTCATGAATGAAGAAAGGACCGAAAAGTGTTTTCAACAAGTGGAACATATCCGTGGTCATATCAATATGGAAATGGGAGATATATGGGACAAAGGGGGCAACAACATATTACCTCCACTGGGTAGGTAGGGGCGAACAAGTTTGGCTTATCAGCTACAATGCGATTTTCCGAAATCTACTAAAGAGGTTTTTAATGAGCAGCTAGCGTATCGTATTGCTCTACAAGCATATTTCCTATAATGGTGCATGGTCAGACACACTGTAGTATATCCTGAAACGCCCTTCCCTCATCAAGGGGGCACCCAAAATGCACCATCTGTGAAAACGGTGGGTTGCTCACTGTTTCGTGCCCAAGTAAGTACATTCGTATATTCGTTGATTACCGGTAGAAATGTCGGATATATCATTTGTGTATGAGAGTGAATTATCGGCAGAAATGCTACCGTAAGTACATCGTGGCGATCAGTTTTATTGGTAGATGAGAGTGGACTGTTGGTAGAAATATCACAGGCAATTGTAGAGTAGAACTGGCTGCGGATGCTCTGCAGATATATCACAAGAACCGGTTACTTCTTGATGAGATGATGATTATCATGACTCCGAGTCAACCCGATTTTGTTCTTACTCCTTAATGATGGTGCTTAAAAGAGAAGTGAAAACAATCAAAGCTATTGTCTTTGATATCTTCCGAACGGAGATTGAACCCACGATCTATCGCATTAAAAGTATACACTCTAAGCAATTATACCACCGATATCCAGTTCCATTTTATTTTTGTTATTCACAATAGACATTACAAAACCAGAAGCGACAGTGAAGAATGGACAATTCAGAGGCATGGGCAACATTTGACACCAGCTCATCCCCACCCAAAAAAAAACAACAAAAAAAACAACAAAACACAGAAAACCAAACAGATGACCAACACGGAGCCCACCAAACCACTGGGTTGACTTTAGGTGCACTCGAAGGGTAATCAATTCCTGTTTCCTATAAGATACTCACTGTGCTTCTCATAAATACAAAGACGTATGTCAAATTTATAAAATGATAAACTATTTTTACTGTGTTTTGAATATGAATATTTTCAACCAATATAATTTATTTCTGTTTTTATCTTTTATGTGTTTAAGTTTCACCGTGTACAAACAATCCGTGTGAAAATGGCGGGACATGTAGTGTTGTGAATGGCATTTCTAACTGCACCTGTCTGAATGATTGGACTGGAACCACATGTACAGGTAGGTATCCAGGGGCGGATCCAGGGGGGGGGGGGGGCACCCGCGCCCACTAAAATTGGAAAAAATATGATTTGGCGTAAAATCGTGATTTTTCACACGAAATACCCAAAAATTTTCGCGTCTCCCTCCGCTCGGCGCAATTTGTTTAAGTGCCCCCCCCCCCCCCCCCCTAACTTGAAATCCTGGATCCGCCCCTGGTATCAGTATAAGCAAATTATGTAGTGAGGTTTAATTTAATGGGATAATCATTGTTTAATCATATTATTTCCTTAGGGTTCACATTTCGTATGTGTTACAGGAAAGAATTGTAAAGTTTTGTCACAATCATTGTTTCTCAAAGCCTTTATTTACAGTCAAACCTGTATTAAGAGGTCACCCTTATAAGACAGGTAACTTCTTAAACGAAGTTCAATTCATATGAAATGTTCTATAACAGATGACATTTAAATACAGGTGCCTGCTTAATAGAGGTGACCGCATGGGTAGATTTGACTGTATTTAAGACATTTTGTCACAAAACCTGTAATACCAATTCACTAGGAAAATATATAATACAGTTTTGTAAGAATTAAGAGTGTGGTCTGGAAAACACCTGTCTATAATATGTGGTCCATTGTGCAGGTCAGTTTTATTAGTTGACGAAACAGGAGAATACTCGAATAAGCACACATCTTCCGATGATAGACACTGGCCAAATTCATTAACTATGTTTGTATCGAGTACTACAGTTTGAAGATTCCAAAGTTGTAATCAAAACCCGTAATTCAAAGAAGGGGAGACAATACGATGACTTACACAAAAAGGACAAATACCTGAATATTCACAAATCTTCCGAAAATCACTGACAAAATTTATTATCTATGTTTGTATACTAGAGTACGAACAGTTTGAAGAATCCAAAGTTGTAATCAGAACCCGTCATTTCGAAGAGGAACAAACAATAAAATGACCAAAAAGAAAAAGGACAAACGGACAAAGAATGATCTACAAAACAATCGACAGAAAACTAGCGATCAAGCAAAACAAACCCTACTAAATATCAAGGGTACATATCGCGACGAACGGAGTGAATATTGTGCACAAATAAAGATAGTGAAAAGAAATTAAAAAAAGCGATTTTTCAAATATTTTCCAATTTAAAAAATAAAAAAAATACTATGTACCTCCCACCTCTCACTATCCATTATAGACAAATAGCTATATGTATTTATATTGTTGAAAAAGTTAATTGAAAACACGTTATAAAATGAAAATCAAAATATACCACACTGTCAGAACAGTTTCAAAAACCAATAGAAGAATCTTATAAAGAGGCAAACTCAATAACACTTACACACATAACCATGGCCGATACACACATAATCATGGCCGATACACACATAATCATGGCCGATACACACATAACCATGGCCGATACACACATGACCATGGCCGATACACACATGACCATGGCCGATACACACATGACCATGGCCGATACACACATGACCATGGCCGATACACACATGACCATGGCCGATACACACATGACCATGGCCGATACACACATAACCATGGCCGATACACACATGACCATGGCCGATACACACATGTCCATGGCCGATACACACATGACCATGGCCGATACACACATAACCATGGCCGATACACACATGACCATGGCCGATACACACATAATCATGGCCGATACACACATAACCATGGCCGATACACACATGACCATGGCCGATACACACATGACCATGGCCGATACACACATGACCATGGCCGATACACACATGACCATGGCCGATACACACATGACCATGGCCGATACACACATGACCATGGCCGATACACACATAACCATGGCCGATACACACATAACCATGGCCGATACACACATGTCCATGGCCGATACACACATTACCATGGCCGATACACACATAACCATGGCCGATACACACATAATCATGGCCGATACACACATAACCATGGCCGATACACACATAACCATGGCCGATACACACATAACCATGGCCGATACACACATAACCATGGCCGATACACACATGACCATGGCCGATACACACATGACCATGGCCGATACACACATGACCATGGCCGATACACACATAACCATGGCCGATACACACATAACCATGGCCGATACACACATAACCATGGCCGATACACACATGACCATGGCCGATACACACATGACCATGGCCGATACACACATGACCATGGCCGATACACACATGACCATGGCCGATACACACATGACCATGGCCGATACACACATGACCATGGCCGATACACACATGACCATGGTCGATACACACATGACCATGGCCGATACACACATGACCATGGCCGATACACACATGACCATGGCCGATACACACATGACCATGGCCGATACACACATGACCATGGTCGATACACACATGACCATGGCCGATACACACATAACCATGGCCGATACACACATGACCATGGCCGATACACACATGACCATGGCCGATACACACATGACCATGGTCGATACACACATGACCATGGCCGATACACACATGACCATGGCCGATACACACATGACCATGGCCGATACACACATAACCATGGCCGATACACACATGACCATGGCCGATACACACATGACCATGGTCGATACACACATGACCATGGCCGATACACACATGACCATGGCCGATACACACATGACCATGGCCGATACACACATGACCATGGTCGATACACACATGACCATGGTCGATACACACATGACCATGGTCGATACACACATGACCATGGCCGATACACACATGACCATGGCCGATACACACATGACCATGGCCGATAAACACATGACCATGGCCGATACACACATGACCATGGCCGATACACACATGACCATGGCCGACACACACATGACCATGGCCGACACACGCATGACCATGGCCGATACACACATGACCATGGCCGATACACACATGACCATGGCCGATACACACATGACCATGGCCGATACACACATGACCATGGCCGATAAACACATGACCATGGCCGATACACACATGACCATGGCCGATACACACATGACCATGGCCGACACACGCATGACCATGGCCGATAAACACATGACCATGGCCGATACACACATGACCATGGCCGATACACACATGACCATGGCCGATACACACATGACCATGGCAGATTTCTTTCTTCGCTTTGTACAGGCATTTCAATAAAAAACTGACGGGATTAAGAAGCATTTGAAGATACCAAAGGGGTAATCAGAATCCATAAATCGAAGAAGAACAGACAACACAATGACCATAAGAAAAAGGACAAAAGGCCAAACACGATCTACAAAGCATACACATAAAACTAAAGATCGAGTAACATGAACCCCACTAAAAAAAGGAGGTGAACTCAGGTGCTCCGGAATGGAAGCACTACCTACTCCACTAGTGGCAGGGCTAAGCAAGTTTAATAGGCAATTTCTCTTTTATTTTCATGCAGTTTCACCATGTAACAGTTTAACATGTGAAAATGACGGATCCTGTGTAGTAAACAATGGAGTGGCTAACTGTTATTGTTACGGTGACTTTTCTGGTTCTAACTGTGAAGGTAAAGTACACGAGTTAGATGTAGATATATCAGTAAAGTGCATGAGTTAGATGTAGATATATCAGTAAAGTACATGAGTTAGATGTAGATATATCAGTAAAGTACATGAGTTAGATGTAGATATATCAGTAAAGTATATGAGTTAGATGTAGATATATCAGTAAAGTACATGAGTTAGATGTAGATATATCAGTAAAGTACATGGGTTAGATGTAAATATATCAGTAAAGTACATGAGTTAGGTGTAGATATATCAGTAAAGTACATGCGTTAGATGTAGATATATCAGTAAAGTACATGAGTTAGATGTAGATATATCAGTAAAGTACACGAGTTAGATGTAGATATATCAGTAAAGTACATGAGTTAGATGTAAATATATCAGTAAAGTACATGAGTTAGATGTAGATATATCATTAAAGTACATGAGTTAGATGTAGATACATCAGTAAAGTACATGAGTAAATAGACTCATTAACAGTGCTCACCTGTGTTTACATATTCTTTATTTGTAAGCAATCAGTACATAAGTTCTAACAACTCAGGCCATGTCGCAACAAAAACAAATAACAAGTTCTATAGCTAATGCAAAAGTTGACAAATTATCTATCGTTAATACAAAGAAACAACGTGCATTAAATCTAGCAAACATACACACTCATGCCTATCTAGTTCTTCTGATCACAGCGTATGCATTGATAATGAGCTTGACGAGATATATGAGTCACTAAAAGGGGTGTTAAAAAATCAGATCTGAAAGAAATCGTCACGGAAATATTTAAGCAATTGTCCGAAAGCTTGAAGAAAGAAATTAAGAAAGAAATAATGTATGAGATGAAAATCGAACTTGTTGAGAAAGTAAAATTTTAATTCACCTCCAAGATATCTAACCTCAATAATACATTGGACTCTATCGAATTCGGAAACTCTAATCTTCTGGAAGAAAGTCTCCACACTGAAATGAGGAAAATGAGAGTAGAAATTAACGAAAGCAACAAAAAAGCAACTGAAAGTGTTCGACTAGGAAACTGGAACGAACGATACTGCAGGGGAAAAAATGTTAAGATTTATCAACTACCAGAAAACCGCAACGAGGATCTACCGAACAGCTTACTTCGAACGTTAAAAGGAAAAAGTCGAATTACTAATCCATCCATCAGAAATAGTTGCCATGCATCGAATTTCAGGAAAAGACAGTAGTCCAAGTCCTATTCTTATAAAGTTAAAATTGGTGACGACATTACTAAACTAAACCAAAGCCTCTTAAATAGACTATGTTTACACGAAAGCATCACCAGCGCTTGGTATTTTAACTGACATGTGTTTGGAGCAGACGAGAATGGCGCAAGACACAGATTTGAAATTTTTGATGAGATTGCCAATAAACTGAAAAAATGAATAAAATTGTGTAGGAAACTTATCCATGTCTAATATTAGAATTACTTACTATTTATTTTCACATCTTTTGAATTATTTATATATCTAAGAATCAATATCTTTATAATATTAATTATAATATGCTACTAGATAGTATTGCCAAACTATTTTTTAATTAATGAACTCCGGATTTGTAATCATATCCATACGCGTTTGGTTCAACTTTTTAATTTCACAAGAATTTCCGGTTACTATTTCCCGAACTTTTTATTTATGCATGACAAAACCATTATCATCTACAATATATTAAAGGTAACATTTATTTAAATACCCCAGGGATGCTTTATAGCTTATTATAAAACAGTATATCATGACACTTAACACAGCCGTATTTATTATGTTATTAACATGATCTCTTATAAACTCTTATTTTCCTAAAACAATCAAAGATTTGAACAACCTATCTGACAGTGCTGTACATTGCAAAACTGTAACAGCATTCAAGACGGCCTTAACATCTTTGCGAGACTAAACAACCTAGCACACACACTCCCCGGATAAGTTATACTCGTTACCTGAGTTTATTTCCGGTACCATGCAGATGTATACAGTAGATACGATAACGTAACCCTCATTCCGCTTGTGTTCCAGTTAGGGTTACGAATCGGTCCCATTTAACGTATGGGAGCAAATTAAAATTTTCGTTAAGTGAATATTTCAACTTTCTTTTTGCATATCTGGTCATAACTTATTATTCCCTACAATTTTTAAGTAATGGTGATACGAAATAAGTGTTACAATACCTGTTTCTACCTTCACGGTCGATTTCGTTTTCGAAATTCTTCCTTGTCCGCCATGACACCTTACGTAGACTCTCACGATGGGCGGAGCCGATCCATATATGGATCTCAATGCCAAATATGGAAAACTTTTACTACGATTTTACTACTAAAATCGTAGTAAAATTGGTAATCAATCCAAATAAGGATATCTCTAAAACGAGGCAAATGCACATGAAATAGCAACTTGTAAACAAAATGTCGGACAGAAAGAAGATTTCATGCATTCAAATTTTCAGATGGATATAAGTCTACCATGGATTGATGCAGCGTTTACTTAACACCTCAAACTTTACCTAAATATATTTTTCTCACCCCTTGGATAAAGTAGTCCGTTAGTTTAGATGAAAAAGATTTTTCTATCTTACCCCGGCTCCAGGGTAAGACAAGCTACACACCGTTTTTCCCACAAAATTGTTTTCCATTGTTGAATTAAATTGTTGATTTATAGTGACTTGACAGTATTTTAAATGTATTTCACAATAAAATACAATAAAACACAGTGTATTTTATTTATAAATATATTATAAATGCTACTACAACAGCGATAAATGCCTGTACAAAAAATTATTTGACGTTGGTCAAAGGGAGGTAATTGTTTTTATTTACGTTAGTTACATAACAAGGGAGAGTACTCTATATTTTCTCATCGTAAACAAATATTGAAAAAAGAGGCAAACATCGTAAAAGGTGCAAGAGTTTGTTATTGTAGAATCTATCACAAGTTTGTTAACTTTATTATTTTGAACCTCTTTAAAGTTGTAAAATGAAAATCTTGTTTTATTTTATTACGTGGCATTTTGGTCCTGTGGGTGTGATACGGTTCGCAAATTAATGCACCAAACTACACAACAAGTAAACAAACATTGACACGGTAGAAACCTGACAAACCTCGTCCGATACGATTTAAATCTTACCCTCGGGTGTCACAGATTTTACTATCTTGCACCTCTCCCGGTGTTAGACCCTATATATCTTTCACCCCTGTTAATTTTTCCAACCATTTACAACGGAATTAGGACAAAAAAACCACCCGGTGTGAACCACTCCGGGCGCTGCTCCCATACGTTGAATGGGACCGATTCGTAACCCTCGCTGGGAGCAAAAGTGGACCGAGGGTTACGTTATCGTATCTAACAGATACAGATACAGATCTGACGAGGCTGTCACAAATTGCAGTAATCTCGTCGAGATTATTAGAATTCAGAAGAAATTTTCTACATCCTAATATCGTTTCAAGGCCTATCAAAGGTATTCTGGAAATTTAAAAAGTATTGAGTACTCTGAATGAGTTTATATACTATAATGAAGAAGAAGAAGAAGAAGACCCCCCGGTGAATTCCGATGGATATTTTGGCATGGACGAATCGTGTCAGGTAAGATTTCATATATAGATATATTTTCTAGTTCAAATCTGCAAAAATTATAATGTTTTGATGTTATAATAAAAACCTGTTATATTTAATCCCATATTTAACCACTAATTCTACTTCCAGTTTCACCATGTACAGCAAATCCTTGCAAAAATGATGGATCATGTACTGTTGTCAATGGCATTGCTAACTGTACCTGTCTGAATGACTGGGATGGTGTTACCTGTACAGGTGGGTATATCACAAGTATTAAGGCAATAATGATTTTAATTATATCATATATTTTAAAGTAGTCTTTCAAAATTTGAAATCTACAAAAGAGGACTTTGATGTGTATGGAAGCGTGGCATTTTCAAGACAGGTTATATTACCCATAATGGTCCACCGGCAGGTTTTCCATGTTATAACCTAACACCTACTCCATTGAGAGGGCACCCTTACCCACCACCTGGGGACACACTGGACAGCTTTTTGGGCGGATCCCGTCAATAATAGCAATTACATTCGAGACGGGACAATTATGTCTCAACTATTTACCTACAGTTGACTCTCGTTGTCTCGAACTCGGTTGACTCGAATTCCCGGTTGAGTCGAATTTTTATCGAAGTCCCGAACTTCGTTGTGTATAAATATATATAATTTGACTCCTGTGTAGTCGAAATCAGATGAGTCGAAATTTCGGTTGTCTCGAATAAAAGTTTTGGTCCCGAAATGTAGAAAACCATATTATTTACATTCGTTAAGTCAAATTTATCTGTCAAAACATGTGTATTACCTTGGGATTAAAATCGGATCACAGGTGAAACATCCGGTCATTGACTTTGACATTTTTACCTTATGCTATTTCACATGTTTATTTTAACAATCTGTCTAATTAATTAGTGATAATATTTGAATTGGCTTGGTATAATCTATTATGACACAGGTTAAATGTGTACAATAACAAATTATCGATTTATAATAAATGCGCTTGGGTCGGCATACATCAATGATTGTGAAAAGTACACAACGGAAGCGTTTTATCTATTGATTTATTTGTCGGAAATTAATTTTCATTAAAGATGTATAATTTCTCAATTTTGAGAGATTTGAAAAAAAATGTTACTCTTAATTAACTGTTGTAATAAAAGTGGAAATCACGCTATTTCTCAGAATTGGCGTTATTTTCGGTCGAGAAAAGTTTTATTTTACACTTTATGGAATCAATACAACACAACAGATAAACATAATCATACACACACAAAAAAAAGGATATCTAGCAGTTATCAGTCATTCCACAAGATTCAAAGAATTTAACAGAAAAAAAACCAGCAACAAAAACATCGAATAAGTTTTAAATCGTTCCGAGAATCTAGACATGCGATGCTGGTTTTAGCTCTTCAAAATTTTGCTCGAGTTGTCTCCCTTTCGTTGTTAAACAAACTACACTTCCAGTATTTTCATAGCTCCTCTTGAGTCGAACTACGGTTGACTCGAATTTTTTCCATGGTCCCATCGAATTCGAGATAACGAGAGTCAACTGTATTTCTTTATCATAAGAGAAATGTGACAAAAAAAAACTCCCAGTGACATCACTAATAAAATACATCTTATTTAGGTGGCGTTTTATTAATGTATTTGGTATACAGTCACTTAAGAGTCAAGGTTTAAGATACATCTTATTTAGGTGACGTTCTATTAATGTATTTGGTATACAGTCACTTAAGAGTCAAGGTTTAAGATACATCTTATTTAGGTGACGTTCTATTAATGTATTTGGTATACAGTCACTTAAGAGTCAAGGTGTAAGATACATCTTATTTAGGTGGCGTTCTATTAATGTATTTGGTATACAGTCACTTAAGAGTCAAGGTGTAAGATACATCTTATTTAGGTGGCGTTCTATTAATGTATTTGGTATACAGTCACTTAAGAGTCAAGGTGTAAGATACATCTTATTTAGGTGGCGTTCTATTAATGTATTTGGTATACAGTCACTTAAGAGTCAAGGTGTAAGATACATCTTATTTAGGTGACGTTCTATTAATGTATTTGGTATACAGTCACTTAAGAGTCAAGGTATAAGATACATCTTATTTAGGTGGCGTTCTATTAATGTATTTGGTATACAGTCACTTAAGAGTCAAGGTGTAAGATACATCTTATTTAGGTGGCGTTCTATTAATGTATTTGGTATACAGTCACTTAAGAGTCAAGGTGTAAGATACATCTTATTTAGGTGGTGTTCTATTAATGTATTTGGTATACAGTCACTTAAGAGTCAAGGTGTAAGATACATCTTATTTAGGTGGCGTTCTATTAATGTATTTGGTATACAGTCACTTAAGAGTCAAGGTGTAAGATACATTTTATATAGGTGGCGTTCTATTAATGTATTTGTTATACAGTCACTTAAGAGTCAAGGTGTAAGATACATCTTATTTAGGTGGCGTTCTATTAATGTATTTGGTATACAGTCACTTAAGAGTCAAGGTGTAAGATACATCTTATTTAGGTGGCGTTCTATTAATGTATTTGGTATACAGTCACTTAAGAGTCAAGGTGTAAGATACAATCAATTAGTAGAAACCTTGAAATTTTAAATAAAAGATTTTGAAAAGAGAAGAGAGGTTCTGAGTTATTGAGTGATTGAGTGATTGTTGTTTAACGCCAATTCAGCAATTTTTCAGCTATATTATGGCGAGAACAAGTTAATTTTCAATAAGATGATGATGAGGCCTTCTTTGTTAATTGTATTAGACCAACATTCTTAGTTCACTGACACAACAGTCTGCGGATAGACATGTCACTCCACTCGGACACATTATTCTGATTGCGAGCCAACCAGTCTTTGCTCTCTTTGTCCTTAATGCTGGGTGTTTAGAGGGGGAGCAACAAATTCCAATTTCATAGTCTTTGGTTTAACCCGACCGGGTCTCGAACCCACAATCTACAGCATTTGAGGCTAGCACTATAACCATTACACCACCTATGACATTGAGAGGTTCCGAATATGAATGTACGTTTAACTAATGTCATTCATTAGCAAATACAGTTTGCCATAAGAATGCATTTCTATTTCGACATCTAGTCAGATATTAAAATTCCTTTATAGGATTGAACCTGACGATATTGTAATTATATGTTTTGTAAATTTTTATGGAAATCAAATTATTTCATTGGACATACAGCAATTATTGATTTCATGAACTCAATCCATTCAAGGAAACATGTGATAATTGTTACATAAATCACACCCTTACATAGCAACGAGTGTCCATGTATATAGTGAATGCCAGTTGAAATCAAACTTTGCCGAACAGGAAAAGAAATAATCACCCGCTCGTCCGAAGTTTTTCTATTAGTGTTTTTTAATTCATAATTGTCAGACGACAGTCGAATTGTAAGTCACATGATCAACTTTTGTATCATAAAGCATTCAGTATAATAAACAAAATCATATTGTCCTTTGAAAAGGGGCGCTATGATTATTATTACGCTTCGTCTCTGGTGATATTTTCCCTCATGTGATAATGCTGTCATCCAAGGTCTGTATGTTTAAATTTGTAGGTTCAATTTTACTTTCACTTTCACCATGTACAAATAATCTTACTTTCAGTTTCACCATTTACAAATAATCCTACTTTCAGTTTCACCATGTACAAATAATCCTACTTTCAGTTTCACCATGTACAAATAATCCCTGTCAAAATGGAGGGACATGCAGTATTGTGGATGGTTTTGCAAACTGCACCTGCTTGAATAACTGGAGTGGAAATACCTGTACAGGTGGGTACAAGTCGATACAATAAAGATTGTTGACAACTCGCTGATTGAAAAAAAGAATGGACCATGGGTAATTTGTTTATGGCTTCTTAAAATATGTATCAGTTGTGTTGTCTTGTCCATCAGAATAATGCTGTTTTGTATTTTCTGCTTTCATTAATTGTATTGCACCGTTATCTTGAAATATATGTTCGATTCTTCCAATTAAACAGCTTGAGAAAAGCTTGAAGATAGTAAAGATCTTATTATACAATTCTATGGACAAAATGAAAAAAAAATCAATGGTTGACCAAATACTACACAAAATATTAAATATTAAGCAACGAGAACCCGCTAAGACATAACCCCACTAAGACAGAACCCCACTAAGACAGAATCCCGTTAAGACAGAACCCCGCTAAGACAGAACCCCACTAAGATAGAACCCTCCTAAGACAGAACCCCACTAAGACAGAACCCCGCTAAGACAGAACCCCACTAAGACAGATCCCCGCTAAAACAGAACCCCACTAAGACAGAACCCCACTAAGACAGAACCCAGCTAAGACAGAACCCCACTAAGACAGAACCCTGCTAAGACAGAACCCCATTAAGACAGAACCCCACTAAGACAGAACCCCGCTAAGACAGAACCCCACTAAGACAGAACCCCACTAAGACAGAACCCAGCTAAGACAGAACCCCACTAAGACAGAACCCCACTAAGACAGAACCCTGCTAAGACAGAACCCCACTAAGACAGAACCCCGTTAAGACAGAACCCCGCTAAGACAGAACCCCACTAAGACAGAACCCCGTTAAGACAGAACCCCACTAAGACAGAACCCCACTAAGACAGAACCCCACTAAGACAGAACCCCGTTAAGACAGAACCCCACTAAGACAGAACCCCATTAAGACAGAACCCCACTAAGACAGAACCCAGCTAAGACAGAACCCCACTAAGACAGAACCCCGCTAAGACAGAGCCCCGCTAAGACAGAACCCCACTAAGACAGAACCCTGTTAAGACAGAACCCCACTAAGACAGAACCCCACTAAGACAGAACCCCGCTAAGACAGAACCCTGCTAAGACGGAGGAGGAGGGTATATTTATGTGCTCTGAGAGGGCACACAGGTAAGTTTTAATTCAATTCATGAATTCCTTTTTGAAATATGAAATATTTTATTTTTGATAGCTGATTTATTCCCATATTATCACAGAATATATTGTTGTTGTATGGTTCTGTTTCTGTCTATGCTTTGTATATGGTATGCTAAAACTAAACTGGTTCTCAAATACTTATGACATCAATCATGCCTTGTCTTGACCGCATTTCATATTGTACGACATCTAATTACAGTTTCACCTTGTACAAGTGTAGCATGTCAAAATGAAGGATCCTGCAGAGTTTATAATGGAGTAGCCAGCTGTTTCTGTAAGGGAGACTTTACTGGTTCTTATTGTGAAGGTAAGATTAAGATATATAAGATCTGGTAAATAATAGTAAACACCTCTATATGAATATTGGTGATGGCGTAGGCCGGAGTATATGGTATATCATTTTATAAGTACCGGTATATAAAATAGTTAGATATGTTTATCCACTTTGTTCTGATAGATTTGATATTCTTAATCAGTAACAAATATAAGAAACTATAACCAGCTATTAATAATCAATTATCAAAATCACAGAAGGAAACAAATTTGATACACCCAACACACCAATACATGACCGCTCACTTTCCTCCATGCCATGTTGCTCTAGTTACACAGAGATTTCAATAAGGGCCGGCAACCGGCGATATGTCACCGCTTCAAACGAGTGAAATCGCCGGTTCGACTGTTAGAAACTAAAATATTTTTTCATTAAATAAAAGAAATATACAATATTTATTCACCCCCCCCCCCCTTTATCATGTAGGCACTTCAAATTTCAATTCAGCCTGTTCAATACAATCTTATTGAATACCCTGGTTACATACCCGGCGATATAAGTCATAAATGGAACATATCAGTGGGTGTGTGTGACACAGATATTGCCTAATGCTTAACCAAGGCATGGTGTCGACGGTACAACTTTCGAAATGATGACTCCAACTTAACCACTTGGGTCAGTATTTTCATTATTAGTACCCCTAACTATGATGCATGTATATTGAGTTCTATTAGAAGAGTTTGAAGATACCAAAGGTGAAGTGAGAATCTGTGAATCGAAGAACAGACAAGACAATACAATGGCTAAAGGAAAAGGTACAATAGAACAAACAGTGATCTACAAAACACTCCACAGAAAAAAAGATCGAGCAAGAAGAATCATCAAAAAACGGGATGAACTCATGACTAGTGACACCTATTTGGATAGAGACTTAGTCAGGCAAGATGACTTAATCTGTTTTTACTTTGTATATCATAGATAGTCCCTGTACACCTGGGCTATGTCTGAACAATGGAACATGTACAGTTACGTCAGATGGAGGAGCTAACTGTACCTGTGATGGAGACTGGACTGGTAATATATGTGACTGTAAGTATGCTTAAAAATAATGGTCTCTTATAACCAACAGATTCTATCTTCCTATCTAGTTTATAGGATTGTAAGCATATCTGTGAATATTAAATCAGTACACTTCGATCCATGTTATATTACTATTTTATGTTAAATATTTGATTCTAAGAAATTGATGACCTATTTCTTCTGGTCTCCCACGAATACCATTAATTTCTTAAGATGTTTATGACAGTTTTGATTTTGTCTAAATATTAATGGGTTTTTTTACCAACAGACTCTACCATCCATTCTAACAGTCAGTGAACAACGAGCATTCATTGACCCTGCTACTGTCCATGTTTATTTTGTCATTCATATTTGTGATAGTTTTGAGTGGAAGTGAAAATGTGCAGATTTGTTTTTACCATTTGGTTATATTTTTATTGCCGTTGGAAACCCAATTATCCCACAGAGAGGATAGGGATCCCATGTCTGTGCCCATTGTGGTCTTTTTGTGCTTCATGATTTCCAGTGAGAGGTCCATTGTTCGTTTTGTTGATGTTGATGTCATTGTGAACATTACCGTTTAAACTTTCTTTTCATAATTATACTGTAAAATATACAATAATTTAAACCAATTAATTCATATGAATTCATTTAATCAAATAGCAGTATTAATGCCTTTTTATGATAATTGTAACATATCATATGAATGCAGAGGGAATTCCAAACAAAATATCTTTGTAAAATATTTAGGTATTTTTTCGTATAGCAGATATACTACCAAGGAATATTTAAATCATGTACATGACAAATATTTAATTCCCATACAAATATGATAAAGTATGAGCAAGGTACAATGTCAAAATTAAAATCAGTGGGTATTTCCTTTTGTTAAAATTGTGCTTTCAGTTTGATCAGAAAAAAATCCTACATTCGCTTTCAGTTTCACCTTGTACAAATAATCCATGTGAAAATGGAGGGACATGCAGTGTTGTAGACGGTGTGGCTACCTGTGATTGTTTGAATAACTGGAGTGGAAATACCTGTACAGGTAAATATTGAACTTGATAATTAGGGTGTTAATAAAAGATGATATGTTTTTTGAGAAAAAAATGCTTGATGGGAAGTTTGATCATGCCTTACAAACAGAGCTAAAATGATGTTAAGGTTATTACATAACACCTTCTGAAAATAAAGTAAAATAAAAGTATATAGGTTGTAATATATAGTCATTATTGATTTCTTGACCTATGTAACCTTATTAAGTCTCCCAAACAAAGTTTGGGGAACTTATTGTTTTTGCTCCGTTTCTTATTATTATTTTTATTTTTATTATTATTATTCTTATTCTTTCTTTCCGCGAAGCATGAACTTGTCCACGGCAGATCTCAGGAACTACAGGACAGAATTTCATGAAACTTGGTGGAGTTATAGATATATGTTTCTAGTTGATCCTAAAGTTTTCAGATTTGTGGTAAAGGGGGTCAAAGCCATATGTTTGGGGGTTCAAAGGGGGTGGGGGTTACTATAGAATCCTATGGGAAACTTGAAATTTCGTACATTAATGTTGATAACTTCTAACTGGATAATGATAGAGACATAAATTTTGACATAATGATAGGTCACCATTAGAGGAGCAATTCTGCCTTTTCAAAATTTTCAAGATGTCTGCCATTTTCAAAATGGCTGCCAAAACACGGCATAAAAATGGGGGGTAAAAATTCAACATTGTCCGATATCATCAAAATTTGATATGTGGGTAGATAGTGTCAGTGGCCGGTTTGGGAGACTTCCATAATCATAGTATTGATTTTATGTTTCACTGTTGTTGTTTATGTTCTCAACAGTATTTCATCTATTCATCACGAGAGAAAAAAATTACAAGCAAAAATATTTTTGTGTCCCCGCCACTAAGTGGCCGAGACATATAGTGCTACCCATGTACGTCATTCTGTAATTCCGAAATAAAACAGTTGTCACCACTTTTTTTTCGCTATGCTTGGAGATATTGACTTGATTTTTGGTATGTGAGTGTATAATAATGAGTTACAAATCAAGTTAACATTTTGTTCCGGTCCAATGATTTTTGGCTGAGTTATGGCCCTTGGACTTTGAAATTTGGCCTAATATTTAGTTGTCACCACTTTATTTCACTATGATTTGAGATATTGACTTGATTCTTGGTATGAGAGTGTATAATCATAAGTTACAGATCAACTTTGAAATTTGTTCCGGTTGAATGATTTTTGGCCAACTTACAGCCATTGGGCTTTGGAATTTGGCCAAATATTTAGTTGTCACCTCTTTATTTCACTATGATTTGAGATATTGACTTGATTTTTGGTATGAGAGTGTATAATCATAAGTCACAGATCAACTTTGAAATTCATTCCGGTTGAATGATTTTGGGCTAATTTACGCACCTTGGACTTTTAACTTTGGCCAAATATTTAGTTGTCACCACTTTATTTCACTATGAATGATTAGTTACAGATCAAGTTTAGCTTTTGTTCCTCAGACCATATGACACTTTTAATTCAGAAAAAAATTCAATGACTATTAAAAGGTAATGTTTTATAGGTATAGGACTTTTTATTCATATGCAAGTGTTGTAGATTCCTGATCATATCAAGATTTGTTCAGGCAATATTGTTTCCTTGAATAAATCTTGTGAATTTAAGGAGGCTTGAGGATACAGATCTTAACAATAGTTTGTTATTCTTAGCCTATTACTGAGGGAATTAAAAAAAGGTGAAACATTTGCGAGCCTCCTTAATATTAATATTCATGGCGGGGACAATCGTGTCATTCCGACACATCTGGTTTGGATTTTCAATCTTTCAACTCGGGATGTACCTGATGATGGTTATTCTAGAAATGCGTTGTGCTCACTAGGTTTGGTATCTATGTTTTCATAAGTTAGTTCCTAGATACTGCTTGTCATGTCCTTGTCTAAGTCATACTACATTCATTCTTGTAATATCTTATAACTTTTCTTCTTGCAGTATATGTTAAAGATTTAATGTTTTAAATGTAAATTAATTCCAGTGTCACCTTGTACAAGTATAACATGTCAAAATGAAGGATCCTGCAGGGTAAACAATGGAATAGGTAGCTGTTTCTGTAAGGGAGACTTTACTGGAGTTAACTGTGAAAGTAAGTTGTTGCAATAAATAATAGTTAATTTCTACATATGCACAACACTGGTTCTGACTGCAGCTAATTGTGAAGGTAGGGTGTTGCAATAAGTAATAGTTAATATATAGAGAATAATGCATAGTTAATATCTCCGTATAAAAACTCAGGGCCAATCTGTTTATTTTGGGTTATGTCATGGAGAATATATTCCAACTAGATTCTTAAAAATAATCAGGAGACCCCAGACCCGTAATGTTTAGAAAGCCAAATGAGATAACATTTATCAAAGAATAAAAAAAAAAAATTTCAGCACACATACTTTAAATATTTCAATGTCTTTCAAGTATCCGAAATGTTCACATATGGTCTTTCTGATTTGTAATTACGTGTGGTCGATTCGTTAGTAGTTTTTTTTTGTATTGCGAGGATATATTTTAAAAGTTCACGTACTCATTAGTTCTAAGCATAGATTATGCCAGATTTGAAATACTTGTATCATGCCTTGTTATATATATTGATCAATTACTTATTTAAACCAACTGTTGATATTTAAAAAAATAAAGTTTACTATTAAGAGTCATATATATTAATTATATAATATAATAATGTGGTCACCGTAGCTGGGTAGTTAAACGAAAGTTTTATAACTCAAAGCAGGGATTCGATATCCACAAGTCACAAAATATTTGCATCACGTTTTAAACCTAAAATGGTAAAAGTTTAAAGTTCATATATGCCAAAGCAAAAGAATAAACTAGATTCTTAAAAAGTAATCCACTGTCCAATCAATAGTGTGACGTCAGAGAAATGTATGATAAAATTATCATTACATGCCTACCCTGATGATGATTCAGTAAATTGTACAGAAACAATTGATGAGCATCAGTAGGCCTCTTTATATCCAGTTTATGGGTAAACAGCTGTGTTTTTAGAGCAGTACATACAGATGGGTATTACGTAATTACTATTAATTAGAGCGTACCTTATTAAATTAACGAAAAAAAACAAAAACGGTGGTGAACTCATGTGTTTTAGAGGGATAGGCAGAAGAACACATTAACATTGCTTTGCTCTATTTGTTGTTTTCTATAGTTAGTCCATGTACACCGGGGCCATGCTTGAACAATGGAACATGTACAGTAACGTCAGATGGTGAAGCTAATTGTACGTGTGACGGAGACTGGACCGGTAATATTTGTGACTGTAAGTATCCTTAAAAGTAATGGACTTTAGCCAATATATTATAGCTTCCCATCTAGTAGTCATTTAAATATGACCATTCATTGACCTTGCTATTGTACTGTCTATGTTTATGATGTCATTCAGTTTTTTAGATAGTATGCAGTCTCTATCAGAGGAAGCGATTCTGTGCAAGTTTTTCTTTATTATTGGTTTACATCTTTGTTGCTGTTGGAGACCCAAATATCAAAAATGGAAAGGTTGGCATCCCATTTTAATGTGGGAGTAAACAGAAGTAACAGGAGAAAACCACCGATCTGCGCACGTCATTTAAAAACTTTATCACATAATGTTGCATCGAGTACACTCTGCCGTAAGCGGGATTTGAACTCACAACTTAAGTGGTGATAGGCGCTGATTGCATAGGTAGTTGTAAATTTAACTACCATGCGATCACAATCGCTATGGCCCCTATTTTTATATATATTATCATGTCGCTGTTTCACTGCTTGAGTAGAATTTACCTCTTTTAGTGAATTGCCATATATGCCTAATATAACAATTGGAACTTGTATGTTGTCCTTGTAGTCCGACATTTTCAATCTATCCATGCTCAAATAATGCTACTTTCAGGTTCACCATGCACTAACAATCCCTGTCAAAATGGAGGAACGTGCAGTGTTGTAGACGGCTTTGCTAGCTGTGCCTGTTTGAATAACTGGAGTGGAAGTACCTGTACCGGTTAATATTGAACTTGATAATCATATAATTAAGATATTAAATAGAGATAATATTCCGTTTCAGAAAATATTGCATTGTTGGAAGTTTTATCTCACCACATGCACACACCAACAAACACACACTTAATTAAAATGATGTTTAGGTCATTAGCCAAACACTTAAATTAAAATGATGTTTAGGTCATTAGCCAAACACTTAAATTAAAATGATGTTTAGGTCATTAGCCAAACACTTAAATTAAAATGATGTTTAGGTCATTAGCCAAATACTTAATGAATATAAAATGAAAGCACAGTAGATTGTGACATAGGCCAAGTAATACTCATTCCAATATCAGTCTTGTTAATTTATAGGTGATTGTGATTTTCGAACTTATTTAACCTTATATTTCGTATTATTTTTATTAGCTCACCTTGCCAAAGGCAACGTGAGCTTTTGCCATCACTTGGCATCCGTCATCTGTCGTCCGTTAACTTTTCACATTTTAATCTTCTCCTCAGAAACACCCTCAGCCAAATGAACTGAAACTTGGTAGGAAGCATGTATGGAAGGTCCTCTCTAAAGATTGCTCATTTTTGTCCCGATCCATTAACAAACATGGCCACCACAGGCAATTCTTGTTTCTGATTGGCTGATTTAAAAAAATCTTCTCCTCTGAAACCGCCTGGCCAAATGAACCGTAACTTGATAGGAAGCATCTATGGAAGGTCTTCTATAAAGATTGCTCATTTCGTCTCGATCCGTTAACAAACATGGCCACAACAGGCAATTCTTGTTTCTGATTGGTTGGTTTCTAAAAAATCTTCTCCTCTGAAACTGCTTAGCCAAATGAACCGTAACTTGGTAGGAAGCATCTATGGAAGGTCCTCTATAAGGATTACACATTTTGTCCCGACCCATTAACAAACATGGCCACCACAGGCAATTCTTGTTTCTGATTGGATGATTTCTAAAAAAATCTCCTCTGAAACTGCTTAGCCAAATGAACCGCAACTTGGTAGGAAGCATCTATGGAAGGTTCAGTATTAAGTTTCCTCAAAGCAGAATGAAAGGTGAGCGACACAGGGTCAGCCCACTGAGCCTCTAGTTATGTTCCCCTGCTGTTGTTTTGTCTGTCCTGGTTGTGAAGAGAACATCATGCAAGTAAAAAGATAACAATATACTGAAGTAAGAACCAGCATAGGCAATCAAGATATAATGAAAGAGTCACAACCCCCCCCCCCCCCCCCCCCCCTCCAAATTATGACTTAAGGCCACCATCGATCAATTCAAGCAAACTGTCACTCAATAGTGTTGCTGTACATTATCGTTTATGAACAAATGTAAGCTTGATATTATCCACATATAAGGCATTCATCATTTTAGCTTCATGTACTATGGTCTATTTCATTCGTCATGCACGGAGGTGTTTCTCTTAGAGGGGGGAGAAATTATTTCTATTGGGGGATGTAACCCTTTTGTACTTGGTGTAATAAATGCTTTCTATTATTGTATTATAAAATTATCATATTTATAGTTTGAAAAAAGAAATGAAAACATAGATGTCTAGTTTAGTGCACGAGACGCGTATCTGAAATAGTCTTTATCAGGTACGCACAAAATCTAAATATTGGAAAACCTAATAATTTGAAAGTCTTTGAGAGCAATAAGATCAAAGGGCCAAAATCGGCTAAGGTCACCTAAGTAAGTTTGAAATTAATATACATGTAATTTAATTAATAGAACCTGTTTGTTTACTTCTTGCAAAAATTACATCTGCTCCAAAGTAATTAAGGGAAGATGTTTGCATCAATTCACAACATTGCATTTTGAAGTGGATAAAAATATTATGTTATTGTGAATATCCGATGTATTTATAAATGATAATAGAATACTGTATTGCTGTATGTAATCGTTATTATTTCTATCATCACTTTGAGCCAGAATTTATGGTTCGCATATATACGTTTGTATTACTATCACTGGGTCAATACCTCTTCTGGTGGAATATTAGTCCCAGAGGGTATCATCCGCCCAGTAGTGAGTGCTTCGGTACTGACATGGTTTATTAGATATATTTATTATTGAAATTTATAGTTTCTAAATATTCCAATTAAATTTTAAAACTAACCTCCTGTAGCCATAGGTGAATATGGCTGATTTTGGCTATCCTATTTAGCTCCTTTAATTTGGTTTTATTGCTCACAAAGATTTTAAAGTTACTTTGATTTCCAATCTTCCGTAATCCAGAAAAGTGTTGTGTGCACTAAGTTTGGTATCTACGTTTTTATAAGCTAGTTCCTGAATTCTGCTCGTCATGTCCTTGTCTAAGTAATACTACATTCACCCTTTTGATACATGTATCATCATTTTTCTTCTTGTGGTATATTTTAAAGATTTAATGTTTTAAATGCAAATTAATTCCAGTGTCACCTTGTACAAGCATAACATGTCAAAATGAAGGATCCTGCAGAGTAAACAATGGAATAGGTAGCTGCTTCTGTAAGGGAGACTTTACTGGAGCTAATTGTGAAAGTAAGTTTTTATAATAAGAAATAGTTATTATGAAGAGTTTTGAAGATACCAAAGGGTTAACCGAAGCCAACACAATGGCCAAGAGAAAAAGTACAACAGGACAAACATCGATCTACAAAACATACACATAGAACTAAAGATTGAGTAACACGAACCCCAATAAAAACCGGAATAAACTCAGGTGCTCCGTATAAACAACACTGGTTCTGACATGGGCCAGACCTTATATGGTGGGTTATTATATGGTCATTACAGGCATAAAGTGATGATGATATACAAATGTAGTAAATTGTACAGAAACGATTGACGAGCATCAGTAGACGTCTTTATATCTAGTTTATTGGTAAACAGCTGTGAATCTAGAGTACGTACCTACAGGGTGTATTGCGTGATTGCGAAAAATCTGAGCATATATGAAATAAACGTTAGCGGATATCAAAGGGGCAATCAAAAATGGACAAATCAGAGAAACTGAAAGCATAGGGTATACAAGACGAAGGAAAACAAAACAAAAACACAACATAATTTGTTTTGGCCATCAACATAAGAAGCAAACACAAATAACGTAAATAAGACATGAGCCCTCCTACAAACAACCAGAGGTAAAGATGAAGAGAACATCATAACAGACATCACAACACGGAATCAGGATGTAAAGATACATAATAGGACAACACACAAAAGATGAAAGTTACTCACAAACAAAAAAAAGAAAAAAAGTCTTTTGGAGGGATAGACAGAAGAGCACATTAACATTGTTTTGCTCTATTTTTGTTTATTTATAGTTAGTCCATGTACACCAGGGCCATGCTTGAACAATGGAACATGTACAGTAACTTTTGATGGTGAAGCTAATTGTACGTGTGACGGAGACTGGACCGGTAATATTTGTGACTGTAAGTATGCTTAAAAGTAATGGACTTTAACAATCTTATTCTACTACCCTAACTAGAAATCAGTTAACTACGAGTGTTCATTGATCCTAATATTGTATGTTGTCATTCATTTTCGTGATAGTACATGTGGTATCTTTGAGACGATGCAAATAATTATATGGAAGTTTTTTTTTATGGCTTATTTATATCTTTGTTGCTGTTGGAGACCAAGGTATCGAAAAAGCAAGGGTAGGAATCCCACTGACCGTTTGTTCCTGCCATATTTGTGTGTGTGCAAGTCAGGGTATGAATTTCTAACATTATGCTTGATGGTCTTTTTAGTGTTTCTGTGTGTGATAATAATACCTAAAAACTTCACAATACCTATATAAATACGGAAGATGTTTCTTTACTTTTTGAAGTATGACACCTTTGACGATTTACATTAACACTGGTTTTTTAATTGTGCATATTTTTACCGTTTCGTCAATCATGCATATGGAATTGTAGAACAGTGAGTTGACAATAATTTGTTTTTATTTTTTTTGTGGACATCTATGGGTCTGAAAATAAGTAAAAGGACAATAAAGAACTATGGTTTCCTATCCCGTTCATACGTACCTTTATTGTGTAAAATCAATCTTTTTATGATATTTAAATTTGCTCCATGTTTGGGCATTCATAAAAACGTAGATATCAAAATTAGTGCACACGGTGCGTTTATGGAATAACCTTCATCAGGTACGCTCAAGATCCACAGATAGGAAAGATATAATTTAAAATTGTTAAGTCACTGTAACCAAAAGTCCTCAGCAGGATAACCAAAATCTACAAAGGTCACATGTTTGTAATTTACAGTTCCTACATAATAAAATTGATTAAAAGTTAGGACATAGTAAACATTTGGATATTGGACCCAAAGACTTTAAAAAGTATCTGACTTTCCAATCATTTGATTATGCACATACCTGATGGAGTCGGGTTATTACAGATAGGCATCGTCAGAACTATATCAAATATCTGAGTTTTAGTTTAATTTTCATTTCTGTTATGTTTCATTGCATGACAAAATTATGCAGTTCTATTACAAGTGCAATTGTATATAATATTTGTGTCAAGTACTGTCTTGCTTGTAGTCCGACATTTTCATTTTATCCATGCTCAAATAATGCTACTTTCAGGTTCACCATGTACTAACAATCCCTGTGAAAATGGAGGGACATGCAGCGTTGTAGATGGCTTTGCTAGCTGTGCCTGTTTGAATAACTGGAATGGACAAACCTGTACAGGTAACTTGATAATTATGATATTAACTAGAGATAACATTCCGTTTCAGGAAATGGTGCATTGTGGGAAGTTTGATCTTACCTCAAACACACACACACAAACATGCATTTAAAATGATGTTATGTCATTGGCCTACTGATTATGACGTAAAACACAGTTCATGTATATTAGTGGAGGGGTGTGGCATGGAGCAAGTAGTACTCATCATTTTGAAGCATCCGATATCAGTATTGTTAATTTATAGTCGTTTGTGATTTTCGAACTTATACTACCTTATTTCGTATTAATTTTAAGTTGTTGGTTTCTCTGTCCTGGTTATGTTCTCAACAGTATTTCATCTATTTTTATGAAGAAAAAAAAATTACAAGCAGAAAAATTATTTGATTTCCAGTCTTTCGACTCTGGGCATTCCTGATGAGGGTTATTCCTGAAACGTGTTGTGTGCACTACATTGGATATTTACGTTTTTCATAAGTTAGTTCCTAGATACTGCTTGTCATGTCCTTGTCTAAGTTATACTACATTCACCTTTTAATACCTTATAGCTTTTCTTCTTGCAACATAATTTAGATATTTAATGTTTTAAATGCATATAATTCCAGTGTCACCTTGTACAAGCATAACATGTCAAAATGAAGGGTCCTGCAGAGTAAACAATGGAATAGGTAGCTGCTTCTGTAAGGGAGATTTTACTGGAGCTAATTGTGAAAGTAAGTTTTTATAATAAGAAATAGTTATTTTGAAGAGTTTGAAGATACCAAAGGGTTAACCAAAATCTGTAAACCGAAGCCAACACAATGGCCAAAAGAAAAAGTACAACAGGACAAACAACGATCTACAAAACATACACATAAAACTAAAGATCGAGTAACACGAACCCCAATAAAAACCGGAATGAATTTGGGTGCTCCGTATAAACAACACTGGTTCTGACATGGGCCAGACCTTATATGGTGGGTTATTATATGGTCATTAAAGGCATAAAGTGATGATGATATACAAATGTAGTAAATTGTACAGAAACGATTGACGACCATCAGTAGTCGTCTTTATATCTAGTTTATTGGTAAACAGCTGTGGATCTAGAGCACGTACCTACAGGATGTATTGTGTGATTGCAAAAAATCTGAGCATATTTTATGAAATAAACGTTAGCGAATACCGAAGGGGCAATCAAAAATGGACAAATCAGAGAAACTGAAAGCATAGGGTATACAAGACGAAAGAAAACAAAACAACACAACAAAATTTGTTTTGGACATCAACATAAGAAGCAAACACAAATAACGTAAATAAGACATGAGCCCTCCTACAAACAACCAGAGGTAAAGATGAAGAGAACATCATAACAGACATCACAACACGGAATCAGGATGGAAAGATACATAATAGGACAACACACAAAAGATGAAAGTTACTCACAAACAAAAAGAAGAAAAAAAGTCTTTTGGAGGGATAGACAGAAGAGCACATTAACATTGTTTTGCTCTATTTTTGTTTATTTATAGTTAGTCCATGTACACCAGGGCCATGCTTGAACAATGGAACATGTACAGTAACTTTTGATGGTGAAGCTAATTGTACGTGTGACGGAGACTGGACCGGTAATATTTGTGACTGTAAGTATGCTTAAAAGTAATTGACTTTAACAATCTAATTCAACTACCCTAACTACTAGTGTTCATTGATCCTAATATTGTATGTTGTCATTCATTTTCGTGATAGTACATGTGGTATCTTTGAGACGATGCAATATATGGAAGTTTTTTTTTTTTATCGCTTATTTATATCTTTGTTGCTCTTGGAGACCAAAGTATCGGAAAAGCAAGGGTAGGAATTCCACTGACCATTTGTTCCTGCCATATATGTGTGTCTGTGTAAGTCAGGGTATGAATTTCCAACATTATGCATGATGATCTTTTTAGTGTTTTTGCAATTTAAATACAGAAGATGTTTCTTTACTTTATGACACCTTTGACGATTTATTTTTACACTGTCTGATTATTTAATTGTGCATATTTTTACCGTTTCGTCAATCATGCATATGGAATTGTAGAACAGTGGATTGACAATAATTTGTTTTTAATTTTTTTGTGGACATCTATGGGTCTGAAACTTTGATTAAAAAAATAAGTAAAAGGACAATAAAGAACTATGGTTTCCTATGCCTTTATTGTGTAAAATCAATCTTTTATAATATCTAAATTTGCTTCATGTTTGGGCATTCATAAAAACGTAGATATCAAAATTAGCATACACGGTGCATTTATGGAATAACCTTCATCAGGTACGCTCGAAATCCAAAGATAGGAAAGACAGATAATTTAAAATTGTGAAGGCACTGTAACCAAAAGTCCTCAGCAGGATAACCAAAATCTACAAAGGTCACATGTTTGTAATTTACAGTTCCCACATAATGAAATTGATTAAAAGTTAGACATAGGTAAACATTTGGATATTGGACCCAAAGACTTTAAAAAGTATCTGACTTTCCAATCATTTGATTATGCACGTACCTGATGGAGTCGGATTATTACAGATAGGCATCGTCAGAACTATATCAAATATCTGAGTTTTAGTTTAATTTTCATTTCTGTTATGTTTCATTGCATGACAAAATTATGCAGTTCTATTACAAGTGCAAATGTATATAATATTTGTGTCAAGTACTGTCATGCTTGTAGTCCGATGTTTCCAATCTATCCATGCTCAAATAATCTTACTTTCAGGTTCACCATGTACTAACAATCCCTGTGAAAATGGAGGAACATGCAGCGTTGTAGACGGCTTCGCTAGCTGTGCCTGTTTGAATAACTGGAGTGGACAAACCTGTACAGGTAACTGTTGAACTTGATACAGAGAAACCTGTGTAAACCGACATCCATTGGGACCATGTTTCACGGCCGGCATTGACAGTGGGCCGGTTTATACAGTGTTTATTATCTGAATATCGTATAAGTGGTTTTTTTCGCGTGAGCCAAATTTCGCGATTTTCTTCCAGATTGGTGAAATTTTTTTAGCGGTACTTAATTTTTGCAATCCTGAGTTTTAACCAAATTCAAATTTTAGCCGATTGACCGCTATATTAGAATTACATTGTCTGAATTGGTTGACCAACAATTCAAAATAGGAAATGTTTTGAAATAATTGACTATCGTAATTTCTTATGCATAATGCACGGGATTTTGTCCAGATTCTTTATTTTGCAGGAGGAGTGCGCATTATAAACGAAAATATTTATTACTGGCAAATATTTTCGTATTTGTTTACTTCTTTGGACACTATTCCACAAAATCATTAAATGCGTATAATACTTTTTAATTATTCAGAGAATTAATACTCTAGTGCAGTTGTGTTTTGAACCAGTAAACGTTTACAGTTGATATGAAATAAACTAAAAATATAAGTGTGACTATATCTAACTGTGCATAAAATAATCAATAATGTTGTCTATAAGATTGAATGTGTGTATGTATAAAGGTGTCATAATTACTTAGTGTATAATTAGACTGCCAGACTGTGTTTACACAAGCTTTCAATGATTGAAATAAAAAGAAGAAAAAAGGAATTAAATGTATTTGTCAATTTTTATGTCAAGTCTGGAAGTTTGATTACTCCCAGCTGTGAAGTATAATCCGATTAACAATAAACTATCTCAGTTATGATTGTATGGCTTGGATGCTAGTTCAATAAGGCATTGTTTGTTGTTCATTCATGATCATTGTCAACATACAAATGTATGCATTGTTTTCGGGAAGGATTCCCCTCACGTTGGATATTTTAAAAGCGTCATTTCAACAACTTTAAGAATGACAGTGACCATGTAATTGTTAAATATTCACTATACAGTCATACTACCATATATCTTACACAATTATTTAAGAAAATAAAAAAATGGTGGAAATTTACGCGGATTCTTTTTTTTTTGCTGATCGATGACTCACGAATAAAGCGAAAATTAGGTACCTGCGAAAAAAAAACACTTGTACAGGGTATTTCATCTTGATTAACTTTTCTCTTTTTAGGTGTTGATTCCATGTGTGTTTAACATTTAATGAACATTTAAACATTAACCACATGAGTTACCAGTGATCACTAATTACAGGTGTGTTAATATACACACTTCGATAAACACTTTCCCCTTCAATTACTACCGATCGATATTCACATATGTAATTACATGGTTGATTGATCTGATCATGACCGGTTTACAGAGATAAATTATAACAGTAATTAGTATTGGGACTGCAAGTCAAGGCCGGAATTCGGAATGTGCAGTGTCCAGTTTATTCAATGATTTTTAATAAAGATTATTAAAGAAAAAACTGGGGACTTGAATTTTAGATCAGAATGGACAGGATTCCGGTTTAGTCAGGTTTCACTGTAATTATATAATTATGATATTAACTAGAGATAACATTCCGTTTTAGGAAATCATGCTTTATGGGAAGTTTGATCTTACCTCACACACCGCACACACACACACATTTAAAATTATGTTTATGTCATTGGCCAAATACATACTGATTATAAAAGGAAAGCACAGTTCATGTATATAAGTGGAAGGGGTGTGGCATGGAGCAAGTAATACTCATCATTTTGAAGCATACGATATCAGTATTGTTAATTTATAGGCATTTGTGATTTTCGAACTTATGCAATCCTGATCGCGATATAATGAAAGGGATGCCGGCTCCCCCCCCCCCCACCCGAGTATTAGCTGATTTTGACTATCATATCTAGGTTTTATTGCTCCACAACACTTTAAAATTATTTGGCTTTTTCCCGAATACTGTTTCCCATGTACATGTTACATTCACCCTTTTAGTATCGTATAACTTTTCTTGCAGTATATTTTAAAGATTTAATAGTTTATATGCAAATTAATTTCAGTGTCACCTTGTACAAGTATAACATGCCAAAATGAAGGATCATGCAGGGTAAACAATGGAATAGGTAGCTGTTTCTGTAAGGGAGACTTTACTGGAGCTAATTGTGAAAGTAAGTTGTTGTAATAAGTAATAGTTAATATGAAGAGTTTGAAAATACAAAGGGGTAATCAGAATCCGTAAATCACAGGACAGACAACACAATTGCCAATAGAAAAATATACAAAAGGACAAACAAAGATCTTTAAAACGTTATACATAAAACTAAAGATCGAGCAACACAAACCCCAGTAAATATGGGGTTGAACTCAGGTGCTCCATATAAACAATACTGGTTCTGACATTGGCCAGACTTTATAATATCTCTGTATATAAAACACTGGTTCTGACATGGGCCAGACCTTATATGGTGGGTTATTATATGGTCATTACAGACATAAGGTGATGATGATATACAAATGTAGTAAATTATACAGAAACGCTGAATCCAGAACGGAAAGACACATAATAGGACAACACAAAAGACTAAAAAGATGAAAGTTACTCACAAGCAAAAAGGAGGAAAAAAACATCATGTGTTTTAAAGGGATAGACAGAAGAAGACATTAACATTGCTTGATTCTGTTTTTATTTTCTACAGATAGTCCATGTACACCGGGGCCATGCTTGAACAATGGAACATGTACAGTAACGTTAGATGGTGAAGCTAATTGTACGTGTGACGGAGACTGGACCGGTAATACTTGTGACTGTAAGTATGCTTAAAAGTAATAGTCTTTAAACAGCAAATTCCATTATCCCAACTAGAAATCAGTTAGCTACTAGCATTCATTGACCCTGCTATTGTACTGTCTATGTTTATGTTATCATTCTGTTTTTGAGATAGTATTTGGTCTCTTTTAGAGGAAGCGAATCTGTGCAAGTTTTTTTTTATCGTTTGTTTATATCTTTGTTGCCATTGGAGACCCAAATATCAAAAAGGGGAGGGTTGGCATCCCATTTTATTGAGCGAGGAAACTGAAGTACCAGAAGAAAACCACTGATCAGCTGCATGTAATTGACAAACTTTATCACATAGTAGTATCGAGTATGCCTCGCCATAAGCGGGATTTGAACTCACAATTTTAGTGGTTATAGGCACTAATTAGGTAGTTATAAGTCTAACTACTATGCGATCACTATGGTCCCTATTTCTATATATATTATCATGCCGCTGCTTTACGGCTTGAGTAGAATTTACCTCTTAAAGTGAATTGTCATGCCTAATATAACAATTGGACCTGCCCATTGTGCTTGTAGTCTGTCATTTTTAATCTACCCATGATAAAATAATCTTACTTTCAGGTTCACCATGTACTAACAATCCCTGTGAAAATGGAGGGACATGCAGTGTTGTAGATGGCTTTGCTAGCTGTGCCTGTTTGAATAACTGGAGTGGAAATACATGTACAGGTGGATATTAATATGATTTTTATAAGGTTGCTGATGACAATGAAAAGAATCGTCGCATCACTTACAATTTACCTCCATTGTCAGACAAAGACCTATTGTGCAATAGCTTCTGAAATGACGAATGTATATTATTTTGTACATGATACATAAAATAATTAGGTCTAGAACAGAAAAAAATGTGTATTATTTTATTCAGTATATTTCAAGTTCATGACAAACTACATTTTAATACGACCTTACATTTATATAGGTGCAAACATATGGTTAATGAAAAGAGTGGTGAAACTGCCTTCACCAAACAAGTTACTACCGGTGTCATATGGTATTTTGAACCCCATGGTAAATTGAACCCGGGGTCGATTTACCTATGATATTTTGACCCCGGGTTCAATTTTCCGTATTAATTATGACAGTGTTGATGTTTATGTAAATCTAAGTTATTAAACGTTTTAAAAATGTATTGTAGTTTCTCCTTGTGCTAGTGTAACATGTCAGAATGAAGGATCCTGTAGAGTAAATAATGGAATAGCCAGCTGTTTCTGTAAAGGAGATTTTTCGGGCGCTAACTGTGAAGGTAAGATTTAAATTGTCTTGGGCTACATTAAAAAAAAAATTGTTTGCCCTCTCCCTACCTTACTTTTCAGAATAGGGTAGGTAGGTAAAAAGTTGTTGTTTTGGGTCAACAGAATTTTAAATCTGTCAGAAAAAGAGAGAATCCAAATAAAATAGCATTCTTTAATGAATTGTTATGACGTAGACGAGGCATTTTGTTATGGATAACTATAGGAACATATAGAACGATTGATTTTTCTTTACGATTTGCATTCCGCCGTGGTGCTGGAAAGTAATTGCTCTTTTTCTAATAATTAACACATAACATTTATATTCTGTCTCGATATGCAATTGCTGCTGGAATATTGTTATATTTTATTGGAAAGTTTACGATCAGAAAATTGGCATCATCTGTTTGGTCGTAAATTTTGTTTTCAACCTGTTTTCACTAGATAATGAATTTAAGATCTAGACCCTTTATTAAATATAAAATATCATAAACGTGAAACGTTTCATCAGCACATCTATCATGTCATGCTTTAAGGAGGTTTCATCGTATTGTTCCTGCACATCTTTTTTCGCGCATGGCTGTTGCGAGTATTTCAGCATTTTAAGTGCAAAATGTAATTGAAAAGTAAGAGTAACTGCTAGAAAACCAATTATCACAAAACCCTGTGAACAATTTAATAAAAATCAGTAAACTATTGTAAAAGTTATCTCCCTTTAATACTTGCTTCTATGCCACTTGACTGTCTTCAAATAAAAATATTGACAGAACAACCTCGGTGACCCCATTTTTTTAAAAGCTTTTTTCGTTCTAGATACAACTTAGCACATTATACGCACTAATGGGAACATTGTTTTTCTTGCAACATAGTTATGAGCGAAAGAGTGTTGTATGGAGGAAAACAATTCTAGGGCCAGGGTGAAAATCTGCTATTTTTTCAGAGTTTTCCTATCTCAGGTATTGCAAAATTACTTCAGAGTATTCCTATTAGCATTGTCTTTTGAGATTATGCAAGATATTTACAGAAGACCTGTTAATGCATCATTTGTAGAGATCCAAAGTTGGTACCTCATATAGCCACCCATACCTGTTAACCCTCCCCCTTTTCGCAGGAGTCTCCCGCGTAAGAGCATTATCTCCCGCATGGACTGGGTCTCATGCGCGGGAGACATTAATCTCCCGCACACACCTTTTCCTCCCGCACGATATCCCCCCAACAAAAAAATCAAGTACAATAAAATCTTGACCTACATTTTGCGATCAATATTTCCGGAAATTCCCCATTTGGAACTCCCGCACTGATGAAAAACGCCGAGAGATACGAATGTAAATGATATCCGGTTATTGATCTGTTTGACACCTTTACAGGTAAATTGGGTCATGGAGATTAATTAAGGTGTTGATGATTATACAACAATTATCCACTGATTGACAGTTAATTGGGGATAAGGAAGTGGGTTTGTGGCACACGCTTAGATGATTAGAAGTGTGATAGCGGCAATTAAAAATAGTTATAAACCGTTGTGCAAACAGGAGTCGTACAACCTTTGATGCCGAGGAAAACTTCTTATTTCGATCAAACGTGCAATGAATTCATCTCGGATTGAGTTGTTATGGCTTGTTTGGGACCAAAGCCGATCAAAGTATCATTTAAGGACTAAGTTCCAGGATGGAATTGATAAACCACAAAAATGCCAAAACGTATGCTATCACCCAACGCACCAGCAGCAAAGTGACTTTTTAATTTTAGTGCTCTATGACTTTATTGTTCAGAGCATTCTATCTTCATTTTTATTGCTTTGTTATAACCTTATGATTATGAATGATTATGAATAAATTATAAATACAGTTTTTATCCTTCATTCATCATATGAAACACTACTAATAAGACAGAAATGTAAACAATATATATTGAAATGGGATGCAGTTGGTTCAATACTGAAACAAACAAAAAGAAAACATCAATTAACAATAAAAACATGCACCAAATACGTCGATAAAAAAATCTCCAGTTATGAGACCAAATCTCCAGCCAAAAATTTACAAATCTCCAGTTGTAGCATAGCAACTCTATCACATGTATGCAACTACAAGGTACAATTTTGTGCGTTTAAAGGCGACGCACAAAATCTCCCCCTTAGAAGAGTTGGTAGGGGGGAGATCTCCCCCCTAGCAGTTCCCAGAGGTTAACAGGTATGGCCACCCCTCCACACAATGATGGGCGACTAGCAAAAAAGGTAGTTTGGTGACCTATGCTAATTTTTTTGTTTTTTTTCAGCCCAGAACATATGTACCTATCATCAGGCAAAAATTGAGAACTTGGAATTTCTTTTTGAAATTCGATTTAACCTCCTAAACATTGTTTGATTTTATTTTTGTTTTCTATAGATAGTCCATGTATATCGGGGCCATGCTTGAACAATGGAACATGCACAGTAACGTCAGATGGAGAAGCTAATTGTACGTGTGACGGAGACTGGACCGGTAATATTTGTGACTGTAAGTATACCTAAAAATAAAAGTCTTTAGCCAATATATACTTCCTTCTAATCTAGTAGTCAGTTAGCTACGAGCATGTATTGACCTTGCTATGTTTATGATGTCATTCATTTGTTTTAGATAGTATGTGGTCTCTTTGAGAGGAAGCGAATCTGTGCAAGTTTTTTATCGTTTGTTTAAATCTTTGTTGCCGTTGGAGACCCAAATATCAAGAAGGGGAGGGTTGGCATTCAGTTTTATTGGGGGAGGAAACCGAAGTACCAGGAGAAAACCACTGATCTGCCACACGTCATTGAAAAACTGTATCACATAATGTTGCAATGACTACATCCACCGTAAGCGGCATTCAATCTCACAACTTTAGTGGTGATAGGCGCTGATTGCATAGGTAGTTGTAAACTTATCTACCATACGATCACGATCACTATGGCCCCTATTTTTATATATACGGGTATTATGACGTCGCTGTTTCACAGATTGAGTAGAATTTACCTCTTAAAGTGAATTGTCATGCCTAATATAACAATTGGAACTGCCCATTGTGCTTGTAGTCTGACATTTTTAATCTACCCATGATCAAATAATCCTACTTTCAGGTTCACCATGTACTAACAATCCCTGTGAAAATGGAGGGACATGCAGCATTGTAGATGGCTTTGCTAGCTGTGCCTGTTTGAATAACTGGAGTGGAAATACCTGTACAGGTGGATATTAGTATGATTAATTAGGTTGCTGATATTTCGTCATTTTAACACGAACTTACATTTAATTAGTTGCAAACAAATAGTTAGCTGTAGGAGTGGTGAAACTGACTTTGCCATGCAAGTTACTGCCTGTTTTTGTAACTATGTAATCCTAACACTTTGTGATGAAGACAGAAATACTTGATTACATACACACACAAGCAATGCATTTAAATGTACAAAGACAAAAATAGACTGGTTTTCTAATACTGATTACTACCTTTATGCATCAATAATGTCATTGTAAATTAAAGTTATTAAGCATATTAAAATGTATTGCAGTTTCTCCCTGTGTCAGTGTAACATGTCAAAATGAAGGATCCTGTAGAGTAAACAATGGAATAGCCAGCTGTTTCTGTAAAGGGGATTTTTCTGGTTCAAATTGTGAAGGTAAGATTTAAATTCTCTTATGCCAAATTTTAAAAAAATGTTTGTTTTCCCTTTCCCTACTTCAGAAGAAGGTGGGTAGGTAAACAGTTTTTTTTATCGACCAAATTTTAAATCTGTCAGAAAAAGTAAGAATCCAAATAAAATAGCATCTCTTTTATGAATTGTTATAGCGTAACTGAGGCATTTGTAGTGAATAGGTATAGGATCATTTAGACAAACTGATTTTTCTTCACCATTTGTATTCCACCATTGTGAAACTTGGTAATGCGCATGCCCAAACATGACGGAGACATAATTCAACTGCAAGAAAGTAATTGCTCTTTTTCTAATATTTAGCTCATAAACTTTATATTATATCTCCGTTTTAAGTGTTCCTGTCAAACTTGCTACCTACTGTAGTCCACGATCAAACTATCCATATTATTACATGAAAATTCCCCATTGAGCAGGGTACTCTCTACCCTTCAGATTGGAACGAGCTGTCCAGCCCTTTATATCGAACCATGCAACACGTCACAAATACTCAGTGCAATATAGAGAGAATATTATATTGTGTGTGTACTACTTATATTTTTGTGGTTCATGGGTTAAACAACCATAATACTAATGATATGGTTTTGTTTACTTTGATAGTAAGTCCATGCACAGCAGACTTATGCTTAAACAATGGAACATGCACAGTAACGTCTGATGGCAATGCTAACTGTACCTGTGATGGCGATTGGACTGGAAATATGTGCGATGGTAAGTATAGTAAAACAAATTAATAAAAAAAAGTTATAATTTGGCTAAGGTAGGTTATGGTTGGTTAACACTATTTTGAACAATATTTGAGTTATCTCCTATCAGACTCACTGAGATATTAGTGATAATGTCTGTCTCGACTTTCAAAACAGCCACTATTCTATATATCTTGTAATGGTCATTCTTATTGATGGTGGAAACATCTCAAGTCACTGACTGAAATATTTTACTGAAAAACAATGTGACATTCTAAATGATAATATATTGTATTTATAGAATTCGTAAGAATTGAACTGTACTTTTATACAAAATTGTTCATATATGCTGTTGGTAATTTAGTTCGTGATAATGGCTTTGCTGAATAATATTGAGTCGAAGGCGAAGTCTTAGATGCAGGATCCAATAACAAGCCTATTTCAATCACAATGTATTAACATCAAAGATTTGTCAAGACAATGTTATTGATGTCAGTATTGTGTCCAAATAATACACATAGAAATCAACGGTATTTCGCACATCACGCTTGTCGCATGGTTGGGCAATAGAATAAAGGCAAAAATACAAAAAAAAAGAGAAACAAAAAATGGTTCACAGAAATCATAAGATTGAGTGATGAAGAAAAACCTAGAATGAATTTTGTCGCTTGTAAGACCAAGCGGTTTAGGATTGTGATGTTTAATGCCACTTTCAACAATATTGCAGTTATATCGTGGCAGTCAGTTTTATTGGTAGAGGAAACCGGAGTACCCGGAGAGAACCACCGACCTGCCGCAAGTCACTGACAAACTTTATCACATAATGTTGTATTGAGTACATCAAGCTTGAGCGGGATTCGAACTAACAATGCTAGTGGTGATAGGCACTGATTGCATAGGTAGTTGTAAATTCAACTGCCATACGATCACGACCACGATGGTCCCTAATGGCATTGTTAAAGAATTACTTTACACCCTAAAGTGAAATGCTGTAATAATAATGTTACATTTATATATATTTCAGTTTCACCATGCACTAACAATCCATGTGAAAATGGTGGAACATGCAGCGTTCTAAGCGGTGTAGCCAATTGCGCATGCTTGAATAACTGGAGTGGAAATACATGTACAGGTCGGTAGCAGTAATCAAAATACAGAAATCAAATAAACGTGGAGTCAGTACTACGTTTATCTTTTTTTTCCAACGTTATAACAGGATTCATGTTTTGAGAGTGACACGATCCTTTCACAATAAAGTTACATTATGTGACTTGAGTATATACATTATTATTGTATATTGGTGAACTTGTTCTCACCATGAAAATCCATGACAACACAACACAGGAAACTCAGAAATACAGAAATTTAACAATTGTGATAATTAAGCACATTCTGGAAATTTTAATCGACTGGTAAAACACACCGTGAATATGTGAGTATTTTTATCTTTTGTTTTACAAGAATATTTCACATTTTAGTTTAAGCTATGTTGTCTATTTTATTATATATAAAGCCCCTCCCCCCCCCCCCCCCCCCCCCCCCCCCCCCCCCCCCCCCCCCCAAGCTTGGAAAATGAGTGGTCGTGTATTTCCGTTAAGGGTATTATCTGTTTTCATTATATATTAATTTATAGTTATAAAAAGCATTTGGTGTGGGGCTTGCAAATGTTATGTTTCTTTTCATGTTTGTTTTAACTTTAACTGTTGGTGATAAAATCAATATCTAATTGGTCTGATATACACTTGTGCATAAGTATGGATACACCATAAGCAAGTGCCTTGTGAATATTATGCTTTCATTATATTAGAAGCACCATGGAGAAGAGTGTTATTTTTTCTTTATATAAACCAGAATAGCTATGTAATGTTTAATGTTTTAATAAATGTTTTTATGGTATCATATTACATTCTCTGTACTAAAACAGCTATGCTGTCCTCCCACTGATTCTTTTCCCAAATGAGTGTTGTCAAAAGCAGCTGAAATGTGTGCTGTAGAGTCATTTGTCTTGAAAATACAATTGCCACACTTCTAAATTGAACATAAGTCGTGACGTGATGACAACATGAAGCTTAGTATTGTAAACACAAAACATTTCCAGATGCATAGACGTTAGAGAAAGCCGAAGTGGCAATCAAGAATGGACAATCCAGAGAAACTGGCAACATTGGATACTCAAAACACAGGACGAAAAGAAATAACACAAAATGTGTTGGACATCTCTATACCAAAAAAACTGGATGTAAAAACGAACCAAACATCATTTATATGTGAAAATCGTAGTGGATATCACAACACAGAAAGCTAAAAAGATGAGCATCATGGTCACCAACAAACCCAGGTTCATCCCAGGTGCTCTCGAAGGGTAAGCAGTTCCTGTCGCTTTGCAATAACAACCAAAAAAAAGGTTCCCAATCATCACATAGCCTTGGTCGTTACAAACAGAGACGATATACTCAATTGATATGTAACTGTTGTCTTGTAGTTTCTCCCTGTATCAGTGTAACATGTCAAAATGAAGGATCCTGTAGAGTAAATGATGGAATAGCCAGCTGTTTCTGTAAAGGAGATTATACTGGTGTTAACTGTGAAGGTAATGTATTAATGGTTGTTTGGTTGATTTGATGGTGTCTAATGCCACTTTCAACAAAATTTCAGTTATATCGTGGTGGTATGTTTTATTGGTGGAGGAATCCGGAGAACCCGGAGAAAACCACTGACCTGTCGCAAGTCACTGACAAACTTTATCACATAATGTTGTGCACCTCGCCGTGATCGAGATTCGAACTCACAACATCAGTGGTGATCGGCACTGATTGGATAGGTAGTAAATCCAACTACCATATGATCACGGCCACGATGGCCCCTAAAGTATTATTGTAATATATAATTTGCACAAATATAAAGGGAGACAATGCTAGGTGTTTTTGCATAGAATGCTTTTAGTTTCATTCTTGGAACGATACATCAAATTTTGATATTCATCTTTTTAATATACAGTTCAAGATTTTAGTGACCGACCATTTAACTTGCAGGTGGGTGGCTATGGGGTTTTTTTTCGTTCAGAAATTTTGTTTTCGGACAACACGAGAGTTAGAATATTTATTTTTTTTGTCATGCAAAGCGCGAATTTTTTTTCCAGAATTTAACATTAGGTTATATGACAAAAACTCTGAATCAGATTTTTTTTTTCCTCCACCAAAATCAGAATATTTTTTCAGCAACATTGGGAATCAGAATATTTTTTTAGAAAAAACCATAACCCCCCCTTCAAGTTAAATGGTCATTGCCTTAGTGTTCTTTATGACAAGAATGATCACCCAGTTAACAGTAAGCGTTGGCATTTTACTTACAAATGAAAACCACCTGCATGACCACATTATTACACTAAGAGGGATGTTTGTGACCTTAAAACTAGATTAACCCCACTGCTTTTTATTGAGGTGTCTGTTCCAATCTGGGAACATTGCCGGTCATAATATATATACAGTCAAACTTCGGTGCCTCGAACTCCTTATATTTCTAAGTAAGAAAAAAACCTTTTGCTCGAACACCGATACCTCGAACAGTCGAACTCAATAAATGGTCCTGTCAATAATAAAATCACGAGTTTTACCATGCCAAACTCGAACATCGCAATTTAACTGACAGATGTATGTCACGGTTGAATGTGCTTACTGCAAGGTGTGATAAATGTCAGATTACCAACAGATAATTGTTTACTTAACAATTACAGGTAGAGGGATAAACTTTTCATCATTTGTGTTAATTAGTCATTAAATTCAGTTGTGGCTTGATTGTTAACCATTAATTACGGTTAATAAAGAACGATTATTGAACACTAGACTAGTGTCACTGATTGTATCAAGCCGTGCCTATATTCCACAATAATTAAAACAATCAAATATTTACAATTGTAATAAAGTTTATTAAAACAATATTTAAAATTGTTATTGCATGAATTATTATTATTGAGAGTTTTTTTTTAAAGTTTTTTTTTATTTTTATAGTTGCTGGGATCGAATAATATCTAATTATAACTGCATGCTCTCAAGGTTCATCTAAATACCACAAAAATAGAAATGAACTCTTACTGAAATTCCGATTAACCTGAGTTTTTATGTGTATATAAAAAAAAAATCTTAAATTTTAAATCTTAATACCAAAAGAAACAAATATAATTGCTTCAAATTCAATTTAAAGAAAAAGAAAATGGCTAAAATTTGAAATTGGCCATCAAAAATATATATTTGAATTATCAAGCATTATACCGATATCGATCCAAGTGTTAATACCCGACCTTGTATTTCCTGTTTATAAAATAGATTGTGAACAAAGTGAAAAAACGTTTCTAAGGAATGTTTGAAGATACCAAAGAGGTATTCAGAAGCCGTAGTCTTTGAGAACTTTCAAAAGGATTAAATATTTTTTATGAGAAAGGCCCACTTAATTTACTGTGCATCAGTTATCATAGCGTAATGAAGCCACCCCGGGTCAGAACCAGATTTTTTTCTCGCTAAAATTACGGGACCTCGGTGGCTCGAACTTTCGATAGCTCGAACAAATTTTGACAGTCCCTTCGAGTTTGAGCCAGTGAAGTTCTACTGTATATATATATATTGAGCTACGAGAAACCCATTGGAAAACGGGGTTTAACTCAGGTGCTCCAGTGGGTATCCAGATCCTGCTCCGCTAATGGAAAGAGATAATATTGATGGAATTTTCAAATTTTTTTACAGTAAGTCCATGTACAGCAGACTTATGCTTAAACAATGGAACATGCACTGTGACGTCAGATGGCAACGCCAACTGTACCTGTTATGGCGATTGGACAGGAAATATATGTGATTGTAAGTCTACGCTTAGTAGAAAGGTTTTTCAAAAAGACCCTACAGTGACTGTGATGTGCAACACAGCAATAAAAGCGCTGTTCCTATTTAGATTACTTTAATTTATATAGAAGAAAGAAATAAAATAATTTGTGCCAATACAATATCAACATGATCAAAATATCAATTTCATTCTCATCTTAGTTATGCCCATATTAGAATACCCACAGTTACTGTGATGTGTAGAACAACAATAACAGTGCTGTTCCTATTGAGATTATTTTAATTTGTTGTCTAATTTAATGTCGGATTGTCTCATGTTCAGTATCATAAAAAATTCACACTCGTCTTCGGCTATGAGTTATGCTCATTTTTGAACACCATTCTCTGACAGTAATGTTGAATATTCTCATGTGTATTTACATCCAAATCTTGTTTTGCTAATTCATATCTACACTTGGAATTTGGAACGTAAAATTCTTCCATTATTGGAGATTTTCCATGTCAGACATCCTATAAAAGGCACTTGCACATGATGCTATCCTCCGTTGACTTCTATATGGGTCGGTTGTCCAATGCGATGTTTGAATTATAAATGTATCACAGTTTAAAATACGTAAGAAATTTTATTTACTTTTCCGCATTTTTTGAAATTATATTAATTAACTGTTTCATTAAAGAAATAGGTTATTGCATTTATTCAAAATACAAAATTTGTTTGTGAAATTTTAACATCTGTGACTGTCAATATGCTAATCTCGACTAAGAAAAAGACGGAATTTCCCACAATCGCAAAATATATTCCTGCAGCTCGTATAAAATGAATAGCACTTCACTATCAAAATACACAATGATATTTTAAGTACTTGTATTTTCTCGCGAAATGAAATTTTCTAGTTTAAATAATATAATTACTTTCAGTTTCACCTTGTACAAATAATCCATGTGAAAATGAAGGGACATGCAGTGTTGTAGATGGTGTGGATAGCTGTGACTGTTTGAATAACTGGAGTGGAAATACATGTACAAGTATGTACCAGTCGAAATAACAGTCAAAGTCGAGGAAGTCTGATTATTTTTTTTCAATATAAACCAGTATTCGGGTTATCCGATCAAATACTACAAGCTCATAGAAATGACCAGATGGTTACTTCAAGCTGTCTAATCAGTGATTAAGCAAAATAAGAACCGGTCATTGTATTTCGAAATGGACAAGCATTCGAGTTATCCGGGTGGAATACTTAGCTACTAGGAATGACCAAATAGGTATAAACTATCAACGGTTACGAACAATTAGAGGTTTATGTATTTAAGTTAAAGTGTATGTATATTTATCAATCAATGTATTTCCCAGTTTTTTTTATGTGTGATTGGTTAATGATTTTGAGCGTACCCGATGAAGGTTTTTCCAGAATCGCGTCGTGCGCACTAAATTAGATATCTGAGTTTTTATTATTATCACTGGGTCATAACATCTGCAGGTGTACTATTATTCTCCAAGGGTATCATCATACTCTCAGCAGTCAGTGTTTTGGCACTGACATGGTTTATTAGATATATATATATTATTTACAATTCATGAACAATGTAGTTATTAATAAAACTAATTTACTCTTCCCTCATGCATAGGTGACTTTTCTGTTTATACCATTCCTTTTAAATTAGTTGGTTTTGTTTGTTTGATGGTGTTTTACGCCACTTTCAACAATATTTCAGTTATATCGTGGCGGTCAGTTTTATTGGTAGATGAAACCTGAGTACCCGGAGAAAACCACAGACCTGTCGCAAGTCACTGACTAACTTGATCACATAATGTTGTACACCTCGCCCTGGACGAGATTCAAACTGACAACACCAGTGGTGATGGGCACTGATTGCCTAGGTAAATCCAGTACCCATACAATCACTGCCACGACGGCCCCTTGAATTATTTGGCTTTCCAACCCTTTGAGTATACCTAATGAAGGTTATTTTAGAACAATTAATTCTATATGTACGTTGTATTCATGACTACATCTTGCCAATTTCTAGCATGCTCAGTTAATATGTAACTAGATTGAGTAACACAAACCCCCTAAAAATCAAGGGTGAACTCAAGTGCTCCAGAAGGATAAGCAGTTCCTGTTCCACTTGTGATCCTATCGTGTTACTGTTTGACGACACGAACATCATATGACATGGTAATATTTGTGAAACTTATTGATAATAACAACCTGAAATCAGGTACGTTCAAAGTTGAAAGACTGTACATGTACAACCAAATAAAGACTTTTGGAGTAAGACATCCTAAGAGCCTAAACAGGAGAACCACAATCTGCTAAGGTCGCATATGCCACCGGGAGGAGAACCTTAATTTTAATCATTAAATTATTTTGTTATGTCTCCACCTCACCAGTTTCTTGCATGCTCAGTTAATATATGTAAATGTTAGTGTAAACATATTTTATTAAGTAATTCATTAAGACAATACAAGCATGAATATGTACAAACTATTCGGATGAATCATTAATAGGATTCGGAAACAAGTTACACAACTTATATTAATTCGTAAATGTAAATGTAAATGTTGTTTTGTAGTTTCACCTTGTGTCAGTCTAACATGTCAGAATGAAGGATCCTGTAGAGTAAATAATGGAATAGCCAGCTGTTTCTGTAAAGGAGATTATACTGGTGTTAACTGTGAAGGTAAAGTAGAATTGATTGGTTGGTTGATTAATTGAATGATCATTACTTAATATCCAGCCAGCAATATTTCAGTTATGTTGAGGAGGAGAACAAATTCAACAATATCTAAAAGCTATATAGAAATGACGAATAGATCAGACATCTGGGACAGGAAACGTTGATTGTGATTCAAAAAGTATTAATAGTATGGTAGAACGAACAATTTAGCCTTCCGTAGAGACAACAATCTGCCTACTTTCTCTCGAAATATTCTAGAAAACCTTGCAGATAGCAAACTCTTAATCAGAAGCCTTATATCGAGGAACGACCAACAAAGCAATGGCCAAAGGAAGAATGACAAAATTAAATTACCGATATACTTATTTCTAATTTGGTTTTGATATGATTTTCCTTTTGAATTTCAATGTTTTAATTTAGAAATAAAATGGGTTTGGATGTCTTTGGGTATGCTTGATAGGGAATATAATAAGGGAACAGTGTTAGGCGATAATACGGGCTGATAGCCCCTGAGCTATGTATAGGCCATACCCATATAGTTATTATTGATGCGCTCTCAGTAACCTAAGGTGTTGATGCAATGTGCTTAGTATGTCTGACCTAGTTTTCGATCATGAACAAAAAGACGTAGTAGCCATGGTCATGCCGAGGATGCAGATTTAGCGAGTTACTTTGATTGAGCATTACGAAACTAAATTTGAAAAAAAAAGTAATAAAGCGACACGAGTTGACAGATTGGAGTTTACATTTAAAAGTGAGGGGAATAAGACTCACCAGTCTTTCAATTCGGATTAGATTCCATATTGGGGACAGAATAAACATTAGAGAATACCGAAGGGGTAATCAAAAAAGGACAATCCAGAGAAACTGACAATATAGGGTACACAGGAACCTATGATCTATCATGCTTGAGTCGAGTATGTTTAGAATACTATTACAACAGAGAGTTTGTCCTCTAATATGTTGTTATAAACCTATACTACATACAGAAAGAGATGAAAGAAGGATCTACAAAACTAAAGATTGCGCTACACGAACCCTATTGCAAAACAGGGTTTTACCCAGGTGCTCCAAGAGTGTAGCCAGTTCCCGCTCCACTAATGTAAAGTAGTAACTACCAGAATATTAATGGAATTTTCTTGTTTTTTGAACAGTAAGTCCATGTACAGCAGACTTGTGCTTAAACAATGGAACATGTACTGTGACGTCAGATGGCAATGCTAACTGTACCTGTTATGGTGATTGGACAGGAACTACTTGTGATTGTAAGTATACATTTATTAAAAATGTAAATTATTTGTGTCACAACAATATCAGGATAATCAAAATATATATTTCACACTTAATTAAGGGTATGAGTTACAACTTTACTGTGAATGAAGTGTAAAACAGCAATGAAAGCACTGTTCCTAATTAAACTACTTGAATTTGGTGTCTAAGTGTTATGTCGGATAGTCTTTAATTTGTGTCTAAGTGAAATGTTCGACAGTTTCATGTTTATTTACATCCATATCCTGTCCTACTAATTCATGTGTGTGGATAAAATTCGGAATGAAACATTCTTCTATAAATGGAGTTTTTTTTTTCATGCGACACATCCCATAGAAGAAAGCTGCACGTGATATTGTCTTCTATGGAGGTTGGTTGCCCAATGACATGTTGGAATTATGAACTCGTCACAGATTAAACTATGTGTGAAATGGCATAACTTTTCCAACAATTTTTGACTTTATATTTACTGTTTCGTTATTTACAGAATAAATAGGTTGTCGCATTTGGTCAACATACAAAGTTTGTTTGTGGAATTCAACATCTTACTACCACTCCAGACAAGATGGAATCTTGAACAATCGCAAAAAAATATTTTTACAGCTCGTCTAAAATAAATATCACCTCAATATCAAAATACACAATGGCATTGTAAGTAGTTGCATTTCCTCTCGAAATGAAATTTTCTAGTTCAATATTTCTACTTTCAGTTTCACCTTGTACAAATAATCCCTGCGAAAATGGTGGGACATGCAGTGTTGTAGACGGTATGGCTAGTTGTGACTGTTTGAATGACTGGAGTGGAAATACATGTACAGGTGGGTACCAGTCGAAATAACAGACATTAAATATTTATGTCGAATTTCCTGCCAAAGTCGAGGAGGCTGATTATTTTACTTGGAAATGAACAAGTATTAGAATTATCCGGTTCATATTAATTACAAGCCACTATGACTGACCAGACTGTTGTCTCAGGCTATCTACAAAATCGACTAATCAAAGGTCTAGCCAAAATAAGGACCAATTATTTTATTTCGAAATAAGTATTTGAATTATCCGGTTCATATTAATTACAAGCCACTATGACTGACCAGACTGTTGCCTCAGGCTATCTACAAAATCGACTATTCAAAGGTCTAGCTAAAATAAGGAACGGTTATTTTGTTTCGGAATGGACAAATATGTGAATTATCTGGATTAAATTAAATACAAGCTCACTAAACAGTTACAAGTTATCCACGAAGATGACTAGGCATACGACGAGGTATCCAGTTTAAGGTGCATGTCTTAATCTTTGTGTGATTGGTTTATGTTTTGCCTGTTTCTGTTTTGAATTAAGCCTATGTTATTGCTCCAATATCAGCAATGGGATTGGGCACAAGTTATAACAACATTTTTTTTAAATGCCCTCTTCTTATAATTTACAACATACCAAATACATGGCAAAATTCAAGGAAAAAGATATTTATTAGACCAATATATAAGTGGAATTAATGCATTTCTACCACGATCCGTTAATGTGTTAACTGTTGTATTGTAGTTTATCCCTGTTCTAGGGTAACATTTCAAAATGAAGGATCCTGTAGAGTAAATTATGGAATAGCCAGCTGTTTCTTAAAGGGAGATTATACCGGTTCCAATTATATGTTAGACCAATGTATAAATGAAATTAACCCGTTTCTGTAACTGTTGTCTTGTAGTTTCTCCCTGTATCAGTCTAACATGTCAAAATGAAGGATCCTGTAGAGTAAATAATGGAATAGCCAGCTGTTTCTGTAAAGGAGATTATACTGGTGTTAACTGTGAAGGTAACGTAGGAAATTGTTGATTCTTTTATTGATTGATTGGTCATTGTATAACGTACAGCGAGCGATATTTCAGATAATTCAGGAGGACAAGTACAACAATATACGAAAATGTCGCAGAGATTGGGCAGCAATGTGAACTGCTACTAGAAAAGTATGGGGTGTTGGGTAGGTGCAAACAATTTAGCATTGTGTAGCCACTACAATGACTAAAAGAAAAACAGTATGCAGAAACTACGGATAGAGCACCACAAACCCCACAAAAACCATAGATATTTAACATGAAGGGCGGTGGCATTGCAAACACACATTACCCACTATAGTCTACAGCCATGCTCGGCTCTCCGTATTAAAATCTGCAACCCTTATTAAGAGGGCATCCCATATTCACACTGTACGCTAAGCAACCAAAGAGTCATTCCGTAGCCATAGAAACAATGAAGCAACTTCGATTATTGGTCATATTTGTTTCAGTAGAAACAAATGTTCTCAAATACTATTTATGATTTTTTGTAGTTAGCCCTTGTACGAGTGGTTTTTGTAAGAACAATGGAACTTGTTCAGTGACGTCAGAGGGAAATACTAACTGTACATGTGAAGGCGAATGGACGGGTTGCATATGTGATTGTAAGTAGATAAATAAACGTGACAATTCATGTAATGTTATACATATGTATACGCAGTGGCGGACTGGGTTGAAACTTTCTACTGGGAAAACTCGTAAAAGGGTCCAGTCAAAAGGACCCACTTAGTTGTTACTTTTTTCAGTTATTTCTAAAGTGATGTGCTATCACTTTGGGGCCCACCGCAAAATTTCCTGGTATCCCGGTGGGCCAGTCTGCCACTATGTATACGGACGCTAAGTGCAATTTTCAGGCTGAATATGGCATACCTCTCATGCATTTAACAAGAAACAGTATAGATAGAATTGAGCATCCAAGAAAATGCATCTAAACAACATGAAGGTATTACATGTTTAACCATGCCATATATGTATGTATGTACCAAGCCAGGATCATGACATCATATGTTGTGGTCTTCTCTGTGTTCAATGGTTGGAAGTAAAAGGTGGTTGTTCAATTTTTTTGACATTGGTGGAATTGTTGACCATCATTGTTTACAATACCTTTTATTTACAAAGTTAGCATTCACCAGATAAACGCCCCATCTGTCTTTCCGCTCATAGCTTCATGCATCTCAGAAAGGAGGTAGTTCAGTCTAGCCGTGGCTGTTCAAATTTGATTCGAGATATTCCGCAGATCGCATGGTAGTTGGATTAGACATTTTCCAGAAAGAAGGTAATTCAATCCAGCCATAACTATTTGAAAATAGAACACTATATTCCATAGTGACAATCACATTGTTGTTGCATATACCTTCATTTATGCAGTCAGTAAAGTGTCAATTTGGTATGGTTACGGAATATCAGTAGTGTCACCTCGTCATTGATGCTGTGACGTTGTATCCAATTGCTGTCAATTTTACATTTTAATAAATTAGATTACGTTTATGGTGTTTAACTCTACTTTCAACAGTATTTCAGTTATATCGTGTCGGTCAGTTTTATTGGCGGAGGAAATCGTATCCGGATGAAACCACCGACCTGCAGCAAGTCACTGACAGCCTTTTTTCAGATAGTATTGAGTATTCCTAGTCGTGACTGGGATTTGAACTTACAACGTTAGTGATGATAGGCACTGATTGCGTAAGCAGTTTTAAACCCAAACTACTGTGTGACCTCTACGACCCTTTGATGGAATGGTTAAGCAAACACATAGTGACAATAATAATAATAAAAATAAACACCAAAACGATAGAATGGAGTACCATGTTTACTGGATAGTAGAATCAAACAATGAGTGTGGTTGATATGGCCAATGTTTACAATATAATGGATCTGGTTGCTTGTTAAAGTAATTTTGTGTTAGTTTTGATATTTAGATATGGTTAATGATATAAAATTGTTATTTTGCAGTCAGTCCATGTTTAACAAACCCGTGTTTAAACGGAGCTACGTGTACTGTATTGAATGGAGTCTCGTCCTGTACCTGCTTCGGTGGTTACTATGGTGACAGGTGTTCCAGTAAGTATAGGGAATTATAACTAATCCGATTACCCATGTATTTATTTCACCTTTAACATTGGTGAGATATCAGATAAAAAAGATTTTAAAAGTTATGACTTTATTTGAAGTTCTCTGCAAAACAAGCCAGAAAAGGTTACTAAAAAGATTGCTTCTCTACCCAATTTTAAAGTTTGTGCATAGAAATGTTGTATTTTGCGACAATGTACACATATATAGTGGTATCTTAAGGGAAACCATTGGTTATAGAAATAGATCCCATTTTTTTTTAATGTGGTTATTAGAGATATTACTACAGCTAAGGATTTGACGTTGCTGAGTGCCATGTGTATTAGAAATACCACTTTACATTCATGCATAGCAACAAATGCACAAGTTTATTGGTAATATGCATTTGTGGCCAGTTGTCAACTTTATTGCTTGTGCATGTGGATTGATCATTTTTATACAATTTCATTAATTTTGTAGTTTCACCATGCGCCTCTAAAAACTGTGGAAATGGTACGTGTTATGTAGATAATACTGGCATGGCGGTCTGTGTGTGTCCAGACGATAAGGCGGGGGAGGAATGTCAAGGTAATTTGGTTCTATTAGCGACACAGTTCAGTTGATCCGGAAGAAAAGTTTAAACTTACCAAAGGAGTCATCAGAAGCCATAATTCGAAGAAGGGCAGATAATACACTGACTAAAACTATAGTCTGCATAGAACTGCACAGAAAACTAAAACTAAAGAAACTAGATGCCTGTGATTGATAAGAAGTTCCTGTTTCATGTGGGAAATCCATTACTCAAGATACACATAGTCAAGGCCGATAGAAAAGAAATCTTGTCAGTGGTAGAGGAAATAAGTACATTTCAAAAGCACATGCGATAGTAGGAACATAGGTCTTTAATACGTGTAAAGACATAACAATAACAAAGTACCAAGACGTTCTTAATTAATATTACTGACAGAAGGAAAACACTTACATGTCCATATTACTTCACTAAGAAGGGATGTTTGGGTTGATTAAACTAGTTTAACTCCATCACTTTTGAAATGTTTGTATCAAGACAGGAAAGTAAGCGAGTTTAACTCCATCACTTTTGAAATGTTTGTATCAAGACAGGAAAGTGAGCGAGTTTAACTCCGTCACTTTTGAAATGTTTGTATCAATACAGGAATGTGAGCGAGTTGATCTGCGTCACTTTTGAAATGTTTGTATCAAGACAGGAAAGTGAGCGAGTTTAACTCTGTCACTTTTGAAATGTTTGTATCAATACAGGAAAGTGAGCGAGTTTAACTCCTTCACTTTTGAAATGTTTGTATCAAGAAAGGAAAGTGAGCGAGTTTATCTCTGTCACTTTTGAAATGTCTGTATCAAGACAGGAAAGTGAGCGAGTTTAACTCCATCACTTTTGAAATGTTTGTATCAAGACAGGAAAGTGAGCGAGTTTATCTCTGTCACTTTTGAAATGTTTGTATCAAGACAGGAAAGTGAGCGAATTTAACTCCGTCACTTTTGAAATGTCTATCAAGAAAGGAAAGTAAGCGAGTTTAACTCCATCACTTTTGAAATGTCTGTATCAAGACAGGAATGTGAGTGAGTTTATCTCCATCACTTTTGAAATGTTTGTATCAATACAGGAAAGTGAGCGATTTTATCTCTGTCACTTTTGAAATGTTTGTATCAATACAGGAAAGTGAACGAGTTTATCTCTGTCACTTTTGAAATGTTTGTATCATGACAGGAAAGTGAGTGAGTTTAACTCCATCACTTTTGAAATGTTTGTATCAATACAGGAATGTGAGCGATTTTATCTCTGTCACTTTTGAAATGTTTGTATCAAGACAGGAAAATGAGCGACTTTAGCTCCATCACTTTTGAAATGTTTGAATCAAGACAGGAAAGTGAGCGAGTTTAACTCCGTTACTTTTGAAATGTCTGTATCAAGACAGGAAAGTGAGCGAGTTTATCTCCGTCACTTTTGAAATGTTTGTATCAAGACAGGAAAGTGAGTGAGTTTAACTCCATCAATTTTGAAATGTTTTGTATCAATACAAGAAAGTGAGCGATTTTATCTCTGTCACTTTTGAAATGTTTGTAACAATACAGGAAAGTGAGCGAGTTTATCTCTGTCACTTTTGAAATGTTTGTATCAAGACAGGAAAGTGAGTGAGTTTAACTCCATCACTTTTGAAATGTTTGTATCAATACAAGAAAGTGAGCGATTTTATCTCTGTCACTTTTGAAATGTTTGTAACAATACAGGAAAGTGAGCGAGTTTATCTCTGTCACTTTTGAAATGTTTGTATCAAGACAGGAAAGTGAGCGAGTTTATCTCTGTCACTTTTGAAATGTTTGTATCAATACAGGAATGTGAGCGATTTTATCTCTGTCACTTTTGAAATGTTTGTATCAAGACAGCAAAATGAGCGAGTTTAACTCCATCACTTTTGAAATGTTTGTATCAATACAGGAAAGTGAGCGAGTTTAACTCCATCACTTTTGAAATGTTTGTATCAATACAGGAAAGTGAGCGAGTTTAACTCTGTCACTTTTGAAATGTTTGTATCAATACAGGAATGTGAGCGAGTATATCTCTGTCACTTTTGAAATGTTTGTATCAATACAGGAAAGTGAGCGAGTTTAACTCCATCACTTTTGAAATGTTTGTATCAATACAGGAATGTGAGCGAGTTTATCTCTGTCACTTTTGAAATGTTTGTATCAAGACAGGAATGTGAGCGAGTTTAACTCCATCACTTTTGAAATGTTTGGTATCAAGACAGGAAAGTGAACGAGTTTATCTCTGTCACTTTTGAAATGTTTGTATCAATACAAGAAAGTGAGCGATTTTATCTCTGTCACTTTTGAAATGTTTGTATCAATACAGGAAAGTGAACGAGTTTATCTCTGTCACTTTTGAAATGTTTGTATCATGACAGGAAAGTGAGTGAGTTTAACTCCATCACTTTTGAAATGTTTGTATCATGACAGGAATGTGAGCGATTTTATCTCTGTCACTTTTGAAATTTTTGTATCAAGACAGGAAAATGAGCGACTTTAACTCCATCACTTTTGAAATGTTTGAATCAAGACAGGTAAGAGAGCGAGTTTAACTCCGTTACTTTTGAAATGTCTGTATCAAGACAGGAAAGTGAGCGAGTTTATCTCCGTCACTTTTGAAATGTTTGTATCAAGACAGGAAAGTGAGTGAGTTTAACTCCATCACTTTTGAAATGTTTTGTATCAATACAAGAAAGTGAGCGATTTTATCTCTGTCACTTTTGAAATGTTTGTATCAAGACAGGAAAAGGAGCGAGTTTAACTCCATCACTTTTGAAATGTTTGTATCAATACAGGAAAGTGAGCGAGTTTAACTCCATCACTTTTGAAATGTTTGTATCAATACAGGAATGTGAGCGAGTTTATCTCTGTCACTTTTGAAATGTTTGTATCAAGACAGGAAAGTGAGCGAGTTTAACTCCATCACTTTTGAAATGTTTGTATCAATACAGGAATGTGAGCGAGTTTAACTCCATCACTTTTGAAATGTTTGTATCATGACAGGAAAGTGAGTGAGTTTAACTCCATCACTTTTGAAATGTTTGTATCAATACAAGAAAGTGAGCGATTTTATCTCTGTCACTTTTGAAATGTTTGTATCAATACAGGAAAGTGAACGAGTTTATCTCTGTCACTTTTGAAATGTTTGTATCAATACAAGAAAGTGAGCGATTTTATCTCTGTCACTTTTGAAATGTTTGTATCAATACAGGAAAGTGAACGAGTTTATCTCTGTCACTTTTGAAATGTTTGTATCAATACAGGAAAGTGAGCGAGTTTATCTCTGTCACTTTTGAAATGTTTGTATCATGACAGGAAAGTGAGTGAGTTTAACTCCATCACTTTTGAAATGTTTGTATCATGACAGGAAAGTGAGTGAGTTTAACTCCATCACTTTTGAAATGTTTGTATCAAGACAGGAAAGTGAGCGAGTTTATCTCTGTCACCTTTGAAATGTTTGTATCAAGACAGGAAAGTGAGTGAGTTTAACTCTGTCACTTTTGAAATGTTTGTTTCAAGACAGGAAAGTGAGCGATTTTATCTCTGTCACTTTTGAAATGTTTGTATCAATACAGGAAAGTGAACGAGTTTATCTCCGTCACTTTTGAAATGTTTGTATCAAGACAGGAAAGTGAACGAGTTTAACTCTGTCACTTTTGAAATGTTTGTTTCAAGACAGGAAAGTGAGCGATTTTATCTCTGTCACTTTTGAAATGTTTGTATCAAGACAGGAAAGTGAGTGAGTTTAACTCCATCACTTTTGAAATGTATGTATCAAGACAGGAAAGTGAACGAGTTTATCTCTGTCCCTTTTGAAATGTTTGTATCAAGACAGGAAAAGGAGCGAGTTTATCTCCGTCACTTTTGAAATGTTTGTATCAAGACAGGAAAGTGAGTGAGTTTAACTCTGTCACTTTTGAAATGTTTGTTTCAAGACAGGAAAGTGAGCGATTTTATCTCTGTCACTTTTGAAATGTTTGTATCAATACAGGAAAGTGAACGAGTTTATCTCCGTCACTTTTGAAATGTTTGTATCAAGACAGGAAAGTGAACGAGTTTAACTCTGTCACTTTTGAAATGTTTGTATCAATACAGGAAAGTGAGTGAGTTTAACTCCATCACTTTTGAAATGTTTGTATCAAGACAGGAAAGTGAACGATTTTATCTCTGTCACTTTTGAAATGTTTGTATCAATACAGGAAAGTGAACGAGTTTATCTATGTCACTTTTGAAATGTTTGTATCAATACAGGAAAGTGAGTAAGTTTAACTCCATCACTTTTGAAATGTATGTATCAAGACAGGAAAGTGAACGAGTTTATCTCTGTCCCTTTTGAAATGTTTGTATCAAGACAGGAAAAGGAGCGAGTTTATCTCCGTCACTTTTGAAATGTTTGTATCAAGACAGGAAAGTGAACGAGTTTATCTCTGTCACTTTTGAAATGTTTGTATCAATACAGGAAAGTGAGTGAGTTTAACTCCATCACTTTTGAAATGTTTGTAGCAAGACAGGAAAGTGAACGAGTTTATCTCTGTCACTTTTGAAATGTTTGTATCAAGACAGGAAAGTGAACGATTTTATCTCTGTCACTTTTGAAATGTTTGTATCAAGACAGGAAAATGAGCGAGTTTAACTCCATCACTTTTGAAATGTTTGTATCAATACAGGAATGTGAGCGAGTTTAACTCCATCACTTTTGAAATGTTTGTATCAAGACAGGAAAGTGAGCAAATTTATCTCCATCACTTTTGAAATGTTTGTATCAAGACAGGAAAGTGAGCGAGTTTATCTCTGTCACTTTTGAAATGTTTGTAGCAAGACAGGAAAGTGAACGAGTTTATCTCTGTCACTTTTGAAATGTTTGTAGCAAGACAGGAAAGTGAACGAGTTTATCTCTGTCACTTTTGAAATGTTTGTATCAAGACAGGAAAGTGAGCGAGTTTATCTCCATCACTTTTGAAATGTTTGTATCAAGACAGGAAAGTGAGCGAGTTTTGTATTTGTGTGTTAGTGTTATCTATATTGTGCTCTGTCTACGATATTTCTATTGGATTTTAGATCTGTTCTGATTGTGGCATTTAAAAAAAAAAAAGATTTTCCATTTTTCAATTGCAGTAGCAAAAAAAAAAAAAAAAACAACAGCGTATATAAAAAGATTAGTGCACATCACACGTTTCTGGAATAACTCAAACCCTAAATATTTGAAGGCAAAATAATAAAAACAATTCTCTGTTAGCATGAAAATCAACAGACATAGATGTCAAGTCAGACATTGCTTTTCGATCGTTAATTTGTTTTTTTTAAAGAAATTGCCTTCTTCATATTTGCACTAATGTCTTATTTATTGTTCTTTATTGCAGATTGTAAGAATAGCTTTCCTTTCGATATCGTCTTCATCAATGACGAATCTAGCAGTATTACACCTACTGATTTTTATACATCTCTTCAAACAATGGCGGATATTGTGAATAAATTCACTATTGGTGAAAATAATGTGAGAGTGGCTTTAGTTGCCTTCAATGAACTGGCTCGAACCGTTTTCAATTTTAACACTTCTTTTGTGAAATCAGAAATAAATTCTACCATTCTTGGAACAACACAATCATCTAGTAGTACAAATGATTCTGATATACTGAACGCATTAAATTACACTTGCTCAAACGTTTTAAACAATGTTAATGCAGGCGATAGATCAGGAGTGATTAATTTTATTGTACTTATCACTGCCAGCCAATCAAGATACGAGAATATTGAGACTATTAGGACACAGTGTCAAACTGAAAAGACTGTCATCTACACAATCGGTGTTGGAAACAATACAAATTCTAGATTTTTACAGTTCTTAGCGCCGACGCTTTCTCTAAACTACAACACATATGATGAGATGAATAGTGTATTTCCAAATTTATTCTATGAGCGACTGTGTTTAATAACAGGTAATATCAGATTGGCTTTATTAATTTATTGATTGATTGATTTGATTAATTTTGTGATTGATTGGATGAATGATTGATTGATTTTATTAATTAAGTGATTGATTGGATGAATGGTTGATTGATTTTATTAATTTAATGATTGAATTTGATTGGATAAATGATTGATTGATTGTAAGGTACTTTTTTCCAACTGCAAAAATGTCATTTATATTCAGGACTAAGATAAGTTAGTAAGATAAAGATTATTCAGAAGTGTGGAAGGAATGTAACATTCTGGACAATGAAATTAGCTGCCATTGCATAAAATATGGAGAATTGGATTGAAAAACATACTTCTGTAGCCGATGCAGTGTGCCTACTGATTTTCAAAACCTACAGCAAAGGTCAAAAATGAGCAACACACACTCCAAGCACGATACCCGCTATTGTCATCAGTCAGGATTTCAGAATGATAGAATTACAACCCTGTTTTAAATCAATATCACTTGTCCAGGGCTTGGAAGTGAAAAATAAAAAAAAGGTCCATTCAAACATCCTTTATTTTCGCTTCATTTTACATTAGTTAAGGAAGAAACTAGCCTAACCTGTGGTTTTGAAAGCAATTAAAACTATGTTTACTTCTACATATACTGATGAATCATTCCTCTGCACTATAATTGAAGTAAAAAACAATATAAAGAAAACAGATTTTTTTTATTTTTTATTATATTTTTATTAAGTATACAATGCACGTGTAAGCTGAATACCCTTGAAACTTACCTTATTGTCTGGAATCGACAGGTATTCGTTCATTGTACACAGGTAAAAATTAAAAATATATCCTTTATTTTCACTTGATTTTACATTTCATCATAATATACACTGATTTTATATCTAACAGATCTCGTTTGTGCCGAAACAGAGTGTGGGAATGGTCAGTGTATTGAGAGGAGCAACGGGAATCAATCATGTTGCTGTCTAGATTCTTACTTTGGATCAACGTGTCAATTTATTGGCAAGTATATAAATACAATTCAACCTGTCTTAAGTCTAAAAACAAACAATCTTGAGACCAACTTGTGTGTTCAAAATAGACAAATGTTATATAAATACCATGCAATTTAGCTAAATCTAAAAACCAACAACCTTGGGACCAACTGGTGTGTTTACAATAGACAAGTGTTCAATTCATACAGATTAAATTGACAAAGATTTCATGCATTGGGACCAGTCTATGCTGGTTTCCTGTTTATTCAAAGCTCGGTTTATACAGATTTCACGGTATAAAAAAAGTATATGAAGTATAGTGACATGGTTATTATCTAGTGGTAAATATTCAAATATTTCAAGACGTAAACAATTATTAGTTTAGCTGCCTACCCTTCCGGAGCACCTGATATTTAGTGGTGTTCATGTTGATCAGTGTTTAGTTTTCTGTGTAGTGTTTTGTAGATCGTAATTTAACTAATAATGGCCCATTTGTCCTCCAAACAACATATAGTAAGTAAATGAACCAATTAATGCCTCATTTGTCATCCATACCACATATGCTAAATAAGTAGCTGATAATTACCCATTTGTCCTCCATGCAACACATGTTAAGTAATTTAACTATTAATGACTCATTTGTCATCAGAACAACATAAAATAAGTAATTAAGAAGAGTTTGAAGATACCAAACGGGTAATCAGAATCCGTAAATCAAAGGACAAACAACACTCAAGGATAAGAAGGACAAACAACGATCTACCAAACATGCACATAAAGTTAAAGATCAAGTAACACGAACCATACTACAACATATATATAACTTCCATCCAACATACACAAAGAAATTAAATTATTCATGTCCTATTTGTTCTCCATGCAGCATATATATTTTATGACTTATTACCGGGTTTGTAACTAGATTAACAAGACGAGTGCCACTAGTGGAGCAGGAACAGCTTATGAGGTTTGTATTCCTCGGTCTTTAGTTTTATGTGTAATGTTTTGTAGATCGTTGTTTGTCCTGTTGTCCTTTTTAGCTCACCTGACCCAAAGGGGTCATGTGAGGTATTGCCATCACTTGGCGTCCGTGCGTGGTCGTCCTCTGTCATCCGTCCGTTAACTTTTTCATATTTTAATCTACTCCTCTGAAACAACTGGGCCAAATGGAACAAAACTTGGCAGATAGCATCTATATAAGGTCCTCTATAAAGTTTCTTCATTTCGTCCCATTCCGCCAACAAATATGGCCACCAAGGGCAATTCTTGTTTCTGATTGGCTAATGTTAAAAAAATCTTCTCCTCTGAAACTGCTTGGCCAAATGGAACCAAACTTGGCAGGAAGCATCTATGTAAGATCCTCTATAAAACTTCTTCATTTGGTTCCATTCAACCAACAAATATGGCCACTGTTACTGGAAATAGAACATATGGTAAAATTGCACGTTTTTGGTAATAACTCAAAAAACGTTAATAATATCAGAAATCTGACAGGGATAACAATTATCAGCAAAGCAAGATCTAACTACCCTGAAATTTTGAAGAAAATCTCATTACCTATCTTGGAGTTATTGCTCTTTTTTCATCAAATTTTCAAAATTTTAATACTTTTCGTTTTTTACTTAAAAAACTATAAGAGATAGATGTTAAGTTTAAACAGCAAACATGTGCAGCATGTCAAGATCTACATAACCTGCAATTATAAAGTAAATCTGATTACCCATCTTCAAGTTATTGCCCTTTTTTCATCAAATTTTTAAAATGTTAATACTTTTCATCCTTTATTTCAAAAACTATAAGAGATAGATGTTCAGTGTAAACTGAAAACATGTTCAGCCTGTCCAGATCTACATTCCCTGCAACTTTGAAGTAAATATGATTACCCGTCTAGCAGTTATTGCCCTTTTTTCATCATTTTTTAGCTCACCTGGCCCAAATGTGAGGTATTGCCATCACTTGGCATCCGTCGTCCGTCCGTTAACTTTTTCATATTTTAATCTTCTCCTCTAAAACAACTTGGCCAAATGGAACCAAACTTGGCAGTAAGCATCTATGTAAGGTCCTCTATAAAGTTTCTATATTTCGTTCCGTTCCACCAACAAATATGGCCGCCAAGGGCAATTCTTGTTTCTGATTGGCTACTGTTTAAAAAAATCTTCTGAAACTGCTTGGCAAAATGGAGCCAAACTTGGCAGGAAGCATCTATGTAAGATCCTCTATAAAGCTTCTTCATTTGGTTCCATTCGACCAACAAACATGACCGCCAAGATGAATTCTTTTTTCTGATTGGCTAATGTTAAAAAAATCTTCTCTGAAACAGCTTGGCCAAATGGAGCCAAATTTGGCAGGAAGCATCTATGTAAGGTCCAAGCCTGGCATAGATGGTCCCTGGGTGTGTCCCTTTCAAAATTGTGTCCGACAGCACCACCCTCATTCAAGAAGGCTGCTGTTTTTTAAGGTAATGATTATCTCCCTTTGAAATTTGCTTCAGTATCATTCTATTGTCAGATGAGCGATACAGGCTCAGTGGGCTGAGCCTCTAGTTTCTATTAGCCATTGTGTTGTCTGTCCATCTTTGATTTACAGCTTCTGACTACCCCTTTGGTGTTGTCTGTTCATCTTCGATTTACAGCTTCTGGTAACCCCTTTGGTGTTGTCTCTCCGTCTTTGATTTACAGCTTCTGATAACCCCTTTGGTGTTGTATGTCCGTCTTTGATTTACAGCTTCTAATAACCCCTTTGGTGTTGTCTGTCCATCTTTGATTTACAGCTTCTGATAACCCCTTTGGTGTTGTCTGTCCATCTTTGATTTACAATCCCTTTGGTGTTGTCTGTCCATCTTTGATTTACAGCTTCTGATAACCCCTTTGGTGTTGTCTGCCCATTTTTGATTTACACTTCTGACAACCCCTTTGGTGTTGTCTGCCCATCTTTGATTTACAGCTTCTGATAACCCCTTTGGTGTTGTCTGCCCATCTTTGATTTACACTTCTGACAACCCCTTTAGTGTTGTCTGTCCATCTTTGATTTACAGCTTCTGATAACCCCTTTGGTGTTGTCTGCCCATCTTTGATTTACATCTTCTGATAACCCCTTTGGTGTTGTCTGTCCATCTTTGATTTACAGCTTCTAATAACTCCTTTGGTGTTGTCTGTCCATCTTTGATTTACAGCTTCTGATAACCCCTTTGGTGTTGTCTGTCCGTCTTTGATTTACAGCTTCTAATAACCCCTTTGGTGTTGTCTGTCCATCTTTGATTTACAGCTTCTGATAACCCCTTTGGTGTTGTCTGTCCATCTTTGATTTACAGCTTCTAATAACACCTTTGGTGTTGTCTGCCCATCTTTGATTTACAGCTTCTGATCACCCCTTTGGTGTTGTCTGCCCATCTTTGATTTACAGCTACTGATCACCCCTTTGGTGTTGTCTGTCCATCTTTGATTTACAGCTTCTGATCACCCCTTTAGTGTTGTCTGTCCATCTTTGATTTGCAGCTTCTGATCACCCCTTTGGTGTTGTCTGCCCATCTTTGATTTGCAGCTACTGATCACCCCTTTGGTGTTGTCTGCCCAGCTTTGATTTACAGCTTATGATTACCCCTTTGGTGTTGTCTGTCCATCTTTGATTTGCAGCTTCTGATAACTCCTTTGGTGTTGTCTGTCCATCTTTGATTTACAGGTTCTGATTACCCCTTTGGTGTTGTCTGTCCGTCTTTGATTTATAGCTTATGATTACCCCTTTGGTGTTGTCTGTCCATCTTTGATTTACAGCTTCTGATAACCCCTTTGGTGTTGTCTGTCCGTCTTTGATTTGCAGCTTATGATTACCCCTTTGGTGTTGTGTGTCCATCTTTGATTTACACTTCTGATAACCCCTTTTGTGTTGTCTGCCCATCTTTGATTTACAGCTTCTGATAACCCCTTTGGTGTTGTCTGTCCGTCTTTGATTTACAGCTTCTGATTACCCCTTTGGTGTTGTCTGTCCATCTTTGATTTACAGCTTCTGATAACTCCTTTGGTGTTGTGTGTCCATCTTTGATTTACAGCTTCTGATAACTCCTTTGGTGTTGTCTGTCCATCTTTGAATTACAGCTACTGATAACCCCTTTGGTGTTGTCTGTCCATCTTTGATTTACAGCTTCTGATAACTCCTTTGGTGTTGTCTGTCCATCTTTGATTTACACTTATGATTACCCCTTTGTTCTCTGCAATCTTTTCTTAACTAGTATAATTGATCAGGTTACCTAAAGATATATTGTATTTTCATTTATTGTAGACTGTAAGGAAGAAACTAGCATAACCTGTGGTTTTGAAAGCAATGAAAACTGTATGTTTACTTCTACATATACTGATGAATCATTTCCATGCACTATAAATGAGGTAAATATTTTTTTTTATTATATTTTTATTAAGAATAGAATGTGCCTGTGTACAACAAATACCCTTGACACTTACCTTATTGTCTGGAATCGACAGGTGTTCGTTTGTTGTACTCAGTTAAAATTATAAATATATCACTAGTTGACATTGAATTGGATGTCCGCTTGAGACAAAAATTACCATTTATTGTTTATTCGTGTAAGATTGGTATCAGTTCATAGTGAGGGGCCGTTGTGATCATGATCATATGGTAGTTGGATTTATAACTACCTATGCAATCAGTGCCTATCACAACTAACGTTCGAACCCCGCCCAGACGAGATGTATTCCAACTATCCAACAATACATAGTGACACCTTAAGTAATGCAGTAAGAACAGTGATACCCTTCCGAAGCACCCAAAGTTTAGGTGGGTTTCTGTTGCTCAATCTTTCATTTTCTGTGTAGTGTTTTGTAGATCATTGTTTTTCTTTTTTTCTTATGGCCATTGTATTGTTGGTCCTTCTTCGATTTACGGCTTCTGGTTACCCCGTTGTTATCTTTTCTCTTTATAATTTCGTTGATCTATATATGATCGAGGTTGATTATATTTCTATACCTCTGGGACATACACAGGAGTTTTTACAATACATGCTATGAGTCCTAATATATTTCAAATTTATTTCAAACATATATTTAGTTTTACTTAAATGGCTTACGTTGTTGTTGTTTTTTTTCCATCTATGTAGCCAGTTTCTCTTGATTGTCTATTTTTGACACAAGATGAAAAAAAACAAAACAAAAACACAACACATTATGTGTTAGACACCACCATACACATGTGAACACAAACAACCCAAATAAGACATGATCCCTCCTACAAACAACTGGAGGTAAAGAGAGAACATCGTTTTTATGCAGAAATCAACGTAACGGACATCATAACATTGAACTCAAAATGTAAATACACATAATTGTACAATGCAAAAACTAAAAAGATGAGCAACACGGACCTCACTGGGAGTGAACTGAGGTGTTCACAAAGAGTAAGCAGTTTGTGCCTTTTATAAGACTCCTGCAATATTACTCATATATTCAATACGTACTGTACACATATAACATAAGCGAGGGATATTGGATTTTAGAACTGTTCTGACAGTGTGGTATTTTATGTTTTTCTATTAGAATTTAGAACTGTTCTGACTGTGGTATTTTTTGTTTTTTCTATTCGATTTTAGAACTGTTCTGACAGTGTGGTATTTTTTGTTTTTTCAGTTGGATTTTAGAACTGTTCTGACAGTGTGGTATTTTTTTGTTTTTCTATTAGATTTTAGAACTGTTCTGACTGTGGTATTTTTTGTTTTTTCTATTCGATTTTAGAACTGTTCTGACAGTGTGGTATTTTTTGTTTTTTTTCCATTGGATTTTAGAACTGTTCTGACAGTGTGGTATTTTTTGTTTTTTCTATTGGATTTTAGAACTGTTCTGACAGTGTGGTATTTTTTGTTTTTTCTATTGGATATTAGAACTGTTCTGACAGTGTGGTATTTTTTGTTTTTTCTATTGTATTTTAGAACTGTTCTGACAGTGTGGTATTTTTTGTTTTTTCTATTAGATTTTAGAACTGTTCTGACAGTGTGGTATTTTTTGTTTTTTCTATTAGATTTTAGAACTGTTCTGACAGTGTGGTATTGTTTGTTTTTTCTGTTGGATTTTAGAACTGTTCTGACAGTGTGGTATTTTTTGTTTTTTCTGTTGGATTTTAGAACTGTTCTGACAGTGTGGTATTGTTTGTTTTTTCTATTAGATTTTAGAACTGTTCTGCAGTGTGGTATTTTGTGTTTTTTCTATTAGATTTTAGAACTGTTCTGACAGTGTGGTATTTTTTGTTTTTTCTATTAGATTTTAGAACTGTTCTGACAGTGTGGTATTGTTTGTTTTTTCTGTTGGATTTTAGAACTGTTCTGACAGTGTGGTATTTTTTGTTTTTTCTGTTGGATTTTAGAACTGTTCTGACAGTGTGGTATTGTTTGTTTTTTCTATTAGATTTTAGAACTGTTCTGCAGTGTGGTATTTTGTGTTTTTTCTATTAGATTTTAGAACTGTTCTGACAGTGTGGTATTTTTTGTTTTTTCTATTAGATTTTAGAACTGTTCTGACAGTGGTATTTTTTGTTTTTTCTATTAGATTTTAGAACTGTTCTGACAGTGTGGTATTTTGTGTTTTTCGTTTTATTGTGTATTCTGTTAAATGAAGTGCTACCGTTGTTTCTTTTTTATGGGGGCTGTTGTGGCCGTGATCGTATGATTTACTACCTATCCAATCGGTGCCTATCACCACCGATGTGAGTTCGAATCTCTATCAGGGCGAGATGTACAATATTGTGTGATAAAGTTCGTCAGTGACTTTCGACAGGTCGGTGGTTTTCTCCGGGTCCTCCGGTTTACTCTGCCAATAAAACTGACAGCCACAATATAGCTAAAATATTGTTGAGAGTGGCGTTAAACACTGTAAAACCTAACCTAACCAATTTGTTTCTCTCCTTTTTAATTATCATTATGTTATGATTGATAATTATTTCTCACTTGTACGACATTTATATCATACTTAACAGGGGCCTACACCTACAGACCTCACTGGACCAGCAAATGCTTATTCTGGGTCTCAATACATGTATTTAGAAGCATCAGATCCAGTTCTTCGTGAAAATGACTATTGTCAAATTACAACTAAGACCTGCAAAAAATTACCAGGTAATTTTTAAGTACTATCTATAATTTTTAAAATTGTTCATGTATACAGTCAAACCTGTCCATGATGTCACCTCTATCAAGCAGTCACCTGTATTAAAAGGTCACCTTTTTCTTGTCCTGTCATAGAAAAGTTTATATGAATTGAACCTCTTTTATAAAGTCACCTGTCTTAAAAGACCACTTTTGCTTTGTCCCAAATTTAAAGGTGACCTCTTAATACAGGGTTGACTACATGTATAATATTAGGTATAACCATCCAGCGCTACTGGCAAGGGGTACTCGATACAACATTATGTGATAAAGTTTGTCAGTGACGTGCGACAGATCGGTGGTTTTCTCTGGGTACTCCGGTTTCCTCCACTGATAAAACTGACCACAACAATATAACTGAAATATTGTTGAAAGTGGCATTAAACACCATCAAACAACAAACAAGGGAAAATCTTCAAATATTGTTGTCATCTCCACCCTAAAGAAAATTCTGATTGATAAGGATTTACATGACATTATCAATTTACCGGATATAATTGTTTCAGCATGCGCAAACTTTATTTTACGGCATCAATCGTGTAATTGCTTGCGGGTAAATATTAGACTCTGCCCATTCATAAATATCTTCAATTAATTAGATTGGTTTATATATGTGAACATAATAAATGATAGGGTATCTTCCTGATGTGATATCACTCAATTAAAGCACTTCCTGGTTGTTTTACATCCATATATACCTAATACTATTTTAGTAACACGGCAGGTACTAATAGGGGAGCAGAAAATGCTTACCCTCAGTTCATCCATGATTTTTCAGTGCAATTCGTGCTGCTCAATCTTTAAATTACTATGCAATGTTTTATATTGTGTGTCCTTTTGACCATCTGGCCAGTGACATAAGTATATTGTCTGTCCTTCAATTTACGGCTTCTGATTACACCCTTTGGTATCCTCAAGCTTTGCTTCCGGAATAGTTTGTCATGAAATTAAAACCCACCCCGCATAGTTAATAAAAATGAATAATTCTTGATTATTATTATACCCCCTGCAAACAAAGTTTGGGGGGGTACATAGGAATCACCCTGTCTGTCTGTCCGTCCGTCCATGTACCTTGTAAGTGCAACTCCTCCTAAGCGGCTTATTGGAATTTGATGAAACTACACATTTGTAGTACACTACCTGCAGATGTGCATGAAGGTATACCTTTGCTGTCCAAAATTTAAAATTTAAAAGGGGAGATAATTCAACATATACTTTCACGAAAAGGGGGGCATGTACCTTGTAAGCACAACTCCTACTAAACTGCTTATTGAATTTTTATGAAACTTTACACAATTGTAGTACACAACCTACAGATGTGCATGAAGGTATACTGTTTTTTTGTAATTTGTTTATTTTTCCAAGAACATGATTCTATAAACATAATGTTTCAATGCACAAAAGTTACAATGTAAAAACAAGTTGATCTTCATAACATACTGTTTTGTAATAACTTTTGAGATTCAAAGTTAGCAATGCATTTTAAGTTATACAAGGTAACATATATTTTGTATAATAGATATATATATTAATATTAACCACTCAATACCACCTCCAGATCTAACCATTTTCTTTTAGCATGTTCCTTTTGTACTGGGGACAGATAATCATTGATGCCTTTTCAATATTTATAGCATATTTCAGGAATTCAAGACCACCTTCTAAATCAGGGTCCCTACATTTGCATCTGCAGACATATATATAATATTTCAAAATAATTAAAACATTGTTGATTGTGCCCTGGGCTGAACTGTGTTCAGTCAAGCCAAGAATTATGTCCTTTGCATTTAAAGGTAAGCTAAGACCACATATTTTGAGGAAATTGCCAATTGATAACCAAAAGTTCCGAACATAATTACATTCCCAAAAGATGTGAACCAGACTTTCTTTGGTTTCTGTACAAAATGTACATGGCTCAGTTTCTTTTAGTCCACATTTATATAGAAAGGAATTTGTAATTAAGATTCTGTGTACAAGTTTATATTGAAAGTCCTGTAATTTAGTATCTTTTGTAACAGAGAAAGGTATACAGTAAATAAAACTCCAATTATAATCTTCAATAACAACCCCCTTATGAACTTCCTTTTCCCATTTACTCTGAATGTTTAAAGGAAGCATTTTTACATTTAACATGTATTGTTTTGAAAAGTATTTGCATGGCTTAGGGTCCCTCTTATCAGAAGTTTCCATCTATATGGAATGGCACTTATAATACTGAAATATTCTATAAAATTTAATCTAATATTATAGTGATTCTTAAATTCCTCATATGTAAAAAGCATTTTAATTTCTGATATTAAATCATTTACAAAAAAGACACCATTTTCACAACATATTTTGTTCATACACATATTACCACCTATTTTTATCAAGGGATTTAACCATATGGGCTGGCTCAAGACGTGTTGACCATCCACTAACTCCCCCTTTTCCTGTTTCAACTCTGATAAATTAAAAAAAACATCTTTCCAAAACGGGTTAACTTTTTCTGCTATTTTTTCTAGACCTTCCTTACTCAAATATAATATATTACTTCCTCCCCATTTTTGTATAGAACCCAATAAAAATATTTTCCATGGTGAATGATTGAAAGGGTCAAGTAATTTATGAAGCCATGACATTTTAAGTGCTTTGTAAAAGGATTGAATATTTGGCATTTTTAGTTCCCCTTCTTCATATTCATTGATAATAATGGATCTCTTGATCTTGTCCTTTTTACCATTCCATAAAAATTTATAAAATATTTGTTCAATATCATTCAAAATTGAATCTGGAGGGTTTGGTAAAACAGTAAGGCATTGAACTAGAATAGGAAGAGCTAGAGTCCTAACAACAGTGACTTTACCAATGTATGTAAGATCTCAACACCACAAGTTTAATATTGTTTTCACTGATTGAACTTTTTCTGTAAAATTTTCCAGTATTTTATCAGATTCCGACAAATTAAAACTAATACCCAATAACTTAAATTTTCCAGAAAAGTTCCATGACAAATGTTTATCTGGAAGGAGCTGTTCATGGCAACTCTGCCTTGAGCCAAGCCATATTGCTTCGGTCTTGTCAAAATTAACTCTCAGTCCAGCACATTCTGAAAATTTATTAAAGACAAATAATGATTGATCAAGTGATTTCGGGTTATCATCTAATATCAATGAGGAGTCATCAGCATATTGACTTAATGAATACTCAGAATCATTTATTTTTACCCCTGTTATTTCTGGGTCATTTTTAATTGCAGCACTCAAGAGTTCTAAAACAAGAATAAATAAATAAGGTGACAGAGGGTCTCTTGTTGAACACCTCTTCCCAATGAGAAAAATTCAGAAACATGTCCATTGTTAGTAACTGCGCTACTTATATCGCAATAAAAGGCTTTTATCCATTTTTGAAGAGATGGTCCAATACCATAAAATTGCAATGTTTTTTCAATAAATGACCATTCCACTGTGTCGAAAGCTTTCTCAAAATCTATCAATGGTAAAAGGCCTGGTATATCATCTACTTCTAACCCTTTTTGTGTTTCACTGATAATATTTCTAAGTATCGGTTTTATTCTATTTGCTATACAGGCTGATGCAATTTTAAAATCAACATTCAAAAGTGTAATGGGACGCCAATTTTTAAGAAAATGTTTTGGTTTTCCCTCTTTTGGAATGCATGTGATCAATCCTTGACGTTGGCTAACAGAGAATTTACCATTATCAAGACTCTCATTTATACATTTCACAAGAGGGATTTTAATATCATTCCAAAAAAACTTGTAAAATTCCACAGTAAAGCCATCAATACCAGGTGATTTAAAATTTTTCATATTTTTTAAAGAAAAGAGGCATTCCTGAAATGTAAGATAACCCTCACATTTAACAACTTCCTCTTTAGTAGGTTTTGTTATAAATGGATTGTTGCTATTAAAGAAAAGGTCAACATGGGATTTATTGATAATAGGCTCAGTGCTCGAGTATAATTTTTTGTAAAACAATTGAAGTTCTGACTGAATCACATTTTGGTCAGAAGTTTCTATATCATTATCTAAAATTAGATTAGGAATAGTTTTTTCAAGGTAATGCCTTTTCTCAAGATTACAGAAATAGCGGGTACTTTTTTCCCCTTCGACTTGCCATTTTGCCTTTGCCCTTGTTATAATACCATTTACCTTTTTCTCTCTCAAGATTTTTAGTTCCATCTCTGTTTTTTCCATAAGGAATACTGTTGCCGTCTAAAATTTAGAAGGGGAGATAATTCAACTTATACTTTCATGAAAAGGGGGGTTGTGTACCTTGTAAGTGCAACTCCTCTTAAGCGGCTTATTGGAGTTTTGTGAAACTTTACACAGTTGTAGTACACTACCTGCAGATGTGCATGAAGGAATATGGTTGCTGTCCAATATTTAAAAGGAGAGATAATTCAACTTATACATTCACGAAAAAGGGGGGGGGGGCATGTACCTTGTAAGCGCAACTCCTCCTAAGCTGCTTATTGAATTTTTATGAAACTTTACACAGTTGTAGTACACAACCTGTAGATGTTAATGAAGGAATACCGTTGCTGCCTAAAATTTAGAAGGAGAGATAATTCAACTTTTATTGGATATTTTCCTAGGTAACTTGCTAATATACCTGTATTCCAAAGTTTGAACATCATAGTATTGCAAGCGGGGTGGTATTACTTAGTGAGGTCACTCACAGTTCTAGTTATTAATTGATTATGAATATTTTTTATTATTGATTATTTTTTTTACGACAGTATTTCAGTCATATTCAAGACAAGAACATGCTCACCAATATTTAAACAGGATTTCGAAATGAGGGTAAAATGGAACAATGGGGATTTTATTGCCATTGAAAAATCATGTATAGTTGGGTATTGACGAAAACTTTGGCATTTTTCAGCGACTACATTGCTCCTACATATTTTCGAAATCTACAAGTGTTCTTACAGAGCAGAGAGTATGGCTATCTCCAACCATGTTACCATCAATTGTTACTCGATCTTTAGTTTTATGTGTATGTTTTGCAATTCGTTGTTTGTTCTTTTTTCATTTTTCTTTTGTTCATTGTATTGTCTGTCATTCTTCAATTTATGGATTCTGATTACATTTTGGTATCTTCAAACTCTTCTTAGAACAAACAAGACAAACCCACTCACCAGATGCGTGTGTGATGAGAATATATCTGTTAATTAACATCGATTTCTCTACTATTTAGGAAACAGCATATAAGTTGAATATACACAATGTATATACCGGTGTACCTAATCATATACTAAGTAATGTTAATGTTTGCTCTCTAAGAATCACGCTCTCTTCCAAACACGGTTTAAATGGGTTTCGTGTTGCTCAATCTTTAGTTTTCTGAGTAATATTTTGCATATCATTGTTTGTCCGCTTGTCCTTTTTCTTGTGGTCATTGTAATATATGTCCGTCTTTGATTTACGCTTTTTCATTATCCCTTTGGTACCTTCAACCTTTTTGCATACCAATATAAAGGTAATTTCAGAGTGTAGTCAGTCTGGAATCAGTTGTCTCCCCTTTTTGTCTGTTGTTGTATTATTCAGTTCTCAAGCCTCATTATAACCTACTGTTATAATGTCATGATGACAGAGATAAAAAAGAAAGGGCAGCATGTTTACAGCAAAATGAAGATAGTCAATAACAAAAATTGATGTGAAAAATACCTTTTTAAAACATTGCATATCAGAAATACTTGTGAAATCTCAAAATTTATTTCGTTCAAGCTGTAAATGGCATTAATATTATTTTATATTGGCAATATTTAGTAATGATATAAACAGCTACAACATTTAAATAATAAGAAAGGTGGACAGTACAATGGCCAAAACAAAAGGTACAATAAGGGAAACAATGATATACAAAATACCATAAAGACGACTGAAAATTGAGCAAAACAAAACTCACAAAAATACGGTTGTGAGTAACACGACCGGTGTCACCAGTGGAGCAGGAGCAGCTGAGCTCAGCCTCGGTTTTCGGTGGGATTCATGTTGTTCGATCTTAAGTTTGTTGTGTATATTTTTTTAGATGATTGTTTGTCTTTTGTCTTGTTTTGCCTTGTGGTGTCTTACCATCAAACTCTTCTTGGGAGCTCAGGTGCTCAGGAAGGAAGACATTTCCTCTGCCACTAGTGGCACCCATCGTGTTACTCTTGTTTTTATTCTATTTACTTAATATCTGTATATTTTAGATCAACAGTATTTAATTACAGTCAAATCTGTCTTATGTGACCCTCCAAGGGAACAGTGAAATGTGGTCACATAAGACAGGTGGTCGCTAAAACAGGTTTAATTCATATTAAATGCACTGAAGGAAAAGAGATATAGCATCATACAAGTTATTGCTTAATAGAGGTGGTCACTAAAACAGGTTTCTCTGTATCATTAAAATTAAAGGAACCTTGTTTTCTACTTTTATCTTACAGCTGGACAATTATGTTTAAGCTTTTACTACAACATGTATGGATCAGATATGGGCAGGTTACAGATTTTCACTAATCAACGAGATGCTACTATCAATCCCAGTGATTTTCTTTTTGATATCAGTGGTGATCAAGGCAATACATATAAATATCAGACTGTTACACTTAATGCTGGAGATTATCCTGACCCAGTGGTATGTTGTTGTTTTTTTCGTTTTTTTTTGGGGGGGGGGGGCGTGGGGGGGATATCACATAATACTTTATTGTTTGACTCGCCTGTTAGACCCCAGGTAAGCAAAAAATTAATGTAAGGTTCCCTGTTTTACAATAGTTCTCTTACCCAGGGTAAGTAAGAGATTAATTAGAGTCCATGTGTTCCCATTTCAAAAATACAACTAAATTTATCAATTTTTAAATCAACATGCAAGTCAATATATAAAGGCATTTTATGATAACATCAACATATGGTGGTAAAGTTGTTATTATTAACATAATATGTCTATAAAATTGTCATTCTGATACCTGTCTAAAGTGGACACAATTAGAATAAGTATATGTGTCCAGAATAGACAGGTGTACATGCTACACAGGTTAGAAATCTGAAATTTGTGACTAGATTGGATATCCAATATTTAGCAGGATTTCCCAGTGCTCGGTTTGCTACTGATGACAGTACCCAAGGATCAATCAATCAAGCTGTCATTTAAATATTTATCTATTATATTTTAGTATACAAATTGATTTCTTTTAAAAATATCAAAATTGTGTCACCTGCAACATTTGTAAATAAACCAGATAAAGTGTTGGCATTATCTCCTCAGCGACCTTAGCCAATTTTGTCTGTCCTGTTTAGACCCTTTTTTTCCTCCTAAAATACTTTTAAGTTCTCTGGCTTTCTATGATATTAGTTTTAAACGGGCCTGATAAAGGTTGTAACACAGAACCGGGCCTGATAAAGGTTGTAACACAGAACCGGACCTGATAAAGGTTGTAACACAGAACGGGCCTGATAAAGGTTGTAACACAGAACGGGCCTGATAAAGGTTGTAACACAGAACCGGGCCTGATAAAGGTTGTAACACAGAACCAGGCCTGATAAAGGTTGTAACACAGAACCAGGCCTGATAAAGGTTGTAACACAGAACCGGGCCTGATAAAGGTTGTAACACAGAACCGTCGTGTGAACTAACTTTGATATCTATGTTTTCATTAATGAATAATTGGAATTTCATGGAATAAAAACGTAGATATTAAATTAGGCACAGGCTACGTATTCGTAGCCTGGGTTCTACAAGTACGACGGGCGGAAGTTGTGACTAAATGATCAACCGGTTTCCGGACATGGACACCTATTTTATGGAAATTAATCACGTATTGCTAGCATCTAGAGGCTACGAATACTGTGATACTATAAAGTTGAAAGAAAACAAATATACATAGATATCTTTAATATTAAGAATTATCATATACAATTTAAAATTTCAAGTAAGACAATAGGTAAATACAATGTATTAAATTAATAATGTTTATAGTTATTTTCAAAGTGATGATCATTTGCTTATTTAAAGTATATTATATGTGATTTTACCTTGTGTTTGGGCGTTGACCGCTGGAAATGGAACTAAAATTTTCCCCTCCATGAATACAGGAATAATCCAACTCCTTATAAATTAAAAGATTCGTTGCACTTTCTGCAACTTCCATGTTTTTATATTTGGACCCCGTACCAAGCTTCCTTGAGATACGCTTATAAAGTTGGACGTAGTTATCCTGCTGGAATTTTATTAATTTAGGGCGCACTCTAAATCTGTAAAAGATTTATACAGAGCGCACTACCATCGTCGTCCATTTTGAAAATAATTAGTGTTGGGAAGTGTGAGTTGTACTCTGAGAAGTACTCATACCAGTGAAATCTATGGGCTTAGTCGTGTATTGTAAAACTAGTTTTTCAATGTATCAGATTTCATTGGAATAGAAATAAACTACAAACAGAAAATTATATAAAAAATTCATTAATTGTCATTTAATGAAATAAAAACAATAGAATTAAGAAAATCGAGAAATCTGTCGTATTCGTAGCCTCTAGATGCTAGCAATACTTGATTAATTTCCGTAAAATAGGTGTCCATGTCCGGAAACCGATTGATCATTTAGTCACAACTTCCGCCCGTCGTACTTGTAGAACCCAGGCTACGAATACGTTTCCGTCGTATTGGTAGCCTGTGCCATTAAATTATTTGCACATGACAAAATTCTGGAATAATATTCATCAGGTAAGCACAAAATCAAAAGGTTGGCAAGCCTAATAATTTTAAGTTTTGGGAGCAATAAAACCAAAATGGCCTAAACAGGATAGCCAACTTCGGCCATGGTCACTTATGCCTGAGGCTGAGGGAGGAGAAACTTAGTTTGATTAATAATTACATTATATATTTCAGTCCTCGTTTAATTATCTGCAAGTCTAGTATGACCAATAACATTCCAATCCTTGTGTAGTTATGTGTAGGTATACTGTGACCAATACATGCTCTTGATTGCTACTTGACTGTTATTATTTTATTTAACAGATTACAATGCGATTATTGAGGGGACCAGGAGAACGAAGTGATATAGCTATTGATGCCATTAGTTTTAATTTAGGCCCATGTAAGTACATCGTTTAACTTAAAACACACAACATCGCAACGGTGGTGTAATGGTGCTTTAGATCATGGGTTCGAGCCAAGACTATTAAATTGACATTTGTTGCTCCTCCGCTTAGCATGCAGCATTAAGGAGAAAGAGCAAAGTATGGTTGAATTGGAATCAGGATAATGTGTCCGAGTGGGGCAACATGTCTATCCGCAGACTGTTGTATCAGTGAGCTAGCACTATAAAAATCCAACTAAGCGGGTTGGTCTAGTACAAAACGGACCTCATCATCATTTCATTGAAAATTAACTTGTTCTCGCCATGATATAGCTGGAAATTACTGAGTTGGTGTTAAAGAAAATCACTCACTCACTCTAATAATTTTGTTTTTGACTCGTTTTAATCCCTCGAAATATATAGAATTAAAACCATACAGTTGATTTTATATAATTATTATAATTTACTGTATTTTTATTTGTATTTTCAGGTATATCCTAAAGATTGCAATTACGATACGATATATGGAGAGATGCAGAAATATGTACTATTTTTAGATAACATTGTTATTGCATATTGTATATGTGGTGTTTTCTAAATCGTGTTTTATTATGAAAATATATTTTGTTAGTGTTTAAAAGATTACTACACAAGTTTGATATGGAGGAAATGTATGATATCGAATGTTCAATAATACGTATCAGGAAGTTTCTGTATGATGTTTTGTAGACCATAGTTTTTCTTTGCCTTTGGCTGTACCTTTTTGTCTTTGGCTGTACCTTTTTGTCTTTGGCTGTACCTTTTGGCCTTTGGCTGTACCTTTTTGTCTTTGGCTATACCTTTTTACCATTGGCTGTACCTTTTTGTCTTTGGCTGTACCTTTTTGTCTTTGGCTGTACCTTTTTGTCTTTGGCTGTACCTTTTTGTCTTCGGCTGTACCTTTTTGTCTTCGGCTGTACCTTTTTACCTTTGGCTGTACCTTTTTGTCTTTGGCTGTACCTTTTTGTCTTTGGCTGTACCTTTTGGCCTTTGGCTGTACCTTTTTGTCTTTGGCTGTACCTTTTTACCATTGGCTGTACCTTTTTGTCTTTGGCTGTACCTTTTTGTCTTTGGCTGTACCTTTTTGTCTTCGGCTGTACCTTTTTGTCTTTGGCTGTACCTTTTTGCCTTTGGCTGTACCTTTTTGTCTTTGGCTGTACCTTTTTGTCTTTGGCTGTACCTTTTTGCCTTTGGCTGTACCTTTTTGTCTTTGACTGTACCTTTTTGTCTTTGACTGTACCTTTTTGTCTTTGGCTGTACCTTTTTGTCTTTGGCTGTACCTTTTTGTCTTTGACTGTACCTTTTTGTCTTTGACTGTACCTTTTTGTCTTTGGCTGTACCTTTTTGTCTTTGGTTGTACCTTTTTACCTTTGGCTGTACCTTTTTGTCTTTGGTTGTACCTTTTTGTCTTTGGCTGTACCTTTTTGTCTTTGGCTGTACCTTTTTGTCTTTGGCTGTACCTTTTTGTCTTTGGCTGTACCTTTTTGTCTTCGGCTGTACCTTTTTACCATTGGCTGTACCTTTTTGTCTTTGGCTGTACCTTTTTGTCTTTGGTTGTACCTTTTTTTCTTTGGCTGTACCTTTTTGTCTTTGGCTGTACCTTTTCGGCTTCTGATTACCATTTTGGCGTCTTCAAACATTTCTTGATTTTAAGATCATATATGAAATACACTAAACACCCCGTTAACATGCAATACAACCCAATTTTATGATAATAACACAAGCCCTCAAATATCATAAATAGATTGTCAATACACGTTAACAGTCTACAACGATATTGCTCATTGATGGACAACTAGACCTGTTAAATAATGAGGTACAAGTTGTCCGTTAAGAGCCCTGTATCAGACATTCTAGTCTGATGACATTTTATTTGATGTTTGTTTGTTTGTTTGATGGGTGTTTAACTCCACTTTCAACAATATTTCAGTTATATCATATAATTTTATCTGATTTTTCTTATATCAATACACATGTTCTAAGTAACGAAAAACAGAAAATTTCAATAATTATAAGGGTACATATATGTTAACGTAAACATTACTTAAGACATGGCTAAGTTGTTCCTGGGTTGAAATCATTGACAAATGGCTAATCGTTACGGAATATCCGTTTTTCAAATGTCAATGAATCTTTACCATTTTACGTAGATTATTTCCTTGCCAGAAGAGTTTGAAGATACCAAAGGGGCAATCAGAATCTGTATATCGAAGAAGAACAGATAACACCATGGCCAAAAGAAAAAGTACAAAAGGATAAACAACGATCAACATAACATACATATAAAAGTAAAGATCGAGTAACACGAACCCCACTAAAAACCGGGGATGAACTCAGGTGCTCCGGAAGGGTGGGCAGTTCCTGGTCCACTAGTGGCACCCGTAGTGTTAATCTAGTTACAAACCCGGTAATAAGTCGTGAATGAGGAGAGGACCGGGAAGTGTTTGCGACAAGTGGAACATATCTGTGGTCATTTGTGACACATATTACATAACGGTCAACCAAGTCATGGTGACGACCGTCAAATTTTCGAAGTGATGACTTCAGCTTTACCAAAAGGAATGCTTGGTGCAGTAGCTTCCTAATGTTAGCAGCAACCCTCTATCAAGGAAATCCTGATAGGAACCACAAGCTCTGGAATATCGTATCATCTGAGAGATATATACTTCATATGCAGGTGCTGTTGGAATGTAGCTACATATAAATGGAAAATTCATAATGGGAAAATTGAAATCATCTCTTTTGTCGTAAAGTTTCGTTCTTAACCAACCCTAATTGTCGATTTCGAGGTGTACATGTAGGTCAAGGCATGAACTTGTTTATGAGCAACACCAAGTGTAATACGTACCAGGAACTGATTACCCTTCGTGAGCATTTGTATTGTTCACTGGTGATTGACCTTCGGTTTTCTCTAACGTTTACCTACATTTCATGACAGAACGAAAAGTAAAATAGAGAAAATCAACGACATGCGAAATTGACTTGCATTTTTAATATAGAATGGTCAAAAGAAAAAGGACAAACAACAACCTACAAACATTACACAGAAACCTTAAAGGCAATACATGTTGCTTAAATAAACTTGTAGCGAGGCGATACATGTTGCTTAAATAAACTTGTAGCGAGGCGATACATGTTGCTTAAATAAACTTGTAGCGAGGCGATACATGTTGCTTAAATAAACTCGTAGTGAGACAATGCATGTTGCTTAAATAAACTTGTAGCGAGGCAATGCATGTTGCTTAAATAAACTTGTAGCGAGGCAATGCATGTTGGCAATGCATGTTGCTTAAATAAACTTGTAGCGAGGCGATACATGTTGCTTAAATAAACTCGTAGCGAGGCGATACATGTTGCTTAAATAAACTTGTAGCGAGGCAATACATGTTGCTTAAATAAACTTGTAGCGAGGCGATACATGTTGCTTAAATAAACTTGTAGCGAGGCGATACATGTTGCTTAAATAAACTTGTAGCGAGGCGATACATGTTGCTTAAATAAACTTGTAGCGAGGCGATACATGTTGCTTAAATAAACTTGTAGCGAGGCGATACATGTTGTTTAAATAAACTTGTAGCGAGGCGATACATGTTGCTTAAATAAACTTGTAGCGAGGCGATACATGTTGCTTAAATAAACTTGTAGCGAGGCGATACATGTTGCTTAAATAAACTTGTAGCGAGACAATGCATGTTGCTTAAATAAACTTGTAGCGAGGGAATGCATGTTGCTTAAATAAACTTGTAGCGAGGCAATGCATGTTGCTTAAATAAACTTGTAGCGAGGCGATACATGTTGCTTAAATAAACTCGTAGCGAGGCGATACATGTTGCTTAAATAAACTTGTAGCAAGGCAATACATGTTGCTTAAATAAACTTGTAGTGAGGCGATGCATGTTGCTTAAATAAACTTGTAGCGAGGCGATACATGTTGCTTAAATAAACTTGTAGCGAGGCGATACATGTTGCTTAAATAAACTTGTAGCGAGGCGATACATGTTGCTTAAATAAACTAGTAGCGAGGCGATACATGTTGCTTAAATAAACTTGTAGCGAGGCGATACATGTTGCTTAAATAAACTTGTAGCGAGGCGATACATGTTGCTTAAATAAACTTGTGGCGAGGCGATACATGTTGCTTAAATAAACTTGTAGCGAGGCGATACATGTTGCTTAAATAAACTTGTAGCGAGGCGATACATGTTGCTTAAATAAACTTGTAGTGAGGCGATACATGTTGCTTAAATAAACTTGTAGCGAGGCGATACATGTTGCTTAAATAAACTTGTAGCGAGGCGATACATGTTGCTTAAATAAATTGTAGCGGGGTGATACATGTTGCTTAAATAAACTTGTATCGAGGCAATGCATGTTGCTTAAATAAACTCATAGCGAGGCGATACATGTTGTTTAAATAAACTTGTAACGAGGCAATGCATGTTGCTTAAAGGCATACAGGCTGTCAGAATTGAATATTTATATTTATATTAAAAGTTGCCAATATTCGATGTTTTATACTAATAAAATGTTCTGAACAAGAAGCCAGGTTTAAAAAATAGGTTATAATGTCGTAATTAGTGAAAAGAATTCGAATGTTTGTTGGTGAAATCGCCATAAACACACCTAATTATATTATAAGTCGGCTGTCTTTTCCGAAGTTTACCGGACACTGATAACTGCTATAAATAACCAGAAAGCATGTAAATTATGTTGCAGGTAAATATTGGTTAAAATTAATATAATTTAAGAAATATATCTATGAAATTGGATCCCGGGGTAATCAGTTAGTATTATATAATGGTATTTAGTAAGAATGACACTTAAAATCGAAAATACGTGATGAAATCAATAAAAACAAACCCAAGCTCTGCAAAGGGGCCCGATCAAGTGAAAATTGTAAGCAAATTGTATTGCATATTATTGACAACACTTGAGTTGACTTGATTATATCTTTTTAGAAAAAAAACCAGACATGAAGTTCATTATTTTAATCTCTAATTTAAAAGAGATATCACCTAGCGTTTTCTCCTGAAAAAAAAAAGATATATAAAAAAAAACCACGATGCAATTCTGTCAAAACACAATTCAGCCGAAAAAAGATATCTAAATTATGCTTACGTGTTGAAAAGTTTAACATTTTTTTTTAATTTTTACACAAATCTTGCTGAAACCTCCTGTGTCGTTTTCGCGTAGAATCCGTCAATATTTTTATTTATAACATGTGCTTTTTTCAGCAAACAATTTCGCACATGCGCAAACGCTTTACCGAATGAGGTCACTGTGTAGGTCATCAATGGTCATATGATCATATTCATGAATATATGAATATCATGCTGGTAAACATTTAATTCTTTACGGGACATAAGAAAATCAAACGGCGACATATTTCCTTCGTTCCAGGTTAAATACGTATGATATTATGAAAAAATTCAACTGCAATTAGTATAAAACATCGAATATTGGCAACTTTCAATATAAAAAAAAATCAATCTGAGCGACTATGCCTATAAGATCGAGCAGCACAAAATAAGTTTCCAAATAAACGTATGACGAAAAAGAAGTTTCAAGGAAATTTTACCGTTTAAAGCTTGCCACATTTGTCTGCCTGTCACAAACCAGTATCTGGATTTCTAACGTCATATGGACTTTTTTTGTTCAGTGAGAGGCGATGGTTCGTTTTGTTGATATTGTTGAAATTATTGACCATCACTATTTGAAATTTCTTTTCATAATTTATAGTAAACAATTTACTAAAGAAATTATATCATTTAGGAATACAAGACAAACACTGGACTCTAATAAAGAGCTTGCATACCAACGCTTCATCAGCTATCAAATTTAATGGATTAGTATCCGAAAATTTTAATATACTACAAGGAGACCGTCAAGGAGGAATACTAAGTGCTGACCTCTACAAAATATACATAGATCCATTGTTAAAACAACTACAACAGTCAAGATCAGGCATGAATATAGGATACATAGAATGTGGAGCAACAGCTTGTGCAGACGATATCACATTAAATTGCACAGATCCAACTGAAGCCCCAATCATGCTCAATATGGCATATAATTATAGTTGTATTGAACAGTATAAACTCCAACCGCAAAAGAGCGTGGTCATACAAATGGAAAGCAAAAAGAAAAGTAGACTCAATCCAATAGAGCTGAAGATGAAAGATACCATCTTATCAAATGTAGATACCGCAACACATTTAGGAATACAACGTTCTAAAACAGATAAAGAAACCATTAAGAATACTGTAGATGAAAATATCAAAACGGCACAGGCTACGAATGCGACGGAAACGTATTCGTAGCCAGCTGGGTTCTACAAGTACGACGGGCGGAAGTTGTGACTAACTGATCAACCGGTTTCCGGACATGGACACCTATTTTACGGAAATTAATCACGTATTGCTAGCACCTAGAGGCTACGAATACGACGGATTTCTCGATTTTCTTAATTCTATTGTTTTTATTTCATTAAATGACAATTTATGAATTTTTTATATAATTTTCTGTTTGTAGTTTATTTTTATTCCAATAAAATCTGATGCATTGAAAAACTAGTCTTACAATACACGATTAAGCTCATAGATTTCACTGGTATGAGTACTTCTCAGAGTACAACTCACACTTCTCAACACTAATTATTTTCAAAATGGACGACGATGGTAGTGCGCTCCGTGTTGGAGCAAAGTATAAATCTTTTACAGATTTAGAGTGTGCCCTAAAAAAATTCCAGCAGGATAACTACGTCCAACTTTATAAGCGTATCTCAAGGAAACTTGGTACGGGGTCCAAATATAAAAACATGGAAGTTGCAGAAAGTGCAGCGGGTCTTTTAATTTATAAGGAGTTGGAATATTCCTGTATTCATGGAGGGAAAAATCTTAGTTCCATTTCCAGCGGTCAACGCCCAAACACAAGGTAAAATCACATATAATATACCTTAAATAAGCAAATGATCATCACTTTGATTGCAGTTTTTCATATTAAATTCGCAGCAATGTCTTCAATCATGTTCTGCATAGCAGCAAATACATGTTTCTAGAATTTTTAAGTCATTACAATACTATCGTAAGTCTTATGATAAAACACACAAGTTTGCGCTTTTTGTATGGTACCATCTAAGATGTATTGAACTACGTTTTGCGCCGAAAAAAACCTACTGGTGTTGCCGAAATTGCTTAAAATAACTATAAACATTATTAATTTAATACCAGTGGGGGCGTGCGCCTTCCCCCCCCCCCCCCACACCCTAAAATTCGCAAAGCATATGTGTTATACAACGTTAATTAAGCAGTTCAACAAACAACTTTTTCATGAATGGTTAACTCGTGACCTGTAAGTCAAAATGAATAGTAATGATATTAGGAGTAAATATGGGATATCATTCTAAAAAGCTCCACCCATTGATAAATGATCAGTATACTGTCCGTCCGGATGAAGCTTTTCGTTTCGCCGTTGGTTCATTCATTGAAAACGTATGATTCGTTCTTGTGTATAGACAAACAAAGGCGAATATGTTAACATTAATGCTGCATGAAACGATTCTGATCATCTAATTTAGTTACGTTAGCTTATCAGAAATCAACAACAAGTTCATGTATTGACAATTTCCGCTTTTGTTTGTCTATAGATAAGAACGGTCGAATCATACATTTTCAATGAATGAATCAAACGACGAAAAGAAAAGCCTGCTCCATCCGACGGGCAGTAATAACTAGAACCACCCGAAAGTACAGACCAATTAGTGAAATGAGGAATGCGTTAAAACTAAACCAATTGTTCTTTGAAGGGTTAAAATATCGTGATCGATCAGTCATGAGTTGAACAATTCGCATCACGGTTGTTCAAAAAAAGTTTTACTTTAAGTTCTTTTATTTTGACAAAAACATACTGTTAACAATTATCCGACAAAATTAAGACTCAAAGTGAAGTTTTTTTGGTCTGATAAAATGGTGTAGTAGTTGGTTCAAAATTATCGTTCAAATAAATGTCGGTAATTCCTCAAACCCCCAGAGCTTAAGGGGGCTTGACCCCCCTAGACCCCCTACCAGGGCTTTGCCCTGGACCCGATGGGGAGCTTAAGCGGTCCCCAGACCCCTCGCCTACTCACGTTCCCCCTAACCACAAATCCTGGATCCGCCTCTGAATACATTGTATTTACCTATTGTCTTACTTGAAATTTTAAATTATATATATGATAATTCTTAAATTAAAAATATCTATGTATATTTTTTTTCATTAAACTTTATAGTATCACAGTAATAAATGTATAAAAAACAATATCTTTAAGAAAACAAAAAACCGTCGTATTCGTAACCTCTAGATGCTAGCAATACGTGATTAATTTCCGTAAAATAGGTGTCCATGTCCGGAAACCGTTGATCATTTAGTCACAACTTCCGCCCGTCGTACTTGTAGAACCCTGTGCCTATCAAGACGCGTACAGTCTGATGTCTGCAGGATTTCATGGTAACAACGGTCTTGATCCTAGCACATCTATCCATATATTAAAAACATATGTTATTCCAACAATAACTTATGGTTTAGAAGTTTTGATTCCAGATAAAAAAAAACATCACAAGGTTAGATTGCTTCTTTAAAAAACTATTGAAACAAATATTGTCACTACCTCAAAATGTAGCAGACCCTGTACCATATATCATTTCTGGTTTAATTCCAATAGAAGGGAAAATTCATTTGAAAATACTAACATTCATGTATAACATTTTTCTTCTTTCGGAAGACTCGACAGAGAAAAAATAGCTAGACGACAACTTGCATTTAAAGATATAAATAGTAATAGCTGGTTTACAGAGGTAAAATCAATGCTGTGGAAATATGATTTACCATAAATATATTGGTTATTAGAATCACCATATACAAAATATCAATGGAAGAAACTATTATATGAACAAGTAAATAGTTATTGGAAAAATTACATGATTGAAAAGTCAAAATTATATAAGAGTATAGATTTCCTCAATACAGAAATATACAAACCAGGTAAACAACATCCATTGATTTATATCAAAACAGTATCAACAAGAGACGCAAATAGAATTCCAATACAATTGAAGGTTGTGAGTGGACAGTATATCTTGCAAGCCAATAGAGCTCGATTTAATCAAAACCAGGTAGATACCATATGTCAACTATGTGGTGAGGAAGAGGAAAATATGGAACACTTTCTTCTCAAATGTACCATTTTACAGGCTGTGAGATACAGTGTATTAGATGACATAGATATAGAATTCAATATAATAAGGCATGCCATATAATAACTGGAAAAACGTTCTACAATCTGGATAGCTATCTAAAGATACAAATTCTCCTTGACTGTTCTGTGTTACTGAATCATGACAATCCTGTGTGTAAAGATAAGTTATTATTAAAACAGTTGACACAACTAGAATCTCAATGTAGAAGGTTCATATATAACATGCACGCATCGAGATATAAAATGCTTATCAGAGTGAAAAACAGAAAGCAAAAGCAGTAGGGTATCCCGAAGCCGGTATATAAACACATAATTTTAGATTTTAAAAATTAAGAGTTTTTTAGATTTTAAAATTAAGAGGTTTTTTTTAGATTTTAAAATTAAGAGTTTTTAGATTTTAGAATTAAGGACTTTTAAATGATATAGTAGATGTGTCATTTTAGAATTTAGGATTTTTTAAGTGATATAGTAGATGACATTTTATTTTATTTTTAAAGTGAGACAATATCTTATTAAACTCAACTGTATATAGTGCTCTGGAGGATACTAAGTCCGATTTTATAGATTTTAATTCAAGGTGATGGAATTGTGATATTCTAATTAGCGGATATATGTTGTGTACATAGTTTTATCAAACTGGATTATGGATATATGAATAAATTGGGTGACAAAGATCACTGATCTTCAAAATGGAGGTGAAGAAAGAACAGAACAGAACAGAACAGAACAGAATTCCATCAATGTCCAATCATTGAAAACAAAAGCGCACTTAAAACCACGTTCGGTTCGTCTTTACCTCTGATTGCTTGTCTTATTTATGTTTTTTTGTGTTGTTGTATATATAGTAATGTCCAACAGGCTTTGACTATGTGAATAACATGGTGGGTGCCTTATAAGAGAGAGGGACTACTTGCCCTTCACATCAGTTTACTCTACTTTGATGGTGGGTTCATGCTGCTCATCTTTTAAGTGTTTTTTTTTGGTTTTTTTGTATTGTCATATTTTGTGTTTTCACTTTCTTATTTCTATTTTGTGATGTCCATTATGATTTCCGATGTTGTGTCTTGTGTACCCTATGTTGCCAGTTTCTCTGGATTGTACATTCATGATTAGCCATTCGGTTTTCTCTCGAGTTTATTTACATAGCATAATAACATTTCTTACGTCTACATGTAAGTTGTGTGGTATACTTGTTAGATATAGAGCAATAACATATGGTTGAATTATCCCCCTTTGTGTTACGGGTGTATTTCTAGTTTGTTTGATGTTGTCGTATAAGTGCAGCAATGTACTATAATGCACACATAGTAAAAAAGTGGTAAAATAGTAACAAAGTACCTGTGTTACAGGAACCAACTATATTTAAGATTCGTACTTTTGAATAGTAAATACTATTGCTCTATATTCAGTCATTCTAATTCTTATTGTAACCTTAAGTGTTGTGACGTAATGAATTGTCTTTATGTACTCTAAATTACTATTGTTCTAATCCAGTGTAAAGGGGCTCTATTGAAGGTGAACAGTTGATTTCACTCTTTAAATTTAATAGCTTGTAAAGATATTTTTCTACAGCAAAACACACGTATCATAATTTGTAGGATAAAATAATATACATGCATTTTAGAAGAATAAAGAACATATGTGTTTGTTCCCGTTTCTACACCCTATAAACATATTATAATGCATGTATGTGTATTTTATCCCGCTGCCAGGCCTCATTCATAGCTTATCTTTATTATTTGACAACGTACAATTTGCTTTAAAACCTTTTAAAGCCAGAGTCGTCGATCCGCATCAAATGGTATATATTTAGTGCTATTTAAAACAAAGACATAATTATTTCAGGGTGGCTCAATGAGTTAGGTAGGTGGATTACCTAACCACTCTTACGCTTATGATCAACTTTGTGCTTTCAAATCAAAAACATGACAGTAGAGTGATAACAAAATCTCCACCATCATCATGGAAAAACATAACATTATTAGCAATTGTACTTGCCAAAGACATCCAATTAAATCCAGGCCATCCAGTATACCCTTGTGGCTACTGTGAAATCCCAGTGACATGGGAACACAAGCGTGCTATCTGCTGTGACGAGTGCAGCATTTGGTACCATTCAGACTGTTTTGACTTAAATGCATCTGAGTTACATAACCTACAAAAAGACAACGTATCGTGGATCTGCTGTAAATGTGATCCACAAAATGCTGGAAGTTTTACATACCATCCATATGAACTAGAAACATCAAACCAATTTAGTGTCCTTGGCTCTGTTTCATCTGCAGCATCTATGTCAACAATGCCATCAATAGACTCTTCTTTCAGTCCATCGGTATTTAGTAGTCCTAAATCAAGACACATAAGCACAAGTACAACCATGAGCAATGAATCCAAATCTAAACGATCAAAATCAGTTGGCGGAATCCAAAAGAAAGATCAAAACTTTAGAATATTAATAATGAACTGTCAAAGCATTAGGAATAAAAGATCTGAATTACATGAATGTGTCGAGTACACAAAACCAGATGCTATACTTGGATGTGAATCCTGGCTGTCTAAAGAACAAAAAAATGCTGAACCTTTACCAGATGGGTACAATAAAAATGTCTTCCGAAAAGACAGAAACAAAAATGGTGGAGGCGTATTTATCGCATTACATGACAAATTCACTACTTCAACAGTAGAAAACAGTGAAAATGATTGTGAACTTCAATGGGCAGAGATCCAAACTAAAAACAAATCCGTAATAATTGGTTCATACTACCAACCACCTAATTCAAATCTAGATGCACTCAACAACCTTAAATCATCAATAGCAAACGTGAGTGAACATAGTAAAGACAAACCTATAATATTAGCAGGAGACTTTAATCTGCCACACATCGACTGGGAAAACAACACAGTAAATACAGGGAGCAATCAAGTAAACCATCATCAAGAACTAATCGAAATTATTGAAGATTCTGGAATGGAACAACTACAACTAAAACCAAGTAGAGAAAATAATATCCTTGATCTTTTCCTGACGAACCAACCAAGCTTAATAAAATCCTGCAACACAATCCCAGGTATATCTGACCACAATATGATCATTGTAGACACAGATCTCAAACCCAGATACAACAAACCTAAAAGAAGAGAAATCAACATATTTAAAAAAGCGAACTGGGATCAAATTAATACAGATATCATAGATCTAGGCACCAGAATCATACAAAGTAAGACCTCAGTAGAAAAAAAATGGACAGAACTTAAAAACGGAATAAACAACACACTCGGCCTAAATTTACCGACAAAACTTGCACCAAATAGACACAATTTACCGTGGCTCTCAAATAAAGACAAGAAACACCAGTTATTCCAAAGAGCTAAGCAGAGAGAAAGAACAGAAGACTGGGACAAATACAGGCTTCAAAAGCGTGCAACGCAAAAAACTGTAAGACAAGCTCACTGGAGTTATGTAAACAATGTACTTGAATCAGCACTTGAAGAAGGCAACGGTAAACCATTTTGGAAGTACATTAAGTCAAAGCGCACAGACTATATCGGCGTTGCTGGAATAAAGAAAAATGGAATACTTCACCAAGACAGCAAATCAAGGACAGAACTGCTGAATGACCAATTCAAGTCGGTCTTCACAAAAGAAAATGCACAGGAACTGCTACCAGAAGTGAGTGAACCGAAATACACCAGCATTAGTGATATAAACATAGAGGTACATGGAGTTGTGAAGGTGTTAGCCAATCTAAACATAACTAAAGCAAATGGTCCGGATAACATCGCTAACAAGGTCCTAAACGCGTGCGCTGAAGAATTTGCACCCGTAATGAGTCACATTTTCCAACTTAGCTTAACAACAGGCAAACTACCATCTGACTGGAGAAATGCAAACATAGCACCGATATTTAAAAAAGGCGATAAACACACAACATCAAATTATCGACCAGTGTCATTAACATGTGTATGTTGCAAGCTTCTCGAACACATAATCTGCAGGCATATACTTAAACATCTAGAAAACAACAGAATCCTAATATCTTTACAACATGGCTTCCGAAGCGATCATTCATGTGAATCCCAGCTAATTATAACAATGCATGATATAATGAAATCATTTGATGCCAAGAAAGAGACGGACCTAGTTATTCTAGACTTCAGTAAACCATTTGACACTGTACCACACAAAAATTATTACACAAATTAAATAAGTATGGAATTAACGGGAAAATAAAAAAATGGATCGAAAATTTTCTTACACAACGTCAACAAAGAGCAATAGTCGAAGGAGAGTCTTCATCATCATGCTCAGTAGAATCTGGAGTACCCCAAGGAACGTCCTTGGTTCTCTTCTTTTCTTGTGTCACATCAATGATCTTACACATAGTGTAAGATACCAGGTCAGACTCTTTGCAGACGACTGCTTACTATATAGATCGGTCAAAACACAACAGGACCAACAACAACTTCAAACCGACCTTCATTCACTAGAGAGATGGGCAACAAAATGGGGGATGCGTTTTAATGCCACCAAATGCTACATTATGTCTAATCACAGAAGTAGAAATCCACTAACTACACACTACATTCTCAACAATCATATTTTGGAACATGTGCAGGAAAATCCGTACCTTGGTGTTATCATCAATGAAAACTTAAAATGGTCAACATATATTAATAAAATCTGTAATAAAGCCAATTCCACCCTTGGATTCATCAGAAGGAACCTCAAACATTGCAACCGAAAATTCAAAGAAACAGCCTATATCTCCTTAGTGCGCTCGCTGTTCGACTATTCAAGTACAGTGTAGGACCCACACCTACAAAAAGGACATTGACCGCATAGAGAACGTACAGCGCAGGGCAGCCAGATTCATCTATAGTGACTACAAACGAACCAGTAGCGTCACCGTAATGATGAACGAACTCGGCTGGAAGCCACTAAATGAAAGGAGAACAGAACAAAGGCTTGTCCTTCTTTTCGAAATAGTCAATGACCTGGTTGCCATACCCGCTGATAATAATATTGAATATAACCAACGTCCATCAAGAACATCCAACAGTAAACAAATCAAAGTACTTTCAGCCACCACAGAGATATATAAACATTCTTTCTTCCCAAGAACTGTGAAAGATTGGAACACGCTAACAGAAAGTGCCGTGAGCAGCAAAACTGTAAACGGCTTCAAAGCTGCAATTTCGCGCGACTAACAAGAACCTAGTGCGCAAACACACTCCTGGATAACTTTTGCTCAGTGACTGAGTTAACTTCCAGTATAATACAGATACAGAGAGACAGATACACTCATACAAGCCTATAATCAATACGGCGTGGGTTCGCGCCCAGCTTTATTAATTACAAAAAAGGGGGCACTCGACTCGCAGCCGCAAGTGATACATTTTACCAGTTGCTTGCCCATGGTTGGTGGTTCTCTCCGGGAACTCCGGCTTCTTCCATCACTAAAACTGGTCGCCATGAAATAGCTGAAATATGTTTATAGACATAATTTTTTATGATAAATTTGATGTTTTATAAGATGTTGTATTTACACAAAATTGTAGGTGACGACAAGTGAAATAAGACAAAAAGTCACTACGACAGACAAAATGATAATATTTCACATTATTTCCACAAAGTCCCTGTGTTGTTTACTTCATGTAATTAACAATAAACGTGAGAGACAAGCGAAGCAATCGGGAAATCCATAGACGTAAGTCAGGTCACGTATCACCATGAAATTGTCAGATTGGTCAGATTTAGTCAGACATTTGTCACGAGTATTGGTCAGATCTTGATCTTTCATATTTGGTGGTCTATAAACAAATAAGATTGATTATTTAGTCTCTCTTAGTGTAAATATGTTTTATTAATCAATATATATGAATAGTTCAACAATTTAAATACAACAATAGTAATGACTATGAATTAATTAAGAGGATTCGGAAACAAGTTATTAGACTTATATAAATCCGTATCCCAAGTTTAATTAAATTTACTTTTAATAATCTCAGAAGTTAGATTAGGTTGTAAGGATCAGTGAAATGATAATTATATTTTACACCATAGGGGATGAATTGTGCAGGAAAGTGAAAGAGGTTGGTGAATTGTGAATTACGGGGTAAATCGTTTACTACTTAAAATGAACTTGTGTACTGACAAGAAGATTTCTGTGTTCTTGTTAATTGTTAACTCATTAGATCCTACCAATAGAAGTTCAGTGGACAAGGGAATAGGAAGGTTAAGGGCAAATATGTGGCGTTGTCTAGGTATGTTATAGTGAGGACAGTTGAGAAGATAATGAGTAGGAGTCTCTATAGCACCACATGTACAATGCGGTGAATTTACAATATTTTTCCGAAATATATCGGAATTAAGAGCACTACACCCCATACGTATTCTAGCGTGAACAATCTGTCCTAAACTGCTACCGACGTAAAAATATGTGGGTTTATCATATATAATATTAAGTTTCAGTCGCGATTTGAATACATTAATAGAAGGACAGTGTTTGTGCTATCCGGAAGAAGATTCCAAGACCGTACTGTCTGAGGTAAAATAATAATGTGCATATAAAGTGGTTCGAGCTCTGACAGGCGGGATTAACGTTGAATGTCTTGTATTGTGATCGTGAATATTTCGGAGGGTGTTAGGGACAAGACTACTCAAATACCCCGGGGTTAAGCCGTTATTCATTTTATAAAAATATGTCAATCTATGTTTTTCCCTTCTGTCTTTCAAATATTCCCACCCGGTTTCTGCATATAACTTTGAAAGGGATACCAGGCGGGTACCCCGGGTAACAACCCTGGCAGCCTCTGCTTGTACGCTTTCTAATTTATTCGTAAGGTAAACAGTTTTACAGTCCCAAACTACATCCCCATATTCTAATAAAGGCCGAATGAATGTCAAATACATTTTTTCAAGGGTTCTTCGATATAAAAATTAATTTAAATTTTCTCATAATGTTGACTCTGGTAAAGGCTTTCTTGGTAATCAGGTCTACGTGCTTACCCCAATTTCCATCATTAGATATGGTAAGGCCTAAATGTTTATGTTCAGATACCATGTTAATGATCTTATTATCCATCATGAGTGGTGGATGAAGTGGGCGGTTAGATTTCCTAGATACGATCATACTTTCTGTTTTATCAGGGTTAAATTTAACCAGCCACTTCATAGACCAGTCATGAATTTTCGCCAAGTCCGTATTCAAAGTCTCAGCAGCATCCACATGAACGTCAACAATCATATAAAGACTAGTATCATCTGCAAATAACTTTATTGACGAATTTATGTCTGCTACTATATCGTTAATATAAATTTTAAAAAAGAACAGAGGGTCCAGAATTGATCCCTGAGGGTCACCCGCACAAACATTCGCCAGTCAGAGCAACAACCGTTTATAGCAACCCTTTGTTTTCTATCCAATAAATAATTTTCAATCCAAGACAATAACGGCCCGTGAATGCCAATCGATTTTAATTTAGTCAACAATCCCTTATGCCAAATCCGATCGAACGCTTTGCTAGCGTCGCAAAAGACTACTCTAACTTCCTTTCCGTCGTCAAGTGCCTTACCGAATTCGTTCGTTATATATAAAAGCTGATTAATCGTAGGGTCGCCAGGAGTAAAACCAGATTGATTAGACGATATAATCCTATTTTCTAAAAGAAAATTGTAGATGTGCTTGTAGACACAGCGTTCCATAACTTTACCGACTATGCTAATGAGTGATATCGGGCGATAATTTTTCAATATACCAGGACTATCTTTTTTAAATACCGGAGTGACATTAGCCAATTTCCATTCGGATGGAAAAGAAGACAATGACAGTGATATGTTGAATAATTTACACAGCGGATACTTTAATATCGGTGCGGCTTCGCGCAAAAGTCGTGGATTAATACAGTCTGGACCGGTCGCTTTGCTAGTATCTAAAATTTTCAGTATATCCTTTACTTCCGTTTCGGTAATGAGAATCTGTCGTAGTCCGTCAGTCTGTAATTCAGTTAGGTCGGGAGGTGTGTGGTCACTATCGTCCAGTGTTGATTGTTCACAGAAGAACTTGTTGAACAATTCAGATTTTTCTATGTCATCAAATACAAGATTACCATTATGTTCAATCGGGGGTATAGTTCGGCTGCAGTCATTGTTTCCTGTTAAGCTTTTGACTAAGGTCCACCAGTTTTTACTGCCAGCCTTTTCTAATCTTATATTCTCAGAAACCTTAGAATAATGCGCTATTTTTGCATTAGAGACTAGGTTATTACACTTATTTCGGGCAATACGGAATCGTTCCCAATGACCTGGTAAGTTTGACCTTTTTTGCTCTTTTATGGAGTCTATTCTTTCGACGTATAACACGCTTGATACTGCTTGTTGATCACGGAGGGTTGTCTTTCCTTACAGTTATTACCCTGTTGGGAATGTTGGTATTTGCAGCATCAATTAAGGCACGTGTTATGTTACTGGTAGATATATCGATATCATCGTTTACGAGTAAAGAGTCCACAAGAGACAACTGTTGTCTATAAGACTCAAAGTCACCCCCGTCGAACATAACAACTTTCCGCTTATATGATGAATGGGATTTGATTGGATGATTCAATACTCCTATAGTGGGCATATGATAGCGAGTCTGGTCCAACAAGGGTGGGCCAACCTCAGAGTATAATATACTATGGGGATTATTTACTAACACTAGGTCTAACAGGGACGAACTACGTTCAGTTACATATGTAGGTTCAGTGATTAGCTGATGAAAATTGAATTGTGCTAGTAAATTATCAGTTTTGGTAGTATTATTACCAAACTGATTTATGTTAAAGTCACCTGTGATAATGATATCATGGTTACTATTCAATGCGAGATCTATAGACTGTTCAAGTTCTTCCCAAATCTGCTGACCACTATTCGGAGGAATATAAAACATTCCATATAGGTATTTCTTATTATTAATCTTGATTTCAAGCTAAATACACTCAACAGAAACAACCTGCAGGTCTAATCTTGTAACACAATTAATTTCGTCCTTGACAAAGACAACAACACCCCCTCCTAAACGGTCTACCCTGTCTCTCCGATAAGGAGGCTTGTAGCCTGGTAACTTGAGGCTGTCAGTGGAAATATCTGGTCTGTCTTAGACAATTCAACTCGAGCTCTTCCCATCGACGAGCTAGTATATACGATCTAATATAGGATATTACTCCGCCACCGTCAGTGCTTCTGTCTCATCTTCCAAGTTTGTAACCAGAGACTTCAAACAGATTGTAAATATATGTATCGTCCATTTTGTTTTCAGAAAACTAACTGTTCGTTCAGTAAATCATGTATTTCAAAAAATGTTGGCTTTATGGACGTGTGATACTATAAACTTTCAAGGGAATATGATATGTATGTTGAATTTACAACTATATGTGCAATCAGTGAGTTGTGAGTTCGATTCCCGCACACGGGGAAGTGTATTCGATGCAATATTGCATGATCAAGTTTGTCAGCTACTTGCGATATGCTTATGGTTTTCTCCGGGTACTCCAATTTCCCCCACTTCTAAAATAGAACGCCACGGTATAGCTGAAATATTGTTGAAAGTGGTATTAAACGCCATAACCAAATACTCCATTCTTGAAAGAGGTTAATTTCACTGTATGTTGAACCATCTAAAGAGAGAGAACTCGAATTTATTTCATCAACAGGAGTACTAGTGTCGTTGGTATAGGAATTGGACAATCTGCAGTTTTTATAAAATCAATTCTCGTTTGAGCTAGATAATATATCGTATTTTGATTTTAATATGTTAATACATTTTATGTAATGCCACAATATTCATTCGTCACAAAGAATTCCATTTTGTTTTTCCTCACGTATTTCTTGCCTACACCACATTGAAACTTTGGAATAGGACTATGGTATTTAACGCCACTTTAAAACAATATTGCAGTTATATAGCGGCGATCAGTTTTATTGGAAAGAAACCGCAGTACCCGCAGAAAACTATCGACCTGCCGCAAGTCATTGAACAAAAATTATCACATAAGGTTGTATGGAGTAATCTTATGTAGAAATTATTTATCTTTGTGTTGAAGTTATTGTTATGTTACATTTATTGAACAAAAAGGTGTGTGTATCATCAGATATTTTGGTAAGCCATGTGACGAGTTCTAAGAGAGAATTGATTTGAAATGAGTGTTTTATTTAATTCATCTTTATTGATATTTACAATAATTAAAACAATCTTAAGTACATTTTTTTTTACTGTTTCTGACTTTTACAAGAATCTTGTAAAATGGGCGTTGACAGAGATAGAGTCTAGCGTAGCAGGAACGATAACTCTGGATAGAGAATGCCCTCTAGGTGTACGGCTGTTGACAATAGAAAAGTCGAGAAAGCATGATACAAAATTATTGATCTATTTAAACTGTTTTTTTATATTTTGGGGGATAGGCCTAATTACTAATTACGTAGTTTAGAAAATCACCTCTCAAACCAAATATTGGCAATTAGGATTTTTTAAACCGTAATGGACAATTGATAGTCTTACTTAATTAGCTTAAGCATATTTTTATTAATTAATAAATATTGCACAATAAGACAAACTCCAAAGTAGTATATGTGTACAGCTCAGTTAGTATTTGTGAAGGATCCATGTGGAGGAAAATGAAAAACCGCATAGCACATTGCCAGCTGAAATACACTGGTTGTGGTACCGTATGACATATTGCTAGGTTGCACTGGTCGTGGTAGCGCATGGCACAATGACAGGTGAAAGGCACTGGTTGTGGTACCGTATAACACATTGCCAGGTGAAATACACTGGTTGTGGTACCGTAAGATATATTGCTAGGTTGCACTGGTCGTGGTACCGCATGACACATTGCCAGGTGAAAGGCACTGGTCGTGGTACCGCATAACACATTGCCAGGTGAAATACACTGGTTGTGGTATCGTATGACACATTGCCAGGTGAAATTCACTGGTTGTGATACCGTATGACATATTGCTAGGTTGCACTGGTCGTGGTAGCGCATGACACAATGTCAGGTGAAATACACTGGTTGTGGTACCGTATAACACATTGTCAGGTGAAATACACTGCTTGTGGTATCACATGACACATTGCTATGTTGCACTGGTCGTGGTACCGTATGACACATTTTAACACATGACCACGTTGGTAACGAATACGAAATCTTCACAAATTCAGAAACAATAAATGTATTCGACAACATTTATGCTTTTGTGTCGATCGGAAATGCAGGATTACTTACTTCTATGTGACTATTAACCCCTTTAGATTAAACGTGACATTGTTGTTCTTTGTGTGGTCTCTTACAACGATTTTGTTCAATTTTGTGTCGATCGATAATAAAGATGGCCACCATATCGAGGGAATATGTTAATTTACTTCCTCCTTGGTATTTCAAAATTACCTTAAGCTATATCATACATGTACTTGTACTTTACCAAGGTGACGTTTGCGTATGCCGATTTGAAATTGTCACAAATCAAGGACCAATTAAGTTAAAACAAGTTATAACATGGCGATGTATTCAATAACAGAAATATATTTCAATTAAGAAAAAATACAAAATTGTATGTTCAATTAGACAAATTTTGTGAGAAAGGTCGAATTCTTTGTTTCTACTTGTCGACCAACTGAACGAAATCTTCCTTTAAACTGCCATATTGCATGTTTCGTCTTCAAGAGCAAATTGATATGGCCTTATTTCAGTTACAAGGTTCCTGACCTCGGAGTCTATTCAAAGGAGATACTTACATGATAATGAAATAAATATAAAATTACCCGGGGTTGGTTAAATGCGTTAATCATGCAACATCGAGACAACTATTTTGTACTTTATTTACCTCGTTATAAAGAAACCGGTCTTACAAGATGGTGTTTCTTCCTTGTGTACATGTTTTTATATCTTATAAATCCTTGTCTCGGATAATACTTATACTATAAACTATTGTTATCTGATTGAATATCTAGGGTTTAATAAAAACTATATTTTTACCCCAAACATGTCTAATAACTTTGTTTTGTGATTATATTTTTTTTTACTCATTCGGAATCTAGTATTACAACTTTTGTCTGACAGTTCATGAACCCTAGATTAGACATATGTCCCAATGTAACTCATGTTGTGAATTAAATTTGGCATAAATCAACGTTAAAAGCTTGTATGTACGATATTAACAAATTGAAGTTGCAATACATTGACTGGCATGTTCAGCAATTACAGGTTCGATTTCTTCTACTTCTTTTTTTGGGGGGGGGTGCTCTTTTCGTTTTTTTTCATGGCCCTTCATTATGATCAATATTAGTTACATTAAATGGCTCCATATACACTTGAATCTTCTCAAGCTACAATTGACCATTGAACAAACACTTTCCAACCATATACATAGTCAGCCAACAACACATCTTACGAGACATATACCGCGGGTATAATAGTTTCCGATTCATATTATGTGAACAAATTTTCTCGGACACAATTGCCAGAGGCGTAGTGGCGGATCGGAAAGTGGGTGCAAACTTCATGAGGTGACGGGAAAATTGAGGGGTAAGCTTTAAAACTTTCAAAACTGAAAAGCAAAAAAAAGGTCTTTCGGCTTCAAACACCCTTAATTACCTATTGATTTCGTAGCAATATTTGGCTGAATGCTACAAATTCAGCTTTTTCTAAATCTTTGCGCAAAAATGTGGGAGGGCAGAAACACTTTTTGAAAGAGGGTATGTGCCCACCCCCCTTGTTTTTGCCCCCTGCTCCTGCTTGGGTTAATATTTAAGCGACATTTGGCAAAAATAACCTGTCCTGGACATTACAGATATACAAATGTGGTAGATATACATTTGTAGTTTATTATTATTATACATGTAATATTATATGTGGATGAGAGAGGTGAATCATGTAAAATGATTTATGGTAGCTTTTTGCTCAAACTACTCGATACTACATTATGTGATAAAGTTTGTCCGTGATTTGTGACAGGTCGGTGGTTTCCTCCGGGTACTCCGGTTTCCTCTACCAATAAAACTGACCGCGCGATATAGCTGAAATATTGTTGAAAGTGGCGTTAAAGACCATCTTTATGTATATATATATTTTCCTAGAATAATCTACACTAGGTATTCAAGATAAAACAAATATGCAAGAGTATTTATATAAAAAAAACATAAAATAGTCAAAATATATTACATTTTTATATTAATAGAAAAATCATTTAATAGTATTTTAATTTGTATAACAAATAAAAGTATAAATTATACATGTATATAGGACGCGCTATAGTCACATGCAGTAATGTTTCACCGAGAATTATTGGTACAGTCAAACACATATTGATGAACATTGAAACGTCTATATGTTAAAGTATCCGTAAAACGATCTGCTAGTTTTTTGTTGGTTTTTTTTTACATTCACTCAAACATGTCATATGACCAGAGTTTATTACAAATGATATTGAATTAATCACATGTTAATCACGTGTTTTTAAGATGTTTCGATAAAAAAATGTATGTAATCTTTCCTGTATAATCGTCGTAGAAAGAAATTTACAATATTACCTGTTTCGTGTTAGATTGTTCTTTCCTAATAATCAATCATATATATTGATAATACTTTTGATTGATTGCTTGAGCAGTTTTATATCACGGGAAATGAAAAAAAAATAATGTACATCATATGAAAAAAAAGGGTTATGTTATAAAGCAGTCGTTAAAACTGAGGAGCGTGGACCTTTGACCTTAGTAAGAATATATGTTTTGTCATAAATCATTATTGATGGCAATGATTGTTTGTTAATTTAATCTTTCAGCTATATTGACAAGACCAAGTTACAAGCATTATACTGGTAACATTGACACGGGTACCGGACTACGATCGTAAATTTAGGATAACACGGGACAAGGGACCAATAAATCTGGATATTTCCCGTTGCAACGAACCAGCAAAGACCACTCCCACCTGTTACTGTTACAAGCTGTGTTCTACGAATACAAAGATGTGACATTTATCTGTATTATCATTTAGCACAAGTTTACCATCAAAGGTGTTGAAGACATGTTGTAAACAGAATACATGTATGTCATAATATGAACATTATATTTACAACATACATGTAAATAAAACTGACCACCACGATATAACTGAAATATTGTTGAAAGTGGCGTTAAACACCATACCCCCTATTTACAAAGTAGAGGTACTCGTCTACGTCTCGTCCCAATGGAGAAACGAGTATTTGATTACTCCCCATAACCAGTAGACGTCCCTTTCCGATGGGATGTTCTCAGCATCATGTCTTATATGGACATGAACAATCTGTCAACAATATCCAAGTAGGCCTATACTAAAATGTTTAATGTTCGCTTAATGTCCCATTTGAAACCGATGTTTGCAGGGATAATCTGTGGATAGTCATCTACAAATTACTAGTATGATCCATTTTGTTCCTCATTATATATCTTATTGGTTGAAATACATGGAAATAATAAACCGTTCAAAAACCACTAGACCATTTGAACAATATACATGTAATTAATCCGACAAGTATTGGTTCCCATATCGAGGTATCAAATTTCTTGATTGATCGTCTGAAATATATATACAAATTTATTTTCCCGAAACACGATACAGCTTGGACATTGGACTGATCGCTATATTACATTAATAAACTATAGAGAATTTTCAAACAAAAATCTCATTCGAGTCGATCCAATATGGCTGTCATCTGGGAATAGAGAAGGTTATGTTTGATTGCAATTCGACAACAACGTACTAACAGAAAATTTCAGAGCTATTTTAAGAATTTTTCATAATGAATGATTTACGGGTGTTCCTAAGAAAGGAAGCAGTTTTCCATCTGATATCCAATATGGCGGCCAAGATGCAATAATTCCAAAGAATGATATATGAGTGATACTTCTTTGAGGATTGTCGTACATATTGTTGAAGTATATTTCGGGTAATTGCCATTTGAACTCATTCCCTAAAACTGCAAAAGCAACATACAAAAGTAAACACTGAACCGTGTACAGGCTCAATGGTGTCTGTGGTCAATGTTTCCGTCCATTGTCTCAAGTTCTACGTTTTCGATTGACTTGAAGTTTTATAATCAGGTTGAGGTTGACAAAATACACATGTCGTATTAAATTTTGACGGTGTTTGAATTTGTCGTTTAGTTTTCCTTATTTTCAAATTTCATATATTTTATTTCATTTAAATATAATCCCTTCAAATTATTTATTTAAAAACTGAAACCAAGTACGACATTCTGAAAATCATGACATGTATTTAATTTTGATATTAAGAATGTTTTATTTTCATTTTTACTTATGCTAATACAGAGGATGTGGACATATACATAGAAAATGCAAATACCACAGTGTATAACCGGACAGTTTTGAAAAACGGAAGTTGCTGTACTGTCCGACCAGATAAGGTTAGTTGCTTGCAGAAATTTCGACATTTTTGGATGATTATCCGTGATTTATTCTTTGAAAGTGGATCAACTGAAGCAAGAAAAATAAAAAAATACTGCAAAGGTATGTCATTTATATTTCTGATCAAATAACAGTGCCCTATTTGAACACTGAAACTGGAAATCGTCGTTTAAACATCGTGGATGGTATGTTTTCGCTCGAAAAAAGGGGGTTAAAATCTAATTTTTCTCCACTTATTTTTTAAATTATGCTAAATATGTTCTCACTATCTGATGAAATAGACATCGACGTTTTCAATGCAAGGAAAATATGACCGTAAACGCACTCATTTTCCTTATGACAGGTGCATTTAACATCGTTCTTCATTCTACGTCACTGTACGCCTAATTGCTACTGTACGTTATCATTAATTGCTGAATATTAAAACTCATCTGTCCGCCTAATTGTTTTCTGTTAAAGTTGATCGAGAACTTTTCTACAGTCTAATCCTTTACAAATTTAGTTTTACCGAAAATTAAGATAGTTTATGTCTTGCGTGCAATTGGAGGACTTGTAAGGAACTACATTTACCAGATATTCAGTAATCTTAGATGATATGTTATTCAAATACATTTGTATCTTATTCCCAGTTTTTGGAACAAGTTAAATGAGTTTTCTCCCGTTAACAGTTATCTTCCTCTAGCAGCAGGTGTCTATACATTGACTGCAATGATTGTTTATTACAACTACGTGATTGATACGAATATCGTGTTTCATACATTAGGAATTAATTCTCGCCACAATGTATCGGTGCAATATAAGACGAATACCGAGAGTAATGCGTATTTTTAAAACAATATTATGCCTGTGACGTCATCAGATGAACAGCTTTGGCGAAGTTGATTTGGATGAAGAACGATTTTATTCTCTGTCCTCTGTTGATTCAGAATAATAAAACATTTATAGCATGGTAATGTCCGGACACATGCAGATTTGTTCACCCTAGAAAATCATAATTTCCTTCGGGTGGAGCCCTCAGGATATGCTTTTCGTCGGGTGAACAGCGGCAGTGGATCGCTGTCGATATAGACTAAATTTTAGAAACTGGCTTTTGCAAGATATACATTTTAATCGATTTCCACCCCTGGATCTCATGTGAAGGGTATACCGCGGGTGATATTTGAAGGATTGATGACAAACATTGACCGACGCATCCAATTATTTAGCTTTGTAAGAAATCAAGCATATAATGTAAGGGCACTTGGAAGCCTCGAAGTTGAGAACCTGTTTGGCGAGTTTCAAGGCCTAGACCCAAAGGGCGTGGGTGTTCTACGACCGGATGATATTCCTATTGCTAAAAGCACAGCATGCGAACTATTATCTGTAAGGATGGACGCTAAGAAGTCGTTTTTCATGCAGACTAGTAAGGCAAAAGTATACCCTTTACATGAGTTAATAAAGCCACCGGAATTCGCAGTAAAAAAGGTATTTCTAAACTTGGCAAGATTGATGGTGCTTGGGTGGTCCCCTTTCAGAATTGTATCCGATGATCCCGCTCCCAACCAAGATGACCGCCATTGCTGAAAATAGAACATTTTCTATCACTATAAAGTTGTTGTGCTTTATATGTAAATATCAGTTTGTTTAGTTTTCTCCAAATGCTTGTATATTTGTTATTTAAAATTTTTGTACATATTGATGCTAATTTGAGGACCCTCAGGGAGATTAGCTCATGCTAATGGTTATGCTCTTGAAATAAAGATAATTTATTTATTTATGTATAGCAGAAAACTAAAAGCAACCAGATTATGTGTCTGTAAGATACGGATGCCTCTCCCGTATATACGATGTCTGAGAAATGAACCTAAACACTTAATTTAACCAAAGTCACTCAATCGTACAATGTAGGTCAGGGTGACCCAATTGATGTTTGGATGTGCTTCACTATATATGATGATTATACAGTCATGTGAAATACCTTTGATCTATCATAAGTGGTTCCTGAGAAATGCAGCTAAACAACTCAACCAAAAGAACCACACATACGGACGTACAGACGGACAATGGTAAATCTATATACCCCTTCCACATTCGTGGTCGGGGCATAACAAAATGGTAAAAATTAAGGACATAATTTTTCAATGAAATGCACTTTCCGATTTGTTTTTTGGCAAGATCTGTATTGATTTTATTTCAAAAACTGTCCATAATCTTTTTGCCAGCAAAAGGTGGTAGCCTTACTACACGTTTTACAATTAAAGATGAGTAAACTGTAAAAAAGTATGAAATTATAGAACAACAGATAACAACTTCGAAACTTGAAGGAATACACAATTGTGCGAATTCGTTAGCAATTACGCGTACAGTGACGTAGAATGAAGAATGATGTTAAATGCACCCGTCGTAAGGAAAATGAGTGCGTTTACGATAATATTTTCCTTGCATTGAAAACGTCGATGTCTATTTCATCAGATAGTGAGAACATATTTGACATAATTTAAAGAATAAGTGGAGAAAAATTAGATTGTTACCCCCTTTCTTCGAGCGAAAACATACCATCCACGATGTTTAAACGACGATTTCCAGTTTCAGTGTTCAAATAGGGCACTGTTATTTGATCAGAAATATAAATGACATACCTTTGCAGTATTTGTTTTATTTTTGTTGCTTCGGTTGATCCACTTTCAAAGAATAAATCACGGATAATCATCCAAAAATGTCGAAATTTCTGCAAGCAACTAACCTTAACTGGTCGGACAGTACAGCAACTTCCGTTTTTTTCAAAACTGTCCGGTTATACACTGTGAATACAATTCCCAAATGGATAAAAGAGATATTTGACTCTGAATGTAATCTTGTAAATGAGAAGGCAATCCATGAGAGACATAATTTTAGACTTACAAGTAAGTTTTAAGCAGTCGGTAATATATGTACACATGGTGGGTCCGTCGTGGTCGTGGTCGTATGGTAGTTGCATTTACAACTACCTATGTAATCAGTGCATATCACTACTACCGTTATGAGTTCGAATCCCGATCATGGTGAGGTGTACTCGACACAACATTATGTGATAAAGTATATACTATTTGGTAAAGCAATTTTGACATTTTCAAATCGATTACATATTAGGAATAAGTAGCCATGTAGGGGGAAAAACGCAGCCCCACGTGTTAAATGGTCGGCCCCTTATGACACAAGTCGGAGAACAAGAACAGTGGCACAGAAAACTGCGTTCTTACCTACAACAAATAATATTCATAGAAAAGTGAATTTCATATCACCTATAATATTCACATATTTGTCAGTGAAAATAGGACTCGTCCCAATTTATATGGATTTGCCTCTCCTAAGATTTCATCAGCTGTTCTAAATGTCAGTTAACAAGATCACTTATATAAATGGCCGTCCGCGTCGTTGTGGAACATCTTAGAGCGCTAATTATATAAGGCGCATTACCAGGGTATTTGTAAATAACAGCCAGTAGTAGTAAAATATAGCGACCTACCTGCACTGTAATGCCGCACTATTTGCTACACATATCGCGCAATTGTAGCTCCTGGAGAAAGTCTGGTAATCTAACCTGATTCCCAGACCGTGGTGTATATTTAAGCTATATTCAACGCGCCGTTATGGTACGCGATAGTCACAAAATTGCAATAAAGTGTAATTCGCTCGAAAACCCCGTTTTCAATTGTGATCGAGAATTTAAGTTTAAATCTGAAACTATTTTGCAATCGGAAGCGGATATGTTGTCTGGAATCACGATGAATAATCATAAATGGAAGATCCATGTTTGCAGCAGTACTGTAGTAAATTGTGCCAATTATTTAAGTCCGAAGACCAAACAACCAATTATAAAAAATAAATCTCTGTGTCACATCCCATTTTTCCAAAATATGGTGCTTATTTTATATCCCATTCCTTACCCCGTTGCATAACAAAATCAAATGTTATACCCCATCACAATGTTAATGGTCAATATTTGTTATTCTCCCTTAACAAGTTGAATGAATGAATACGTCCTTCACTTTGTCTACGAAGATTTAAAATTACACTGTCGTCATAAGTGGATGACTTGAACTTTTTGTTGCAATTTTGTTATTTTGTTTTCATCCAAAATTTATCATATATCCGGACGGAATATTTACTTACAAAACCCTTAAAGGACCGGCATCTGCATGCTTGGTGGAAGCAACACACATCAAAAAAAAAAGAAGAAGCGGACGTCAATCTTGTATCTTTCAGTTGTATCCTCTGTGACGTCTGCATTTATACTGTTACCGTTTCTTATCGTTCGCTCAACATGAATTGGATACCAGAGAAGGCTGTATGAGATCCATGACTAAATAACACTTACATGTATATATATATTATTTAGAAGCTACCCCTTTACAACGGGGGCGCCAACCACCAGGGTAGAAGCAGTGGCGCGTCTATAGTTAATAAATACAAATTATATACAATAAAATGATAATTATACATGTAAGTTTACTTGACCCCTTTAGTATTCAAAATAACACGATTGCAGGATAGATATATTATTTATATCCCGCTTTATTTACAATTAGCCGGTTACCTTTTATAGTACGATAAATATGGCACTAATTGTTTATGAATGGCATTTTTTTCAACGAATAGCTCTTAATATAATTAGCCTACCAACTTTGATAGGCCGCCAATCACACGAACTAATCATACACTTACAAAACGGACTTTGATTTGTATTCTGGGCGTTTAATACCACTTTCAACATACCTCTGTTCTATCACGAATTGCTGGTTTTATACGGCGAGTTCAGTTGTGGGTATATATAGTACACATCGAAACAGGCGGGATACGAACTTATGCAGACGTTAGTAGATAGACATACAGACACTTATTGCACGAGTCTATCATACCGTTGTGATATTGGAGTTCCCGCAGTCGTCATGTTGTTTACCTGGATATTGTGCCAACGAAATAAATACTTAGATGAAATAAAATATTCAATTCAGTACATAACATCATCAGTGTAATCGTGAAATATACATAGTTCTTAAAAAGCACAAAAAATATTCATCGCAAATGTATGCAGGTTTAGGTTTCGTTTATGGTGTTTAATGCCACTTTCAACAATATTTTAGTAATATCGTGGCGGTCAGTTTTATTGGTGGAGGAAACCGGAGTACCCGGAGAAAACCACCGACCTGTCGCAAGTCACTGACAAGCTTTATCACATAATGTTGTATCGAGGACACCTCGCCTGAGCGGGTTTCGAACTCACAACATTAGTGGTGATAGGCACTGATTCAATAAAAATATTCACCGTTGTTAAGGACAAACTTGATATCCTCATTGTTACTGGAAATATCTCATATGACTAGTAATATAGTATGGTCTTGTTTTCATGTTAGTTTTGTCACTGATCTGCACGACAGAACATGTTCAACAATAGTATTACATGTATTTAGTGTATCAATATGGTAGCCTTTGTGAAACTACACACATCACCTTCTATATACCGTCGTAATAAATTACAACAGTTAGCTAAATGAATTACATCTGGTTTTTCAGGTATTTAGGGTCTAGAGCTACTAAAGAAGCCAAATATTGAAATACATGTACATGTACGTACTAATATCTGGAGCACTAAATTATTATAGGTATATTTTACGTTGATTTGAAACGTATGTTCGGTAAAATACATTTTTTTAAATTAACTTTGAGAGAAAATACTTCTGGGAAGTAACCGTGCGTTTTTCCACAATAACTGCAATATTGTTGAAATTGGCGTTAAACACCATAACCCCCTCTCAATCACTGAAACAAATATCGTCTAACACATTCCTGCAGCACAAAAAAATGATATGTGCGCAATATCAGACGATGCTAACAACCGTTCGCTTCAGTTGACTATTTTATACCGAGGCTGTCGTTTCACTTAATGTATAATAGCGGTCTATGCAAACTCGCCCAAGAACAGAATCTCGTTGACGATCATGATTTTTTTCATGCATGTATTCCTGGGAATTTCAAGACTTTAAAATAAAAAAAAAAACATTTACTATTGACAACCTCTTATTGACTACTTCCCTGTACATGTATTTGTTTTAGTCTGCAATAAAAAAAAAATATTTATTTATTGTTTTGCGTTTTCAACTATTGTTAGTTTATTTAGAAAAATAATTATGTAAGATTCACTTAGACTTCTAAATTGGTTGTTGATCATCACTCACATTTACATTGTAACCAAAAAGGCCATCATTTCATCATATAACATGTATTTCCGGTCTTTCAGGGCCAAACTTTCTGGACATTTTGCTGCACAGAAAATAAAGCATTTACGAAAGTTTACCAGAGGTTTTATCGGATCTCAAATCCTAAATTTTGAGATAAGCATCAGCTTGTCCCCAGTGACCCAAAGCAGTCTTGTTCCGCCTTCAAAATTCCTTTTGGAGGCCCTGCACGCCACAAAACCGTAGAAGTGGACCAGAAAGTGAAAGGTAAGCTTTGCAAACGGACGGGAAATGGGAGGAAAATTGGTAGTTGTCGAAAGTGGGTGGGGAGGGGGTTTCAAAATTTCAAAACTGACTAACAAAACAAGTCATTTGGGTTCCAATATACCTTTTTACCTCTTAATTTTTTGTCGTCCATGATAAAACTTCAGCTTCTTCTAAATTTGTGTAACAAAAGTGTATGTGTTCGTTTGTAGTTGTTGTTGTTGGGGGGGGGGGGGGGGGGGGGGGGGTTCCTCCTACGCCTCTGTGTAAAACATTCAATGTCACATAATTTGTCCATATGTACTATTATTGGAAGTATGTAAAATGGACTCGAGCTTGTGTTTAACACCCCAAGATTGATTGAATATTGTTTAACATCCAGCGAGCAGTATTGCGGCTATATTCATGACAACAACGAGTTCAATCTATATAAACGTCTGAAATGGTTTGTAATTACTTGATAACTCCAAGTACACAAAACAAAGGGATAAAGAATTACACACTTTGTTGAATGACATGGAAATGAGGGAAGGGATAGGTCAACCGAGTCAACGATATTTGACTGACAAATTATGGAGAGTTTGGTAGAACCGAAAAACATAAGTGGGTTTGAGTACTGTGAGTCTTCACTAATAAACATAATATGTTTTCATTTGTAAATTGTTCGGATGTGTTAAGATTTGTTTTAATATGAATCTATACGTAATGAATTTATAAAATATATATACAAATGAAAAGGTATTATTTCTTAACTTTAAGTTAATTATACACAAGGCCATAAAACTGTAAGAACCCCCGATGTGACCATTTCCTGTGTAGATACTGTCAATTCACACACTTTTTCTTAATAAAAAAATCGACCATTAAGAATAAAAAAAAAAAAAAAATAATACATATGTGTGCAATTAATTTTAATAAATAAAATATGGTTTTATATTAGAATATTCATATTCAAATCATGGAGTCGATGAAAAGTTCAGTTTCCAAACAAATTTCAAATTCAATAATGTTCACATTTGGATCATAAACTATTTACATAATAAATTTAGTTGTATTAATGCATAATATGGCTTAATTATTCAAAGAAAAGAAAATATTTATAAAACTTTTCCTTATTTTAATTTTTAATAGAACAGACGGACCGGGGAAATGTAGATAACTGATACCTGATGATTTACATGTGCTTAACAAAATGGTTTCGTTTAATCCATTTTAATGATCTTTTTGAAAGTTAACATTCGTTTTTTCTGCGTTTCCTGAAATAGTGAGTTTGAAAACGGACGTTTTGGGTTGCACATATATGACACCATGTCATAAAATGTACACGTGAAAGGAAAGGAATTCCTATGTGTGTTTGGAACTATTTTGACGGAATACCTCAATAAATAGTATATTTGGTTTTTTTTTCTGTTTTTTATTTTTTTAGAAATATTCCTAGATAAGCAAAATTCGTAAACATCGACATTTTCAACATGTACATAAATTACTCTTGCATCAATGCTATACGAAATAGAGCATGCCGCTTTTTTCTGGGGGTAGGCAAATACACACCTAACAATGCTGTTTCAGGTGATATGGGCTGGGAACCTATTTTTCACAAACAGTGGAAAGCTGTAATTAATTTATGGTGTAGATTAAACATTGTACGATGTTGCATTTATTTGGCGACCTATGATTGGATAAAATAATTCCTAAAAATAACGATAGAAAGGAGAGCCATATATGGAAATATAGAGAATAAGATTAATACGCTTTACCTGGCCAGGAGAAAATTCCATTCATAAAAATAACGCGCAGTAACGAAATGATGCAGACGGAAAATTACAGAAGGTCAGTGGGCGGTGCTTAATTTTGTGTAGTGACCATTACGTCTTTAGCCTTAGAATTCCATTCATAAAAATAACGATGCAGACGATAGATAAACTTGCAGGTATTTGACCAGGCTCTCTATATATATATATGTGTGTATTTTGATTTAACATAATTAAACACAACTGCAAGAAAGATGATGATTTATATTTTCTTCTAAAATAACGTGCAGATACGAAACGATGGAGACGGAAAATTACAGAAGTTCAGTGGGCGGTGCTTAATTTTGTGTATTGACCATTACGTCTTTAGCCTTAGAACTTCCAAGAAAGTCCGTCAAGCATAGTTCGTGGAAAAAACTTAGTTACTGTTTCAAGTTATAGATCAGCAACACCGTACAAAAATGTTATAAGCTCCCGTGACCGACTATGGTTATTTAGACTGTAAATAAATAGTTGAAGGGTTTGCGCTGGAGCGCTCACCCTTCAACGATTTACTAACCGTCTAAATAACGATAGACGGTCACTAGGGAGCTTATAACTTATAATATGAGTTCGGATCGACTGAATAGAAAAGTGTTTGTTTGGGCTGACTGTATTAGTATAAGTAATAAGCGGTCCATATAATTACCCCAAAACTTCGAAAAGTATCACTATTTTTTTGTCGCACATCAACGCCAAACTGACAAACAGTATAGACAATTTTGATATCATCTTGCCACCAAATATCCATATCGGAAGGGATGATGAAAAGGTATTGACAAAAGCTATTGACTTAGTCTTTCCAAATTCTAAAAGATCCTTGTGCACCAAACATATGAATAAAAATGCGAACGACTACCTCAGAAATAAGATAGGTCTTAAAACAGTGGAACGCTTAAAAGTGATGGACGCAATCTTCGGTGAAGAAGGCATTTTAAATGCTGAAGATAGTTACCAGTTTGAGCAAAGATCTGCTGCAGCTAGCACGTTGATGGTACCTCACTCAAATGAATTTTTACAGTACTTCAACAAAACTTTAAAACCAAAACTGCTGTTAAACTTTAACAACTTGGGAACAGAATGTTTATACTCTGCGAACAGATGGACAAACAACAACGCCGAATCAATACACAATATAATGAAGATAGACACGAACTGGAAACTGCAATCAGCATCATCTTTGATAAACATTTTGGAAGATATGATAAAACTACAATTTCTACATTTTGGAAGATATGATAAAACTACAATTTCTACATTTTGGAAGATATGATAAAACTACAATTTCTAGATTTAAACAGAGCACTTTACAACAAGGGAAACTACATTATTCATGGAATCTTTAGAGGCCACTGCATAAGGGAAGACTTAGTTCGCACCAAAACTGCCGATGACCAAAAGAAATACTCCCACAGTTTTCTAAAGTCCACTACAAGCAGACCTACATTAATAACATCAAAAGATGGGCAGTATAAGATACCAAATAAAGCAAAAGAAGTAGCAAAGACACCATGCCAATCAAAGAGATCCGTAAATGCCAAAACTTCAAAAAAAATACTGACAATTCTATAGAGATCATCTAAAGAACAAACTCTTTGTTAATTGCTTTAGTTTTTCTTTAGTATATTTATTGTATTGTTATACATGTTTGTACAGTGTTGAAGATTGTTATTCAAGTGAATGCAAAAAACAATAAATATCAAAAATAAGAAGTACATCTTTTTTTTTATTTTATTAAATTAAAGGTATAAAAATCACAAAATGTAAAAAATATATCAACCTAAAACAAAACAAAAAGACTCTCCCTTCCCCTCTCCTCCAAAGACAAATAGAAAAACAAACAAACAAACAAAAAACCAAGACAAAAAAAAAAAAAAAAAAAAAAAAACCCAACAAAAAAGAAGACAAGAAAACAATTAAATAACAAAAAATCAAAAAAAACAACGTAAACAAATGAAAGTCAGCAAAACAAAAATCTGAAGCGAAACAATTTACTTAAGATCAACAAAAACCTTGACAAGTTAATTATATCTCCTGGTTCACCTGCTGTTCATCGTCCTTCACCCGTCTTTTACATTGTATGACTAAATTATATAATTTAGAGGGTTTATTTGACATTTAAATTATTATTTTGAATACCTATATGGTCCCTTTGGGTACCTTTGGGTCTCTTTGGGTAATTATATGGACCCGTAATAAGTGTGTAAAATATTGGAATTTAAAAATAAAGAAAACCTTCTGTGAGCTTAATGTTTGTCATTTTGGTGATATTGTAGATTCTTTGGATACACGTTTTGTTGTTAATACTGTTTTAGCTAAAATGTTGTTTGTACATGTAAGTAAGTGGCGCGACAGTTTGAATGCTAACATTTCTAGATCTGGTAGGGGTGGGAATAAATTACGTACATATAGATTATTTGGGGAACTATTGTAAAATACCTCTCCCTTTTACTCACAGAAGTGCTTTCGCTAAATTCCGATGTGGGGTATTTCCCCTTAGAAGCAAGACCGGGAGGTATGAGAATTTAAGGTTAAATGCGGGAATGTGTAGTGTGTGTTCGGTTGAAGACGAAGCTCATGTTTTATTACGGTGTCCCCTTTATAGTACTTTTGGAGATCATTTATTTAATATTGCTTGTACTTTTAATGGAAATTTTTTGTCTTTTAATGATAATCAGAAACTAGTGTTTTTATTCTCAGATTTTAATATGATAAGGATATGCGCCAAAACCTGTAATTTAATTTTAAATGAAAGAAGAAATGCTTTATATTGTAAATAATGTTGATTTTGTATATATATGTATGTAATATATTGATATAAGATTGTTTTATATATTTGTGCTATATATACTGTTTTAATTATAGTCTCTTATAATTCTGTAAAGAATGGCTCTCTAATTTATTGTTGTATGATTGTTTTATATGTGTATTATGACCTGTAATTGAGAGATGAGACTTAAATAAAATATTGAATTGAATATTTTTTTTTATTAAAAATAATTCGGGTGGGTTATTATCGTTCTGAAAAAGGATAGGGTTGTACAGTAACAGAAAAGGGCGAAGGTCCCGATGGTTTTCAAGTTCTTGAGACATGACCCACAGTGTACGTTATCGATTGAAGACCTGTAATTTTTATGATTTTGCATAAATTCAATTTGTTGCTTCAGCAATAAATTAAAACAAATATCAGCCAGAAAGACAAATAATATAGCAGTGCATACGGAAACATGACAACTCGTACACAACATGGGAATGAGTAAGCAAACTAGAAAATTCAGTTATTCTTATTCAATTATTTTGAGCCAAACAAACATAATAATGTGAACATTTACTGCGTCACTCGCGCTTTCGTAAAGAGAACCGAGTTATATGTATTACCGAGGGACAGCCAGGCATCTAGATACGGCTTTAATTACTATCGAGGTCAGTCATCAGGTGCAGTTTCAAAAATGATGGACTCTTTACAACGGAAGAATTTACAAATCAGGGGTACAAAAGCAAGACCAACACTGCTATATATGATTAATTAGGGGTTATTAGAAGTTCCACCAGATTTTAAAACTCAGTCAGGCAGGCGTACTGAAGTGGAGAAGGCACATACATTTATACATGCTTTGCTCCTACTATTTCTGATTGGAACAAATTGCCAGAAACAATAGCTCTATCACTAGACATTGAATCCTTAAAAGTGGAATCTCCCTTGACCAGTAATCGCTGAATGACAATAATTAATTGTAGCTAATAAGGAAGCAAGAACGATCTTCTATTGTACATTATGCTACTTAAAACATCTATATTAATCAGTCTATTAGCGGTCAACTTGATTTTTTTGATAAATTGGTAAAACCCATATAATATTGTACGAAACTGATATCTGCGAGTTTGAAATTTTCCATAATGTATAATTTACGAAGAGATTGGTCGTTATCCTTAAGATATAGACATAAAACTTTGAAATATCTTGTACTGGGTGAAATTGATTACTGGAAAGGATATTACATTATCTACTCTTTCTTATATGAATAATATCAAAAGCCATCCTCGACTCAACTGGGAGTAATAAAACAATATATTACTTACAGAATCAAAATTTTCAAATTTTATTTCATAAATAAAACGAATATTAACAAATAAAACTTGTAGCGAATAACATGAACAAAAGCATGCAAAAATATCTGAAGAAAAAAAATATATTAAGAAGTGTCCAAATATTATTGTAGACTTTCCATCCAAGAGGAAATCGCACTAATTATATACCTACTGTACCTATTAACAAGAGAAACTAAGGATTTCAAAAGAATGAAAATCCTCATCATTGAACAGAACTGTCTGTGGATGATTTTCAATGTGAGAATCGGGAAAAATTGTGGATTAAATTTAAGAACTCCGTGTTTTACATCCGGATGGTATTAACAGAAAACAATAGGTTTTTATGTATATTTTCGTTAACGAATATTTTACTACTGTCACAAAGTTAAGGATTTGTGCTCACCACCTTTTATTAACGATTATCCTTAGCATTCTCAAATGCGTCACACTTTACCAGGTGACAATTATACCATCATATCTTTACAGTGAAATGAGGGAGTTCAAGATTTTTAATACGTCACACTTTGTCACCTGACTGTTTAGTGAGTTGTAATTATACCATCCTATCTTTACAGTGAAATGAGGGAGTTCAAGATTGTTAACACGTCACACTTTGTCACCTGACTATTTAGTGAGTTGTAATTATACCATCTAATCTTTACTAACTCAGTCTAATTTTGATAGACACTGAAGAAGGTCATTTGTTGATCGAAAATTGTGTCAATATATTTGTTGTGACATCTTTATCGGTATCGTTGCACAATCTTCTAGACTTCTATAATTTATTTTGTTTGTGCTGCATCGTCATGTCCCGACGATCCGTTACTCATTAAGTTCTCTGGTTGGTTGATTCCCTTAGACAGGGAGTGGATGTGGTCGAGTGATCTAGGGCGCTAGACGTAAGGCTAAGCGAATGGTGCTGCAGTGTATCAATGGTGTGGGTTCAAATCCCGTCGAGGGAAGAACAAAACATTGACAGCTCTAAAATCTAATTCTAACACTGTTTGGTTTAATTTTCAGAAGTATATATATATATATATACAAATACAACATAGAACATGAGCTCTTTAGCCGACTTGATATTTCAAAAACAGAACAATGGACAAACAAAACATAACAAAGCAGCACATGGTTAAACATACATAAATATCACACATATGATTGATTGATTGATTTATTTTTGGTGTTTAACGCCACTTTCAACAAATAACAAAGCAACATATATATAATTATGCATACATACATACACATAGACATAGACTGTCACATAGCATAAATAAAAGCACAAAGGCGAGCACGAGTGATTATATCTTACATGCAAGGAAGAACCGGTTCTCAAACATCGATATAATCTAATAAGTGCTCTCCTCATGGTCACATACACATCCTGGGGATGTAGGACAATTGTCAATGAGGGTGACAAGTCTTAGATGCAACGGTACATAATAAAATGAAAAAAATACCACAGTATCAGAACAGTTCCGAAATTCAATGGAATAATCGATGCCCCTTACACACATATTGTCCTTTTTTTTTTATTGTCCCTTCTGTATCCTCTGACGTTTATATACTAGACCGCTAACTTTCCTGGCTTGGTACTGACAATCAAAAGTGGCGGGGTTAAACTAGTTTTATGGGCCAAAACATCCCATTCTCATATAACGGCTCTCCACATGTAAGTAAACCCTCGTACATAACAATACGAACAGTGTTGTTTTAAAACACCGCTATTTGAACATTATACATAATATATTTAATCTCCCTGACACAGAAGTTGTATATAATATTAGTTACACAAGGACCGGTAACAACCACAGAGGCCAGATGAGTTTTTTCATGTACCTATATAACTATACACCAACAAGGGTACGAACTCAGCAGTCATCAAAATTTAGGTATGTCTTGTTTAACTTAGTAGAAAAAAATACCAGGAATATTATACGTATAAAGGTGATATAGACTTAAAGCTGAATATTTTTACTTTAGAAAAATGTTTATTTGAACCCAGTACGTCCAAAAATAAAAGAGTTACGGCAACCCAAGTCCGTACTTTCTACTAAAAATGGCGAGGTCGGACAACTGGCTGTCCGGCCAAGTTTCACATGTCTGGGAGGCTTATCTACAATGCAATTCGTGTATTTACTTGCGACGTCTCTTCCAATCGATAAAATGAATAAACAATTCCTACATTTCCGTAGAATTTATGTCCAAATCACTCAGTATTACCCTTTTTATCTAATGCGGAGTCTCTCCCATCCTGAACCGCCATAGATTTCAATTAATGAATGAAACTGAAACGAGCATACTGATTGGTCGTCAAAAATATATTATTTTGTTCCCACAACATAATATGTTGTTCCCTCAATATATTATTTTGTTCCCGATCCAAGATGGCCACCAGAGGGGAACATAGTTTAATATTGGACCTTGTGGAAAATATATTCAAAGATCTTCTCCGCAGAAACTACTGGGAAAATTGGAAGCAAGCTTGATCACAATAGTCATTGGGTGGTCCCCTGTCACAATTTCATCTGGCAGGTCCGGGTCCGATCCAAGATGACTGCAAGCGGGGAACTTAGTTTAGCATAGGACCCTATGGGGAAACACATCTAAAGATCTTCTCCCCTGAAACAACCTAGCCAACTGGAATCAAACTTTGTCACACTAGTCCTTGCCATGGGTGGTCTCATTTCAAAATTATGTTCGGCAAGTCAGGGGCCGACCCAAGATGGGGACAAACGGTGAACATAGTATAACATAGGGATTTATGGGACAGTTTAAGATACATGGCCCAGGTGACCTGTAAAGGCTCTTGTGATCCTCTTGTTGTAATTGTAAATATTGAGGCGAGATTTGAAGTGGATTCAAAGGCAAACGGCATGAACTCTCACAAAGCTTGTTTAACCCAGCCACAAATGTGTGTGCCTGTCCCAAGTCATGAACCTTTGATATATAACAGATAGATAATAGATAGATAATATGTGATGGGAACAAAATAATATGTTGTGGAAACAAAATACCGATCTTGTGCGAATAACATAATATGTTGTGGGAACAAAATATCTTTCTTGTGGGAACAATATATTATATTGAGGGAACAAGATAAAACAAATTTCTAGCATGGTCTTAACCAGCCACCGTACTTTTTCGTATTCTGACTAAATATTTATATGTTGATATATTGCCTTGTGTGTGTGTGTTTTTTTTTTTAATACAGTTAAGTAATCAACAAGAACCCCATACACATATGGGGGTAAATTCATGTGCCTCGGAATGGTGCAGGGATCGTGCAAACTGCCTTGCCATTCCAGCTCCGATCCGCACACTACTCTCCACCACAGCGGAAGAACCATGTTCGGTAGCGGATACGAAAACTGTCCGGAGTTTGGGGATCGTGGTGTCCATCTCCCACAGCTTATCATAGCCCCTCACATAGAAAAATAGACAATTTGTTTTTGTAAGGAAGAGCAATACAACACAAATGAATTTTAATTTGTTCTATTTACACGACGGGTGCCACCGTGTGGAGCTAGAACTGCTTAACCTTTCGATTCACCCCATATATTTGTAGGTTTGGCTTATTAATATAGACAGGTTCGATTGCCACGAGGAAAAAGGTATGAATTGTTTCCCTTGCATCTACATATCTTAAATGGCCGAATGTAGAAATTCCAAAATATATACTACTATCCCCCGAGGGAACCCCGCGCTATAGGAATAAGACCTGGGTTTTCTTTAGTTTTCCGATGTTTATCTGGCTTTTACTGCTGTTATCAGATTTCTTTTTATCACGCATGTTGTTTTTCGTAGTGAAGGTTTTGACATGTAACACGATGAATTTAACCAGTAACGCGTTATTTCTTGAAAGTAGGTTAAAATATATCGAAGATAAATCTTGTGTTTATAAATAGCGATACAAAGCGCAACGCGATTTTGACATGAAGGTAAACTCATACTTCATACTCCTAGTGGAATAATTATAAAATAGAGATTTATACGTACTCCTTTTTATAGGCAGTTAATACACTGATTGTAGTATACATAAAGAATAAGGGGCCGTCGTGGTTGTGATCTTTTTGTAGTTGGATTTACAACTACATATGCAATCAGTGTCTTTCACAACTAAAGTTGTGAGTTCGAACCCCGTTCATGTCGAGGTTTACTCTAAATAACATTATGCGATAAAGTTTGTCAGTAACTTGTGACAGGTCTGTGGTTTTCTCCAGGTACTCTGATTTCCTCCATCAATAAAACTGACGACCACGATATCATTGAAATATTGTTGAAAGTGGCGTTAAACACCATACACCAAAACCACACCATAAATAATAACATTAGATTTGAAGGCGAAGACATACATTATCACTCGTATCTCAGCGAGACCGATAGAACGAGCTGTGATATTAGTGACAAAGTCAGGCGAGACCTTCACAACGGACGTTATTGTTTTATCGGTATTAAAGAAAACGTAATTATGTGATGTCAACCTGACCGGTATTTTCTAGTATCAGAAGCAGTCCGTTGATACTTACAATATCAAAAAGTGGGATTTAAAGGAAAAATATCAAATTTACCGATAATTAATGTTAAACAACATTAAATCAAAATCAATTATCGGTATCTTATATTATTAAATTGCTTACTATGGAGATGAAACACTCTCAAAGTATTTATTTTACCAATGTCAACAATATTCAGGATATGTGCCGATAGTAGATCATAGTTATCTGAATTATATAATTGTAATTATTTAAAAAAGGAAGTGTGTATGACATGGTTTAGCAAGTGTGTCATTAAGATCGTTGTGAGTCGCAAATTACTGACAAACTTGATTTCATAATGTTGTACACCTCGCCATGATCTAGATTCCAACTCACAACATCAGTGGTGATAGGCACTGATTGCATAGGTAGTTGTAAATCCAACCACCAAACGATCACGGCCACGAAGGCCCCCCCACTGAACTAGAAGTAGAGTTAAATGCTTGATCTGGTTATTTGGATTAACATTAAAGAGTTTAAACAGTAAGAAGGTCAACAATTCCACCAATATCAACAGAACGAACAAATACTGAACTGAACCGACTGAACACAAAAAGATCACAACATATGATGTAGGAAATCCACACCCCCGCCTTGGGTCAGGTACAAATCAGGAGAGTGATCAGTCACGCATACAATATTTATGTGTGCTAGGGGTATCGAGTGTGCCTCTTTCGAAGATTTTCATGTTGGATGGTGGAACTGTTCTGATGATATGACATTTTTTTTAGCTTGAAATCGTCCAGAGAAAATAATTGGTCCCGTATGCGCAAACTGAAATGTATTTATGGCATTATAAATGTGTTCTTCAATCGGAAACGACGTTATTTCAACAATCCCATTAGGGGTATCGAGTGTGCCTCTTTCGAAGATTTTCCTGTTGGATGATGGAACTGTTCTGATGATATGACATTTTTTTTAGCTTGAAATCGTACAGAGAAAATAATTGATCCCATATGCGCAAATGTATTTATACCCGGAGAAAACCACGGACCTGTCGTAAGTCACTGACAAACTTTTACACATAATGTTGTATCTCCCAAGTGAGATTCGAACTCACAACGTTAGAGATGATAGGTGTAAATCCAACTACCATACGATCACGACCACGACTGTTCCTTCAACACCATTAGAAAGATAGACCATTTAGGTAGAGATAATGAACAAGGTTGAACGACTACCCCTCAAAATCTGTTGATCATTAAAAGTAACTATAAATAGTGATTTAAATAAAAAGCTAGGCATTCTCCACGCACGATCGAGACAGTAATTTACGCCCTCTGTTCTTAGGGTGACTTGTATATTAGATAATATGCATCGTGTATTATCAGATCAAATGATGTCGTAATTATGTAGTTATTTTAATACAACAAAGTAATTTTTTTTTTTCAAAATGAGGACGTTATAATCAATATGTATTATATTTTTTTAAACGGAAGTTTTTATGACAACACATATATTATATATTGTCATTAGTTGGCTTAGGACATAAACACCTGAATGTGGAAAATTACGCAGTCATGTTAAGGTTGTCCATCAATTGAAAATCCATAAAAAATGCATTAATTTTGCTCATGTAAGCCATAAACCAATACAATTATGTGTGATCTACTCAAAATAAAAACAAATAATATTAGGAATCAATCACAGAGGTCACGTGATCACATTAAAGAGAAAGTAGCATCGTGACCACTAAAACCGAGCAGAACAACGGCATAACGATGTTCAATACAAGTAATGAAGGAACCGGCGGATTGGGGATATCCTATTCTTCAAGAAAAATTCGTGGCAAAGTGTTGAATTTCATTTAATTAAATGTGCGAATAGATTGAAAGGCCAAATATGCAAGAAACCCCCTTTTTCCGAGTTCTATGGGATTTTTCTTGATACGTTCAATCCCTGTATTCTTTGCAATATAAACATATCGTATTTAATGATAAAGTCTGTTGACTGTTAAAAATTTTCCAAGATCAGTCTTCGGGATGCCGTTGTTTTATTGCATTTTTTAAAATTTAATAAACAAATGCTAAACAAACAATTATTTTAAAACACTTAAAGGACATAGGGTTTTTGTAATATCGATTACGGACGTGTACATATTCCGGATAAGTTACGTCACAGTAAACGTCATGTAATACAATCGTCGCTTTCATTTTTATTTAATAATCAGCGTAGTAACAATTTTCCTTAAATACATGTTTTATAGATGTGCTTTAAAAGCTTCCTTCTTCACAAATTAATTTGTATTGTTTATCTGCTGAAATATCTAAACAACAACGTTACCGTAGAATGTTACATGTGCAGACCCTCTCTACTGCCGCGCGTGCCCATGTGTTAAGACGCCACTGAATACACACCTCTCCTACATCCCTCCAATGTTAATGTTAAAGATTTAAAGACCACGCTGGACGCAAGTAGTATATGGGCACAGCTCAGTTATTATTTGCGGAGGATCGTGCCGAGGATCGGACCATTGCGCATGCTTGACCGGAAGTGATCGGAAGTGACGTGACCGGAAGTGACGTGACCGAAAGTGACGTCAGTCACATGACCGGAAGAGGCCCTGTTCGGCCTTACTATTTTTTCCCGTACTTTTTTTTCCGTATTATTTTCCCGTACTTTTTTTTCCCCGTACTTTTTTCCCCGTACTTTTTTCCCCGTATTTTTTTCCCCGTATTTGTTTTCCCGTACTCTTTTTCCCGTACTTTTTTCCACGTATTTTTTCCCCCGTACTTTTTTCCCGTACTTTTTTTCCCGTACTTTTTTTTCTCGTACTTTTTTTCTCGTACTTTTTTTCCCCGTACTTTTTTTCCCGTACTTTTTTCCCCGTATTTTTTCCCCGTACCTTTTCCCCCCGTATTTTTTCCGTCTTTTTTTTTCCTACTTTTTCCCCGTACTTTTTTTCCCCGTACTTTTTTCTCCCGTACTTTTTCAAAAGTCGCGACGTTTGAAATCCAACGTTTTAATATATCAGTGAGTTGTTTTTCTAGTACATGTCGTTATAGCACAGTTCATGTTCCTTGTGGAATATCCATTCAAACGTCACCCATAGGACTTCCCCTGTACGGGTGGGGTGCGCGCAAGCGCGATCTGAAGGGACCAAAAATTAATTTATTTAACCCAAAAGAGGATAGAAATGTCATATAGTACCAACCAATCATATCACTGGAAATTGAACCAATCAGAAGTCGCCATTTCGACCGATTAGCCAATCAGAAACCAGGAAAAAATAATTGATTAGTAGTACAAAATGTTGGTTGGGGATGTTCTCTACGACGTCCGTGTCCTATAACTTTCTACGAACTAGCCCTTTTACTGGTTATCTTCCCTTTACCCGCCATTTTCATATATTATAATATATATATATATATATATATATATATATATATATATATATATATATAAACATTGTACCTGAAGATCTGCAATAGCAGTGAAAACGTTAGTACAAGAATGTTGTGAAAAATCCGTTTTGTTCTTTTTTGAATAATTTCTTTTATATATATATGTTGTGTAGTACTCCAAGGGTGTCCGAGTCCTATAACTTTATTATTTTCTACGAACTAGCCCTTTTATTGGATATTTGGCCCTTCCCCGCCATTTTATTTTCATTATCCGCGTCCTATAACCTTATTATTTTCTACGAACTAGCCCTTTCACTGGTTTTCTGTCCCTTCCCCGTCATTTTATTTTCATAATTACATTATTTATTTCAATAATTGCATTTCTTACAAAAGTTTAACACCACCACCACCACCACCCATTTTCCCTATCTTTTCACTATTCAACTTACTTTTCCTCTGTATTTTCCATCTCATTTCACATTTCAGCTTACTTTTCTTCCGTGTTTTCCATATCATTTCACTATTCAACTGATCTTTCTTTCATATTGTTCCTATTTTTTCACTATTCAATTTACTTTTCTTCCATATTTTCCATATTTCCCCTATCTTTTCACTATTTTCTTCCATATTTTCCCTATCTTATCACTATTCGACTTGCCTTTCTTCCATATTTTCCATATCATTTCACTATTTTCTTCCATATTTTCCCTATCTTTTCACTATTTTCTTCTCTATTTTGCATATCATTTAATTATTCAACCTACTTTTCTTCGTATATTCCATATCATTTCACTATTCAACCTTCTTTTCTTCCATATTTTCCATATCTTTTCACAATTTTCTTCCATATTTTCCAAATCTTTTCACTATTAGGTTTGGCTTTCTTCCATATTTTCCATATCATTTCACATTTCAACTTTCCTTTCTTTCATATTTTCCATATCATTTCACTATTCTACCTACTTTTCTTCCGTATTTTCCATATCATTTCACTATTCAACTTGGCTCTCTTCCATATTGTCCCTGTCTTTCCACTATTCAACTTAGCTTTCTTCCATATTTTTCATATCATTTCACAATTCAACCTACTTTTCTTCCCCGTTTTCCCTATCTTTCACTATTCAACTTACTTTTCTTCTGTATTTTCCATATCATTTCACAATTTTCTTCTGTATTTTCCATATCTTTTCACAATTTTCTTTCATATTTTTCATATCTTTTCACTATTTGACTGGCCTTTCTTCCATATTTTCCCTATCTTTTCACTATTCAACTTACTTTTCTTCCATATTTTCCATATCATTTCACTATTTTCTTCCATATTTTCCCTATCTTTTCACTATTTTCTTCTCTATTTTCCATATCATTTAATTATTCAACCTACTTTTCTTCCGTATATTCCATATCATTTCACTATTCAACCTTCTTTTCTTCCATATTTTCCATATCTTTTCACAATTTTCTTCCATATTTTCCAAATCTTTTCACTATTAGGCTTGGCTTTCTTCCATATTTTCCATATCATTTCACTTTTCAACTTTCCTTTCTTTCATATTTTCCATATCATTTCACTATTCTACCTACTTTTCTTCTGTATTTTTCATATCATTTCACTATTCAACTTGGCTCTCTTCCATATTGTCCCTGTCTTTCCACTATTCAACTTACTTTTTTCCCATATTCTCCAGTTATCTGCCCCTTCCCCGCCATTTTATTTTCTTTATCCGTGTCCTATAACCTTATTATTTTCTCCGCACTAACCCTTTCACTGGTTACCTGCTCCTTCCCCGCCATTTTATTTTCATAATTACATTATTTATTTCAATAATTACATTTCTTACAAAAGTTTGTCACCATTTTATTTTCCAAATCTTTCCACTATTCAATTTCTTCTGTATTTTTCCTATCTTTTCACTATTCAACTTACTTTTTTTCCATATTTCAAGTTATCTTCCCCTTCCACGCCATTTTATTTTCATTATCCGTGTCCTATAACCTTATTATTTTCTCCGCACTAACCCTTTCATTGGTTACCTGCCCCTTCCCCGCCATTTTATTTTCATAATTACATTATTTATTTCAATAATTACATTTCTTACAAAAGTTTGTCACCATTTTATTTTCCAAATCTTTCCACTATTCAACTTCTTCTGTATTTTCCAAATCTTTTCACTATTCAACTTGCTTTTCTTCATTTCTTACTCCCCCACTTACACAACTCACTCAATGATATTCCCAACATAATTAAGTTTTAAAATTCTCCTGTGATTTAAATTTATTACAAAGAATACCCATTGCTCTAAAATATATTGTGTTCTCCAGCTATTTGAAGAGTATTGAGCAATGTTTTTCAGTTATCAGAAACAATCATTAACAGTTATGATATCTCCTTTATGTACAAACTGCCACGATATAACTGTAATATTGTTGAATGTGGAATTAAACACCATAAACCTAACCCTTTATTTACAAAGACATATACCTATCTACCTATCTATCTACAAAACTAAAACACTTTTCCTGAATGTTTTTGAACCTAACATTCATTTTCTCTATCTTAATCATGTTTTTCACAAATGAAACTGAAATTGTACATATTGTTCATATTCTTGTATTTACTTCTCATTATTCTTTTAATATTGCTGACATATCCCTATTTAAATCCTATCGACAGAATCCTTCAAAGTATAAAATACATATAGACAATGGGTAATGATATCGGTATGTATAGACTGTCGATAGGTATGTTTTATATTAGAGCTTATTCCTCCTTAGTTAAAAAATTGAGGGTCTTCTTTGGTTTTGGTATTTTTAACTTTATGAAGGTAATGCTTTATTTACAGAATTTGATCTGCATGTTTGTATAAACCTGTCACTTTCCCTTTTCGACAAATATCCAATTTACTTTAAAACTTTTACTATTATTGATTCTTGATAATGATATCCATCAAAATCCGGGACCTGAAGAATACGAATTTTCTGTGTTTCATTTAAATGCACGTAGTGTGCGAAATAAATTTTTAGAAGACGTAGCTTCTGAGTCGTCTATAATTTGTGTAACAGAGAGCCATTTGGACGGAAATATATTGGATACCGACATTGGTATTGATGGTTTTTCCGATAAAATATTTAGAAAAGATAGAAACAGTTTTGGGGGTGGGGTTCTCGTGTATACTTCTCAAGGTATTTGTGTGAAAGAAAGGCACGATTTAAATTGTGATGGGGTTGAAATGCTGTGGATTGAAGTACTTATTCCAAATTTTAAACTACTTGTGTGTGTTGTTTATTGACCACCAGGAACTACAGAATCATTTTGGGATAATTTTGATTACTCCCTTGAACAAGCATTAAATTTTACTGAAAACATAGTTATTACTGGCGATCTTAATGTTGATTTACTTATTCAAACTAATCATAAGTTGAACGAAATCATGACACTGTATGATTTAGCTAATGTTATAAATGAGCCAACAAGGATGGGTGCACTATTGGATCCAGTTATTGTTTCAAATATAGATATAGTTGTTGATTCTGAAGTAATAGGTGTTGATAGAAGTATAAGTGATCACAATGCAACAATGATTAATATCAAAATCCCGTACTCAATCAAAAAAACATATATGCGTATAGTTTGGCAATACAAACATGTAGACCTCTTAAAACTTAATAATGAAATATCAGAATTTCAATGGGAATCGTATCTCAAAGAATGCACTGATATTGATATCATGTCATCAAGCTTTACACAGAAATACCTTGATATAATATCGAGAAATATCCCCTCAAAAATGATTCAAGTAAGACCTTCTGATAAGCCATGGTTTAATTCCCATATCAAAAGGGAAATCCGTACCCGAAACCGATTGAAAAAAATTGCAAGAACAAAAAAGTCATCGACCACTATACATAAGTACAAATCCCATCGTAATAAGGTAAATAATATGATCAAGCATGCCCATGAACAGTTCCTTTTAAGTGCAAATGAATTGGTAGACTCACTCCAAAGAAATGATTCGAAATCTTATTGGTCACTGATTCGGAAATTAATGAAAGGAACGTCCCAAAATTATTCCATTCCGCCCTTATATGATAATGATTCAAATGAATTGATATATGATGACAAGATTAAGGCAAATCTGTTGAACAAATATTTTTGTTCTATTTCATTTGTTGATGATACTAATCATGTTCCCCCAGATATACCATCAAGAACTGATGCATTATTATCTAATATATATATTACTGAACACGATGTTAAAGATATTTTACAAACATTGAACATAGGTAAAGCTTGTGGTGATGACGGCATCACCCATCAAATGTTAAAGAGTACTTCTGAAACCATTTGTATACCTTTAGCTATTATTTTTAACTTTTCTTTGCAGAAAGGCATATTTCCGTCAACATGGAAAATTGCGCGAGTTATGCCAGCTTTCAAAAAAGACGACAAAAGCAGTCCTTCAAATTATAGACCCATATCTTTATTAAGTTGTATAGGGAAAGTGATGGAACGTGCTGTATATAAGTATACATATAATTTTTGAACGTTCTCTTCTGTATGCCTACCAATCAGGATTCACTCGTGGTCATTCTACTGTATACCAATTATTCGAAATGTATCATAGATTATGTCAAAATTTAGACGAACGATTGTCAACTATTTGAATATTTTGTGACATTTCAAAAGCTTTTGATAGAGTTTGGCATGAGGGGCTTATTAAGAAATTAAAATCGTATGGGATATCGGGCGACCTTTTGATCTGGTTTAAAAATTATTTAAGTGGTGAAGGCAATTTGTGTTTGTAAATAATGAACTATCAGATTCTGGTCTTGTCAAAGTAGGTGTACCCCAATGATCTGTACTTGAACCTTTATTATTTTTATTATATATTAATGATATTACAGATAACTTAGGCAATGTGGCGAGACTGTTTGCTGACGACACCTCATTGTCATACTCTGGGAAAAACTTTGATTTGATGCAAATTGAGATAAATAATGATTTACAAATATTGGATCAATGGGCAAAAACATGGCTTGTAGACTTTAACCCTAAAAAAACTAAAGCCCTTATAATATCAAATAATACTAATATTCCTGAATTAAACATACGTTTTAATGACGAATCAGTTGAACTTGTTGATAATCATAAACATCTGGGTGTAACATTTGTATCTGATGGAAACTGGACTGTACATATTGAAAACATAGCTAGATCAGCATTAAAAACAAGTAAATGTTCTTCGTTAATTAAAATTTATTTTATCTAAACAAGCTTTGTCAAATATCTATCTTACATTTATCAGACCAGTACTAGAATATGCATGTGAAGTGTGGGATGGGTGTTATGAACGGGACATTGAAAAATTAGAAAAAATACAATTAGAAGCGGCACGAATTGTAACAGGTCTGACAAAATTTGCTAGTAAGGATTCATTATATTTTGAGACTGGATGGGAAACTTTAGCCAATCGGCGGGAAACTCGTAAATTAACTACTTTTTATAAAATTCATAATAAATTATGCCCTCCTTATTTATTTAACTGTTTACCTCCAGTTACATCAGAGGTAAATAGTTATAACCTTAGAAATAATCAGAATTATGTTCCACCCAGATGCAGACTGAGAACATCAGCAAGCTCATTTATTCCATCTACCGTTTCGCTTTGGAACAATCTAGACATATCAATAAGAAATTCTCCTACATTATCTTCGTTTAAAAACAGAGTGAAAGCTGATATTTATAAAACCCCAACGTATTATAATGAAGACCCACGGAAACTAAGTATATTACATACTAGACTTAGACACCAATGCAGCTCACTCAATGCCGATCTGTCAAAAATACATATAATACATAATTTTAAATGTAATTGTGGTGCTTCTTTTGAAGATGCTATACATTATTTTCTGGAATGTCCCTTATACCTGAACGAAAGAAGAACACTTCTGAGTAATTGCGACGATATCAATATCAATATTGAAACTTTGCTCTTTGGGAACGATAAGTATAGTTATGACGTCAACTCCAAAATATTTGGAAAAGTTCGAACTTTTATAAATCAATCAAAAAGATTTTAGAGCTAATGTCAGCAATTTTTCACTTTTTTTCACTTTTTCACTTTTTCACTTGTACTTCTTACTTTCTTCTAGTGTCAAAATTTTAAATGTCTATTGTCTGTGTTTTGTTTTGCTGTCATTAATTCATGTGTATAATTTGTAAGGAGAGAACTTCATATAAGTTGGTATAACTTGCTGTCCAATCCTATTGTTTATGTACAATAAAATATTATTAAACTAAAACCTATCTGTCTACATTTTTATCATAATTATAGATTTTATTCAATTTTTTGCTAGTTATTTTCCTATCTTGATGAGTTTCAAATTTCTACAATCAAATTTATTTTACATAACAGCCTAACACAGTGTTCTATTTTTAGAATAGTAAGAAAACTTACTTTCTGAACAGGGTGTTAGTATATATTTACCTGCCAAAGGCAAGCAAATATCTGTATATAAATTTAAATATATCTATTTTCTTGCCAAGGGCAAATAAAACTCTGTATATAAGTGTAACAATCGATTTCCAAATAGCCATTTCTTGATACGTATTATATAGTATTTCTCTTTCTGCACAGGCATATGTCCAAATGCAGAGTGATGACCCCCCTTTATCCTCCACATAAAGAGTTATTCCCCCTACTGTAGTATTATCCTTGCACAAACAGAGTTGTAACTTATTCCCCACATAAAGAGTTGTGTCCCCTATTACAGAGTTATCCATTCAGATGTAGAGTTATTCCCCCTTACTGTAGGGCATAATGTAAACTTGAATAAATTACATTTTTCTTCCGTATTTTCCATATTTTTCATATCATTTCACAATTTTCTTCCATACTTTCCAAATCATTTCACTATTCAACCCACTTTTCTTCCATATTTTCCATATCTTTTTTCTATTCAACTTATTTTTCTTCCACACTTTACAAATCTTATCACTATTCAACTTACTTTTATTCCATATTTTCCCTATCATTTCACCATTCAACTTACTTTTCTTCCCTATTTTCCCTATCTTTTCACTATTCAACAGACCTTTCTTCCATATTTTCCATATCTTTTCACTATTCAACTTATTTTTCTTCCACACTTTCCAAATCTTATCACTATTCAACTTACTTTTATTCCATATTTTCCATATCCTTTCACTATTTTCTTCCCTATTTTCCCTATCTGTTCACTATTCAACTGACCTTTCTTCCATATTTTCCATATCATTTCACAATTTTCTTCCGCATTTTCAATATCTTTTCATTTTTCAACTTGGGATTCTTCCGTATTTTGATGAGTCATCGAAGTGCTGTGACATTCGACACGTTCTGTTTAATTATCTTTATCTCTTGTGTTTTGTCTTTTCGTTTATCTCCCCGTTTTGTTTGTTTGTTTTTATTTATGTTTTCCTTGTTGTTTTCTGTTTCTAATTTCTACTTCACGTCACAATATCACCAACGTCTTTTGTTTCATAGTAGTTTATCTAACTTGTACAATAATGTTATAATTTATAAAATTTTAAAAAGTCGTCAGAACAGTTTTGTTTGTGAACGAAATGTACAGAATTGTCCTATTCATGTGATAAGGGCATTATATATATTGACGTGTCCTTGTAACTAAAGTTAACAATTCAAGCGTCATCGAGATTAAAACGTTCCGCTAACCACTTATGGAACAACAGCGACGTCTGTCGAAAGAATTGTTTTTAAAACATTATTGTATAAGTTAGATAAACTACTATGAAACAAAAGACGTTGGTGATATTGTGACGTGAAGTAGAAATTAGAAACAGAAAACAACAAGGAAAACATAAAAAAAAACAAGAAAAAAAGGAGAGATAAACGATAAGACAAAACACAAGAGATAAAGATAATTAAATCGTCCGCGTCGAATGTCACAGCACTTCGATGACTCATCAAAATACGGAAGAAATCCAAGTTCAAAAGTGAAAAGATATTGAAAATGTGGAAGAAATTTGTGAAATGATATGGAAAATATGGAAGAAAGGTCAGTTGAATAGTGAAAAGATAGGGAAAATAGGGAAGAAAAGTAAGTTGAATAGTGATAAGATTTGGAAAGTGTGGAAGAAAAATAAGTCGAATGGTGAAATGATAGGGAAAATATGGAAGAAAGGTCAGTTGAATAGTGAAAAGATATGGAAAATAGGGAAGAAAAGTAAGTTGAATGGTGAAATGATAGGGAAAATATGGAATAAAAGTAAGTTGAATAGTGAAAAGATAGGGAAAATATGGAAGAAAGGCAAGTCAAATAGTGAAAAGATATGAAAAATATGGAAGAAAATTGTGAAAAGATATGGAAAATACAGAAGAAAATTGTGAAATGATAGGGAAAATACAGAAGAAAAGTAAGTTGAATAGTGAAAGATAGGGAAAACGGGGAAGAAAAGTAGGTTGAATTGTGAAATGATATGGAAAATATGGAAGAAAACTAAGTTGAATAGTGGAAAGATAGGGAAAATATGGAAGAAAGGCAAGTCAAATAGTGAAAAGATATGAAAAATATGGAAGAAAATTGTGAAAAGATATGGAAAATACAGAAGAAAATTGTGAAATGATAGGGAAAATACAGAAGAAAAGTAAGTTGAATAGTGAAAGATAGGGAAAACGGGGAAGAAAAGTAGGTTGAATTGTGAAATGATATGGAAAATATGGAAGAAAACTAAGTTGAATAGTGGAAAGATAGGGACAATATGGAAGAAAGCCAAGTTGAATAGTGAAATGATCAGGAAAATACGGAAGAAAAGTAGGTTGAATAGTGAAATGATATGGAAAATATGAAAGAAAGGAAAGTTGAAATGTGAAATGATATGGAAAATATGGAAGAAAGGCAGGCCTAATAGTGAAAAGATTTGGAAAATATGGAAAAAAATTGTGAAAAGATATGGAAAATATGGAAGAAAAGAAGGTTGAATAGTGAAATGATATGGAATATACGGAAGAAAAGTAGGTTGAATAATTAAATGATGTGGAAAATAGAGAAGAAAATAGTGAAAAGATATGGAAAATATGGAAGAAAATAGTGAAATGATATGGAAAATATGGAAGAAAGGCAAGTCGAATAGTGATAAGATAGGAAAAATATGGAAGAAAATAGTGAAAAGATAGGGAAAATATGGAAGAAAATAGGGAAAAGATAGGGAAAATATGGAAAATATGGAAGAAAAGTAAATTGAATAGTGAAAAAATAGGGACAATATGAAAGAAAGATCAGTTGAATAGTGAAATGATATGGAAAACACCGAAGAAAAGTAAGTTGAAATGTGAAAAGAGATGGAAAATACAGAGGAAAAGTAAGTTGAATAGTGAAAAGATAGGGAAAATTGGTAGTGGTGGTGGTGGTGATGGAGGTGGTGGTGGTGGTGTTAAACTTTTGTAAGAAATGTAATTATTGAAATAAATAATGTAATTATGAAAATAAAATGGCGGGGAAGGGGCAGATAACCAGTGATAGGGCTAGTTCGTAGAAAATAATAAAGTTATAGGACTCGGACACCCTTGGAGTACTACACAACATATATATATATATATATATATATATATATAACAGTGTAACAATGGTGTGGGTTCAAATCCCGTCGAGGGAAGAACAAAAATTTGACAGCTCTAAAATCTAATTCTAACACTGTTTGGTTTAATTTTCAGACGTATATAATATTTAGTATTAACCTAGTATCCTTTAAAGTAACTTTGAGATCCAGTGGGACAGATATATTGTATGGTTGTCACTTGCTTCTAGACGTTTGTATAATATACTTTATTTCCTGTGACTGTATAATGAATTCTTCATTATCCTATCCAATATATTAAAAATTGCTGAGTTAGATTGCTGTCAAATTATAATATTAAGTATATATGTACCATCTACACACGCTTATACACATGTCTTGCGTCTATCCCTAGATTTTCCTTACGAGACAAGGTAACACTACGACTATTGAAGCTCCTTTTTTAGGGAGTGGATGTAGTCGAGTGGTCTAGGGCGCTGGACGTAAGGCTAAGCGAATGGTGCTGCAGTGTAACAATGGTGTGGGTTCAAATCCCGTCGAGGGAAGAACAAAAATTTGACAGCTCTAAAATCTAATTCTAACACTGTTTGGTTTAATTTTCAGACGTATATATATATATATATATATATATACACTATTATATATGAAAATGGCAGATAAAGGGCAGATAACCAGTAAAAGGGCTAGTTCGTAGAAGGTTATAGGACGCGGACGTCGTAGAGAACACCCCCAACCAACATTTTGTACTACTAATCAATTCTTTTTTCCTGGTTTCTGATTGGCTAATCGGCCGGAAATGACGACTTCTAATTGGTTCAATTTCCAGTGATATGATTGGTTGGTACAATAAAAGATTTCAATCCTCTTTTGGGTTAAATAAATTCATTTTTGGTCCCTTCAGATCGCGCATGCGCGCACCCCACCCGTCCAGGGGAAGCCCTACGGGTGACGTTTGAATGGATATTCCACAAGGAACATGAACTGTGTAATAACGACATGTACTAGAAAAACAACTCACTGATGTTTTAAAACGTTGGATTTCAAACGTTGCGACAAAAAAGTACGGGAAAAAATAGTAAGGCCGTACAGGGCCTCTTCCGGTTACGTGACTGACGTCACTTCCGGTCACGAGACTTCCGGTCACTTACGGTCAAGCATGCGCAGTGTTCCGATCCTCCGCACGATCCTCGCAAATAATAACTGAGCTGTGCCCATATATTACTGACGCAATGTGATGATAATGCCTTATATAACCCTTTGGGTCTGGTCATGGTGAGGTAAGCATTGATCCTTGTGCGTTTTGCATAAACGTGTACTATATATGCACGTGCTAGAAAATAGTCCCAAAACTTGATAACGTAAAATAGTTAAAGCATTTGGTTTAGCAGTTTCTCAGAACAAAATTAAATATTAATATGAAAAGTTATGGATAACAGACGACGGACACTAAATGATAATACTTCATTTGGCCGTTTTTGCCAGTTGAGCTTACAAACATGCTTAATTTCAAATAGGTAAACATTATAAATATATTCAAAAACCACAAGAAATAAGGTTTGGTAAATAAGTAATGAAGTGAGTGATTGTTGTTTAACGCCAAACGAGCAATATGAAGAACTTGATATTTCCAAGAACTCGGGTAAACCTTACAAAAATACTAATTTTGACAAAGAAGACATTTTGGCAAATCACAAGTCATTCATGTCATCACTGAATATTCTGATAAATCAAGAAAATTGTGAATTATCTACTTTATATTGGATACCAAAATTTCAGAAGAATCAATATTTAGACAGTTATATTCCCGGTTCTTCTACTTATTCAACAAAAGAACTATCTATAACTATGACTAAAATTTTGCATGCAGTAAAAGGAGGACTACTATCATACTGTGACAACGTATATTCACGTGGTAGCATCAATCTAAAGCACCGCATCGGCGGCGTAATGGTTAGCGTGATCGCCTCGAGTGCGGTAGATCGTGTGTTCGAGCCCCGGTCGGGTCAAACCAAGGACTATGAAATTGGTATTTGTTGCTTCTCCGCTAAGCACGCAACATTACGGAGAAAGAGCAAAGATTGGTTGGCTCGGAATCAGAATAATGTGTTTTTTAGTTTAAACATATTTTATTTGCTCAAATGTGCAAAAAGGATAAGACACAAGTTAAACAAACTTATGAAGTCTTCTCCTATATACAATAAGTTACAACATTATTTGATAGAGCATGCATGTATATAAATATTTCTTACATTAATATGTGTCGATTGAACTAAAACAGAGAATGAAGAAAGGAATGAGAGAGAGGGTTAGTGGTGGTGATGTGTGCGATTGTTGTTTTGGTGAACAACTAGACAATAAGAAACCTTTCAGACCTCTTTATATATTCAAACACATGCTTAAAAATAATTTCGTTCTGTTCATACGGGAGTGTAGGATTACCACAGGTCAAAAGTGTAAGGTCTAAAGCACAGTAATTAGGTAGCCAGTTGAGATTTTGAAACAATGCATGTCTTATATTTGAATAATGGGAACAATCGAAGAAGAAATGATAGGAGTCTTCGCGATTGGCACCACAACGACAAGACGGATCTGAGACTATATTTACTTGGAACAAATCGTAATTCAAAAAAGAAGCAAAACATCGAAGCTGGGTTAAAATAATATTCAGTTTTCGAGGTCCAATTTCGTAATGTTTAGGAACTTGGCTAATATCTTTCCGCTTTCTTAATTCAGCTTTAAATTTTGCAATAGAATCCACATTTCGAAGAGATGGATCTAAGCTATTCCATTGACGTATAGTTGAAGGAATAAATGAATCATAAGTATTCGATAGTCTACAAAATGGCATTATGATATCACTTCCATTACGCAATGGATAAACGGTTGTACTTTGAATTGATGGTGGAATTAAGTCACAAAGATACATGGGTGCATTATTATTTTGTATGTTATAAAACATTTGTAATTTTCTCCTTTTTCTTCTTTCTGCCAATAATGTGTCCGAATGGAGTGACATTTCTACTCGCAGACTGTTGATTCAGTGAGCTAGCACTATATAAATCCAACTCAGCGAGTTGGTCTAGAACAAAGCGACCTCATCATCATCTCATTGATAATTAACTTGTTCTCGCCATAATATAGCTGACAAATTGCTGAATTGGCATTAAACAACAACCACTATCTAACTCAATCAATCAAAAGTGGACACTGAAAGAAGAGGTTCATTTTAATTCTCGAAAATTTCATTTAGCCAAATATTTGACTTTTTTACCCTTTACGCTTTTATTTCCTCCTTAAAGTAAATTATTCACAACGCATTTTACTTTAAGAAATGGTGGCAACGTTACAACATTATAGTATTGGGTCACGAATTAACTTATTTTGTCAAGCACGAAACGAAAGGTAAAAAGTGCTACACATAAAATGAAGTCATCAAAATGTTGGAGTTCCTTATCGATAACATATATTTTCGAGTTCGAATGGCACATTTTTCAACAAAGCATAGCTAGGCATCCCTATGGGAACAAACTATGCCCCTCTCCTCTCCTACTTTTTCTATATTCCTATGAGTCTGAGTTTATACAAAAAATTATCTAAGACAATATTCTCACTCCCAGGTATATGGATGATGTTCTGCCAATTAATAATACGAACTTTGCTATCTGGATTCCATTGATAGAGATTTCTCGATAATTGACGAACGAACGCATCTCCCCGTAACATAACGAAACAATGTTAAATTACGTAAAGATCTTTTGAGGGAAACCTTATTGCAACATTTGTCTTCAATTGTTCATTGAGTGTAAGTGATTAGATATATATTTTTTTTTCATTTCGGTGTTTAAAACAGTTAAAAATTAATATCACTGGCCAAATAATGATTTCACAGTGACATTACAGTCTGCATACAAAATACATATTTTCTTCAAACGCTATTTATAGATATATTTCAAGGAGGGGTGTTTTTCCATTTTTTTTTTTAAATATTTCTGATTTATATTTTCGCACAATTAAATAATGTTGCCAGACTTGGGAGGAAAAAAAATCTGACTAAGGAAAATCAAGCAGTATGTAGTTATGTAAAACTGAATATTGAATGGAACATTTCTGATTTCATATGTAAAGAAAAATAAATGATTCCATTCTCCCAAAACTTGTCTGTCCCATGGGATTCGATTTTCGCTTTCTTTTGTTTTTATTGAATAAGAGAAATGCCTTAGAAAAATCTACTGTATACTAGTTTAACCCCGTCACTTTTTATTGAAGTGCCTGAACTAAGCCAGGAGGGGTCATTTATATGTGTGTTAGGGATATCGAATTTACATATTTCTACGATTTTTCTATTGAATGCTGGAACTGTTCCGACAGTGTGATATATATTTTTTTCATTTTATTATAGGTTATGAAAAAAAAACAGCTGAGTTGCAATTGTTAAGAAAAATATGGTTGTGATCCGTCTTCCGTAATTAAAATCGTCAAAATGAAATACAACCGAATTTATATCAAATGGTGACTTGTTTCAACTTCATTTAAAATATACCTTTAAATTATTTCATACTTGTACATCACGTTCACGATCTTTTATTACAACACTATTTCACTCAAACGTACATTTTTTCCTGTTCTAGTTAAAGGCCTTTATCAAACTGAATCATCCAGTTTACATGTAATGCAGTTAGTACGCATTTAAACCACAGAAGGATATTTCCGTTTTCACATCTTGCGATTTGGGGTCGCTATTGTGCATGCGAAATATTAATTGCAAACCCCATTGAATGGCTATATACTGCCTGTCTAGAATATTTTATTTTTTTCTCGATCGACAGTTCAGAAGCTAGAAAACAATATGATGCATATCATCTGTCAATCATGCAAGCAATAACTTATGCACAAGACAGAACGCATTTTCAAGGCACCGGATGGATAGTTCCCTTTGATTTAAGAGAATGGAACTAATAGAAGATAAAAGTTTAATTTGGGCGCAAAGGGGGAAACTTTATAGAAAAATGAAAATGTGATCTGAATTTTAGCGATCCTCAGATTCAAATCCATTCATCTACCTTTCTACACTTTTATGCATATTATACATATGTATATTTTAAATGATAGCAATGTTATTTTAGAATATTTCCACTTTGTTTTGTTTGTTTTCTTTTAAGAACCCCAATTTTATACTGCTCATGCTCAGCAACGGACCACCTTACCTTCGTCAATTGTTTTAGCTCATCGATGATCATGAGATTCACTAAGATAAATAACACGGTCCGTGCAATATTTATTTATTTATTTATTTATTTATTTATTTATTTATTTATTTATTTATTTATTTATTTATTTATTTATTTATTTATTTATTTATTTATGCTTTGGTGTCAGTGTTTCAACTGTTGACAGAGTTTTAAATTCAACATGGGTTGACTTATAGAAAGTGTGTAATCGTAAAATTCAGCGGCCAACCATCCCAGTCTGGTGGCAAAAGAAAGGGTATTGTTCTGATATGCCTAACGTTGTGTCTGCAATTGACGGAACTTCACATGAGATACAAATTCCAACCAATGAACCCCAACAAAAAACATACTTTCAGCAAACCAATTGTTTTCATTGATTGATGTGAAAAGAAATTTTATAACAGTGATAATCATAAATTCCATCAATATCAATAAAACAATTACCTTTCATCTTAACTGAACTTGAGTCGTCGTGGTCGTATGGTAGTTGAATTTCCAACTACCTGTGCAATCATTGCCTATCACCACTTAAGTTGTGAGTTTGAACCCCATTCATGGCGAGGTGTATTCGATAAAACATTACGTGATAAAGTTTGTCAGTGACTTGCGACAGGTCTGTGGATTTCTCTGGGTACTCCAATATCCGCCACAAAAGTAATAACTGAAATATTTTTGAAAGTGGTGTTAAACACCTAACCTTCAATGGACAAATGATGGATCAAAAGTTTGTGTATGTAGTGCATAACATAAAACACATTTGGGTCATAATGTGGCATTTCTTTACAAGTACTACAATAATATTGTTTCCCACACAATTATGGGAACTGCTATGCACATATCATGTCATTAAACAATGTACTGAAAAAGAAACAACTTCACTTTCAATTCTTTTATTAACAATTAAATTAAATCATCTCCATGATTTCAACATTATGCTTCAGTGCTTACTGCATCTTAATATATACATGTGGTATGGCTGAATCCTGATTTCTTGTCTGAACTGAAAACTGCAATTATTCATGTGTTTCTGAATCATTAAATAAATATTCAATCACTTAATTCATCATATCTTTCTGTCTTTGATCACTGAATATTGAATCCAAAATATCCATATCATGGTATTCTTTGGCTTTATACATGAAAAATCACAAGTCGACTATGAGGAATCAAACACATTGTTTTACATCATATGTACATTTGTGTATAGATAATCTTGTATAATGTGTCCTATTCACTACCACATGTAATACACACAGACTCTACACAATACAAACAGCTCCAAAATTCTATTTTATCGATTACTTCTGATCATGCAAATGTATGAGTATATATCTGGATTCTTTTTAAGTCAAATATTCTTCGTAACTAATGAACAATTAGGTTGCACCTTCAATGCTGATATTGTCATAATTTACTTAAAGACAGAACTTTGTTAAAATCAAGAAATAGTATTTATCCTGCAGTCATTATCATTTGTGTATGATAATTAAAGTAGGTGTATATATACAGTTCGACAAAAGTTAAGCACCACCTGACTTGTTTCAATAATATCTTTTCTAATAATGAACTTATTTCAAATCGGTTTGCTGTTTTCGTTACCTGTACACACATACTTACTTACCTGTGAAATTTTGATCGATTTTTATTTATGTGTATATGACAGGGTGTGTAAAGTGCCACGTGTACTTTTCAACATTTGTGTTTGCGAACGAAAGCTGATTTTTTTGTGTAGAGTTTTAAGTTTCATTTTCTATTGGCTTGGTATGATGCGGCGAAAATTAACCATACCAGAAAGGTGGCAAGCTGTTGGCATGCATAACGGTGGTTTTAGCCATAAAAGGGTGGCAGACCACTTCAGGGTTAACCATTCCATCATTGTACGACTGATGCAGCGTTTTCGTCAAACGGGGAATGTTACTGACCGTCCACGTGCAGGTAGACCTCGCAATACGACACCGAGAGAGGACCGGCTCATATCCAGACGGGCGCGGCAACGACCGTTCTGTACAGCTGGTGCACTTCGTGATAATTTAGCGCTTGGAGCCACATTAGCACACGCACTGTAATCAGACGCCTCCACCATCAGGGAATGCGAGCGCGACGACCCATAAAACGTCCACAGTTGACATTACGTCATCGCCATTCTCGATTTGACTGGTCACATGATCATTTGGGGTGGACTATTCGCACATGGAGACGGGTCCACTGGTCTGATGAAAGTCGTTTTTTGCTACACCCTACCGACGGTCGTGCAAGGGTTTGGCGCCAACGAAACACTTCATTTCAGGACAGCCACATTTTGGGCACAGCTACTTTTGGGGGTGGGGGTGTAACTGTCTGGGGTTGTTTTTCCTTTGACTGTATGTTGGACTTCTACGTTCTTGATGGTAATCTGACAGGCCAAAAATACCGTGACAAATGTGCTCGCTCCACGCGTAGTCCTCCATTTCGACAATCATGCGTTGGCTGACAGGCCAATGTTCATGGATGACAACGCTAGGCCACATAGAGCCCGAATTGTAGAACATTTTTTACAGCAAGAGGCTGTTCAGATAATTCCATAGCCTGCGATGTCGCCAGACATGAACTCTATAGAGCATGTATGGGACTTTATTGGCCGAAATATTAACCAACGCAATCCAAAATGTCAAAATATTGACGAATTAAGAACTGCTATCTTACAGGAGTGGCAACAGTTCCCAAGAACGGCTTAGGCGTCTGGTGCGAAGCATGACGAGGCGTGTTACAGAACTTCACAATAAACGCGGTGGATATACTCGTTATTGATTGTTATGCATTACACATACGCACAATAGATGCATTTAAAAGTTCTTAAAATCCGAAGACGCTGCATTTTAATGCAATGTTAAAAACTTCCATCAAAGACAAACTGGTTTTACGTTTTTCCAGCGCCTGTTTTGAACCCCATTTTTGCCACGTCATAGTCACGTCTTTCAGGATGATAAATACTTCGTATATAGGTAATTTTAGAGCCCTTGGTGTAGTCTTTTAAAAAGTGTAAGAACAATGGTGATATCTATTTTATTGTTTTAACAGTATTGATGTAAAAAAATATATCGATAAAAATATAGTGTGGTGCTTAACTTTGGTCGGAATGTATATGAATACATTTTTGTAGGGTTACGGTTGATGTTATGGTGTTTAATGCCACTTTCAACAATATTTCAGTTAAATATGTGGTGGTCAGTTTTATTCGTAGAGAAAGCTGGAGTACTGGAGAAAACGACAGACCTGTCGCAAATCACTGACAAATTAAATCACATGATGTTGTATCGAGTGCACCTCGCCATATGCCGGATTCCAACTCGCAGCTTTAGAGGTGATAGGCACTGACTGCACAGGTAGTTATTAATTCAACTACTATACGATCACGACTACGACGGCTCCTACATTTTTGTACCACTCTTCTGTAGTAATCTAGTGTATACAAATAACAATCTCCTGATACTCAATTCATGAACATAGCGAAGAGTAAGAAGTAAGACAGTATGCCCATATCAGGACTCCACATGGAAACCTGCAACCTGACCGCTGTGAACCAGTGCTGCCCCTAGCTACAGCTAGCTTAGATTTCACCCCCCCCCCATTTTACACACACAGCAGCGGAAGGCAAACTAATTAATCTGTGCATGTCTTATCGACTTAAAATGAAGTTTTTCTTTTTCTTAAGGTTGGTGAAAAATCGCGGTTTTCGTTTATAATTAATCAAATAAATAAAAATGTACATGTATGATGTATGATAGACTGATGATGCACAGTCACTTGAAGTTTCAAAAATTAGGAAAAAAAATAAGAAAAACTTCGAAAAATTTGAGATGACCAAAATGGGCAAGCAACTGGTAAGCTTCATCTCTTGCGGCTGCGAGTCGAGTGCACCCTTTTAAAAAAATACGTTACCAATTATATGTATTATATATAAAATGAATATGTTTTTTCCACCCTCTATTTCCAGTAGGGTACGTGTTATTCGATCTTTAGTTTTCTATGTATGTTTTGTAGATCGTTGTTTGTCCTTTTGTACTTTTTCTTTTGGCCATTGTGTTGTCTGTTCTTCTTCGATATACGGATTCTGATTACCCCTTTGGTATCTTCAAATTCTTCTTGCTGTCAACTATGACTCATTTAATTTCATTTAAGCTTAAGTACCCTGGTTCACCCACGGGGTTTTGTGTTGCTCAATCTTAAGTACCCTGTTTCACTCACGGGGTTTTGTTGCTCAAGCTTTAATTTTCTATGTAGTGTTTTGTAGACCATTCTTTATCTTTTTGTCCGCTTTCTTACCATTGTATTGTTACGGTAGGGGTCGTCATGGTCGTGATTGTATGGTAGTTGGATTTATATCTACCTATACAATCAGTTCCTATCACCACTGATGTTGTGAGTTCGAACCTCGATCAAGGCGAGGAGTACTGTATTTTGTGATGACGTTTGTCAGTGACTTGCGACAAGTCGGTGGTTTTGTCCGAGTCCTGTTTCCTCCGACAATAAAACAGACCACCACGATATAACTGAACTATTGTTGAAAGTGGCGTTAAACACCATCAAACAAACATATTGTTATGGTTCCTAATTTCCCTCTTTGGTATTGTTTTACTTTTTCAGATTCGAGTTATGAATGTGTAATGCCACTATCGAACACATCGCACCAAAGACCGAAGGAATGAATCGTTCTCGCCCACATTAAGTGGAGATAGGAATGTCTTGTGTAAGTTGAAGTTAATCCAACGTCTATACGCTCATTTTGACACCTTGCATTCAGTTATAATTTATTTATCAAATTGTGGTCAAGTATTTTTCATATCATTAAAAACCGCATCTGTGGTGTAATGGTTAGCATGCACGCCTCGAGTGAAATACCGGTCGATCGAATCAATCCAAAGACAATGCAATTGATATTTGCTGCTTCTCTGCTAAGCATGCACAACTAAGGAGAAAGGGCAAAGACTTATTAGCTCGAAATCAGGTTGATGTGTCCGAGTGCAGCGGTAAGTCTACCTGCAGAATATTGTTTCAGTGAAGTAGCACTATAAAAATCCAATTAAGTTTTTTGGTCGAGTACAAAGCAGAGATTATCATCTCATTGAATTTAACTTATTCTCTCCATGACTCAGCTGAAATATTGCTCCTTTTGCGCCTATGAACAACCACTCACTCAAATAATTACAATTTAAATCAAAAAACGATTCAATAAATAAATAGAGACTCTTCCCCCAACCTAGTGCTATATCAATCATAATTTAAATATCTACCTATTGTATATATTTTACAATCTGTAAATGTATGTAAAGGTAATAATAGGATAAGTACAACTATATTCCAATACACAGAAACTTCAGACATAAAATGACGAAGACAATACTAAGTTGAAAAAACTTGTGTCTGACCCTTTTCTCATTATTTAGACAATAAAATATGTTTAAATTAAATTCAATTCAATAGACATAAAATACTACATTTTATTACTTTTATTACACGACATTTTTGTGCCTGTCCTTAGCCAACAACTTGTTTTTAACGAGATATAGACGTCACGTGGAGGAGTATTTTATCAGTTGCGTGCATGTGTAGAAAGATTGTATTGGCAATTAAATTTTGGTTCAAAGTTGACTACTGTTTGTGCATAGTGTTGTCCAACACATATTGAATAGTGTTTTTGTTTTGTTGTTCTTCGTCTTGTACACCCTATGTTGTCAATTGTTCTGGATTATTCAATTTTGATTGCCCCTTCGGTATTCTCCAACGTTTTTTTCCCTATGTCAAAGGTTATCGTTCCTTTTTTACAGAACTAATATATTATACATATGACATCTGTCACGATTATTACTTATATGACATGCATAGAGATCAAGATTGGGAGTCACGTGTTCTTTACAACAATGCTAGTGTTCTACTCACACGTGGAAAACGCTTGCATGGCTGCTTCAGTTCATTAAGAGATGAATGTTTGGGCCCATGATTCTAGTTTAACCACACCCCTTTTTGTTGAAGTGTCTGTACCAATCCAGGGAAGTGAGCGGTGATGTGCCTGAAAGATATCGATTTTGTCTACGATTTTTCTCTTTGATTTTGGACCTGTTCCGACAATGTTTGCAGTGTGCTTTATATTTCATTTTATTTCCGCAATATTAACTTAATCTATAAATGAATGCATCTCTATTCTAAAAATATATGTTTTATTGACATAAATTGTATTGTGGTGGCATATTTCTTGTGCTTATGTAGTAACCTTCTTTTAGCTGCCTTTCCTCGTCCCTTTAAATAAAAAAGTTTTATGTGAAATATGATTGCAACAATAAGTAATATACATAACGGATGTGGTCGAGTGGTCAAGGGCACTGGACATAAGGCTAAGCGATTGGTGCTGCAGTGTATCAATGGCGCGTGTTCAAATCCCGTCGAGGGAGGAACAAAAATTTGAAAGCTCAAAGATCTAATTCTAACACTGTTTGGTTTAATTTTCAGACGTATATATATATCGTTAACACTTGTTTCCGATCCGACATCCCGTAGGTTCAAACGTCTCAAAAAGTAGCCAACGTCTGAAACTACGGAATGTCGGATCGGAAACAAGTGTTAACGATTCTGTGTAATCAGATTACAGACGCTGATGAAGCTTGTCGGTCAAGTGAAAAATCCGCCAACTTGATTATAATTATAGTTTTTTTGTAGACTTATAGTTATTTTTGTTATATTTTACCATCTTTTGTTGGTGTTGTTGTGCTACATTTTAGACGTTTATATATAAAGGGAGTGGATGTGGTCGAGTGGTCTAGGGCGCTGGACGTAAGGCTAGACGAATGGTGCTGCAGTGTATCAATGGTGTGGGTTCAAATCCCGTCGAGGGAAGAACAAAAATTTGCCAGCTCTAAAATCTAATTCTAACACTGTTTGGTTTAATTTTCAGACGTATGTATATCTATATATATATATATATAGATATATATATTTGTGATATAACACGGGACTGTACGTGAGAAAGCATGTGGGAAAATGAGGGCAACCCACCGACCTTAAATTAGAAGATTTTTAAGATACGAAAGGGGTAATCAGAATCTGTAAATCGAAGGACAAAAGGACAAACAACGATCTACAAAACACTACATAGAAAACTAACGATCGAGCAACACGAACCCCACAATAAAACCGGGGTGATCTCAGGTGTTCTGGAAGGGTAAGCAGTTCCTGCTCCACTATTGCTACCCTTCTTGTTACTATTAAATGACACCAACATCATCTAACAGGGAAATCGTGTTGGACACCAGTATGCGTTAATAAATACAAAAAACATAAATAAAGCGTGAACCTCCCATAAAACAAATAGTAGTAAAGAGGAACCGAACAGCGTTTTACGCGAAATGCGTAGCGGACAATCACAACACGGAAATGTTTACAACATTGAACAACAATGAAACCCACTAAGACAAGTAAAAAAGGGCAAGCCCATGTGGTTACATGTGGAGCAGGAACTTCTCATCCTTCCGGAGCACCCGAGTTCATACCATGTTTTAAGCGGGGTTCTTGATGCTCGATTTTAGTTTTCTGTGTAACGTTTTGTAGATCGTTGTTTGTCATTGTGTCCTGTTTCCTTTGGACATTAGAATAAACATATTTTATTAATTAATTCAATATTACACATTATGATAATACACATATAAATTATATATACATTTAAATTAATCAATATGATTCGGAAACAAGTGGTTAAACTTATATTAATCCGTATCCCTGTTGTTATCTGGTGTTCAAGGTTTAATTAGTATCGAAAGGTAGAGGTGTATTGAGAATTAATCAGGTGTTAATCAGTCGTTGTCAATGTTATTTGGTGTGCTTTAGTAAGAAAAAAAATAAAAACAAACAAACAAATGAAGTGTAAAGGTGCAAGTGCTTTTTCTTTTCTTTTTTTTAAACATGTTTAAGTTGTGTGAATATGGTTAAGAGGTGAATCGTTTACTACTTATGATGAAGTTCTGCACGTTTAAGAATATATCTGTATTTAGGGTATTCGTTAAGTCTGTAGAGCCAAACAATAATAAATCCTATTTAAGTTAATTGGTAAATTAATGGTGTGAATATATCTCAGTCTTGTTGCATTGTGACGAGGACAATGTAATAGAAAATGGGCCGTGGTTTCTGTTGCCCCACATTGACAAAATGGGGGAATTTACAATGTTTTTACGAAATAAGTGATGATTGAGACAGCTGCATTGCATACGCAACCTAGCGTGTAAAATTTTCCCAGTGGAGTACCAATATAATAATAAATGGGTTTAGTATTGTTTTGGGGTTGAAGATTTGATTTAATTATCTGAACAGATCTGCTTGATTTAATATTTTCTGGCTGTTGGTTCCATAGTTGTACACTGGAGGGTATGAAATAGCTTGCGAAGAGCGATGTTCGAGTGCGTACTGGAGGAATACGTGAGGTATGACGAGTATTGTGGTCATGGATCATGCCGACATTTTGCAAAATTAAGTTACTAAGATATTGAGGAGTTAGATTATTTGACATCTTATAAAATTGAATCGTTCTATGCCTTTCCCTTCTATCTTTCAATTTTTCTCACCCGGTTTCAATATATAGATTACATAAGGATACAAGTCTGGTACTCCCAGTCACGATCCTAGCAGCCTCAACCTGAACATTTTCTAGTTTGTTAATTAGTATTTGAGTCTTGGTATCCCAAACAACATCCGCATATTCTAGTAATGGTCTTATAAAAGTAATATAAATTGTTTCTAGAGTTTTCCGATCCAGTATAAATTTGAATTTCCTTAAAATGTTAACAAGTGAGAATGCTTTTTTAGTTATCATGTCAATATGTTTATTCCAATTACAATCGTCAGAAAGTTGTAGTCCAAGGTGTTTATGTTCAGTAACAGTACAAATGATAGTATTATTCATAATAAGGTTAAAATTTACCAGCCATTTTGTAGACCATGCATATAATTTCACTAGGTCATCATTGAGTGTTTGTGCTGTTTCTTTTGGGTCGTCTACAATTAAGTACAGACTAGTGTCATCGGCAAATAATTGTATAGTCGAATTAATATCAGTCAGTATGTCATTTATGAAAACAATGAACAAAAGAGGGCCTAGAATCGATCCATGGGGTACACCAGCATTTATATCACGCCAACTAGAAGTTGAATTATTAATTACGACACGTTGTTTTCTTTCAGACAAGTAGTTTTTCACCCAAGATAATAATGATCTTCTAATCCCTATTGATTCAAGCTTACGAAGTAATCCCTTATGCCAAACTCGGTCAAATGCTTTACTTATATCGCAAAGGACAACTCTCACTTCCTTACCTTCATTCAACGCTCTACCAAATTCATTTGTGATGTACAGAAGTTGATTAACGGCAGAATCTCCAGGAGTAAAACTAGATTGATGGGAAGTAATTAAGTTATTGTCAATCAAATAGTTATAAATATGTTTATAGACTAATCGCTCCATTACCTTGGCAAGTATACTAATGAGGGAAATTGGTCTGTAGATTTTCAGATTACTGGGATAATCTTTTCTTAAAAACGGGGGTCAAATTAGCATATTTCCATTCTGATGGAAAGGTAGAAAGTGCTAATGATAAATTAAACAGTCTACATACGGGATATTTAAGTATAGATGCTGCTTCTTTAAGGAGCATAGGGTTCAACAGGTCAGGCCCAATAGCTTTAGATGTATCAAGTATCTTCAATATATCTTCCACTTCGTTTTCTGTAATAGTAATTTGTTCAAGACCATTGGTCAATATATCAGTAATATCAGGCACAAAAGTTTCAGAATCATTAAGGTCAGCTTGTTTGCAAAAATAGTCATTAAACAATTCAGCTTTTTTGTTATCGTCTTGTATCATGTCATTTTCAACTTGAAGTGGCGGGATAGATCGATCACCACCTGAATCACTGTGAAGAAGACTTTTGACTACATTCCACCAATGTTTACTTCCGTTTGTCTCCGTGTTTATTTTTTCAGAAATTTTATCAAAATATGATTGTTTTGCATTTAATATAAATTTATTACATTTATTGCGAATTTTCCGAAATTTTTCCCATTGTCCGATAGTATTAGTTTTCTTTGTTTTTTTGTGAATTAGATTTTTACGGCGCATGTACTTTTTTATTTTTGTAGTGATCCAAGGTGGATTATCTTTCTTTATCGTTATGTATCTATATGGAATAGTTTTATTCGCTGCATCTAAAATTGTGTTTGTAATAGTATTAGTTATGATATCAATGTCGTCGTTTCTAAAGATTCCATCCCAGTCAACAACAGAAAGGAGATTTCTGTAAGATTCATAGTCCCCTTTGTTGTAATGGAATATTTTCCTCTTAAATGAAGCATTGACTATAGTCGGGTGATTTAGGATACCAGTAATAGGTAAATGATATCTTACTTGGTTCAACAAGGGGGGGGGGGGGGGGGGGAGCGACTTCCGTATATAAAACACTCGTGGAATTATTTACCACAACCAAATCTAATAAAGATGAGCTATGCTCAGTCATGTAAGTGGGTTCCGTAATTAACTGTTGAAAGCTGTATTGGGTCAGTAATGAACTAAATTTGTTCCTATGATTGTCATTTAATTGGTTTATATTAAAATCACCAGTAATGATGATGTCATGGGTATTGCTTAATGCCAGATCAATTGATTGGTCTAGTTCAATCCCAAGTTTGCAGATTGCTATTGAGAGGAATATAAAATGTTCCATATAAGTATTTGTTGTTCTTGATTTTTATATCAAGCCATATACATTCAAAATTCCCTATTTGTAGATCAGGTCTATGCTTACAGTTGATATGGTCTTTTACAAAAACCACCACTGCGCCGCCCATTTTGCCTACTCTGTCTCGTCGAAATGCGGGAAATTTATATCCGGGAATTTTAAGCATATCGTCACTTACATGAGGGTGCAACCAGTTTTCCGTAAATGAGAGTATCACATGACAAGAGTATTCTGCGGCTATTAGATCTAATTTTGGTGTAATACTTTGAATATTCAAATGAAGAAAGGAAACGGAATTATGTATAAAATTACTTACAGTCGTTGAGGTTGAACTGATACTACCGAACCTACTTGATAAATCTGAATCAGAGGGACCAGGAGTAGTAGGGTGTGTTCAGTTTTAGTCTCCCCAAAACCCGTGGCGTTGTGGCGTTCTCATATATGGGTAGACCCGCCCATATGCCATATAAGGGCATACCCCACCCCCCGGAGCTGACGTCACAAAAAAATTGAAATCCATATATGGTCATGACGAACCTCTCGTCGCAGTATGACTCATGGTAAAAGAATTCCCCGCACCCCGAGGACCAAATATGGTCCCCCTCGATGCAATGTGATTCATCACATTCCGCCGTCCCGAGCGCACGATGACTCAAAACGGAAGGGTGACATCCATATTAGGTCAGGATATGTATTCACCAATCAGAAACGTCCAACAGGCGTATACAAGACCTAGTTTCGTTACCCTGGCTTTATTCACAGGTCAATCGAGATGGAGAACGCACGTTGTAACATCGAGTTAGGAAACAACAGGTTCGTTCAAGCTACTGAATGGAAAGACGAAATCCACATCGACATCAGAGAATGGGAGATCAAGGACGAAAACAGATACTCACGAAAAAGAGAATCAGTCTCCCCCTACACAGATGGAAGATGCTCGTCGACAGTCGAGTTTTTGGACCAGACCCTTGACGAAAAGAGGGAATACGCTACACACCTGGGAAGAAATGTGTACGCTATCGTGAATGCAAGCGGCATCTGCGTGGACCTTAGGCAACACTGGCTACCACCCAATCAAACATATGTCGTGCCTACCAAAAAGAGAAGAACGTTAAGACCGGGAGAATACGCCAAATTGAAAGATGTGGCCAGTGTGATCTGTGATTGTGCACCAGAACTGAATTCGGTAGTACCGTGTCCTTACAGATCGGACCACATGAACCAGTTGGGTTTCTTATCATGTCGTGAATGCAACCCAGATCATTGTGCTGAATGGTGAATAGATTGTGACATTTGTTACAATGCCGGACTAGTGAATGACATTGTGCATACTGTTATCTTGACATGTGTATGTGGATACGGTATACTTTAAAAGATGGCATGGAGTTTTAATTTGGTTGTATATTTTTTGTTCCCCACGTATAATTCTTTTCGTCTTATATTGCAGGAACCTTCCAATCAATCTCCGCAACCGGGACCCAGTTCACTACCAGAACCATCCATCACCCAGGCTGAAAACAAGAACAGATGTCGGCGATGTATCCAGCGTTTCCCCGACCGTCGTCAACTCTACCTCCACGGGATGCAGGAGCACTACCAATCAGGTGGTGGAGCCGATTTCGCGTACTGTGAGATGGATACAGACACGGAATACATGGCCCTGTCGGGACCCACGTTCGCTTCGTCGTCAAACATGAAATTAAAGACTCATACCAACGAGCACTGACCGGATGTTGCAGGGATGATGTCGATCCACAATGGCTTCCGCGCATCTGCTATACAAAGCAGGCCAGATACGATAAGAGAACCCCCGGATTATTTAAACTCGAATACGAGGGTGACGTCATGATAGGATTCTGTTCGAAAACTTATATAATCCAAAAGATCAACACCGTTCCCACTTCCAACACAAGGATGGCAGCCTTCCGACTCCTCAGACGTGCCAAGAAACTCCCGGTCAAACGACTCGTCCATCGTCCACGACAGGTGCGTGAAGTGAAATTTATCTCCAAGGGAATCACCAAGAGACGGGTCAAGGCTCCCATGACCACCTTTCGACACGTTCTCAACACCCAACGTGTCAGGGTACGTTAAAAGGTTTCCGAGCTCGCAACAACGGCATAGCCACATACCAACAGAAAAGAAACGGGTTCTCGTACTTCTACTGCAAGAGGAGAGTCTTGGACGACGGGGTTTCCACCGTACCCCTAGATCTAGAGCTGTGTCCGATCAAAAAAGAACAGATTGACGAAGAGGAACAACCCATGGAAGTCGACGACACTGAAATGTCGATGGAGGTGGATACTCCTGTGGTGTTAAACGACAACGATAAATACCTTATTCATCTGTTGGAAACTAACTTTGAAAACGAAAAGTGACAGTTTACCCTGTAACATTTTTAGAATTGTATCCATTGTGTTTTACTATGTTTTCCATCTACATCGTAAAAATTACCGTAATAATGTATGTAAAAAGCATAGATAGGGTATATTTTTTTGTGCAACATTTGATTTCTTATGAATCTTATGAACGCTTCCCATACGTTTTCTATAATAAAAATTGAGCGATAAAAATCTGAGAGGGTTAAATTTTAGTCGCTTAAAAAGCGAAGGTTAAGACATGTTACCGACGAAAAAAGTGTATTCATGGATTTTTAGTGGTTCAAAACCCTATGGAAATAACGTAGGACTCGATTATTTTTCCTTTGTTATGACATTTTTACTCATCTTTTTTTGATTGTGTCTGATTTTTGTTTACTTAAAATCGATCGACTGTGAACAAAAAATGTCCAAAAAATGACACGTGAAGGAAATTTTGTCGGTTTCCATATGTTTTCTATAATAAAAATTGAGCGATAAATATCTGAGAGGGTCAAATTTTAGTCGCTTAAAAAGCGACGGTTAAGAAATTTTATCGACGAATAAAGTATATTCGTGGATTTTTACTGGAAATGACGTAGGACTCGAATATTTTTCCTCTGCTATGTAATTTTTACGCATCTTTTTTTAATTGTGTCTGATGTTGTATGTATGATTTTAAGTGTCTGAACTTATTTTCTGAGTATATATTGTGTTTATAGGACGATAGAAAGTGAATATGATTTGGGTTTTTTTCCGAATTGTGTATATATTATTTGACTGTATATATTTTGTATATTTCTCGTGTGAATAAACAACATACTCCATCGTATTTCTTTTTCGCAAGTGGAAAAGTTTATCAGTTGTTTGCCCAGAGTCGGTGGTTCTCATCGGGTACTCCGACTTCCTGCAACACGTAATCCATTGTATTTCTTTTTTCGCAAGTGATAAAGTTTACCAGTTATTTGCCCAGAGACGGTGGTTCTCACCGGGTACTCCGGCTTCCTCCACCACTAAAACTGATCGCCACGATATAGCTGAAATCTTGTTGAAAGTATAGTTAAACACCAAAAATTCGTATTTCTTTTTACACATTTTATTTAATCAGGCTCATGGAGAAGTTACACAATAGACCATACACACAAATACACATTTTTTAAAACGTACAAATACAATATAGCAATACACAATATTCTGAAAATACACGTAAAAAGTCAAAGAGTGATCCGGGTCGGTTTTTTCTCTGCTCGGATCTGCTGTGACGTCGTCCATGACGTTTTGTTGAGATCGATTTGGAGGCGAGACGTTGGTATTTCTCGTAATGTATCAATATCATTTTCTCCATGATCGAGAGCTTACGACGTTCAATAGATGAACGATGGCGGTGGTCTTGCTTTGTAGAGCTTTTAGTTTATCCCGCCTTTTCGTCGACTATTTTCCCAAGACGCTCAGCACCTTCTTGTTCTTCTTCATTCTGTTTTTATCGGACGGAGACAGAATGACGCTTCCTTTGATGACGTTGTGAGCGATTTCGCTTAGGGCTTTCAGCTGCAACTTGTCGATGGTTCTCAACAACGTTTGTCTCTGAAGTTTCCGAGTGGTGCGTAACAACTCTAAGAAGTGGTCTTGTTCCAGGAGTCGGCCCATTTTTTCTCGTCCATCTCTAGTTCTTCCTCTTATAAATGCTTGGGAGCGTACACTATCGGGACCTCTCCCGGGAACACGCGTGTTCTCAGTCTGTAGGTGTCTTCCGAGTGAGGTGACATGTCCATGACCAGGTATCCGAACGGAAGCGAAGTGGCGTCGGCGAAAGCGGACGTCAATATCTTGGAGCGTCCGGGAGAGTTGTCTCCCCAGCGTGGCGACCTGAGACACGTCCCTTACGTTTTTCATCATGACGAGATATGTCGTGTTTAATGCGATGGTTCTCGATTTCGTTCCTCTGTGGAAAATGTTCTGTGTGATGAACACGACGCTCAGTTTGCGGTGGTGACATCCCTGGGTAAATAACAATTCCATGTCCACGTTCTGTACGACTCGGTGCATCAAATCGTCCAACACGATCACTCGGTGACGTCTGTCTGCCGTGAAATCGTCGATGACTTCCGGTGAGGGTAGTCCTTGGTAAAACGTGATGTTTGGGATGGTCTTTTCCATTTCTTCGAACAGCGGCTGGTGAATGCCGAAACAGTACATGATCTCGGATAATATGAAGCAGCCGGTGCGATACTGGTATTACCAGTATTGTAATATTTACAATACTGGTATTACCAGTATTATAATATTCACAATACTGGAAATACCAGTATTGTAACACTGTACAATACTAGAAATACCAGTATTGTAATGTTACAATACTGGTAATACCAGTATCGTACATATACAATACTGGATGTACCAGTATCGTGCATTTACAATACTGGAATACCAGAATCGTTGATCTATACACAATACCGGAAACTCCAGTATTCTTCATCCAACAATACTGGTAATACTAGTATTGTAAAACACACGATACTGGAAGCTCCAGTATTCTTCATCCAACAATACTGGTAATACTAGTATTGTAAAGCACACAATACTGGAAACTCTAGTATTCTTCATCCAGCAATACTGGTAATACTAGTATTGTAAAACACACAATACTGGAAGCTCCAGTATTCTTCATCCAGCAATACTGGTAATACTAGTATTGTAAAACACACAATACTGGAAACTCTAGTATCTGGCAATTTGACATGAGTGGGCAGAGCCTAATTCTAACGGTAAATCACAGCTCATTGTATTTACCGTTAGTATTAGGCTCCGCCCAGTCATGTCAAATTACCTTACCAATATATATCAAACTCTAAGGGACCATACAAAATATTTTGACATTACAGGGCTTTTGCCTCTTATGTTATGTACAGCAGAAATGACGTATGAGTATGAATTATATTCAATTCTTTTAGTATAATGTAGGCATAAAACTCGGGTTAACCGGAATTCTACCTAATCTTCCAATATCTGCAATACTGGTATAACCAGTATTTTCCAGAATCTTCCAGTATCTGCAATACTGGTATTACCAGTATTTTCCAGAATCTAACAGTATCTGCAATACTGGTATTACCAGTATTTTCCAGAATCTTCCAGTATCTGTAATACTGGTATTACCAGTATTTCTCAGAATCTTCCGGTATCTACAATGCTCATATTTTGGCAATGACCAGTATCTTCTAGTATTGCAGATACTGGAAAATTCGGGAAGATACTGGGATACTAGTATTTACCAGTATCTGTACCAGTATTGCAGATACTGGAAGATACTGGTAAAATACTGGTATTACCAGTATTGTGTACCAGTATTGTAATACCAGTATCGCGGCCGGCTGCTTCATATCTCGTTCGGAGGGTCTTCGACGTACATGTCCTTGACGGTCTTCAATAATTGGAAGACGAACCGGGTCTTTCCACTTCTCGTTTGTCCGGTCACGCACGTACTGCTGCAAGGTAAGAAGGGAAACACCATGATTCGAATCGGCTCGCTCCTTCTTCTTCTCTTATGATTTGGCCACTTTCAACGTGGAACTGGGTGGGGCGTATCCGATGGCACTGCTGAGTAAGGTGATCCACAGTTCGTTTTTCCCGTTCTGTAGCGATAGGTTGACGATCGACGTGCTACTCTCTCGATCCACGATGTCCTCCTCATTGTATTCTCTTCTTTCCTGTTATGAATTTCAGCACTTTTCTATCGTTTTCCTCCAACTTTTCTCTGCTGAAGTCTTTCAAGACGTCGCGGAAAGAACGGTGTCGATATCGCTCTCGAACGAAATGAATGCAGTAGGCTTCGCAGGTATCGCTGTCTTCCGGTTGAATTTGGTCCGGCGTGTAAAGATATCCCGGTCCGTTGTTGGCTAGGACGTATTCGAAGCGTGAGTTGTAGGTTTTCGCTCGCTCACCCATCGAGTCGAAAAATTCCGGAGGTCCGAGTCGAGGGAAATGGAACACGGTCCAGTGCGATCCAGGCAGCGAACATGGATCGGTGTTGACGACGTACGTTCTGGGTCTCTTCCCGATCGAGATGGGCAATTCGTCCGCACAAGTCACTCTGACGGGGAAGTATTTCAATCGTCTTTCCAGTTCCAAATTATTCATTGCAGCAAGACACTGCGGGATTTATCCACGTGTACGATCCGCGGAAACTTGCCGTACATGAGAACTGTAACGCTTTCCGGTAGGGCCGTACCGAATCTAATTTCAAAGCGACAATCTCCTCTGCGTTTGGTATTGAAGTCGACGTCGTCGTCCACGTTCAGGACGTAGATTGCGTATCATCCACCGTAGGCTGCGTAAGAAACGTCGACGTCGTTTCTAAAGACCGACAACGTCCTGTAGGCTTCCACGTAGTTTTTTTGGTGAAGTTGGGCTATAACGGTTTGGCCGGGTACGATTGTCCGTCGAGGTACAGGGCCAGAAAATTACAGTCGAACGGTTGGAAATTGAACAGCGACTTATTACTTCCACTGAAGGCTTCGCTGCTGACGAGTCCCACGATCAGTTGCGAGGGGACGTCTCCCTGGAACAGGTTGCTCTCGCTGTGGATGTACTCTCCTTTATACAGGGAAGCGATCTTGAAGAACGTACTGACGTACGGATACATGGCCGTCCCGTTGGCCAATAGTTTACTGTGGGCCATCAACACTCCGGCGTTGGGTTTCTGAAGACACAGCTTGAAACTGGCGTCCAGGATCTGTACTGTGTAGGCGGCTCCTTCCTCGCCGGACATCAGGCGAAATGCGTTTTTCCTGGGCCATAGCTTCAAGGTCAGACTGACTCGTTGACGATCAAACGTTTCTGTCTAAAGACGTCTAGGTGAAGGGGTCCTTCCAATTCCAAGAGGCGACCTTCGTCCGTATACATGGAGCGTGTGTACAGACCGATGTTGGCTCCATTTCTCACGTCGTCGTGGTATCCAGGTGAGTCCTTCTCGAAGAGTTGCGAGTCCCGTAGCACTCTGTCGTTGGCACCCGTCTCCAGTAGCGTGTCGATGTAGGCTTTGTAATTGGTTCCGGTCTGCGTAACGGAAGTTTGTTGGAGACTGCAATCCACTTGCGAAAAGACGGCTTGTAAGGGAAGATTGACCAATCCGACGTTGGCGTCTTTGGCGACGGGCTGTCCTAGGGCGTTGGTGAGTCGAAGTTTGATTTTCAGAGTAATTCACCTCAGATCCATGTATCCGACAGACTGCGGTGGAATCAGAAACTCCAACGGGAATTCCCCGCTTATTTGGTTGGTGGGTCGGTATTCGATCCATTGTCTGGTGTGGACACCCGTATTGGTGAGCGGAGGCGTGAATACCGACAGTTCGTCTTCGTGGTTCTCTTCCAAGTGGTTCATGGTTCGTCCAGTTGGATGAAAGAACCTCTGCGTTTCTTTCCTCTTATAACTTTCTGTCGAGCCAATTCCGATTTGGCCATCTCGAGAGTCTGCGCCACCGGCGTCACCAGTTCGACTTTGGGAGTTTCTGGTTCGACTTTGTGAGTGTGGGGTCGCCAGCGGGCACCGTTTCCCACGAGATATCGGCGTCTGTGATCGGCTCGAGCTCTTCCCTCCGACACGTCGGTAAGGTGCTGCTCCCATTTCTTGTAGTCGGGTACGTAGGGTACCCATCGTTTGTTCTTGTGATCGTAGATTTCTATAGACCCCATCTTCGTTTTCTCAAATGAAGCGTGCAGTACAGTCGATCGATTTTGAATCGACAGGGTTGAAGTCGATCGTCTCTTATAAATATTCGCACTCGATTCAACTCCATCTGACGCATCCTCGTGTAATAGGGTCTTCCGAATTTTAGGTCTAACGTGCCCACCTGCGTCGGGTCGACGGAGCGCAAAACCGGCAGGAAAGTATTTTTCAGGTACGAGTCTTGGACGAGATCGGAGCACAAGCAGAGACGTTCAGTTCGTCGCTCCGTCTGCGGATGCAAGGTCAGTTCCGTCAAGGCGCATTCCCAGCGTCCTTCCAACAGATACGTCCTGGGTAAGTCCACCACGAAGTCTCCGGCGTTCACGTGGGTCGATAACGAATCCCCGCAGTACAGATACAAGTAAAATTCCTCCATGATCACTTTGTCTGTAGGGTGCGCAGTTCCTCTTATTATTGTTTGCCGGACCGAATCGATAAGACGACGGCTCGATTCAGGTAGTGCGGTCTCAGTAAACGAGGCACGAAGTTATGATACGTCACCAGTGTGTTTCTCTTACGTCGTAACGACATTCTGGGATCGATGACCTGTCTCAAGATCAGCGACCGTTCCCTAAAATGTGTGGTGTCTTGTGGGAGGACGCGAATGGATCCTCGAACGATGTAGCCCGCGACTTCCGCCAAAGCTTCCATCTGTTCTCTCGTCATGTAGCGCACGAGCAGTTTTCTGATCGTCTTGTTGGCTTGTCCTAGTTCCCTGAGAAAATGAATGCATCGGTACACGAGGGATTGATCTATGATTAGAAAGACATTATCCCTCCGATCTCTTATAGTCTTTTAGCGAGGCCGTGGGTATCCAGCTTTTGAATTTCGAGGGCCATCCCATCCATTTGACTAACGCGTCATTGCGTCGTCGGCGTAGAACTTTTTCGATCATGTACACCGTCTGCTCGGTTACCTTCACTCCGTTCAATTCCGGTTGATAAAAGTACCCTGTTCGGCGTCACCGGACGTATCCTTTAACGTGTAATATGGTATGCCTTCCTTCATGCCTCGACCGTCCACCACGAAATATTCCATCGTCCATCGTTCGTCGTATTCCCTATCGAACGGTTGTCTCACGTGCGAGATGCGAACAGTGTCTCCTTTCCGGAACGCGTAGCGTCGTGTCAGTGCCTTGGCGTACTGTCTGGTGGTCTACTGTAGTTTCCACAAACGGGTTTCGTCTTTCATGGTCAACGCTCGGGGAGCCATCTTGATGGAACGATGATAGCTTCCGTTGTAGCTCTGGGTGATCTCGTCGAGAATGTCGATCCAGCGATGAGTTTGATGACGGGATAGGTAACGGAAGAGTTTGAACTTCAGCGTCTTGATGCATCTTTCGGCGTAGGAACTCTTCTGTTCGTTCTGTGTGTAGAAGTGGTCCACTCTCTCTTGGCCTTCAAGAGTCGTTGCACCTCTCTGTTCCGGAACTCGACTCCCTTGTCGGTTCTCAGCTTGGTGGTTTTTTTTACCTCGACGGAATAAAATCTGCAGCGCGGACGACATGTCCTTATCTCGAGTCGAGCGTAAGGGAAACGTGTGTGCGAAGCGGGAAAAGACGTCGATGGTCACTACAAAGTAAGCGTACCCGTCGTTGTCTTTGGCAAGCGATTTCATCACGGCGGTATCGGCGTCCCACTGGTAGTCGATGAACGGGGAGATCACTTTGCGTCTACTGAATTTTCTGTTGATCTGTCTGTGCAGACCGAACGTTTCTTGTGTTTCCAACCATTTTCTGATCTTGGCTTTTCCCAGCACGTATTTTCCTTCTTGGCGGACGACCTTGTACAGTTTGTCCACGCCACCAAACGAACCCGGATGTTGCGGGTCGTAATAGATCTTTTCCAAGTAGTCTTGATAAGTCATCGTCTTATTGAATCCTCTTCTTTTCGTCCAGAAATGTCTCGATCATCTCGTATTTCCACCGAGGTTCTGTCAAGTATTTGTCTTTTAGGTATTCTCTCGCTTTTTCGAGATTGGTTTTACTCATGGCCACGTACACGTCGCTTGGTTTCGTCGCAGACAGTAAAAGAACGTACGTCTTATCCACCGACCACGTATCCCCTCTTATAAGCATAGAGCGAGTTCTAATAGTACGTTACAAATATCGTCCAGGTCACTCGACCGCTTGATTCCCGTGATCATCGTCTTTCTGGACAGGTGACAGATGAAATGCATGCGTGACGTCGGAACATGACGGCAGGAAACAGTTCGGGTTCATAACTAAAGTCTTTTGGCAATCGAGTCGGGTCGATTCTGTCGGTCAATTGGTGAGCTGCGAACGCCGTGACCACTCGGACGTTGGTGAGTCGTACGGGATAATTCATCTTTTGTAATATTCTTGCGTATCGGCGAAGACGAGGTCGACCGTCTTGTAGGGAAAGGCATTTCCCGTTACAGTAGATTTTTCCCGTTGGAGAACAGCAAGCAATTTCCTCCTATCTTTCGATGTTGACAAACGACAGCGGAAAACACTTTGGGGTCGTAGCGGGCATTCGTCAATCGATACGACAGCACGCGTAGATCGAGGCTGCATCCGAAGTAGGCTTGTACCACCACGTTGGTCAGTTACATTCTAAACGATCAGCCAAATCCTCGAACTCTTACAAACGAAGGGCTTCGACGAAAGCGAAAAAGCCAGGGGTCCTCTTCTCACTAGGATCATCAACAGTTGTCGAACTTTATTCTTCGCCATGTTTTGGAATAAAATGTCTTCTGCTTATTCGTCGTTGAGAATGCGTTTCTCTACCAGATGTCTTACCACGGGATCTACGGGAGTTTCGGTCACCAGACGGACGAAATTCTTGAAGAGCTTCTTTTTATCGCGTGTGTCCATGGGGAAGGTTCTTGAGAAAATAACGATAGTATCCAAGAAATTCGACATATATATGGTGTCTAGGTTTGATTGGTCTATTTCAATTTTTTTTTTCATTGGTGGGTACGTATGCTTCGATCGGTGTGAAGGTGAGTCATCGAGTCGAAATTATGTATTTTTTTCATATTTTTAATTTTTGCGAGGTCAGGTCCGGGGTGGGGCTATGATTGGTGAACACACATCAATATGGATGACACCCTCCCTTTTGAGTTATCATGCGCTCGAGACGTGGAATGTGATGAATCCAACGAAGGGGGGACCATATTTGGTCCTGCTGGTGCCGGGAATTTTTTTACCATGAGTCATACTGCGACGAGAGGGTCGTCATGACCATATATGGATTTCAAATTTGTTTGTGACGTCAGTTCCGGTGAGTGGGGTTATGCCTTTACATGGCATATGGGCGGGGTCTACCTATATATGGGAACGCCGCAACGCCACAGGTTTCTAGGGGGACTAAACTGTCCTCTTCCCTATTACTACCAGGATTCATTTCTATTCCTGATATTATAAGCAAAATACACATCACAATGCACAAGAAGACGTAGTTATTAACATATTCCAGCGATTTTGATTTAACTAATTGGTCGCTAGTTTGAACGGTACTACCTGAAAGGTTAGCGCGATATTTATAATGAAGCGAAAAATAAAAACTGTAATAGGCAACGCAACAATACCATGAATGGCAAAAAAATATATACCTATTAATTCTAATATTGTTAGCCGTTTATTATTTTTAACAGTACGTGCTAAACAATAGAACCGACCGGTGCTCTCTCTGTGTTGTACCACGTCAGTACTCATGAATCATGTCATACCCGTTGGTACATGTAGCACGAATAAAACGTGAGAGAGAGCAGTATCAGTTAGGAGTTCAATCAACACGTAGGTCACCAATGTCAGATTCACCATTGAAGGATTTGTGAGAATAGTGCAAAACAAATTAAAAAGGGTGTGCATAGAAAAGAAGTAACATAAGTGATCAATATTATGGATAATAACGTGATTATGGAAAGTAGGATACGAGGTACTGTAGTATGTATGCGGAATTTACGAAGTTCGAATATGTTCCCTAAGATATTGTAGGACGTGTGATTATGGTGCTCGGATTATTTACAAAAACAAAATCAAACAAATAATACACAACATAAAATATGTGAAATACATGTATCAAGATACATTTTTTTTGGTAAGGTCTGCACTCGACGCTTGGAAACGAAAACATATATACAAAAACAAAATCAAACAAGCATAAACAAAACATAGAATATATAAAATAGAATATATGAAATACATGTACATGTATCAAGATATATTTTTATAAGCAAATAGAACTAATGGAGCGCAGACTTATTGATAGGGTTAAGGTAGATCACCCTGAAGAAAATGAGGTTAAAATGTTAACCAATTACAAATCAGTAATGTAAATTGAGCTGTTTCGATTGAAATATTGTCATCATTGGGCTACATTTGTAAATCGGCTTGCTTGTACACAATAGAAATATTGCACGCTAAAGCGGCATTTACGTGCAGGTTTAATATCTTTGATGCAACTGCAGTAGAACTATATTCATTAACTATAATGTACATAAATTAAAATACTATTATCTTGCATTGTGTTTACGACTTATTAAAAAACCCATCTGAGATTACTATATGCTACATTGAGTTTACGACGACGGGAATAACTGGTCAATCAATAATCACTACTCCAAATTCCCAGTTGGTGGACATAAGATATTATCAATGAAATAAGCTGAAAAATTTTGAGGAATAGCCATACATGTACATGTACAATGTACTTATGCATGTATGTACACTCATTTAACATATTTAGATTAATTTGATATTTAGAAAAGGCTGGGATATAAATAAACATGAAATATATGTACCTATGAGAACGTCCAATTATAGTTAAAAGGTCAACAATTCAAGATCCAAATATGCGGTTGAGCTGATTTAACTGGATAATTAAAATGACCACACATAATTTAAGCGATTTACAATATGTCGACAAACCAATTAGATGATATCCATACTTATATACATGTATACACTCACGTGTAAACGTATTTAGAAATAGTATACGTCTCGGCTGGTGTATTTTTGTAAACAAACATAACTAATCGAGCGCAGTACTGAAAAGGTCAAGGTTGGTCACACAATAGAAATGTTAGCCAATTACAAAACAGAAGTGAGCTACTTTAATTAGAGGATTTTCATGAATGAACTAAAGTTGAGTTGATACTCCAACATGTATTCATGTAAACAATAGTCATATTGTACGTTAATTTAAATACTACGACAATTACGACCATATTTGGAATAATTGAACAGCTCAATCGGAATATCTGTAGTAAAAGAATATTCATTTGTGTCTTTCATGTACGATATTACATTTTGTTTACTATGATAAGAAATAGGGTTACTGTGAGAAGATCAACCAATTTAGTACAACGCAGGAATTGCAGTATATAAAAAAAAAATATATACAAATAACTGAGTAAAACAGAAGTTTACGCGAGACAGTGTAAACGAACTGAGTAACCATAACATGCATATACATGATATTATATATCTATATAATAATTATGTTTAACATGTAAGATACACGTAATAATTAGTACAGTAGAAAAAAATTGAAGTATGGTCATACTACATTGTTGATATATATAGAGATATTTAGAAAATAAACAGTCAACAATTCAACAAGTCATTTTATTTAATGAACAGTTAGCTAGATTATTCGGGCAGGGTATATGATGGATCTAGTTGAACTGCAACCTGTAGAAATCGATCTATTGTGTTCGTTTCATATATTCGGCCGTGTCTATCTTTAAGGCGAATGTTGCCATTTGTTGTCCATACTTGTTCTACGGATTTGTTCTTTTGAAGTTGTCTTGCTAAGAAAAATATTTTGTTTCTAGTGTGAGTTAGATCTTCATTGATGAAGACATACTTAAAGTCTCTTGACAGCTTCAAATTTTCCGACATTTCATTAGTCTGATTTTAACTGATGGGTCGGACAGACGGACAATTATTTGTGTGGGCTTTCTGTGTGATACCTGGCGACCGCTACATTTACCAACCCAATGTGATCTGATGACGTCTTCTAGTTTGTGGTCTGGGTCGATTTCAGACATTATTTTAAGAACAGCAGTAGTTGTTTCATCTCTTGTCGCACGCTCGGATAAACCAGAAATTCTAACTAAACTACGGCGACCATACTGCTCCAGTGCGTCAAGGTCTTTTTGTAATTGTTTATTTTCAGTTTCCAGTTTTGAAATTTTCTGGACTAATGATTCTGTTTTTGCGTGTATGATTTTGTTGATATCAGCAAGTATTTCAGCCTTAACTGCTTTGGATATTTTTATAATATCTTCTTCAGTTATGGACATCTTTTGTGACAAGAGTGGTTGTACAAATTCAATCGCGTCAGCCATCTCGTTATTATTTGAGGAATTGGTTTCAGAGTCAGACAGAGAATCGAAAGGTTCGGATCTTGCCTTTTTTATATCTACTCGTTCAGGAGGGGTATGGTGCTAGTGCGAATATGTCGTTTTTGTATCGGAGTCGATTGATTATTGGACATCTGATATATTGTCAATTTACTTTCAATGTAACTAAACTGTCCACGCCAAACAAATCAATGTGTATTCAAAATGTAAATAGAATTAATGGCGGACATAATATCCATCAATACCTCATTTTGTTTTGATTTCGTGAGTAGTGTTCACCGGGTTCCTTTTAACAATGTCCAACTCCAGGTATATATAATAACAATTAAAATTGTTCTTTACATACAATTGTCACAATTATCACATATTTCATAGGGCTATGTACCTAGGAATTTTTTTTTTTCACATTATTGCAAAAAAAAAATGCGCTCTTGGAAAAACACCACTTCTACTTCTCGGACATGCGCATTATGTTGGACATTAATAGCCGTATCGGTGGTGTAATGATTAGATAGCTCGCCTTGCGTGGGGTAGATCGTAGGTTCGAACCCTGATCGGGTCAAACCAAAGGCTATTAAATTGGTATTTGTTGTTTCTCCGCTAAGAACGCAACATTAAGCAAAGACTGGTTGGCTTGGAAAACAGGATAATATGTCCAGTGGGGCGACATGTCTATCCGTAAACTGTTGTTTCAGTGAGTTACCACTATAAAAATCCAACTAAGCGTGTTGGTCTAATACAAAGCGGACCTCATCATCACGTTGTTGAAAATTACCTTTTCATCACCATCATATAGCTGAATAATTGATGAGTTGAATTTAAACAGCATCACTCTTGCACTCCTTTTGGCCATTGTGTTGTTTGTCCTTCGGTTTACGACTTCTGATTACCTGTTTGGTATCTTTAAACTTTTCTTGCTCCTAGGCTGCAGTCATCGCAACAAAGATTATTTGGTCGTCATCACAATCTGGTTGACCGTTGCGAAACATCCATCTCTCAAAAGATAATATGTCTTTTCCTTTCTAAGTAGTTTATTTTCTTTCCTGTATCTTCGACAAGATTTTTACCACAGATATATTCCACTGGTCGTAAACACTTCCCGGTCATTTTCTCATTCATGACTTATCACGGGTTGTAACTAGATCAACACGGCGGGTGCCACTAGTAGAGCAGGAACTGTTTACCCTTCTGGAGCACCTGAGTTCACCCCCGGTTTTTGGTGGGGTTCGTGTTACTAGATCTTTAGTTTTATGTGTATGTTTTGTAGATCGTTGTTTGTCTTTTTGTACTTTTTTCTTTTGGCTCTTGAGTTGTCTGCTTTTCTTGAATTTACGGATTCTGATTATCCCTTTGGTATCTTCAAACTCTGCTTAGCTATGTATATGTGTGTAATACGGCGGGTGTCTTATAAGAAGAATAGTCTGCTTACTCTTCGCTAGCACCTGAGTTCACCCGCGGTTTTTTGTGGGATCCATGTTGCTCATCTTTTTATTTTTCAGTGTTATTTTGTGTTTTGTTTGTCTTCGCTATGTGTCTTGTGTGACCAATGTTGCCAGTGTCGGTGAATAGTCCATTAGTGATTGCCTTTCGGGTTTCTACGTTTGTTTAACCCTGCCCCCTTTTAATGACAGTGTTTGTACCAAGCTAGTTAAGTAGTCGGCTACCTATATGCGTGTTAAGGGTATCGATTTTGTCTCCATTTATATGATTTTGGTATTGTTCTGACGTTGTGTGTTTGCTTTGTGCTTTGCTGTTGTTTTTTTTTATTAATAATATATGTAGGAGGAGTTCGAAGATACCAAAGGGGTAATCAGAATCCGTATATCGAAGAAGAACAGACAACACAATGGCCTAGAAAAAAGTACAAAAGGACAAACAGCGATTTGCAAAAAATACACATAAGACTAAATATGGAGCAACACCAACCCCACTGAAAACCGGGATGAACTAAGGTGCTCCGGAAGGGACAGTGGTTCCTGCTCCACTAGTGACACTCGTCGTGTTAATCTAGTTACAAACCCGGTGATAAGTCAAGAATGAGAAAAGGACCGGAAATATGGCGTCAAATACAACAGTTAGTAACTGTATCAAACAAGACGTTCGGGACGAACTTGTCCTCAACATTTGCTATAAGATGTAGTGTACTGCTCCTTCGTGTCTGAATTAAGATTTTGTAAGACAGAATTGCATAGAATGCAAACATTTGTCATTAACGTTGATTTTTTGTGAAAAAAACATGTTTTAATCTAACGTTGCACGTCTTCCATGGTATGGGTACTGGTCAACCCTGAATTGATAGCATGGCCAAAGTGGCGAATATGACCATTTGGGGGAGGGGGTTGTCAGGTTATAACATGGCAAGTCAGAAAATGAACCATATATACATTTGTAGTAGGTAACATGCTTGGAGAATACCATTCTCTCTGTACGTTAAAGTCCTCTATTGTAGATTTTGGAAAAGAGAAGGAACATTGTAACTGCTACAAAAGTCAAAACGTTTGGTTCTTGCTCAAATCCCTACACATGTTCAGTTCTCCACCGTGGCACATTATTGAACAAACCATCGACCACAAGTCGCTGACAAATGTTTGTCACATAAAATTTGTATCGAGTACACCTAGACATTCCTCGAATCGAGTTAGCATCTTGAACTGTGGTTATAGGCATTGATTGACCAAGCAAATTAAACAAACATACAAAAGAAATTGCTGCTTTCCATTTAATAATAAAGAGCAAATACGAGAAATATGTGAGATATTATAAAATACAAAGTAAGCACAATATGTTTTTTTGCATTTTTACGCGAGTTATTTCCCTTACAATGAACAAAATGGTAACCGATCTAGCAAGAGCAATGACTTTCAATATAATGTTCTCCTATTTTGTGGATATTTAAAGCTTGTTTAAAGCGAGATCAATTTTTTAGCAAAGAGGAAATTCACAAGTTGCTACAACATGGAATTTACATTTTCAATAAATTATGGGAGGAAATATGTTATTTCAATAGCCCTTAGAATGAAAGGGGCCCTACTGTCCACATTAAGGGGAAATGACTCCTGCCATATGTATAATTCTAGAAGTCGAAAATGTGGAAATGGTCTACATGATGTACATACTAAAAATAGTTATTAGACAAAATCTTTATTCTTCTGTGTTGTGGTTTATGGACCATTGTTAATCTGTTAGTTCGTTTGCCTGTCATTGTATTGTTACGTTACGGCCCGTCATGGTCATGATCGTATGGTAGTTCGATATACAACTACATATGCAATCAGTGCCTATCACCAATGATGTTTGTGAGTTCGAAACTCGATCAGGACTAGGTGTACAACATTATGTGATGAAGTTTGTCAGTGACTTGCGACAGGTCGGTGGTTTTCTCCGGGTCCTCCGGTTTCCTCCACCAATAAAACTGACTGCCACGATATAACTGAAATATTGTTCAAAGTAGTGCTAAACACCATCAAGCAAACAAACAAACAAACGTACTGCTACGGTACCTAGTTTACCTCTTTGGTATTTTCCACATTTTCGCAGTTGTGGGTTATGAATATTTAATGCCACTATCGAGTACATCGCACCATAGGCCAAAGGCACGAGAGGAGCTAACCATTACCCCACAGAAGCGGTTTCTAATGATATTAAAAATACCTTAAAGGGAATTTTGTCCAAATTCATGACCACAATTTGATGAATAAATTATAACTTAATGTAAGTTGTCGAAATGAGCGTATAGACGTTGGATTAAATTCAACTTATAAAAGACATTCCTATCTCTACTTAATTTGAGCGAGAACGATTCGTGCCTTTGGTCTTTGGGGCAATGTGTTCGATAGTGGCATTAAACATTCATAACTCACAACTGAGAAAGGTTGAAAAATACCAAACAGGGAAATTAGAAACCGTAACAATATGTTTGCCTTATGGTGTTTAACGCCACTTTCAACAATATTTCAGCTATATCGTGGTGGTTTGTTTTATTGTCGGAGGAAACAGGAGGACTCGGACAAAACTACCGACCTGTCGCAAGTCACTGACAAACGTCATCACAAAATGCTGTACTCCTCGCCTTAATCGAGGTTCGACCCCACAACATCAGTGGTGATAGGAACTGATTGCATAGGTAGTTGTAATTCCAACTACCATACGATAACGACGATGACGGCCCGTAACATAACAATACAATGACAAACAAGCGAAAAAAAGATAAACAATAGTTTAGAAAACACTACACAGAACATTAAAGATTAAGATTGAACAACAAACCTACAAAAAAACATAGGTGAACCAGGGTACTTAAGATTGAGCAACAGACCTACACAAAGCCCCGTGGGTGAACCAGGGTACTTAAGATTGAACAACATACCTACACAAAGCCCCGTGGGTGAACCAGGGTACTTAAGATTGAACAACAAACCTACACAAAAAAACCGTGTGTGAACCAAGGTACTTAAGATTTAGCAACATACCTACACAAAACACCGTGGGTGAACCAGGGTACTTAAGATTGAGCAACATATCTACACAAAACCCCGCGGGTGAACCAGGGTACTTAAGATTGAGCAACATACCTACACAAAACCCCGTGGGTGAACCAGGATACTTAAGATTGAGCAACAGATCTACACAAAACCCCGTGAGTTAACCAGGGTACTTCAGCTTAAATGAAATTAAATGAGTCATAGTTGAAAGCAAGAAGAGTTTGAAGATACCAAAAAGGTAATCAGAATCCGTATATCGAAGAAGAACAGACAACACAATGGCCAAAAGAAAAAGTACAAAAGGACAAACTACGATCTACAAAACATACACAGAAAACTAAAGATCGAGTAACACGTACCCTACTAAAAACAGGGGGTGGAAAAAACATATTCATTTTATATATAATATATCATAATTGGTAAGGTATTTTTTAAAAGAGTGCACTCGACTCGCAGCCGCAAGTGATAAAGTTTACCAGTTGCTTGCCCATGGTCTGTGATTCTCTCCGGGTACTTCGGATTCTTACACCACTAGAACTGGTCGCCATGACATAGCTGAGATATTGCTGAAAGTGGTGTTAGCCAGTCAATGGGGTTTGTAATTAATATTTCGCATGCACAATAGCGACCCCACACCATAATGTGTGAAAACAGAAATATCCTTTTGTGGTTTAAATGCGTATTAGCTGCATTACATGTAAACTGATTAAGGCCTTTAACTAGAACAGGGAAAGATGTACGCTTGAGTGAAATAGTGTTGTAATAAAAGATCGTGAACGTAATGTACAAGTATGAAAAAATTTCAATGTATATTTTAAATGAGGTTGAAACAAGTCACCATTTGATATCAATTCGTTTGTATTTCATTTTGACGAATTTAATTACGGAAGACGGATCACAACCATATTTTTATTTAGATTGCAACTCAGCTGTGTTTTTTTCATAGCCTATAATAAAATTAAAAAATATGCATCACACTGTCGGAACCGTTCCAGCATTCAATAGAAAAATCGTTGAAATGTGTAAATTCGATATTCCTAGCACACATATATATGATCCCTCCTGGCTTAGTTCAGGTACTTCAATAAAAAGTGACGGGGTTAAACCAGTAGACAATATATTTTTCTAAGGCATTTCTCTTATTTAAAAAAAAAACAATACAAAGCGAAAATCGAGAATGGAATCATTTATTTTTCTTTACATATGAAATCAGAAATGTTCCATTCAATATCCAGTTATACATAACTATTATACTACTTGAATTTCCTTAGTCAGATTATTTATTTTCTCCCAAGTCTGGCAAAATTACCTATTAGTGCGAAAATTTAAATCAGAAATAATTAAAAAAAAAAAAAAAAAAAAAATGAAAAGCACCCCTCCTTGAAGTATATCTATGTATAGTGTTTGAGGAAAATATATATTTTGTATGCAGAGTGTAATGTCACTATGAAGCCATTATTTGGCCAGTAATATTAATTTTTAACTGTTTTAAATACCGAAATGAAAAAAATATATATCTAATCACTTATACTCAACGAAAAATTTCAAGACAAATGTTGCAATAAGGTCGCCCTCAAAAGATCTTTACGTAAATTAACATTGGTACAGCGAGCTCTTGGTAATGGACGAAGTAGATATGCTAGAGATGTCAACCAGAAACAGCAAAGTGTTAAAATACCATCAAAGCAGTACTACTCGAGGATATAAGACAAGAAATCAGAGAGGCAAACGAGAAACGTCATCTGCGCATGTCAAAGGGAAGAGCACATGCAGCGAGAGTGGCAAGAGATGCACAAACCTTCAAGAACGTTCACAAATGAATGCTTGCTAAGACAGAAGATGCGGGTAAATGATTAAAAATACAATGTAATTGTCACATGGTTTAACATGGGCGTTTATTACCCTCTTATTAGTATGCACAAAGGCTTAAACTTTTCTCTTACTACAAAAATGAAACCTATCTAAATCGAAGCTCCTGGGGACCAGCTTTTGGATTCGGAATAGACGATGTTCGGTTTATACAGGTTGATATAATTGAGAGTTCTTACATTAGGACTTGTACAGTTCGCTTTATACAGGGTTCGGCATAGACAGGTTTCACAGTAGTTTGCAAGAGGTTTAAATGACAATTTATTTTAATTACATTTATGCTGTATCTATTTTGTCGATATACAAACATCTAATAACATCCTGTATGAGATCACTGTAGTTAAGTTAACCTGTAGCTCATATTTAACCGTCCAATCATATTTATGATAGTAAAATTATAATGATCAATCAGAAAACAGCTCTCAGCTTATGTTCGGTTTAACTATGAAAAAAACAAAGTGACTACCACCAGAAAAGCAAAATCCACATTTTTAGTTTGGACAGATTAAAACATAAATATCGTAAATAATGTAATTATTAAATTTTAAACATCTTGATAGCAATATAGCAACCGCTCCTGTGTATACAGTTTATTTTTCACAGATTTTTTACAATGCCAACGTCTTGTGAGTAATAAAATATGGAAGTCATTAATTTTAAAATAGACGGAAGATATCAAAACATTGTTGGAAGAGTATTATATCACTTGCGTACAGATGGACGACAAAAGATGGTATTGGGTTAGGGTTATGGTGTTGAACGGCACTATCAACAATATTTCAGTTATATCGTGGCTATCCGTTTTATTGATGTTGAAATCCGTGGCTGACTATCGTTTCCTTTGTATGTGGTATGATGGCATTGTACCCATCTTATATTTAAATGATGGTACCAACTATCGGCTTTCTCCAGTAGAACTAATATTATACATGTGAGAAATTCTGTGACACGAAGATAAAATATATGCTATGAATAATGATCAAAATAAAGGCAGTCTTTTTAATACAAAATAGTTCGCCTAGTTGTGAGTTGGAATTTTACTAGCTTGTGGAAAACTCCTTTAGCCACGAGGGAGGCTTACACTAGGTTAGCCCCACCAATCTCTACGTTTTCAGAATATTTACATTTTCTAAATAATAATCCTTGGACCTCGCGAAATAGTATTCAAAAGCAAAATATGTTATTTGTTTTATATAAATCAATACTTGCTCTATGATTTCTACTCTAGATTGCTTTCTAAATCAACCAAATTTCCATAGTGTTAGATTCACATCTTTCATGTTGGTATTTATTTAAAATATTAATATTATGAAAAGAAAGTGTAAACAGTGATGGTCAACAATTGCATCGTTATCATCAAAAAGGACAATTACCTCTCACCAACAAACACACGCGAACACACAAGTTGTAATTCCATGTACATGTCTGAACAGTTGCAGATTCGAAACTTTTCATTATATCTTATTAACCTTTTCTTATTTTAGGTAAGCCTTGACTTTGATGATAGGATAAAGAACCACATATAGATTGCAGGACAAAGAACAACCACCTAACATCATTACTTGGTGATGCACTAAATTGAACTGACATTATTTCATAATCCAGTCATCCATAGCTTATTAAAGCTACATTTTTCTAATTTAAGCTATATTTTTCTAATTTAAAACTATATTTTTCTAATTTAAAACTATAATTTTCTAATTTAAAACTATATTTTTCTAATTTAGATATATATTTTTCTATTATATATTTTTGGTATGTACTTCATATAGACCATTTCCACATTTTGGACTTCTAGAATAATACATATGACAGGGGTTATTTTCCCTTAATGTGGACAGTAGGTCCCCTTTCATTCTAAGGTCTATGAAAATAACATACTTCCTCCCATAATCTATTGAAAATGTAAATCCCATGTTGTAACAACTTGTGGATTTTCTCTTTGCTAAAAAAATAACCTCATTTTAAACAAGTTTTAAATATCCACAAAATAGGAGAACATTATATTGAAAGTCATTACTCTTGCTAGATCGGTTACCATTTTGCTCATCGTAAGGGAAATAACTCGCGTAAAAAGAATATTGTGCTTACATTGTATTTTATAATATCTCACATATTTCTCTTATTTGCTAACTCGATTCGAGGAATGTCTAGATGTACTCGATACAAATTTTATGTGACAAACATGTGTAAGCGACTTGTGGTCTATGGTTTGTTCAATAATAAAAGCTATGAGCCACGGTGGAGAACTGGGCATGTGTGGGGATTTGAGTAAGAACCAAACGTTTTAACCTTTGTAGCGGCTACAATAGAGGTCTTTAACGTACAGAGAGAATGGTATTCTCCAAACATGTTACCTACTATAGATGGCTCATTGTCTGACTTGCCATGATATAACCTGACAACCACGTCCCCCAAATAGTCATATTCGCCACTTTGGCCATGCTAACAATTCAGGGTTGACCAGTACCCATACCATGGAAGACGTTGATGAAGCTTGTCGGTCAAGCGAAATATCCGTCAACTTGATTATTATAGTCTTTTGTAGACTTATAGTTATATTTGTTATATTTTAGCATCTTTGTTAGGTGTTGTTGTGCTACATTTTAGACGTTTATATATATATATATATATATGTAATATATTGATATAAGATTGTTTTATGTGTATATTATGACCTGTAATTGAGAGATGAGACTTAAATAAAATATTGAATTAAATTGATTGAATTACTAAATGTGTTGAAGTTTATTCTTATAATCTTCATATCATTGTCTTATTTTAAATCACAAAATTATATGAAGATTATGAGGAAAAACTTAATAGGGATAGCGAATTTACCTATTTCTACGATTGTTCTATTGAATGCTGGAACTGTTCCGACATTGTGATATATATGTTTTTCATTTTATTATAGGTTATGAACAAAAAGCAGCTGAGTTGCAATTGCTAAAAAAAAAAAATGGTTGTGATCGTCTTCCGTAATTAAAATCGTCAAAATGAAATACAACCGAATTGATATCAAATGGCGACTTGTTTCAACCTCATTTAAAATATACCTTGAAATTCTTTCAAACTTATACATCACGTTCACGATCTGTTATTACAACACTATTAATATATTTCACTCAAGTGTACATTTTGTTCCTGTTCTAGTTAAAGGACTTTATCAAACAGAATCATACAGTTTACATGTAATGCAGTTAATACGCATTTAAACGACAGAAAAATATTTCTATTTTCTACACCTTTTGGTGTGGGGTCGCTATTGTGCATGCGAAATATTAATTGCAAACCCCATTGGCTGGCTATATGCTGCGTGTTTAGAATATTCTGGTTTTTTTCTCGATCGACAGTTCAGAAGCTAGAAAACAATATGATGAATATTGTCTGTTAATCTGGCCAAATGGATCAAAACTTGGTAGGAAGCATCATTGGAAGGTTCTCTATAAAGATTGCTCATTTAGTTCCGATCCGTTAACAAACATGGCCGCCACAGGCCATTCTTGTTTTTGATTGGTTGATTTCTAAAAAATATTCTCCTCTGAAACCGCTCTCCCAAATGAACTGAAATTTGGTAGGAAGCATCTATGGAAGGTTCTCTATAAAGATGGCTCATTTTGTCCCGATCCATTGACAAATATGCCGTCACAGGCAATTCTTGTTTCTGATTGGTCGATTTTTTTAAATCTCCTCTGCAACCGCTTGGCTAAATGAACCGACAGTTTGTAGGAAGCATCTATGGAAGGTTCTCTATAAAGATGGCTCATTTTGTCTCGATCCGTTAACAAATATGGCCGCCACAAGCCATTCTTTTTTCTGATTGGTTGATTTCTAAAAAAAATCTTCTCCTCTGAAACCGCTTTCCCAAATGAACTGAAATTTGGTAGAAAGCATGTATGGAAGGTCCTCTTTAAAGATTGCTCATTTCATCCAGATTCGTTAGCAAATATGGCTGCTACAGGCAATTCTTGTTTCAGATTGGTCGATTTCTAAAATTCTTCTTCCCTGCTTAGCCAATTGAACCGAAACTTGGTAGGAAGCATCTATGGAAGGTTCTCTATAAAGATTGCTACTTTCATCCCGATCTGTTAACAAACATGGCTGTCATAGGCAATTCTTGTTTCTGGTTGGGTGATTTCTAAGAATCTTCTCTGAAACTGCTTAACCAAATGAACCAAACTTGGTGGGAAGCACCTATGGAAGGTTCGGTATTAAGCTTCCTCAAAGCAGAATGAAAGGGTAGCGACACAGGCGCATGCCACTGGGCCTCTAGTTTTACCCCCGCTCGCTTCAAGTCGTGTTTGGTTTTTTTAAATTTCTTCTAATATATTCAAAACCCTGTTTCCTTCAACACATAAGATCTTATTTAAAAAAAATATCCCTTGTGAAGACGCAGCGGTCGTTTTTGTTTATCGGGAAGCCATGCACAGATTCCGTACCTCCAACAATGCAAAGTAACATCTCGAAATCAAGGGACGTAGCTTTATTTTATAGACAGATAACGCTTTAAAAGTAAGCGGCCATGCATTGTTTATGTCGAAACCAAATTACTAAGTGCCCTTTTTATCATAAAAAAAATTCCCTGCCCTTTCCTGGCACCCTGCCCCTTTCAAATTCTAGCTGGAGCACTGTAATTTATATTGTAAATAATGTTGATTTTGTATATATATATTATTATATATATATATTTGTCATGTGACACTGGGACACTGGACTGTACGTGGGAAAGCATGTGGGGAAATGAGAGCAACCCACCGACCTTAAATTAGAAGATTGTTAAGATACGAAAGCGGTAATCAGAATCCGTAAATCGAAGAGGGACAAATGGACAAACAACGATCTACAAAACACTACACAGAAATCTAACGATCGAGCAACACGAACCCCACACAAAAACCGGAGTGATCTCAGGTGTTCCGGAAGGGTAAGCAGTTCCTGCTCCCCTATTGCTACCCTTCGTGTTCCTGTTAAATGACACCAACGTCATCTAACAGGGAAATCCTGTTGCACACCAGTATGCGTTAATAAATACAAAAATCATAAATAAAACGTGAACCTCCTGCAAAACAAATAGTAGTAAAGAGGAACCGAACATCGTTTTACGCGAAATTCGTAGCGGACATCACAACGAGGAAATGAAAACATGAAATTTGACAACATTGAACAACAAGGAACCCCACTAAGACAAATAAAAAGGGCAAATCCCAGGTGCTCCGGAAGGGTAAGCAGTTCCTGCTCCACTATTGTTACCCTTCGTGTTACTGCTAAATGACACCAACATCATCTAACATGAAAATCGTGTTGGACACCAGTATACGTAAATAAATACAAAACACATAAATAAAACATGAACCTTCTACATCAGAATTTAAGTTATATGCTTAAATTCGTTTATCGCGTCGGGATTCTACGGGATTGTATTAAGGGCTTTAGGTTGACAGTTTAGAGTGACGTAGTGATTCCTTACCAAACAGGACGGATGTTGATCAGCGATTAATTTTAAACCCTACCTCCCTCTCCAGTAATTTAGAATGGATACTGCTGCTGGTTTTGAATTTATAATTTCAGATGCTGATCCGCCTTGATGATTGGAAACTGGTTCTTTCTATAGTGTAAATGGATTTACAGTACCAAATAACGATTTACTCATCGTGAAGAATTAATTGACAATTTGTACAGTTTCCGTTATTTGTATTTGTGCGTGTTGAACGTTAATTCGTGCAAAGTGAAGTCCTGTTAGATTCCAGCGGTGGCGGAATTCGCTGCTTTTTATGTTTATCTTTGTATACTATTCTGCTTGAAACATACCATTTGAACATGTACACCTGTGTATCCCACGGTGTGATCAGACTTTAATTTACAAGCACCTGTGTATCCCACGGTGCATTGTATACCCGTTGAATATCTATCTATCCAAAGGTTGTCATAATTTGTCGGTAACCACATATCTTGTTATTGTATCTATTTTTCTATCTATCTAAACATTTATATATATATTGATCTGATATTATATAAATATTAATAATTAAACCTGTGGCCAATTACCGCCAAAACTTTATATAGTTGTTTCTTTATAACCGTACGAGTTAAAACAAATAGTAGTAAAGACGAACCGAACATCGTTTTACGCGAAATTCGTAGCGGACATCACAACACGGAAATTTGACAACATTGAACAACAAGGAAACCTAGTAAGACAAGTAAAAAAGGACAAGCTCATGTGCTCCGGAAGGGTAAGCAGTTCCGGAACCTCTAGTGGCACAAGCTAGCGAATTAGGAACTAATAGGTAAGACTCAATCAGCCAATCTGGATGTGGCAGTCAAAAGTAGTACTTAGCTTCATAGATCTACTTTCACTTTCCATTGGAATATCATTGCTGAATGAACGAGTTAGAGTTATGGTGCTCAGTACAATAATTGTCTTGACAGAGCTCAGCTACTGACGCAAAAGCTGCTCAACATGGTTACATGTGGAGCAGGAACTTCTCGTCCTTCCGGAACACCCGAGTTCATACCATGTTTTTAGCGGGGTTCTTGATGCTCGATTTTAGTTTTCTGTGTAATGTTTTGTAGATCGTTGTTTGTCATTTGTCCTGTTTCCTTTGGACATTAATAGCCATATCGGTGGGGTAATGGTTAGATACCTCGCCTTGCGTAGGGTAGAACGTAGGTTCGCGCCCTGATCGGGTCAAATCAAAGTCTATTAAAATTGTTGTTGTTTCTCCGCTAAGCACGCAACATTAAGCAAAGACTGGTTGTCTCGGAATCAGGATAATATGTCCAGTGGGGCGACATGTATATCCATGGACTGTTGTTTCAGTGAGCTACCACTAAAGAAATCCAACTAAGCGTGTTGGTCTAATACAAAGCGGACATCATCATCACTTTGTTGAAAATTAACGTTTCATCACCATGACATAGCTGAATAATTGATGAGTTGAAATTAGACAGCATCACTCCTTCGCTCCTTTGGCCATTGTGTTTTTGTCTTTCTTCGATTTACGACTTCTGATTACCCCTTTGGTATCTTTAAGATTTTTTTCTTACTCCTAGGTGGAAATCATCGAAACAAAAATTATTTGGTCGTCATCACAATTTGGTTGACCGTTACGAAACATCCATCTTTCAAAAGATAATATGTCTTTTCCCTTCCAAGTAGTTTATTTTCTTTCCTGTATCTTCGACAAGATCTTTACCACAGATTTATTCCACTGGTCGTAAGCACTTCCCGGTCATTTTCTCATTCATGACTTATCACCGGGTTTGTAACTAGATCAACACGACGGGTACCACTAGTGGAGCAGGAACTGCTTACCCTTCTGGAGCACCTGAGTTCACCTCCGGTTTTTGGTGGGGTTCGTGTTACTAGATCTTTAGTTTTATGTGTATATTTTGTAGATCGTTGTTTGTCTTTTTGTACTTTATTCTTTTGGCTCTTGTGTTTTCTGTTTTTCTTCAATTTACGGATTCTGATTATCCCTTTGGTACCTTCAAACTCTATATATATGTGTGCAATACGCGGGTGTCTTATAAGAAGAATAGTCTGCTTACTCTTCGCGAGCACCTGAGTTCACCCACGGTTTTTTGTGGGATCCATGTTGCTCATCTTTTCATGTTTCAGTGTTATTTTGTGTTTTGCTTGTCTTCGCTATGTTTCTTGTGTGCCCAATGTTGCCAGTGTCGGTGGATTATTTATTAGTGATTGTCTTTCAGTTTTCTACGTTTGTTTAACCCTGCCACTTTTTAATGACAGTTCTTGTACCAAGCTAGGACAGTAGTCGGCTACCTATATGCGTGTTCAGGGTATCGATTTTGTCTCCATTTATTTGATTTTGGTATTGTTCAAGCGTTGTGTTTTTGTTTTGTTTTTTGTTGTTGCTTTTGTTATTAATAATATATGTACAAGGAGTTCGAAGATACCAAAGGGGTAATCAGAATCCGTATATCGAAGAAGAACAGACAACGCAATGGCCAAAAGAAAAAGTACAAAAGGACAAACAGCGATCTACAAAAAATACACATATGACTAAATATGGAGTAACACCAACCCCACTGAAAACTGGGGATGAACTTAGGTGCTCCGGAAGGGTAAGCATCTCCTGCTCCACTAGTGGCACTCGTCGTATTAATCTAGTTACAAACCCGGCGATAAGTCAAGAATGAGAAAAGGACCGGAAATATGGCGTCAAACACAACAGTTAATAACTGTATCAAACGAGACGTTCGGGACGAACTTGTCCTCAACATGTGCTATAAGATGTAGCGTACAGCTCCCTCGTGTCTGAATTAAGATTTTGTAAGACAGGACTGCATAGAATGCAAACATTTGTCATTAACATCTAATTTTTGTGAAAAATATATGTTTTAATCTAACGTTGCACGTCTTCCATGGTATGGGTACTGGTCAACCCTGAATTGTTAGCATGGTCAAAGTGGCGAATATGACCATTTGGGGGAGGGGATTGTCAGGTTATATCATGGCGAGTCAGACAATAAACCATATATAGTGGGAAACATGTTTGGAGAATACCATTCTCTCTGTACGTTAAACACCTCTATTGTAGAATTTGGAAAAGAGAAGGAGCATTGTAGCCGCTACAAAAGTGAGAACGTTTGGTACTTACTCAAATCCCCACACATGCCCAGTTTTCCACCGTGGCCCATAGCTTTTATTATTGAACACACCATAGACCACAAATCGCTAGCAAATGTTTGTCACATAAAATTTGTATCGAGTACACCTAGACATTCCTCGAATCGTGTTAGCATCTTGAACTGTGGTTATAGGGATTGATTGACCAAGTAAATTAAACAAACATACAAAAGAAATTGCTGCTTTCCGTTTAATAATAAAGAGCAAATACGAGAAATATGTGAGATATTATAAAATACAATGTAAGCACAATATTTTTTTTTACATTTTAACGCGAGTTATTTTCCTTGCGATGAACAAAATGGTAACCGATCTGGCAAGAGTAATGATTTTCAATATAATGTTCTCCTATTTTGTGGATATTTATAGCTTGCTTAAAGCGAGTTTATTTTATTAGCAAAGAGAAAATCCACAAGTTGTTACAGCATGGAATTTACATTAAGGGGAAATAACTCCTGTCATATGTATAATTCTAGAAGTCCAAAATGTGGAAATGGCCTATATGAAGTACATACCAAAAATAGTTATTAGAAAAATATATATTTAAATTAGAAAAATATAGTTTTAAGTTAGAAAAATATAATTTTAGATTAGAAAAATGTAGCTTTGATAAGCTATGTATGACTGGATTATGAAATAGTGTCAGATCAATTTAGTGCATCACCAAGTAATGATGTTTGGCGGTTGTTCTTTGTCCTGCAATCTATATGTGGTTCTTTATCCTATCATCAAAGTCAAGGCTTACCTAAAATATGAAAAGGTTAATAAGATATAATGAAAAGTTTCGAATCTGCAACTTTTCAGACATGTACATGGAATTACAACTTGTGTGTGTGCGCGTGTGTTTGTCGATGAGAGGTGATTGTTCCTGCTGATGAAAATGGTGCAATTGTTGACCATCACTGTTTACACTTTCTTTTCATAATATTAATATTTAAAAAAATTACCAACATAAAAGATATGAATCTAACACTATAGAAATTTGGTTGATTTGGAAAGGAATCTAGAGTAGAAATTATAGAGCAAGTATTGATTTATATAAAACAAATAAAATATTTTGTTTTTAAATTCTATTTCGCGAGGTCCTAGGATTATTATTTAGAAAATGTAAATATTCTGGAAACGTAAAGATTGGTGGTGTTAACCTAGTGTAAGCCTCCCTCCTGGTTAAAGGTGTTTTCCTCAAGCTTGTGAAATACCAACTCACAACTAGGCGAAATATTTTGTATTGAAAAGACTGCTTTTATCTTGAAAATTTTTCACAACATATATTTTATCTTCGTGTCACAAAATTTGTCACATGTATAATATTATTTCTACTGGTGAGAGCCGATAGTCGCTACCATCATGTAAATATAAGATGGGTACAATGCCATCATACCACATTAAAAGGAAATGATAGTAAGCCACGGATTTCAACATCAATAAAGCTGTGAGCCACGATACAGCTGAAATATTGTTGAGAGTGCCGATAAACACCATAACCCTAACACAATACCATCTTTTGTCGTCCATCTGTACGCAAGTGATAGAATACGTTTCCAACAATGATTTGATATCTTCCGCTTCTTTAAAATCCTTGACTTCCATATTTTATTACTCAGAAGACGTTGGCATTGAAAAAAATCTGTGAAAAATAAACTTTATGCTCAGGAGCGGTTGTTATATTGCTATCAAGATGTGGAAAATTTAATAATTACATTATTTAGGAAATTTATGTTTTAATCTGTCCAAACTGAAAATGTGGATTTTGCTTTTCTGGTGGTAGTCAATTTTTTTTTTATAGTTAAACCGAACATAAGATGAGAGCTGTTTTCTGATTGATCATTATAATTTTACTATCATAAATATGATTGGACGGTTAAATATGAGTTACAGGTTAACTACAGTGAACTCATACAGGATGTTATTAGATGTTTGTATATCGACAAAATAGTTACAGCATACATCTAATTAAAATAAATTGTCATGTAAGCCTCTTACAAACTACGGTGAAACCTGTGTATGCCGAACTCTGTATAAAACGAACTTTACAAGTTCCAATGCAAGGACTCTCAATTATATCAATCTCCATAAATCGAACATCTTCTATTCCGAATCCAAAAGCTGGTCCTCAGGAGGTTCGATTCAGGTAGGTTTCATTTTTGTAGTAAGAGAAAATATTTAAGCCTTTGCATACTAATAAGACGGTAATAAACGCCCATGTTAAACTACATGCATGTGACGATTGCATTGATTTCTTAATCACTTACCCACATCTTCTGTTTCAGCAAACATTCTTTCGTTGAGGTTCTTCAAGGTGTGTTCATTTCTTGCCACGCTTCTTGCATGTACTCTCTCCCTTGGCAATTTATAATTTAAACCTCTTTTCTGTCTCAACTCATCTACAGCGTCCATTTCTGGTTTTGTTTGAATACTTCCTCGGCAGCCGCCAGCATCATTACCTCGATTTTCAACAAACGTCAACACGACGACGAAAAAAAAATGCAAAAATAGCAATCTTCATCTTTGAATAGAAACATTGTAAATTGCATTAAAAATAGCTTAATGAAGTTTCCATACCTGATAATATTTGTTTGTTTGTTTGTTTGTTTTTGTCTTTGCTTTGTTTTTTTTTCTGAACTATTTTGATTTTTTTTTCTTTTTTGTGACAATATTGATACAAACAATTAGTATACACATCTCGCACGTGTTATAATATATAAACTATTTGATTCTGAAAACTTCTAGATTTAAAGACGACATCGTCTGGAAATTTCTAACTCATTATGTCTTTTGATCAATTTCTCATAATTCTTGAACTTATAAATATTATGCGTAGGCTGTTTTAAGTAGATGATTAAATACTCTACGTAGGCTGTTTTAAATAGATGATTAAATATTATACGTAGGCTTTTCTAAGTAGGTGATTAAATACTAAGCCTAGGGTGTTTTAGGTAGATGATTAAATTCTATGCGTAGGCTGTTTTATGTTGATGATTAAATACTCTGCGTAGGCTGTTATAAGTAGATGATGAAATACTATGAATAGGCTGTTTTAAGTAGATGATTAAAAATTACACGTAGGCTGTTTTAAGTAGATGATTAAATACTATGCGTAGGCTGTTTTATGTAGATGATGAAATACTATGCGTAGGCTGTTTTAAATAGATGATTAAATATTATACGTAGGCTGTTCTAAGTAGACGATTAAATATTATACGTAGGCTGTTTTAAGTAGGTGATTAAATACTATGCGTAGGATGTTTAAGTAGATCATTAAATACTATGCGTAGGCTGTTTTAAGTAGATCATTAAATAATATGCGTAGGCTGTTTTATGTAGATGAATAAATACTATACGTAGGGTGTTTTAAGTAGATTATTAAATACTATGCGTAGGCTGTTTTAAGTAGATGATTTCATACTATACGCAAGGTGTTTTAAGTAGATGATTACATACTATACGTAGGCTTTTTACGTAGGTGATTAAATACTATGCGTAGACTCTTCTAAGTAGATGGTGAAATACTATACGTAGGTATTTGTAAGTAGATTATTAAATACTAAAGGTAACCTGTTTTAAGTAGATGATGAAATATTAAGAAAAGTATGCTATTAATTATAAATACTATCATGAAGAAGCCTAACTCACCATTGTTAATTGATTATATATTAAATAAGGAAACAAGATAGTATGAGCGAAGGAGACAGGAGGGTATGTTGCTACTACTTATCACAAAGTAGTAAATCTGAGAAAACAGGAACAAAAATCGCATGCTTCACCTCTTAGATATACCACTATTATATATAAGTAAAAGTTTTTCGAATATAAAATATGATTGATTAATTGTTTGTTGCTTAACTTCCAACAAGAAACATTTTTGAATATTCATGACGTATATTATGAAAGCTGAAAGACATTTAATGCACATATACACTGTCGTCAAAGAGCTCCGGTCGGAATTGTTCTGTCATCTTTCGGTACAAGTCAATTAGGCATGTTTGACATACAGGCGACGACAAAATATAAGTATTATGATCATATAGTATTATTATATCTTGAATCCAGAAGATGACGTTATCGGTCGATTATTTTTGTTTGTTTTTACCTATATGTTTCTGTGGTTAACTTAATAGATTACTTAGATATAGATAAAATGATGGCTATAAACAATGAAAAATGCTAATAATGAGATTGAAATCATCAAATAAAGCTATGAAAGGAAGTTTATATGTGTAATTAAAGTACACAAACCCTTTGTAATGCTTATATACATGAGAGTTTGCACTGGCGTTCCACCATGAATAGCTTTAGACTTACTACAGTAAAAAACACAATGCTTATTTACCTACATTCGTTCCGGCTCTGTCAGTCACTACTTTCCGGTTGGGTGCCAACATTTTTTTTTCAGTAGAACCGGTTTGCTTATGTAAAAAATTGAAAGAATAGCGAAAACAGCTCAATATCACAATTATCTTTCCTTTTTGTAATTCATTTAAGGTTCATTATAACACTTGTCAAGGGTATGTTCGACTTGCAAATTGATAAAAAGAAAAAACAAAAAACAAAAAATTGTCTTCATTGAATAAAAGTTGTGAAAAAAACCATAGTCAAATATTTTACATGTGGATGTTTTGTATAACATTAAAAGAAAGAAATACAAAGCGGTTTGTGCAGAATTGGCATTCGCCAAGTCACCTTCGACAGAATGGTCATGATTTTGTATAGAACTTATAATTCTTTTTCTTTGTTTGCTATGCAGGTGGATTATTGCAATATTCAAAGAGTGTTTGAACAAAAGTAGGAACTCTCACTGTTTATATAGATATCAAGTAACTCTTATTGTTTTGGATTAATTTTTGTTTTCAAATAATATATTGAAGGACAATAAGAAATTTTGATTAAAAAAATCATAAAAATAAAATAAAAATAGGGAACCGCATCGGTAGCGTAATGGTTAGCGTTCTCGCTTCGAGTACGACAGATTGTGGGTACGAACTGCGGTTTTTGTCAAACAAAAGAATATAAAATTGGTATTGGTTGCTTCTCCGCTAAGAACGCAGCATTAAGGAGAAAGAGCAAAGGCTCGGAATCAGAATAATGTGTCCGAGTGGAGCGTCATATCTACCCAATGACTGTTGTTAGCTCACCTTGCCAAAGGCAATGCGAGCTTTTACCATCACTTGGCGGCCGTCGACCGTCGTCTTTCATTCGTCGTCTGTCGTCCATTAACTATTCACATTTTAATCTTCTCCTCTGAAACGCCTCAACCAATGGAAGTGAGGCTTAGTAGGAAGCATCTATGGAAGGTCCTCTGTAACGATTACCCATTTCGTCCCGATCCGTTAACAAACATGGTCGTCATAAGCGATTCTTGTTTCTGATTGACAGATATAAAAAAAAATCTTCTCCTCTAAAACTTCTTAGCCAAATGAACCGAAACTTGGTATGAAGCAACTATGGAAGGTCTTCTATGCAGATTGCTCATTTCATCCCGAACCGTTAACAAACGTGGTCTCCACAGACAATTCTTGTATCTAATTGGCCGATTTGATAGAATCTTTTCTTCTCAAACTGCTTAGCCAAATGAACCGAAACTTGGAAGGAAGCACCTATGGAAGGTCTTCTATAAAGATTGCACATTTCATCCCGATCCGTTGACAAACATGGTCGCCACAGATAATTCTTGTTTCTGATTGGTCGATTTCTAGCAATCCTCTTCTCTGAAACTGTTTAGTCAAATGAGCCGAACTTTGGTGGGAAGTACCTATAGAAGGTTATGTCTGTATCAAGTTTCCTCAAAGCAGAATGAAAGGTGAACGACATAGGCTCAGACCACTGAGCCTCTATTTTCAGTGAGCAAAGCACGAACATTTGTAGTATTACAACTTTTAACGAACGTTGCATTAATCGAGCACACCTAACATTTTCTTTGTATGCAAACCGCCAAAATCGTCCGTGCGGAAAGGAATTCAATACTACAGCCTTTGTTAATTTGCTTATCTGTAATGTTAATGTAAACATTATACTGTGAAGAAACTTAAATATCGTATCCATGAAGTTATTTCCACAGAGTGACTTACTTCGTTATCAACGAGAATAAAATTAAAATATTGCGTAATAAAAAGAATCTCCCAATACTCAATTGATGCTCCTGGACAGCTACTTAAAGTGAGTGTAGCGTATTGAGCACCAACCGTGATGTCAGTGCCACAAAAAACATAAAAAAATCAAGTGTTCGCGACAGTAACAATTTAACATAGAAATAATTATTGTACAAAGTAGCTGAAATTAGCAGCCATGGCGAATATTCATACTATGGGTCAGTATTTATCGCCTTTGAGATATTTCCTAATCATAGCTACCCCGGTATTGTTAAATTGCAATATAATGCTCAAAAACAATAAGATCAGTGGTATTTACATACTGACAAACCCGGTTATTTATAAATGACCCAACCGGTTTGTATACATGTTTACATTCTGACCAAGCCGGATTTCAAAACATCTGTTGACATTATGTTTTAGGGTATAACTAGTTACTAATTGACTTTTCATCAACAAAATAGTATTTTTAAGTAAAATCAATCATTTATCAATATTGTTTTCTTTTTGGGCAACATTTAATTCAATCGTAAATGCAAGATATAGCGATATTTCAGTTGATTGTAATGATTTTGAAGCCGGATTCCTTATAACTTATAGACAAATCTAATTTTACACTACAAAAATAAATGATATATGGACAAAAAATGAAATTAATAATAATAACAATCGTAAACATCATAATTCAAAACATTATATACACAGTATTGTTAGAAATACTTACGATAATTATCTGTGTCTGCTTTAAAAATACCGCTTTAAAATATCCCGGATGTTGACAAAACATTTTCGATCGGAGCTATTTGACGACAGTGATATAATTTCCATTATATTCTCGTGCAGATCAACGAGAACATTCTTAAAGTAATATACATGTAATCGTTTATGCAAGCCATATGAGGTACACCAGAATGTAAAAGGATCTCAAATAAAATTGTGAATTCATCACCAATACTAATTTCCTTATCTTGGGTTTTATGTTGTTTGAATGTTATGATGAAGTGCAATATATACCCTTTTTAATGAAATTACTGTATAAATGCGTAGTGAAAATTACGTGATTGTTTCTCATGAAGGTTGAATTACGTCATTTTGAACCGACTAGACAATGAGTCTGTATATGCTATTTAAATGATCATTAGCGGCAAATTATTCATCATATTAATGATTGATTGATTGATTTCTTGTGTTTAACGCCACTTTCAGCAATATCTCAGCTATATCATGGCGACCAGTGTTAGTGGTGGAAGAAGCCGGAGTATCCGGAGAGAACCAACGACCATGGGCAAGCAACTGGTAAACTTTATCACTTGCGACTGTGAGTCGAGTGCATCCTTTTTTGTAATCTACAAAGCCGGGCGCGAACCCCCGTCGTATTGGTGATAGGCTTGTATTGGCTGTTAGGTAATCCAACTGCCAAACTCATTGAGCCACCCGGGCCCTACCATTTTGATGTACCATACAATTTATTTATTAAATAGTCTTGATGGGGTTTTTCTTACCAGGCATAAACCTGTTCCCATTTATGTTTTGTAGATCGTTATTTGTACTTTTGTACTTTTCTTTGCCATAGTGTTGTCTGTTCTTCTTCGATATATGGATTCTGATTACCCCTTTGGTATCTTCAAACTTAACTCTTCTTGCTGTCAACGATGACTCATTTAATTTCATTTAAGCTTAAGTACCGTGGTTCAACCACATGGTTTTGTGTGGGTTTGTTCGTTACGGTCCTTCGTGGTCATGATCGTATGATAGTTGGATTTACAATTACCTATGCAATCAGTTCCTATCACCACTGATGTTTGTGAGTTTGAATCTCGATCAGAGCTAGGTGTACACCATTATGTGATGAAGTTTGTCAGTGACTTGCGACATATCGGTGGTTTTCTCCGGGTCCTTCGGTTTTCTCCACCAATAAAACTGACCGCCACGATATAGCTGAAATGTTGTTGAAAGTGGTGTTAAATACCATCAAACAAACAAACGAAAAAACGTACTGCTACGGTATCTAGTTTACCTCTTTGGTATTTCCAGCTTTTCCCAGTTGCCAGTTATGATGTTTAATGCGACTCGAGTACATCGCACCAAAGGCCAAAGGCACTAATCCTACTCGCCCAAATTAAGTGGAGATAGGAATGTCGTGTATAAGTTGAATTAAATCCAACGACTATGCGCCCATTTCGACATCTTACATTCAGCTTTAATTTATTTATTAAATTGTGATGATGAATTTGGAAACAATTCGCTACAAAGCATTTTTCATATCATTGAAAACCTTTTTGGTGGGGTAATGGTTAGCGTGGTCGCCTCGAGTGAAGCCCAGGTCGATCAAATCAAACAAACAACTAATACAATTGTTATTTACTGCTTCTCCACTAAGGACGTCGCATTAAGGAGAAAGGGCAAATACTGGCTGACTCGAAATCATGTTGATGTGACGGAGTGGAGCGATATGTCTACCCACATGTTATTGTTTCAGTGAAGTAGCACTATAAAAATCAAATTCAGCGTTTTGATCTAGTAAAAAGCAGACTTCATTATCATTATATATGATGAAGTGCAATAGAAACCTACCCCCTTTTTAATGAAATTACTGTATAAATTCGTATTGAAAATGCAATTCAATGATCATTTAAAAACCAGTAGCTCGCCTATTTATATATTGTGTTTGATATTATTTTTGTGAACTATGTTCTAATAGTGTTGTGTTATTGGGCACAAATAGATAACTTTTATCTTCAAAATGTTTCTCACGAAGTTGTCACGACATTTTGACCCGACCAGACTACAAATCTGTAAATGGAAGTTAGATGATCATTAGCGCAAATTATTTATCATTTTAATGTACCATAAAATTCATTCTTTAAATTTATTTTATAGTTGAATAAGATTTAGTTTTATTATTGGGTTTTTATTACGAGCTCTAAAACTGTTCCCATTTATTCAAAAAATACAAATTATAATATATTATACCGTATGTATAATGGATATGTTTTTTCACCCCCTGTTCGAATAGGGTACGTGTTACTCGATCTTTAGTTTTATATATATGTTTTGTAGATCGTTGTTTGTCCTTTTGTATTTGTTCTTTTGGCCATTGTGTTGTCTGTTCATCTTCGATATACGGATTCTGACTACCTCTTTGATACATTGTGTCTGCAAGCTCTTCTTGCTGTCAATTATGACTCATTCAATGTCGAAGTACTTTGCATTGGTTCACCCACGGGGTTTTGGGTGGTTCTGTTTATCAAGCTTTAATGTTCTGTGTAGTGTTTGGTAGATCATTGTTTATCTTTTTGTCCGCTCTCTTGCCATTGTATTGTTACGGTAGGGATCGTCGTGGTCATGATCCTATGATAATAGTATTGCCAATTACCTATGCAATCAGTTCTTATAACCACTGATGTTTGTGAATTCGTTCGAATCTCGATCAGGGTAATGTGTACAACATTATGTGACAATGTTTGTCAGTGACTTCCAACTGATCAGTGGTTTTCTTCGGGTATTCAATAAAACTAACCGCCACACTATAACTGAAATATTGTTGAAAGTGGCACTAAGCACCATCAAACAAACATATTGTTACGGTTTCTAATTTCCCTCTTTGGTATTTCTCAAAGTTGCGGGTTATGAATGTTGAATGCCACTATCGAGTACATCGCACCAAAGACCAAATGAATGAATCGTACTTGCCCAAATTAAGTGGAGGTAGGAATGCCTTGAATAAGTTGAAGTAAATTCAATATCTATACGCCCATTTCGACACCTTACATTTAGTTATATTTTATTTATCAAATTGTGATCATGAATTTTGATACCGCATCGGTGGTGTAAAGGTTGGAGTGCTAGCCACTGGTAACCACACAACATTAAGGAGAAAGGGCAAACACTTGCTTGCTCAAAATTCGGATAATGTATCCGAGTGGAAGGACATGCCTACTAACAGACTCTTGGCTCAGTTCAGTGTTTTTGTCGAGTACAAAGCAGACATCATTATTATATCATTGAATTCAACTTATACTCGCCATGACACAGCTGAAATATTGCCCATTTACCACTTAAGAACAATCACTTACTCAAATAATTACAATACTTTATGCGAATAAGAATGATTAAATATATCACCCAAATTCTCTTGTTTTCTTCATTAAAAAACGATTCGATTAAAAATTACCCCCTCCCCCCCCCCCCAACCTAGTGCTATATCAGTCATAATTTAAATATCTACCTATTGTAAATATTTTACAATCTGCAAATGTATGTAAATGTAATCTTAGGATAAGTAAAACTATATTCCAATACACAGAAACTTCAGACATAAAATGGCGAAGACAATACAGTCATGTATTCATAAAAACATACATGTATTGCTGTTGTGGAGATCTCATTATCAAGAAGGAAAGGTTGTAATTGAGGTTCCTTTGATTGGATTAACTCCGCCACTTGTTATGCCTGTCCTTTGTCAACAACTTGATTTTCAACGAAAAAATAGCTTTGTCTTATCTTTCAAGACGTTCTGGAGATATAAACGTCACGTGGAGAAGTATTTTATCAGTTGCGTACAGGTGACAAAAGATTGTATTGGCAACTAAATTTTGTTTCAAAGTTGACTACTGTTTGTGCATAGTGGTATCCAACACATATTTAATAGTGTTTTTTGTTTTGTTGTTCTTCGTCTTGTACACCCTATGTTGCCAATTTCTCTGGATTATTCAATTTTGATTGCCCCTTCGGTATTCTCCAACGTTTCTCTTTTACAGAACTAATATATTATACATATGACATCTATTCCGATTATTACTTATATGACATGCATAGAGATCAAGATTAGGACTCACGTGTTCTTTACAACAATGCGAGTGTTCTACTCACACGTGAACAACGCTTGCATGGTTGCTTGAGTACACTAAGAGATGAATGTTTTGGGCCCATGATTCTAGTTCAACCACACCTCTTTTTGTTGAAATCCTGTACCAATCCAGGGCAATTAGCGGTGATGTGTCTGAAGGATATCGATTTTGTCTCTACGATTCTTCTCTTGGATTTTGGACCTGTTCCGACAATGTTTGCAGTAAGTTTTATATTCGCAAAAAAAAAATTAATATTCTTTTCCTGATGTATAAATATGGATGTTTATATGTATATTAGCGTTTTATTATGTTGGATAAGGGAATGAAATCGATTTTAAAATTCGGTCAACGATAGATGGATGTCGCCATTTTGATAGCATCTCGATACCAATTATCACGTGATGTCTAAATACCACCACGCCCCAAAACAAGCGTGACATACCGGGGTCCTCACTCAGTGTCGATATGGCTTGTCAGACGTACGGTTATTTAACCCGACAAGGGAATGGCAAAAGCCTATTTCGTTTTTCTGACCATCAAACAAATAGGGGAAAAAGGTCCGTCTTTAATGAGACACATTTACAATAGATTTGTTTTCAAAAAATCAAAATAGGCCTATGCTACGGGGCAAAATTATTTTAATGATATTATTTATAAGATCGCACTTTGTATTCGATCGTTCATGCACTACAATAAAGCTACACATAAGCTCTGCTTCTTAGCTAATAGCACAGAAAGTTACAGGGTAGGAAGCCATAAAATTGAGAGGATTATGTAAACATATAATTTGTTATAGTTTTCATTTGACAATTACAGACTTTTAAAGTTTATTATGCAAAACTTCAGGGTACATCTCATACGTAATATAATAATTTGTTGATGGAAATACAATATTCGTATTCGCCAACAGTAAAAAGATTAATCTGTTTTCATAACGATTATTTCTGATTTGAACAAAGCGTAACATATAATATGTCTCTGCGTAAAGAAAACATTTTTTGTTTATTTTAATCACGTCTTTCGAACTGGTGGAACCTTCTGATTAATCTCAGAATAGTCATAAAAAATGTCGTTGTTGTTTTAATAAGGGAAATTGCATACGAATGGTTATTGTCTATTTTGCTTTTTGGGTTTTACAAGAAGAATTTTCTACCCTGCCCTGTTCACCCTGCTTTCCTTCATAATCTTGGTTGTTGTTATATCATTATGATGAGGCACAAAACAAATCAAGATAAAAATGAACAATTCAATATAACTTACGATCAATGTTAATCTAAAGATTTTTTTGTGAAAATAGCCACAGAATCATTGCTGCATCAGGCGTGGATCCAGCAGTTTTGAAAATGGGGTCCCAGCCTCTTGTTTGCCAATTTTTACCCAATTTATCGACTAAATTGTCGAACACCCCCTTGATCCGCCAGTGTGCATTAATATGCACTCATTCCTAATGTATACTTGATGAGGGTCGTGTATTTTTATCACCTATCAGAACCTTCAAAATGTGTCTTGTATCTCCTATGCTAGTCACGGGTAGCGTTAACGGGTCATAAAATGTGTATTGCGTTTCTGATTATTGCCAAAGTTTGTGACACATGTATTCAGGTAATCGGTCAGAGTCCCGTCGACAGGATGTTAAATGACACTTGTATATTCTACCTGGCGACTTCCTGGTTGGACCTAAGCTCATTACGCAATTAAAATAATGATTGAGTAAAATCTTAATCATTTGTTTGTATTATTGAAAAGAAAAATCTATTTCTAAACGTTTCGGCCTAAATCTTTTTATTTAAAATTAAAATTAAAACATCTTTTATGAACATCGATAGTTAAAATTGTGAATACATATTAATTATGATGAGACAGCTATATATAGCTAGGTCAATTTGACACCTCTCATAATGAAAACTTATAATTTCAAGGATGGTGTATACGTTTTTATCATCTAAAACATAATTACAATTATAACTGTTCCTGTTATTTCAACATTATATGTATTCTAATGATTTACAAATATTTTATCTTTAATAAATAATAAACGATCAACTAACTCGTCTTGGAAAGCAAATAGTGTGTATTCAAATTCCCATTTTATTATTAAACTCACCTTGAATTTTACACCTGTATAATGTTATCCTTCGGCTAGAAAGCACTCAAGCGGACATCTACATGGGGAGATCAAAAGAACCGTTTGTAAATATAAAGGAAATGAAACATTTTGTTCATTTAAAATAGTTGTTTGTTAAAAAGATACGTATCTGTTCAATTCAGTATTTAATTTTCCAACGGTTATTAGATTTAAATTACAGTTCTCTGAACGATTTAAATGATGCGAATTTAACATCAGCGACCCATATTTTAAATTTCAAGCGCACAATGCATTATCGGACGAAAACGTCACGACCCGATGGGAAAAGTAGAAATTAAAATTACAAATTTGCAATTTGCTTCGTTATTTGTGGAAATATGTCGATAAAACTTTGTGAATATGTATTTTATATCACCAGGAACATATTTAGCTAACATCTAAAAAATCGCGAATTTTCCCATTAATCTACAAATGAATACATCTCTATTCTAAAATTATATGTTTTTTTGACATCATTGGTATTGTTGTGGTATAGTTCATGTGCTTATGTAGTAACCTTCTTTTGGCTGCCTTTCTTCGCCCCGTTGGATAAAAAAGGTTTATGTGAGATATGATTGCTACAATAAGTAATATATATATTACTTAGCACAGGCAGAAAGATCAGCCCTTAGGGATATACAGGAAAGAGATGATATTATTATTAAACCAGCAGATAAAGGGAGTGCAGTAGTAGTCATGGATAAAACACATATGTATTAGAAGCAGAAAGACAACTGTCCGATTGTCGATTCTACGAAATATTAGATTCTGACCCTACACTGGATTTGACGCAGAATATCACGCGAGCCTTAGAGGCTATGCATGCTCGTGGCCACATAGACGATAAGACCATGGAGTACCTTACTCCAGAGGATCCCAAGCCAGGCTGTTTCTATCTCCTGCTTAAAATTCACAAGGAAAAAATCCTGGGAGACCGATTGTGTCAGCCAATGGTCACCCAACTGAAAAGATATCGGAATTTATTGATTTTCACCTTTCGTTGAAAACCTTCCATCACACATCAAAGATACTACCAACTACTTGAAAATTTAACCATTCCAGAAAATACCACGCTTGTTACCATGGATGTAACTTCCGTTTACACGAACATTCCACATGATGACGGAATTGCTGCATGCAGAAAAATATGGAAGCAACGAACAGTTCAAGAACCTCCGACCGAATGCTTAGTGGAGATGCTTACACTGGTTCTAAAAAACAACAATCTTACTTTTGACGGAAACCACTATCTTCAAATAAATGGGACAGCTATGGGAACCAAAATGACACCCTCCTATGTCAACATTTTTATGGGGGATCTAGAAGAACGATTACTCCTCTCGTCTCTTAAGCAACCTCTTTCATGGTTGCGATTTATTGATGACGTTGACATGAAGTGGATACATAGCGATAGAGAGCTTGATGAATTTTTCGAACATGCCAACATTATCCATCCGTCTATTAAATGCACACACGAAGTGTCGAAAACGAAAATGTCCTTCCTTGATGCTACCACCACGGTCAACGAGGGCAACATAACAACCGATTTATACTCTAAACCCACAGAAAAACATCAATACCTTTCACCCAGTAGTTGCCATCCTAGGCACTGTTTTAAGAGTATCTCATTCAGCCAAGCCATTAGCGTGAAGCGAATATGCTCCATTGTTGAAACCACCAGGCAAAGACTAGGAGATTTACGTCATCATTTGAAGAGACGGGGATAATGACAAAGTTTTAGAGAGTGGGTTTCCAAAGGTCAGTGAAATTAACAGAAATAAGGGGTTCCCCTTGTTCTCACTTACCATCCCTCTTTAGAGAAAATTCCAGGCATTGTCCGTCATCATTGGAAAGAAATTGAAAAAAGTGAAAACTGGCCATATTGTTTCCTGAACCACTCGTTGTAGCGTTCCGGCGACCTAAAAGCTTTAAGGATACTCTGGTCTGAGCTGCGGTGTCTAGACCTTCATCGCCGGTCGGCCAGTGTAAACCATGTGGTGACAAGCGTTGCAAGTGCTGCCTCCAATTGCAACTCGCGCAAGTGTTCCATAGCAAGACGATAGAAATGGAGTATAAGATCTTTTGCAATGTCACGTCTTCGGGTCGCAAAACGTAGGAGAAAGTGTCCAACCATTCAACAAAAGAATGAATGGTCACAGAAGTGACCTTACGAAAAAGAGGCTCTTGCCCGTGAGTCAACACTTTGTGTCCCCAGGGCACTCTCATTAGATGACTTTGGTAGATCCAAAATGTATATCATTGATCACAATCCAAGTTGGAAAGAGAATCAAAGACAAAAAAGAGAGAGTTTTTGGATCGGCGAGTTACGAACATTACATCCGGAGGGCATAAACAAAAAGGCTTAAATCTTTTGCTTTTTTAACTTTTTAACCAGTGCTTGGTTCTTAGATAGTTGGCAAATTTCATCATTAATATTACATACTCAGTGTCATGAAGAAGAGAATTGCTAAACTTCCAAAGGCCTTTGCCTTTCATAAACTCATTTATTTTGAATGAAAATATGACTGGCGAATGGTCTGACCTATAGCTATTATCAATTTTAACATCACATACACTATGAAAGAAGCTATCGGAGACCTAAAAGAAATCTAACCGAGACTGCTTGAAAAGAAAATCTTTTAAGAACAAGATAAAAGGATCAACTAAATTATAGTCTTCCTTAATGTCTAAAAGTTTTTCTCTAGACGTTTATATATATATTTGTCATATGACACTGGACTGTACGTGAGAAAGCATGTGGGAAAATGAGAGAAATCCACCGACCTCAAATTAGAAGATTTTGAAGATACCAAAGGGGTAATCAGAATCCGTAAATCGAAGAAGGACAAAAGGACAAACAACGATCTACAAAACACTACGCAGAAAACTAACGATCGAGCAACGGGAACCCCACAAAAATCCGGGATGCTCTCAAGTGTTCCGGAAGGGTAAGCAGTTCCTGCTTCACTATTGTTACCCTCCGTGTTACTATTAAATGACATTAACATCATCTAACAGGGAAATCGTGTTGGACACCAGTATGCGTTAATAAATACAAAAAACATAAGTAAAACGTGAACCTCCTACCAAACAAATAGAACTAAAGACGATTCGAGCATCGTCTGACGCGAAATTCGTAGCCGACATCACAACACGGAAATGAAAACATGAAATTTGGCAACATTAAACAACAAGAAACCTCACTAAGACAAGTAAGTAAAGGGAAAACCCCAGGTGCTCCTGAAGGGTAAGCAGTTCCTGCTCTAAAATTGTTACCCTTCGTGTTACTGTTAAATGACACCAACATCATCTAACATGGAAATCGTGTTGGACACCAGTATGGGTTAATAAATACAAAAAACATAAATAAAACGTGAACTTCCTATAAAACAAATAGTAGTAAAGACGAACCGAACATCGTTTTACGCGAAATTCGTAGCGAACATCACAACACGGAAAATTGACAATATTGAACAACAAGGAAACCAAGGAAAGACAAGTAAAAAAGGGTAAGCCCATGTGCTCCCGAATGGTCAGCAGTTCGGTTCCTCCAGTGATGCAAGCTACGAATTAAGGTAGGAATTAAGAACATCTCACTAAGAGTGGATGTAGACCTGACAATAGCGAATTAGGAATATATCATTGCTGAATAAACGAGTTAGGATTATGGTGCACAGTACAATTATTGTCTTGACAGAGCTCAGCTACTGACGCAAAAGCTGTTCAACATGGTTACATGTGGAGCAGCAACTTCTCATCCTTCCGGAGCACCCGAGTTCATACCATGTTTTTAGTGGGGTTCTTGATGCTCGATTTTAGTTTTCTGTGTAATGTTTCTTAGATCGTTGTTTGTCATTTTGTCCTGTTTTCTTTGGACATTAACAGCGTATCGGTGGTGTAATGGTTAGATAGCTCGCTTTGCGCGGTGTAGGTCGTAAGTTCGAACCCTGATCGGGTCAAGCCAAAGGCTATTAAATTGGTATTTGATGTTTCTCCGCTAAACACGCAACATTAAGCAAAGACTGATTGGCTCGGAATCAGAATAATGTGTCCAGTGGGACTGCATGTCTATCCGTGGACTGTTGTTTCAGTGGGCTACCACTATGCAAATCCAACTAAGCGTGTTGGTCTAATACAAAGCGGACCTTATCATCACGTTGTTGAAAATTAACTTTTCATCACCATGATATAACTGAATAATTGATGAGTTGAAGTTAGACAGCATCACTCCTTCACTCCTTCGGTCATTGTGTTGTTTGTCCTTCGTTTTACCCCTTTGGTATCTTTAAACTGTTCTTGTTCCTATGTTGAAGTCATCGCTACAAAAATTATTTGGTCGTCATCACAGACTTTTACCACAGATATATGCCACTGGTCGTAAACACATGCCGGTCATTTTTTCATTCTTGGTGGGGTTCGTTTTACTAGATCTTTAGTTTGATGTGTATGTTTTGTAGATCGCTGTTTGTCTTTTTGTTCCTTTTTCTTTTGGCTATTGTGTTGTCTGTTTTTCTTCAATTTACAGATTCTGATTATCCCTTTGGTATCTTCAAACTCTGCTTAGCTATGTATATGTGTGTAATACGGCGGGTGTCTTAAACAAAGAATAGTCTGCTTACTCTTCGCAAGCACCTGAGTTCATCCGCGGTCTTTGTGGGATCCATGTTGCTCATCTTTTTATTTTTCAGTGTTATTTTGTGTTTTGTTTGTCTTCGCAATGTGTCTTGTGTGCCCAATGTTGCCAGGGTCGCTGGTTTGTCCATGCGTGATTGTCTTTCGGTTTTCTACGTTTGTTTAACCCTGTCACGTTTTAATGACAGTGCTTTTACCAATCTAGGAAAGTAGTCGGCTACATATATGCGTGTTCAGGGTATCGATTTTGTCTCCATGTATATGATTTTGGTGTTGTTCTGACGTTGTGTTTTTGCTTTGTTTTTTGCCGTTGTTTTTTTTATTAATAATATCTGTACAAGGAGTTCGAAGATACCAAAGGGGTAATAATAATCCGTATATCGAAGAAGAACAGACAACAGAATGGCCAAAAGAAAAAGTACAAAAGGACAAACAGCGATCTACAAAAATACACATAAGACTAAATATGGAGTAACACCAACCCCACTGAAAACCGGGGATGAACTTAGGTGCTCCGGAAGGGTAGGTAGTTTCTGCTCCACTAGTGGCACTCGTCGTGTTAATCTAGTTACAAACCCGGTGATAAGTCAAGAATGAGAAAAGGACATTTTCCTCAACACGTGTTATAAGATGTAGTGTCCCTCTGTGTCTGAATTAAGATTGTGTTAGACATGACTGCATAGAATGAAACATTTGTCATTAACGTTGAATTTTGTGAAAAAACATGTATTAATCTAATGTTGTACGTCTTTCATGGTATGGGTCATGGTCCCTGAATTGTTAGCATGGCCAAAGTGGCGAATATGACCATATGGGGGAGGGGGTTGCCAGGTTATAGCAAGTCAGACAAGGAACAATATATAGTAGGTAACATGTTTGGAGAATACCATTCTCTCTGTACGCTAATGACCTCTATTGTAGATTTTGGAAAAGAGACGGCGCATGGATAGCCGCTACACAATTCAACACTTTTGGTTCTTACGCAATTCCCCACACATGCCCAGTTCTACATCGTGGCCCATAGCTTGTATTATTGATCAAACTATCGACAACAAGTCGCTGACAAATGTTTGTCACATAACATTTGCATCGAGTACACCTAGACATTTCTCGAATCGAGTTATCCTGAGCTGTGGTTATAGGCATTGATTGACCAAGTAAATTAAACAAACATACAACAGAAATTGCTGCTTTCCGTTTAATAATAAATAGCAAATAAGAGAAATATGTGAGATATTATAAAATACAAAGTAAGCACAATATTTTTTTATATGTTTATACGAGTTATTTCCCTTATGATGCACAAAATGGTAACAGATCTAGCAAGAGTAATGACTTGACAATGTTCTACTGTAACATATTTAACAGATTTAACAAGAGTAATGACTTTCAATATAATGTTCTACTGTAACAGATTTAACCAGAGTAATGACTATAAATATAATGTTCTACTGTAACAGATCTAGCAAGAGTAATGACTTTCAACATAATGTTCTACTGTAATAGATCTAGCAAGAGTAATGACTTTCAGCATAATGTTCTACTGTAATAGATCTAGCAAGAGTAATGACTTTCAACATAATGTTCTACTGTAACAGATCTGGCAAGAGTAATGACTATCAAGATAATGTTCTACTGTAATAGATCTAGCAAGAGTAATGACTTTCAACATAATGTTCTACGGTGACAGCTCTAGCAAGAGTAATGACTTTCAATATAATGTTCTCCTGTAACAGATCTAGCAAGAGTAATGACTTTCAGTATAATGTTCTCCTAATTTGTGGATATTTGAAACTTGTTTAAAACGAGGTTATGCTTATAGCAAAGAGAAAATTCACAAGTTGTTACAACATGGAATTTACATTTGCAATAGATTATGGGAGGAAATATGTTATTTTCATAGACCTTAGAATGAAAGGGGAACCTACTGTCTACATAAAAGGGAAATAACTCCTGTCATATGTATAATTCTAGAAGTCGAAAATGTGGAAATGGTCTATATGAAGTACATACCACAAATAATTATTAGAAAATTATATATTTAAATTAGAAAAACATAAAGTTTTAAATTAGAAAAATATAGTTTTAAATTAGAAAAATATAGTTTTAAATTAGAAAAATATAGTTTTAAATTAGAAAAATATAGTTTTAAATTAGAACAATGTAGATTTAATAAGCTATGTATGACTGGATTATGAAATAATGTCAGATCAATTTAGTGCATCACCAAGTAATGATGTTTGGCGGTTGTTCTTTGTCCTTCAATCTATATGTGGTTCTTTATCCTATCATCAAAGTCAAAGCTTACCTAAAATCTAAAAAAGTTAATAAGATATAATGAAAAGTTACGAATCTGCAACTTTTAAAACATTTACATGGATCTACAACATGTGTGTGCGTGTGTGTTTGTCGGTGAGAAGTGATTGTTCGTTTTGATGATAAAGGTGCAATTGTTGACTTTCTTTTCATAATATTAATATTTTAAGCAAATACCATAAAAGATATGAATCTAACACTATAGCAATTTGGTTGATTTGGAAAGGAATCTAGAGGAGAAATCATAGAGCAAGTATTGATTTATATAAAACAAATAACATATTTTGTTTTTAAATACTATTTCGCGAGGTCCAAGGATCATTATATAGAAAATGTAAATATTCTGAAAACGTTAAGATTGGTTGGGTTAACCTAGTTTATGCCTCCCTAGTGGTTAAAGGTGTTTTCCTCAAGCTAGTAAAATACCAACTCACAACTAGGCGAACTATTTGGTATTAAAAAGACTGCTTTTATCTTGATCATTATTCATAGGATATATGTTATCTTCGTTCTACTGGAGAGAGCCGATAATCGCTACCATCATTTAAATACAAGATGGGTACAATGCCATCACACCACATAAAAAGGAAACGATAGTCAGCCACGGATTTCAACACCAATAAAATAATGGTAATAACAAAATTACCGAACTCCGAACAATCTTACAAAGGGAAAGTCAAAACTCATAATTATACAAACAGACAAAATCAGTCAACAACCGGAAAACTGACCCTGACTTGGTACAGGCATTTCTAAAGAAATGGTGGGTTGAATCAGATTTTAAAGCGCCAAACCTCCCGCTCTCATTACGGTTCAAAGGTTCCGGCTGTCACTATAACAGTATTTAAATACAGGAACAAATTAGGTAAAATAGTTGTCAAAGCAGTACCATATTCGGTGACGTAAATGTCAAAGCTATTTTTACGTCACACATTGATAAAAAAATATCCTTGACATTTATCTCGACTTCTTTATCTTTATACATTTTCACTATGTGAAAATGCATCGCTTATAATCGTTTCTGCAGAGACGGAATATATTTCGACAAGATCTTGGTATCGGAATATAAACTTTTTAAGAGATCGAATAAGGCGAACCTGTTCATAGCCCTGGTCCAGTAGCCTGTTTCTCAGATGAAGATGACGTTTCAGGAAATCAGAATAATTGCTACTGGCCCTTGCATAGCGAATCAATTGCGAGATGTAAACACCATATGCAGGGGAAGCTGGTATATTGCTGCACATGTTTGGAAGATTTATGATTTTAAAATTGAAGTCGTCCCGCTTATAATAAATTTTAGTACTGAGTTGACCACTGTCGTCAAATTCGAGCCGATAGCCACGATATAACTGAAATATTGTTGATTGTGCCGTTCAACACCACAACCCTAACCCAATACCATCTTTTATCGTCCATCTGTACGCAAGTGGTAGAATACTTTTCCAACAATGTGTTGATATCTTCCGGTTCTTTAAAGATCATTGGCTTCACAGTTTATTACTCACAAGACGTTTGCATTGTAAATAATCTGTGAAAAATAAACTCCATACGCAGGAGCGGTTGGAATATTACTATCAAAGTGTGGATAATTTAATAATAACATTATTTAGGAAATTTATGTTGTAATCTGTTCAAACTGAAAATGTTGATTTTTTTTTTATGGTGGTAGTCACTTTGTTTTTTTCATAGTTAAACCGAACATAATATGAGGGCTGTTTTCTAATTGATCATTATAATTTTACTATCATAAATATGATTGGACGGTTAAATATGAGTTACAGATTAACTACAGTGACCTCATATTGGATGTTATTAGATGTTTGTATATCGACAAAATAGATACAGCATACATCTAATTAAAATGAATTGTCATTTAAGCCTCTTGCAAATTACATTGAAACCTGTCTATACCGAATACTGTTTAAAACGAACTTTACAAGTCCCAATGTAAGAACTCTCAATTATACCAACCTGTATAAACCGAACATCGTCTATTCCGAATGCAAAATCTGGTCCCCAGGAGGTTCGATTCAGGTAGGTTTCATTTTTGTAGTAAGAGAACAGATTTAAGCCTTTGCATACTAATAAGAGGGTAAGGAACGCCCATGTTAAACTACATGAATGTGACGATTACATTGATTTTTTAATCATTTACCAGCATCTTCTGTTTCAGCAAATATTCTTTCGTTGACGTTCTTCAAACTATGTGCATATCTTGCCACACTTCTTGCATGTACTGTGGCCTTTGACAATTTGTAATTTAAACCTCTTTCTTTTCTCAACTCATCTACATCGTCCATTCCCGGTCTTGTATGAATAAAACCAAGTGTTCTTTCGAGGGGTTTACTTTCAACAAGCGTCAACACGACGACCATCAAAACGGCAAAAATAGCAATCTTCATCTTTAAATAGATACACTGTAGATTGCATTAAAAATAGCTTAATGAAGTTTCTAGACTTGATAATATTTGTTTGTTTGTTTGTTTGTTTTTGTTTTTGCTTTGGTTTTTTGTCTTAATTATTTGATTTTTGATTTTTGTTTTTTCACTTTTTTGTGACAATATTGATGCAAACAGTTAGTATACACATCTCGCACGATAAGTATCAATATATTCCAATACACAGAAACAACAAACATAAAATGGAGAAGACAATACTAAGTTGAGAAAACATGTTGTAATGTATAAACTATTTGTTCTGAAAACTTCTAGATTTAAAGACGGCATCACTTGGAAATTTCTAACTCATTATGTCTGTTGATCAATTTCACAGATTTCTTGAACCTGTCAATATTATTCGTAGACTGTTTTAAGTACATAATCAAATATTATGCGTAGACGTAAATTATGAAAACTGAAAGACATTTAATGCACAATACACCATGATAGATTTATCATAGAAAATCATACATATAATTTGCATTATATTCTCGTGCAGCTCAGCGACAACATTCTTAAAGTAATATACATGTAATCGTTTATGCAAGCCATTATGTACAAGAATCTCAAATAAAATTGTAAATTCATAACTAATACTAACTTCCTTACCTTGGGTCTTATGTTGTTTGGATGATATGATGAAGTGCAATAAATACCTAACCCCTTTTACTGAAATTACTGTATATATTCGTTTTGAATCTCACGTGATTGTTATGCAATCCATTGATCATTTAAAAACCATATATCGTATGTTGTACATCACGGTATACGTAACTACTAAAAATAACTAGCGTGCTCGTCTCGAGTGCAGTAGATCGTGGGTTCATGCCCCGATCGGATCATGCCAAAGACCATAAAATTGGTATTTGGATCATCACTAGAATTTAGATTGTAGAAGTTGTCGCCCCTGTAATGGCTGCACCCATGAAAATATTTTGATAGACCAAAATATGAGATATTCTACAATAACTATGATTTACAGAGAATAAGATCACATGAATAATAGAAAAATATAACTATTTGAAGATGTCTTGAAAGCGGTGATGTAGTGAAAACGCATTTTACCTGTAAAACCTGTGTATTTTAATTCGAGCAGCTGATCCACAATGAAGTATGTTATCTCACATATTTTGTTTACTGTATAGACATGTAGTTTCACACACATGATAGTATAATTAACATTTATAGTTTCATTTGTTTCAATAAACATTGAAGAGTATATATATACAGAACATTTTATACATGTAATATGGCTTCGTCAGCTGAATTTCAAGAGCTGAAAACACTGATTTTAGGAGTTGATGAAAAGGTTGGTGACTTTTCGGAAAAGCTCGATAATGTTGAACGTAGTTTAAAAACTATGGATAATGAAGTGAAGGCAGACGTCAACGTGCTGAAAGTAAAATGTAACACTTCAATAGCGGACATCAAAGAGTTACGCAGAGATTTTACTGAGCTTGAATAAGAATAAGAATATAATAATAAGAAAACTTTATTTTGATTCGGCACATAATAAAACAGTACAACATAAGCTCTAAGGAGCTTTCTACGGAATATACATTAACAATAAAACAGCACAAGTCACATGCAAAGTTACAAACTAAAATAAGCTAAGACATACAGGTATAAAAAGGAGGACTGTGTATAGATCTGAACAAGAACCCACGTGGCAAGTGCCTCTTTGGACTCTTGTTCAAGATCCATACACAGATGTTCCAACATAAAGCAGCATTTAAAAAAGAAGCAGCAGATAAAAAAAAATGAATAATAATAATAATACTGAATACTTAACTTTCCCTTTGTAAGATTATTCGGAGTTCGGTAATTTTGTTATTACCCTTATAATCAGTAAAAGCAGCACTGTCTAACTAAAAAATCAAAGAATATAAAATGTTCAAGCCAAACTAAAAAAAATAATAATTAAAAAATAAAAAATAAGAAAATATAAGCAAACCAGTCCTGAAATGATCTGGGAGGCTGTTCCACAATGTAGGTGCAGCAAAATCTGAAAGATTTTCTACCGTACCGGCATATTGCATATAGATGCCGGCCGGGGACCAGGTGGCAATGCCTCTCTGGGTTGCCACCGGCAGCTACATACAGCATGACAAAATAGAGCAGAAAATTAAGCATGTTTGGATAAAAAATTGACAAGCACTAAAACAAAGCAATATATATCTAAAAGCTATATGCAAATAAAAAGAGCAAAAACAGTAGCAGAATATTTACCATCTGCATGCAGAACAGCAACATTCAGTCCCTTTCCAGGACTGCATTAAGCTCTTAAATTGAGAAAAACTGTTTTCAGTCCTGAAATGGTCTGGGCGGCTGTTCCACAATGTAGCAGCAGCGAATTTAAATGTTTTTTTGCCATACCTTGATGTTCTGACCTGTGGAATGTTCAGTATATTGTTGTATCTAAAATAATATTTTGAATTTCGTAAATGCACAAGGCTATGGAGACATGATGGCGACAATTTATTCATAATCTTAAATGTTTCAAGGGCCATAGTTCTCATTCGACGAATCTGCAAGGAAGGCACCTTTGCTTTTTTCAATAAATTATCATATGAGCTATTGTAATCCTCATACATCTTTTTGAAATTTTTCTCCGTACAAAAATGCCAGGCCAAAGGGCAAAAGTTAAAATTACTAAGCATACAAGTATGGAAAATTGTAAGCTTTGGTTTTTTTTCTTAATTATTTTTATTTTTTTCATTTTTGTTTTTTCTTGTTTTTTACAGGGGCGACAACTTCTACAATCTAAATTCTAGTGATGATCCAAATACCAATTTTATGGTCTTTGGCTTGATCCGATCGGGGCTCGAACCCACGATCTACTGCACTCGAGGCGAGCACGCTAGTTATTTTTAGTAGTTACGTATACCGTGATGTACAACATACGATATATGGTTTTTAAATGATCATTGGATTTCATAACAATCACATGATTTTCAAAACGAATGTATACAGTAATTTCAGTAGAAAGGTTTGGGTATCTATTGCACTTCATCATAGCATCCAAACAACATAAGACCCAAGGTAGGAACTTAGTATTAGTTATGAATTTACAATCTTATTTGTGATTCTTGTACATAATGGCTTGTATAAACGATTACATGTATATTACTTTAAGAAGGTTGTCGCTGAGCTGCACGAGAATATAATGCAAATTATATGTATGATTTTCTATGATAAATCTAGCATGGTGTATTGTGCATTAAATGTCTTTCAGCTTTAATCATTTACGTCTACGTATAGTATTTACAGGTTCAAGAATTCTGTGAAATTGATCAACAGACATAATGAGTTAGAAATTTCCAAGTGATGCCGTCTTTAAATCTAGAAGTTTTCAGAACAAATAGTTTCTATATTACAACATGTTTTCTCAACTCAGTATTGTTTTCTCCATTTTATGTTTGTTGTTTCTGTGTATTGGAATATATTTATACTTATCGTGCGAAATGTGTATACTAACTGTTTGTATCAATATTGTCACAAAAAAAGGAAAAAACAAAAATCAAAAATCAAAATAATTAAGAAAAAAACCAAAGCAAAAACAAAAACAAACAAACAAACAAACAAATATTATCAAGTCTAGAAACTTCATTAAGCTATTTTTAATGCAATCTGCAATGTATCTATTTAAAGATGAAGATTGCTATTTTTGCCGTTTTGATGGTCGTCGTGTTGACGCTTGTTGAAAGTAAACCCCTCCAAAGAACACTTGGTTTTATTCAAACAAGACCGGCAATGGACGATGCAGATGAGTTGAGAAAAGAAAGAGGTTTACATTACAAATTGTCAAGGGCCACAGTACATGCAAGAAGCGTGGCAAGAAATGCACATACCTTGAAGAACGTCAACGAAAGAATGTTTGCTGAAACAGAAGATGCTGGTAAATGATTAAAACATCAATGTAATCGTCACATTCATGTAGTTTAACATGGGCGTTTCTTACCCTCTTATTAGTGTGCAAAGGCTTAAATCTGTTCTCTTACTACAATAATGTAACCTACCTGAATCGAACCTCCTGGGAACCAGATTTTGCATTCGGAATAGACGATGTTCGGTTTATACAGGTTTATATAATTGAGAGTTCTTACATTCGGACTTGTAAGGGTCGTTTTATACAGGAATCGGCATAGACAGGTTTCACTGTAGTTTGCAAGAGGCTTAAATGACAATTTATTTTAATTAGATTTATGCTGTATCTATTTTGTCGATATAAAAACATCTAATAACATCCTGTATGAGGTCACTGTAGTAAACCTGTAACCCATATTTAACAGTCCAATCATATTTATGATAGTGAAATTATAATGATCAATTAGAAAACAGCTCTCAGCTTATGTTCGGTTTAACTATAACATAAACAAAGTGACTACCACCAGAAAAACAAAATCCACATTTTCAGTTTGAACAGATTACAATATAAATTTCCTAAATAATGTAATTATTAAATTTTCCACACTATGATAGTAATATACCAACCATTCCTGCGTATGGAGTTTATTTTTCACAGATTATTTACAATGCCAACGTCTTGTGAGTAATAAACTGTGAAGCCAATGATTATTAAAGAACCAGAAGATATCAACACATTGTTGGAAAAGTATTATACCACTTGCGTACAGATGGACGATAAAAGATGGTATTGGGTTAGGGTTATGGTGTTGAACGGCATTATCAACAATATTTCAGTTATATCGTGGCTATCAGTTTTATTGGTGTTGAAATCCGTGGCTAACTATCGTTTCCTTTTTATGTGGTATGATGGCATTATACCCATCTTATATTTAAATGATGGTAGCGATTATCGGCTCTCTCCAGTAGAACTAATATTATACATGTTACACATTCTGTGACACGAAGATAAAATATATGTTGTGAATAATGATCAAGATAAAAGCAGTCTTTTTAATACCAAATAGTTCGCCTAGTTGTGAGTTGGTATTTTACAAGCTTGAGGAAAACACCTTTAACCACGAGGGAGGCTTAAACTATATTAACCCCACCAATCTTAACGTTTTCAGAATATTTACATTTTCTAAATAATATTCCTTGGACCTCGCGAAATAGTATTTAAAAGCAAAATATGTTATTTGTTTTATATAAATCAATACTTGCTCTATAATTTCTACTCTAGATTCCTTTCCAAATCAACCAAATTTTCATAGTGTTAGATTCATATCTTTCATGTTGGTATTTATTTAAAATATTAATATTATGAAAAGAAAGTGTAAACAGTGATGGTCAACAATTGCACCATTATTATCAAAAGGAACAATCACCTCTCACCGACAAACACACGCACACACACACAAGTTGTAAGTACATGTACATGTCTTAAAAGTTGCAGATTCGAAACTCTTCATTATATCTTAGTAACTTTTTTAGAATTTAGGTAAGCCTTGACTTTGATGATAGGATAAAGAACCACATATAGATTGAAGGACAATGAACAACCGCCAAACATTATTACTTGGTGATGTACTAAATTGATCTGACATTATTTCATAATCCAGTCATACATAGCTTATTAAAACTACATTTTTCTAATTTAAAACAATATTTTTCTAATTTAAAACTATATTTTTTTAATTTAAAACTATATTTTTTTCTAATTTAAATATATATTTTTCTAATAATTATTTTTGGTATGTACTTCATATAGACCATTTCCACATTTTCAACTTCTAGAATTATACATATGACAGGAGTTATTTCCCTTTAATGTGGACAGTAGGGCGCCCTTTCATTCTAAGGTCTATGAAAATAACATATTTCCTCCCATAATCTATTGAAAATATAAATTCCATGTTGTAAAAACTTGTGAATTTTCTCTTTGCTAAAAAAATAACCTCGTTTTAAGCAAGTTTCAAATATCCACAAATTAGGAGAACATTATACTGAAAGTCATTACTCTTGTTAGATCTGTTACAGTAGAACATTATATTGAAAGTCATTACTCTTGCTAGATCTGTTACAGTAGAATATAATATTGAAAGTCATTACTCTTGCTAGATCTGTTACAGTAGAACATTATATTAAAAGTCATTACTCTTGCTAGATCTGTTACAGTAGAATATAATATTGAAAGTCATTACTCTTGCTAGATCTGTTACAGTATAACATTATATTAAAAGTCATTACTCTTGCTAGATCTGTTACAGGAGAACATTATACTGAAAGTCATTACTCTTGTTAGATATGTTACAGTAGAACATTATATTGAATGTCATTACTCTTGCTAGATCTGTTACAGTAGAACATTATATTAAAAGTCATTACTCTTGCTAGATCTGTTAGAGTAGAACATTATGTTGAAAGTCATTACTCTTGCTAGATCTGTTACAGTAGAACATTATATTAAAAGTCATTAATCTTGCTAGATTTGTTACAGTAGAATATACTATTGAAAGTCATTACTCTTGCTAGACCTGTTACAGTAGAACATTATATTGAAAGTCATTACTCTTGCTAGATCTGTTACAGTAGAATATAATTTTGAAAGTCATTACTCTTGCTAGATCTGTTACAGTAGAATATAATATTGAGTCATTACTCTTGCTAGATCTGTTACAGTAGAACATTATATTGAAAGTCATTACTCTTGCTAGATCTGTTACAGTAGAATATTATACTGAAAGTCATTACTCTTGCTAGATCTGTTACAGTAGAACATAATATTAAAAGTCATTACTCTTGCTAGATCTGTTACAGTAAAATATAATATTAAAAGTCATTACTCTTGCTAGATCTGTTACAATAGAACATTATATTGAAAGTCATTGCTCTTGCTAGATCTGTTACAGTAGAACATTATATTGAAAGTCATTACACTTGCTAGATCTGTTACAGTAGAACATTATATTGAAAGTCATTACTCTTGCTAGATCTGTTACAGTAGAACATTATATTAAAAGTCATTACTCTTGCTAGATCTGTTACAGTAGAACACTATATTGAAAGTCATTACTCTTGCTAGATCTGTTACAGGAGAACATTATATTGAAAGTCATTACTCTTGCTAGATCTGTTACAGGAGAACATTATATTGAAAGTCATTACTCTTGCTAGATCTGTTACTGTAGAACATTATAATTAAAGTCATTACTCTTGTTAAATCTGTTAAATCTGTTACAGTAGAACATTGTCAAGTCATTACTCTTCTTAGATCTGTTACCATTTTGTTCATCATGAGGGAAATAACTCGTGTAAAAATATAAAAAAAAATATTGTGCTTACTTTGTATTTTATAATATCTCACATATTTCGCTAATTGCTATTTATTATTAAGCAGAAAGCAGCAATTTCTTTTGTATATTTGTTTAATTTACCTGGTCATTCAATGCCTATAACCACAGTTCAGGATAGCTCGATTCGAGTAATGTCTAGGTGTACTCGATGCAAATTGTATGTGACAAACATTTGTCAGCGACTTGTTGTCGATAGTTTGATCAACAATACAAGCTATGGGCCATGATGTAGAACTGGGCATGTGTGGGGAATTGCGTAAGAACCAAAAGTGTTGAATTTTGTAGCGGCTATCCATGCGCCGTCCTTTTTCCAAAATCTACAATAGAGGTCTTTAGCGTACAGAGAGAATGGTATTCTCCATGTTACCTACTATATATTGTTCCTTGTCTGACTTGCTATAACCTGGCAACCCTCTCCCCAAAATAGTAATATTCGCCACTTTGGCCATGCTAACAATTCAGGGACCAGGACCCATACCATGAAAGACGTGCAACATTAGATTAATACATGTTTTTTCACAAAATTCAACGTTAATGACAAATGTTTCATTCTATGCAGTCATGTCTTACAAATTTTAATTCAGACACAGAGGAACGCTACATCTTATAAAGCGTGTTGAGGACAAGGTCTTTTTCTCATTCTTGACTTATCATCGTGTTTGTAACTAGATTTACACGACGAGTGCCACTAGCGGAGCAGGAGATACCTACCCTTCCGAAGCACCTAGATTCATCCCCGGATTTCAGTGGGGTTGGTGTTACTCCATATTTAGTCTTATGTGTATTTTTGTAGATCGCTGTTTGTCCTTTTGTACTTTTTCTTTTGGCCATTGTGTTGTCTGTTCTTCTTCGATATACAGATTCTGATTACCCCTTTGGTATCTTCGAACTCCTCGTACAGATATTATTAATAAAAAAACAACAGCAAAAAACAAAGCAAAAACACAACGTCAGAACAACACCAAAATCATATACATGGAGACAAAATCGATACCCTGAACACGCATATATGTAGCCGACTACTTTCCTAGATTGGTAAAAGCACTGTCATTAAAAGGTGGCAGGGTTAAACAAACGTGGAAACCCGAAGGGCAATCACTCATGGAAAATCCATCGACACTGGCAACATTGGGCACACAAGACACATTGCGAAGACAAACAAAACACAAAATAAGATGAGCAACATGGATCCCACAAAAATCGCAGATGAACCCAGTTGCTTGCGAAGAGTAAGCAGGCTATTCTTTTTATAAGGCACCCGCCGTATTACACATATATATACATATATATAGTAAAGAGGAGTTTGAAGATACCAAAGAGATAATCAGAATCTGTAAATTGAAGGAAAAAAGACAACACAATAGCAAAAAGAAAAAAGAACAAAAAGACAAACAGCGATCTACAAAACATACACATCAAACTAAAGATCTAGTAAAGTGAACCCCACCAAGAATGAAAAAATGACTGGGATGTGTTTACGACCAGTGGCATATATCTGTGGTAAAAGTCTGTGATGACGACCAAATAATTTTTGTAGCGATGACTTCAACCTAGGAGCAAGAACAGTTTAAAGATACCAAAGGGGTAATCCGAAGTCGTAAAACGAAGGACAAACAACACAATGACCGAAAGAGTGAAGGAGTGATGCTGTCTAACTTCAACTCATCAATTATTCAGTTATATCATGGTGATGAAAAGTTAATTTTCAACAACGTGATGATGAGGTCCACTTTGTATTAGACCAACACGCTTAGTTGGATTTGTATTGTGGTAGCCCACTGAAACAACAGTCCACGGATAGACATGTAGCCCCACTGGACACATCATTCTGATTCCGAGCCAATCAGTATTTGCTTAATGTTGCGTGCTTAGCGGAGAAACATCAAATACCAATTTAATAGCCTTTGGCTTGACCCGATCAGGGCTCTAACCTGCGATCTACCACACGCAAAGGGAGCTATCTAACCAAAACACCACCGATGCGGCTGTTAATGTCCAAAGAAAACAGGACAAAATGACAAACAACGATCTAAGAAACATTACACAGAAAACTAAAATCGAGCATCAAGAACCCCACTAAAACATGGTATGAACTCGGGTGCTCCGGAAGGATGAGAAGTTTCTGCTCCACATGTAACCATGATGAACAGCTTTTGCGTCAATAGCTGATCTCTGTCAAGACCATAATAGTACTGTGCACGATAATCCTAACTCGTTTATTCAGCAATGATATATTCCTAATTCGCTATTGTCAGGTTTACATCCACTCTTAGTGAGATGTTCTTAATTCCTACCTTAATCCGTAACTTGCATCACAGTAGGAACCGGAACTGCTTACCCTTCGGGAGCACATGGGCTTATCCTTTTTTACTTGTCTTACCTTTGTTTCCTTGTTGTTCAATGTTGTCAATTTTCCGTGTTGTGCTGTCCGCTACGAATTGCGCATAAAATGATGTTCGGTTCGTCTTTACTACTATTTGTTTTATAGGAAGTTCATGTTTTATTTATGTTTTTTGTATTTATTTACCCATACTGGTGTCCATCACGATTTCCATGTTAGATGATGTTGGTGTCATTTAACAGTAACACGAAAGGTAACAATAGTAGAGCAGGAACTGCTTACCCTTCCAGAGTACCTAGGGTTTTCCGTTTTTTACTTGTCTTAGTGGGGTTCCTTGTTGTTAAATGTTGTCAAATTTCATGTTTTCATTTCCGTGTTGTGATGTCAGCTACCAATTTCGCGTAAAACGCTGTTCGGTTCCTCTTTACTACTATTTGTTTTATGGGAGGTTCACGCTTTATTTATGTTTTTTGTATTTATTAATGCATACTGGTGTCCAACACGATTTCCATGTTAGATGATGTTGGTGTTGAGATCATCCCGGGTTTTTTTGGGGTTCGTGTTGCTCGATCGTTAGTTTTCTGGGTAGTGTTTTGTAGATCGTTGTTTGTCCTTTTGTCCTTCGATTTACGGATTCTGATTACCCCTTTCGTATCTTCAAAATCTTCTAATTTAAGGTCGGTGGGTTTCTCTCATTTTACCACATGCTTTCTCACGTACAGCCCAGTGTCATATGACAAATATATATATAAACGTCTAACATGGAGCACAACAACATCAACAAATATGTTAAAATATAACAAAAATAACTATAAGTCTACAAAAAGACTATAATTATAATCAAATTGACTGATATTTCGGTTGACCGACAAGTTTCATCAGCATCTGTAATCTGATCTGAGGATCAGATTGTCACGTGACCATCAGTTATGGTGACGCAAAAATCATAATCTTGAACTTTATATTATTAAAATATATGTGTATATTAATCTATAAACAATATGAAAACTATGAGATAAATGTAATGATGAAATTTGCCAACTAGCTAAGGACCAAGCATTCTGTCGGAGGTTCTTGAACTGTTCGTTGCTTTATATTTTTCTGCATGCAGCAATTTCGTCATCATGTGGAATGTTCGTGTAAACGGAAGTTACATCCATGGTAACAAGCGTGGTATTTTCTGGAATGGCTAAATTTTTAATTTTCCTCAAGTAGTTGGTAGTATCTTTGATGTGTGATGGAAGGTTTTCAACGAAAGGTGAAAATCAATAAATTCCGATATCTTTTCAGTTGGGTGACCATTGGATGACACAATCGGTCTCCCAGGATTGTTTTCCTTGTGAATTTTAAGCAGCAGATAGAAACAGCCTGGCTTGGGATCCTCTGGAGTAAGGTACTCCATGGTCGTATCGTCTATGTGGCCACGAGCATGCATAGTCTCTAAGGCTCGCGTGATCTTCTGAGTAAAATCCAGTGTAGGGTCAGAATCTAATTTTCGTAGAATCGACAATCGGACAGTTGTCTTTCTGCTTCTAGTAAATATGTCGTTTTATCCATGACTACTACTGCACTCTTTATCTGCTGGTTTAATAATAATATCATCTCTTTCCTGTATATCCCTAAGGGCTGATCTTTCTGCCTGTGCTAAGTAATATATATATTACTTATTGTAGCAATCATATCTCACATAAACCTTTTTTATCCAACGGCGCGAAGAAAGGCAGCCAAAAGAAGTTTACTACAAAAGCATATGAACTATAACACAACAATACCAATTATGTCAAATAAACATATAATTTTAGAATAGAGATGTATTCATTTGTAGATTAATGGGAAAATTCGCGATTTTTTACATGTTAGCTAAATATGTTCCTGGTGATATAAAATACCGTACATATTCACAAAATTTTATCGACATATTTCCACAAATAACGAAGCAAATTGCAAATGTGTATTTTTAATTTCTACTTTTTCCATCGGGTCGTGACGTTTTCGCCCGATAATGCATTGTGGGCTTGAAATTTAAAGTATCGGTCGCTGATGTTAAATTCACTTCATTTAAAGCGTTCAGAGAACTGTAATTTAAATCTAATAACCGTTGGAAAATTAAATACTGAATTGAACAGATACGTATCTTCTTAACAAACAACTATTTTAAATGAACAAAATGTTTCATTTCCTTTATATTTACAAAGGAAAGAGTGTTTTACAACAGTCACCTATATTCGCTATATATAGGATCCCTTTTACAATTATGTTCATTTTGTTTTACTGCTAATGTGCTGAAAAATATAATGGATAATGTTGACAACGCGTAACTTGTGTATTGATCTCTAGATTCTGTTTGACCTTATAATCATTATTGTGCATGTTGTTAAACGGTTCTTTTGATCTCCGCATGTAGAGGTCCGCTTGAGTGCTTTCTATCCGAAGGATAAAATTATACAGGTGTAAAATTCAAGGTGAGCGGAATAATAAAATAGAAATTTGAATGCACACTATTTGCTTTCCAAGACGAGTTAGTAGATCGTTTATTATTTATTAAAGATAAAATATTTGTAAAACATTAGAATAAATATAATGTTGAAATAACAGGAACAGTTATAATTGTAATTATGTTTTAGATGATAAAAAAGTATACACCATCCTTGAAATTATAAGTTTTCATTATGAGAGGTATCAAATTGGGCTAGCTATATATAGCTGTCTCATCACAATTTTAACTATCGATGTTCATAAAAGATGTTTTAATTTTAATTTTAAATCAAATGATTTAGACCGAAACGTTTAGAAATGGATTTTTCTTTTTAATAATACAAACAAATGATTATGATTTTACTCAATCATTATTTTAATTGCGTAATGCCAGGCAGAATATACAAGTGTCATTTAACATCCTGTCGACGGGACTCTGACCGATTACCTGAATACATGTGTCACAATCTTTGGCACTAATCAGAAACGCAATACACATTTTGTGACCCATTAACGCTACTCGTGACTAGAATAGGCGATGCAATACACATTTTGAAGGTTCAAATAGGTGATCAAAATACACGACCCTCATCAAGTATACATTAGGAATGGGTGCATATTAATGCACAATGGCGGATCAAGGGGGTGTTCGACAATTTATTAAAATTCGTCTATAAATTGGGTAATAATTGGCAAACAAGATCCTGGGACCCTTTTTCAAAATTGCTTGATCCACGCCTGATGCAGCAATGATTCTGGGGCTATTTTCACTAAACAAATCTTAAGATTAACATTGATCGTAAGTTATATTGAATTGTTCATTTTTATCTTGATTTGTTTTGTGCCCCATCAGAATGATATAACAACAACCAAGATTATGAAGGAAAGTAGGGTGAACAGGGCAGGGTAGAAAATTCTTCTTGCAAACCCCAAAAAGCAAAATAGACAAAAAACATTCGTATGCAATGTTTCCTAATACAAACAACAACGACATTTTGTATGACTATTCTGAGATTAATCAGAAGGTTCGCCAGTTCGAAAGACGTGATTAAAATAAACAAAAAATGTTTTCTTTACGCAGAGACATATATGTTACGCTTTGTTCAAATCAGAAATAATCGCTTTGAAAACAGATTAATCTTTTTACTGTTGGCAAATACGAATATTGTATTTCCATAAACAAATTATTATATTACGTAAGAGATGTACCCTGAAGTTTTGCATAATAAACTTTAAAAGTCTGTAATTGTCAAATGAAAACTATTACAAATTATATGTTTACATAATCCTCTCAATGTTTGGCTTCCTACCCTGTAACTTTCTGTGCGTTTAGCTAAGAAGCAGAGCTTATGTGTAGCTTTATTGTAGTGCATGAACGATCGAATACAAAGTGCGATCTTTTAAATAATATCATTAAAATAATTTTGCCCCGTAGCATAGGCCTATTTTGATTTTTAGAAAAAAAATCTATTGTAAATGTGTGTCATTAAAGACGGGCCTTTTTCCCCGATTCGTTTGCTGGTCAGGAAAACGAAATAGGCTTTTGCCATTCCCTTGTCGGGTTAAATAACCGTACGTCTGACAAGCTATATCGACACTGAGTGAGGACCCCGGTTTGTCACGCTTGTTTTGGGGCGTGGTGGTATTTAGACATCACGTGATAATTGGTATCGAAATGCTGTCAAAATGGCGACATCCATCTATCGTTGACCGAATTTTAAAATCGATTTCATTCCCTTATCCAACATAATAAAACGCTAATATACATATAAACATCCATATTTATACATCAGGAAAAAAATAATAATTTGTATTTTCCGAATATAAAACTTACTGCAAACAATGTCGGAACAGGTCCAAAATCCAAGAGAAAAATCGTAGAGACAAAATCGATATCCTTCAGACACATCACCGCTCACTTCCCTGGATTGGTACAGACACTTCAACAAACAGGGGTGTGGTTGAACTAGAATCATGGGCCCAAAAAATTCATCTGTTAATGAACTGAAGCAGCCATGCAAGAATTTTCCACGTGTGAGTAGAACACTTGCATTGTTGTAAAGACACGTGAGTCCTAATCTTGATCTCTATGCATGTCATATAAGTAATAATCGTGACAGATGTCACATGTATAATATATTAGTTCTGTAAAAGAGAAACGTTAGAGAATACCGAAGGGACAATCAAAATTGAATAATCCAGAGAAATTGACAACACAGGGTGTACAAGACGAAGAGCAACAAAACAAAAACACTATTCAATATGTGTTGGACAACACTATGTACAAACAGTAGTCAACTTTGAACAACAATTTAGTTGCCAATACAATCGTTTGTCACCTGTACGCAACTGATAAAATACTTCTCTACGTGACGTTTATATCTCTAGAAAACGTCTTGAAAGATAAGACAAAGCTATTTTTTCGTTGAAAATCAAGTTGTTGACTAAGGACAGGAACCTAAATGTGGCGGAGTTAATCCAATCAAAGGTACCTCAATTACAACCTTCCCTTCTTGATAATGAGAACACCACAACAGCAATACATGTATATTTTTATTTATACATGACTGTATTGTCTTCGCCATTTTATGTCTGAAGTTTCTGTGTATTGGAATATAGTTTTACTTATCCTAAGATTACATTTACATACATTTGCAGATTGTAAAATATTTACAATAGGTAGATATTTAAATTATGATTGATATAGCGCTAGGTTGGGGGGGGGGGGGGGGGTTATTTTTAATCGAATCGTTTATTAATGAAGAGAACAAGAGAATTTGGGTGATATATTCAATCATTCTTATTCGCATAAAGCATTGTAATTATTTGAGCGAATGATTGTTCTTAAGTGGGAAATGGGCAATATTTCAGCTGTGTCATGGCGAGAATAAGTTGAATTCAATGATATGATAATGATGTCTGCTTTGTACTCGACCAAAACACCGAATTGAATTTTTATAGTGCTACTTCACTGAGCCAAGAGTCTGTTGGTAGGCATGTCCCTCCACTCGGACACATTATCCGAATTTTGAGCAAGCAAGTCTTTGCCCTTTCTCCTTAATGTTGTGTGGTTACCAGTGGCTAGCAATCCAACCTTTACACCACCGATGCGGTATCAAAATTCATGATCACAATTTGATAGATAAAACATAACTGAATGTAAGGTGTCGAAATGGGCGTATAGATATTGAATTTACTTCAATTTATTCAAGGCATTCCTACCTCCACTTAATTTGGGCGAGTACGATTCATTCCTTTGGTCTTTGGTGCGATGTACTCGATAGTGGCATTAAACATTCATAACCCGCAACTGAGAAAAGTTGAAAAATACCAAAGAGGGAAATTAGAAACCGTAACAATATGTTTGTTTGATGGTGTTTAACGCCACTTTCAACAATATTTCAGTTATAGTGTGGCGGTTAGTTTTATTGAATACCCGGAGAAAACCACTGATCTGTTGGAAGTCACTGACAAACATTATATATACGGTATAATATATTATAATTCTTATTTTTTGAATAAATGGGAATAGTTTTATTGCTCGGAATAAAAACCCAATAAACCTAAATCTTATTCAACTATGTAATAAATTTAAAGAATAAATTTTATGGTACATTAAAATGGTGAATAATTTGCCGCTAATGATCATTTAACTTCCATTTACAGATTTGTAGTCTGGTCGGATCAAAATGTCGTGACAACTTCGTGAGAAACATTTTGAAGATAAAATGTATCTATTCGTGCCCAATAACACAACACTATTAGAACAGAGTTCACAAAAAATAATATCAAACAAAATATATAAATAGGTGAGCTACTGGTTTTTAAATGATCATTGGATTGCATTTTCAATACGAATTTATACAGTAATTTCATTAAAAAGGAGTTAGGTTTCTATTGCACTTCATCATATATAATGATAATGAAGTCTGCTTTGTACTAGACCAACATGCTGAATTAGATTGTTATAGTGCTACTTCACTGAAACAATAATATGTGGGTAGACATGTCGCACCATTCCGTCACATCAACATGATTTCGAGTCAGCCAGTTTTTGCCCTTTCTCCTTAATGCGACGTCCTTAGTGGAGAAGCAGTAAATAACAATTGTATTAGTTGTTTGTTTGATTCGATCAACCTGGGCTTCACTAGAGGCGACCACCCTAACCATTACCCCACCAAAGAGGTTTTTAATGATATGAAAAATGCTTTATATCGAATTGTGTCCAAATTCATCATCACAATTTAATAAATAAATTAAAGCTGAATGTAAGATGTCGAAATGGGCGCATAGTCGTTACAACTTATACAAGACATTCCTATCTCCACTTAATTTGGGCGAGTACGATTCGTGCCTTTGGCCTTTGGTGCGATGTACTCGAGTCGCATTAAACATCATAACTGGCAACTGGGAAAAGTTGGAAAATACCAAAGAGGTAAACTAGATGCCGTAGCAGTACGTTTTTTCGTTTGTTTGTTTGTTTGATGGTATTTAACACCACTTTCAACAACATTTCAGCTATATTATGGCGGTCAGTTTTATTGGTGGAGGAAACCGGAGGACCCGGAGAAAACCAACGATATGTCGCAAGTCACTGACAAACTTCATCACATAATGTTGTAAACCTAGCCCTGATCGAGATTCAAGCTCACAAACATCAGTGATGATAGGAACTGATAGCATAGGTAATTGTAAATCCAACTATCATACGATCATGACCATGAATGACCGTAACGAACAAACCCACACAAAACCACGTGGGTAAACCACTGTACTTAAGCTTAAATGAAATTAAATGAGTCATAGTTGACAGCAAGAAGAGTTAAGCTTGAAGATACCAAAGGGGTAATCAGAATCCATATATCGAACATGCTGAATTGGATTGTTATTGTGCTACTTCACTGAAACAATAATATGTGGGTAGACATGTCGCTCCACTCCGTCACATCAACATGATTTCGATTCCGCCAGTCTTTGTTCTTGCTCCTTAATGCGACGTCCTTAGTGGAGAAGCAGTAAATAACAATTGTATTAGTTGTTTGTTTGATTCGAACAACCTGGGCTTCACTCGAGGCGACCATGCTAACCATTACCCCACCAAAGAGGTTTTTAATGATATGAAACATGCTTTATATCGAATTGTGTCCAAATTCATCATCACAATTTAATAAATAAATTAAAGCTGAATGTAAGATGTCGAAATGGGCGCATAGTCGTTGGATTTCATTCAACTTATACAAGACATTCCTATCTCCACTTAATTTGGGCCAGTACGATTCGTGTCTTTGGCCTTTGGTGTGATGTACTCGAGTCGCATTAAACATCATAACCGGTAACGGGGAAAAGTTGGTAAATACCAAAGAGGTAAACTAGATACCGTAGCAGTACGTTTTTTCGTTTGTTTGTTTGTTTGATGGTATTTAACACCACTTTCAACAACATTTCAGCTATATTGTGGCGGTTAGTTTTATTGGTGGAGGAAACCGAAGGACCCGGAGAAAACCACCGATATGTCGCAAGTCACTGACAAACTTCATCACATAATGTTGTACACCTAGCCCTGATCGAGATTCAAGCTCACAAACATCAGTGGTGATAGGAACTGATTGCATAGGTAATTGTAAATCCAACTATCATACGATCATGACTATGAATGACCGTAACGAACAAACCCACACAAAACCACGTGGGTGAACCACGGTACTTAAGCTTAAGTGAAATTAAATGAGTCATAGTTGACAGCAAGAAGAGTTAAGCTTGAAGATACCAAAGGGGTAATCAGAATCCATATATCGAAGAAGAATAGACAACACTATGGCAAAGAAAAGTACAAAAGTACAAATAACGATCTACAAAACATAAATGGGAACAGGTTTATGCCTGGTAAGAAAAACCCCATAAGGACTATTTAATAAATAAATTTTATGGTACATTAAAATGGTATGGCCCGGGTGGCTCAATGAGTTGGGTAGTTGGATTACCTAACAACTCATACAAGCCTATCAGCAATAGGACGTGGGTTGGCGCCCGGCTTTGTAAATTACAGAAAAGGATGCACTCGACTCGCAGTCGCAAATGATAAAGTTTACCAGTTGCTTGCCCATGATCGTTGGTTCTCTCCGGGAACTCCGGCATCTTCCACCACTAAAACAGGTCGCCATGATATAGCTGAGATATTGATGAAAGTGGCGTTAAACACAAGAAATCAATCAATCAATCATTAATATGATGAATAATTTGCCGCTAATGATCATTTAAATATGATTTACAGACTTGTTGTCTAGTCGGTTCAAAATGTCGTAATTCAACCTTCATGAGAAACAATCACGTGGTTTTCACTACGCATTGATACAGTAATTTCATTAAAAAGGGGTAAGTATCTATTGTACTTCATCATAACATCCAAACAACATAAAACCCAAGATAAGGAAGTTAGTATTGGTGATGAATTCACAATTCTATTTGAGATTCCTGTACATTCTGGTGTACCTCATATGGCTTGCATAAGCGATTACATGTATATTACTTTAAGAATGTTCTCGTTGATCTGCACGAGAATATAATGCAAATTATATCAATGTCGTCAAAGAGCTCTGATCGAAAATGTTGGTCAACATCCGGGATATTTTAAAGCGGTATTTTTAAAGCAGACACGGATAATTATCGTAAGTATTAATAAATATACTGTGTATATAATGCTTTGAATTATGATGCTTACGATTGTGATTATTATTAATTTCATTTTTTGTCCAAATATCATTTATTTTTGCAGTGTAAAATTAGATTTTTCTATAAGTTATAAGGAATCCGGCTTCAAAATCATTACAATCAACTGAAATATCGCTATATCTTGCATTTGCGAATGAATTAAATGTTGTCCAAAAAGAAAAAAAAATATTGATGAATGATTGATTTTACTTAAAAATACTATTTTGTTGATGAAAAGTCAATTAGTAACTAGTTATACCCTAAAACATGATGTCAACATATGTTTTTGAAATCCGCTTGGTCAGAATGTAAACATGTATACAAACCGGTTGGGTCATTTATAAATAACCGGGTTTGTCAGTATGTAAATACCACTGATCTTATTGTTATTGAGTATTATATTGCAATTTAACAATACCGGGGTAGCTATGATTAGGAAATATCTCAAAGGCGATAAATACTGACCCATTGTATGAATATTCGCCATGGATGCTAATGTCAGCTACTTTGTACAATAATTATTTCTATGTTAAATTGTTATTGTCGCGAACACTTGATTTTTGTTATGCTTTTTGTGGCACTGACATCACAGTTGATGCTCAATACGCTACATTCACTTTAAGTAGCTGTCCAGGGGCATCGATTGAGTAGTGGGAGATTCTTTTTATGACGCAATATTTTAATTTTATTCTCGTTGATAACGAAGTAAGTCACTCTGTAGAAATAACTTCATGGATACAATATTTAAGTTTCTTCACAGCATAATGTTTACATTAACATTACAGATAAGCAAATTAACAAAGGCTGTAGTATTGAATTCCTTTCCGCACGGACGATTTTGGCAGTTTATATACAAAAAAAATGTTAGGTGTACTCGATTAATGCAACGTTCGCTACAAGTTGTAATACTACACATGTTCGTGCTTTACTCACTGAAAATAGAGGCTCAGTGGTCTGAGCCTATGTCGTTCACCTTTCATTCTGCTTTGAGGAAACTTAATACAGACAGAACCTTCTATAGGTGCTTCCCACCAAAGTTCGGCTCATTTGGCTAAGCAGTTTCAGAAAAGAAGATTGCTAGAAATCGGACAATCAGAAACAAGAATTGTCTGGCGACCATGTTTGTCAACGGATCGGGATGAAATGTGCAATCTTTATAGAAGACCTTCCAAAGTTGCTTCCTTCCAAGTTGCGGTTGATTTGACTAAACAGTTTGAGAAGAGAATATTTTATCAAATCTGCCAATTAGAAACAAGAATTGTCTGTGGAGACCACGTTTGTTTCATTTGGCTAAGACGTTTTAGAGGAGAAGATTTTTTTTCTAAATCTGCCAATCAGAAACAAGAATCGCTTGTGGCGACCATGTTTGTTAACGGATCGGGACGAAATAGGTAATCGTTACAGAGGACCTTCCATAGATGCTTCCTACTAAGTTTCACTTCCATTGGTTGAGGCGTTTCAGAGGAGAAGATTAAAATGTGAATAGTTAATGGACGACAGACGACGAATGAAAGACGACGGACAACGGCCGCCAAGTGATGGTAAAAGCTCACATTGCCTTTCGCAAGGTGAGCTAACAACAGTCATTGGGTAGATATGTCGTTCCACTCGGACACAATATTCTGATTCCGAGCCAACCAGTCTTTGCTCTTTCTCCTTAATGCTGCGTTCTTAGCGGAGAAGCAACCAATACCAATTTTATATTCTTTTGTTTGACATGACCGCAGTTCGTACCCACAATCTGTCGCACGCGAGGCGAGAACGCTAACCATTACGCTACCAATGCGGTTCCCTATTTTTATTTTATTTTTATGATTTTTTTAATCAAAATTTCTTACTGTCCTTCAATATATTATTTGAAAACAAAAATTAATTCAAAACAATAAGAGTTACTTGATATCTATATAAACAGTGAGAGTTCCTACTTTTGTTCAAACACTCTTTGAATATTGCAATAATCCAACTGCATAGCAAATAAAGAAAAAGAATTATAAGTTCTATACAAAATCATGACCATTCTGTCGAAGGTGACTTGGCGAATGCCAATTCTGTACAAACCGTTTTGTATTTCTTTCTTTTAATGTTATACAAAACATCCACATGTAAAATATTTTGACTATGTATTTTTCACAACTTTTATTCATTGAAGACAATTTTTTGTTTTTTGTTTTTCCTTTTTATCAATTTGCAAGTCGAACATATCCTTGACAAGTGTTATAATGAACCTTAAATGAATTACAAAAAGGAAACATAATTGTGATATTGAGCTGTTTTCGCTATTCTTTCAATTTTTACATAAACAAAACCGGTTCTACTGAAAAACAATTTTTGGGACCTAACCGGAAAGTAGTGGCTGACAGAGCCGGAACGAATGTAGGTAAATAAGCATTGCGTTTTTTTACTGTAGTAAGTCTAAAACTATTCATGGTGGCACGCCAGTGCAAACTATCATGTATATAAACATTACAATGGGTTTGTGTACTTTAATTACACATATAGACTACTTTTTATAGCTTTATTTGATGATTGCAATCTCATTATTAGCATTTTTCATTGTTTATGTCCATCATTTTATATATATCTATGTAATCTATTAAGTTAACCATAGAAACATATAGGTAAAAACAAACAAATATAATCGACCGATAACGACATCTTCTGGATTCAAGATATAATAATACTATATGATCATAATACTTACTTTCTGTCGGCGCCTGTATGTCAAACATGCCTAATTGACTTGTACCGGAAGATGACAGAACAATTCCGACCGGAGCTCTTGACGACAGTGTATATGTGCATTAAATGTCTTTCAGCTTTCATAATTTACGTCATGAATATTCAAAAAATATTTCTTGTTGGAAGTTAAGCAACAAACAATTAATCAATCCTATTTTATATTCGAAAAACTTTTACTTATATATAATATTGTTATATCTAAGAGATGAAGCATACGATTTTTGTTCCTGTTTTGTCGGATTTATTACTTTGTGATAAGTAGAAGCAACATACCCTCCTCTCGCCTCCGCTCATACTCTCTTGTTTCCTCATTTAATATATAATCAATTAACACTGGTGTGTTAGGCTTCTTCATGATAGTATTTATAATTTATAGCATACTTTTCTTAGTATTTCATCATCTACTTAAAACAGGTTACGTATAGTATTTAATAATCTACATAAGACACCCTACGTATAGTATTTCAACATCTACTTAAAACAGCCTACACATAGCATTTAATGACCTACTTAAAACAGCCTACACATAGAATTTAATCGTTTCCTTAAAACACCCTACGTATATTATTCAATCATCTACTTAAAACAGCCTACGCATAGTATTTAATCATCTACTTAAAACAGCCTACGCATAGTATTTAATAATCTACTTAGAAAACCCTTCGCATAGTATTTCATCATCTACCTAAAACAGCCTATGCATAGTATTTAATCATCTACTTAAAACAGCCTACGTGTAATATTTAATCATCTATTTAAAACAGCCTACGCATTGTATTTAATCATCTACATAAAACAACCTACGTGTAATATTTAATCATCTACCAAAAACAGCCTATGCATAGTATTTAATCATCTACTTAAAACAGCCTACCCATAGTATTGAATGAACTACTTAAAACAACCTACGCACAGTATTTAATCACCTACTTAAAACAGCCCGCGTATAGTATTTCATCATTTACTTAGAACACCCTACGTATAATATTTAACCATCTACTTAAAAAGCCTACGTATAATATTTAATCATCTATTAAAAACAGCCTACGCATAGTATTTAATGACCTACTTAAAACAGCATACACTTAGTATTTAATCATTTACTTAAAACACCCTACGTATAGTATTCAATCATCTACTTAAAACAGCCTACGCATAGTATTTAATAATCTACTTAAAAAACCCTACGCATAGTATTTCATCATATACATAAAACAGCCTATGCATAGTATTTAATCATCTACTTAAAACAGCCTACCCATAGTATTTAATGTTCTGCTTAAAACAACCTACGCATAGTATTTAATCACTTACTTAAAACAGCCTACGAATAGTATTTCATCGTCTACTTAAAACACCCTACGTATAATATTTAATCATCTACTTAAAAAGCCTACGTGTAATATTTAGTCATCTATTTAAAACAGCCTACGTATTGTATTTATTCATCTACATAAAACAACCTACGTGTAATATTTAATCATCTACCTAAAACAGCCTATGCATAGTATTTAATCATCTACTTAAAACAGCCTACCCATAGTATTTAATGATCTACTTAAAATAACCTACGCATAGTATTTAATCACCTACTTAAAACAGCCTGCGCATAGTATTTCATCATCTACTTAAAACACCCTACGTATAATATTTAATCATCTACTTAAAAAGCCTACGTATGATATTTAATCATCTATTTAAAACAGCCTACGCATAGTATTTCATCACCTACTTAAAACAGCATGCGCATAGTATTTAATCATCTACTTAAAACAGCCTACACATAGTATTTCATCATCTACTTAAAACAGCCTACGTGTAATATTTAGTCATCTACTTAAAACAGCCTAGGTATATTATTTAATCATCTACTTAAAACAGCCTACGCATAGAATTTAATCATCTACTTAAAACACCCTACGCTTAGTTTTTAATCACCTACTTAAGACACTCTACGTATAGTATTTAATCATCTACTTAAAAAGCCTACGCATAGTATGTAATCATCTACTTAAAACACCTTACGCATAGTATGTAATCATCTACTTAAAACAGCCTACGCATAGTATTTAATAATCTATTTAAAACACCCTACGCATAGTATTTCTTCATCTACTTAGAATAGCCTACGCATAGTATTTAATGATCTATTTAAAACAGCCTACGCTTAGTATTTAATCATCTACTTAAAACAGCATACGTATATTATTTAATCATCGACTTAAAACAGCCTACGCATAGTATTTCATCATATACATAAAACAGCCTATGCATAGTATTTAATCATCTACTTAAAACAGCCTACCCATAGTATTTAATGTTCTGCTTAAAACAACCTACGCATAGTATTTAATCACTTACTTAAAACAGCCTACGAATAGTATTTCATCGTCTACTTAAAACACCCTACGTATAATATTTAATCATCTACTTAAAAAGCCTACGTGTAATATTTAGTCATCTATTTAAAACAGCCTGCGTATTGTATTTATTCATCTACATAAAACAACCTACGTGTAATATTTAATCATCTACCTAAAACAGCCTATGCATAGTATTTAATCATCTACTTAAAACAGCCTACCCATAGTATTTAATGATCTACTTAAAATAACCTACGCATAGTATTTAATCACCTACTTAAAACAGCCTGCGCATAGTATTTCATCATCTACTTAAAACACCCTACGTATAATATTTAATCATCTACTTAAAAAGCCTACGTATGATATTTAATCATCTATTTAAAACAGCCTACGCATAGTATTTCATCACCTACTTAAAACAGCCTGCGCATAGTATTTAATCATCTACTTAAAACAGCCTACACATAGTATTTCATCATCTACTTAAAACAGCCTACGTGTAATATTTAGTCATCTACTTAAAACAGCCTAGGTATATTATTTAATCATCTACTTAAAACAGCCTACGCATAGAATTTAATCATCTACTTAAAACACCCTACGCTTAGTTTTTAATCACCTACTTAAGACACCCTACGTATAGTATTTAATCATCTACTTAAAAAGCCTACGCATAGTATGTAATCATCTACTTAAAACACCTTACGCATAGTATGTAATCATCTACTTAAAACAGCCTACGCATAGTATTTAATAATCTATTTAAAACACCCTACGCATAGTATTTCTTCATCTACTTAGAATAGCCTACGCATAGTATTTAATGATCTATTTAAAACAGCCTACGCTTAGTATTTAATCATCTACTTAAAACAGCATACGTATATTATTTAATCATCGACTTAAAACAGCCTACGCATAGTATTTCATCATATACATAAAACAGCCTATGCATAGTATTTAATCATCTACTTAAAACAGCCTACCCATAGTATTTAATGTTCTGCTTAAAACAACCTACGCATAGTATTTAATAACTTACTTAAAACAGCCTACGAATAGTATTTCATCGTCTACTTAAAACACCCTACGTATAATATTTAATCATCTACTTAAAAAGCCTACGTGTAATATTTAGTCATCTATTTAAAACAGCCTGCGTATTGTATTTATTCATCTACATAAAACAACCTACGTGTAATATTTAATCATCTACCTAAAACAGCCTATGCATAGTATTTAATCATCTACTTAAAACAGCCTACCCATAGTATTTAATGATCTACTTAAAATAACCTACGCATAGTATTTAATCACCTACTTAAAACAGCCTGCGTATAGTATTTCATCATCTACTTAAAACACCCTACGTATAATATTTAATCATCTACTTAAAAAGCCTACGTATGATATTTAATCATCTATTTAAAACAGCCTACGCATAGTATTTCATCACCTACTTAAAACAGCCTGCGCATAGTATTTAATCATCTACTTAAAACAGCCTACGCATAGTATTTCATCATCTACTTAAAACAGCCTACGTGTAATATTTAATCATCTACTTAAAACAGCCTAGGTATATTATTTAATCATCTACTTAAAACAGCCTACGCATAGAATTTAATCATCTACCTAAAACACCCTACGCTTAGTTTTTAATCACCTACTTAAGACACCCTACGTATAGTATTTAATCATCTACTTAAAAAGCCTACGCATAGTATGTAATCATCTACTTAAAACACCTTACGCATAGTATGTAATCATCTACTTAAAACAGCCTACGCATAGTATTTAATAATCTATTTAAAACACCCTACGCATAGTATTTCTTCATCTACTTAGAATAGCCTACGCATAGTATTTAATGATCTATTTAAAACAGCCTACGCTTAGTATTTAATCATCTACTTAAAACAGCATACGTATATTATTTAATCATCGACTTAAAACAGCCTGCGCATAATATTTAATCATCTACTTAGAACAGCCTACGTGTAATATTTAATCATCTACTTAAAACAGCTTACGCATAATATTTCATCATCTACTTATAACAGCCTACCACGAGTATTTAATTATCTACTTAAAAAAGCCTACACATATTATTTGAGCATCGACTTAAAACAGCCTGCGCATAGAATTTAATCATCTACTTAAAACACCCTCCGCTTAGTATTTAATCACCTACTTAAGACACCATACGTATAGTATTTAATCATCTACTTAAAACAACCTACGTATAATATTTAATCATCTATTTAAAACAGCCTACGCCTAGTATTTAATCATCTACTTAAAACAGCCTACGCATAGTATTTATAAGTTCAAGAATTCTGAGAAATTGATCAAAAGACATAATGTGTTAGAAATTTCCAGGCAATGCCGTCTTTAAATCTTAAAGTTTTCAGAAACAAATAGTTTATACATTACAACACGTGCGAGATGCGTATACTAATTGTTTGTATCAATATTGTCACAAAAACCAAAAATCAAAATAGTTCAGAAAAAAACAAAGCAAAGACAAAAACAAACAAACAAACAAACAAATATTATCAAGTATGGAAACTTCATTAAGCTATTTTTAATGCAATTTACAATGTTTTTATTCAAAGATGAAGATTGCTATTTTTGCCTTTTTTGTTGGTCGTCGTGTTGACGTTTGTTGAAAGTCGGGGCAATGGTGATAGTGGCAGCCGAGGAGGTATTCAAACAAAACCAGAAATGGACGCTGTAGATGAGTTGAGACAGAAGAGAGGTTTAAATTATAAATTGCCAAGGGAGAGAGTACATGCAAGAAACGTGGCAAGAAATAAACACACCTTGAAGAACGTCAACGAAAGAATGTTTGCTGAAACAGAAGATGTGGGTAAGTGAATAAAAAATCAATGCAATCGTCACATGCATGTCGTTTAACATGGGCGTTTATTACCCTCTTATTAGTATGCAAAGGCTTAAATCTTTTCTCTTACTACAAAAATGAAACCTACCTGATTCGAATCTCCTGGGGACCAGCTTTGGATTCGAAATAGAAGATGTTCGATTTATGCAGATTGATATAATTGAGAGTTCTTACATTGGAACTTGTAAAGTTCGTTTTATACAGGATTCGGTATAGACAGGTTTCACCGTAGTTTGCAAGAGGCTTAAATGACAATTTATTTTAATTAGATGTATGCTGTATCTATTTTGTCGATATACAAACATCTAATAACATCCTGTATGAGGTCACTGTAGTTAACCTGTAACTCATATTTAACCGTCCAATCATATATATGATAGTAAAATTATAATGATCAATCAGAAATCAGCTCTCAGCTTATGTTCGGTTTAACTATGAAAAAAAGTGACTGCCACCAGAAAAGCAAAATCCACATTTTCAGTTTGGACAGATTAAAACATAAATTTCGTAAATAATGTAATTATTAAATTTTCCACATCTTGATAACAATATAGCATAGAGTTTATTTTTCACAGATTTTTTTACAATGCCAACGTCTTCTGAGTAATAAAATATGGAAGTCAAGGATTTTAAAGAAGCGGAAGATATCAAATCATTGTTGGAAAAGTATTCTATCACTTGCGTACAGATGGATGATAAAATATGATATTGGGTTAGGGTTATGGTGTTTAACGGCACTATCAACAATATTTCAGCTGTATCGTGGCTCACAGCTTTATTGATGTTGAAATCCGTGGCTTACTATCGTTTCCGTTTTATATGGTATGATGGCATTGTACCCATCTTATATTTACATGATGGTAGCGACTATCGACTCTCTCCAGTAGAAATAATATTATACATGGGACAAATTTTGTGACACGAAGATAAAATGTATGCTATGAATAATTTTCAAAATAAAGGCAGTCTTTTTAATACAAAATAGTTCGCCTAGTTGTGAGTTGGTATTTTACTACCTTGAGGAAAGCACCTTTAGCCACGAGGGAGGCTTAAACTAGGTTAACACCACCAATACTTAACGTTTTCAGAATATTTACATTTTCTATATAATAATCCTTGGAAACCACGAAATAGTATTTATTAACTTTTTCATATTTTATGTAAGCCTTGACTTTGATGATAGGATAAAGAACCAAATATAAATTGCAGGACAAAGAACAACCGCCAAACATCATTACTTGGTGATGCACTAAATTGATCTGACATTATTTCATAATCCAGTCATACATGGCTTATTAAAGCTACATTTTTCTAATCTAAAACTATATTTTTCTAATTTAAATCTATAATTTTCTAATTTAAAACTATATTTTTTCTAATTTAAATATATATTTTTCTAATATATATTTTTGATATGTACTTCATATAGACCATTTCCACATTTTGGACTTCTAGAATTATACATATGACAGGGGTTATTTTCCCTTGATGTGGACAGTAGGTCCCCCTTTCATTCTAAGGTCTATGAAAATAACATATTTCCTCCCATAATCTATTTAAAATGTAAATCCCATGTTGTAACAACTTGTGGATTTTCTCTTTGCTAAAAAAATAACCTCGTTTTAAGCAAGTTTTAAATATCCATAATATAGGAGAACATTATATTGAAAGTCATTACTCTTGCTAGATCGGTTACCATTTTGTTCATCGAAAGGGAAATAACTCGCGTAAAAATGTAAAAAACATATTGTGCTTACTTTGTATTTTATAATATCTCACATATTTCTCTTATTTGCTCTTTATTATTAAACGGAAAGCAGCAATTTCTTTTGTATGTTTGTTTAATTTGCTTGGTCAATCACTGCCTATAACCACAGTTCAAGATGCTAACTCGATTCGAGGAATGTCTAGATGTGCTCGATACAAATTGTATGTGACAAACATTTGTTAGCGACTTGTGGTCTGTGGTTTGTTCAATAATAAAAGCTATGAGCCACGGTGGAGAACTGGGCATGTGTGGGGATTTGAGTAAGAACCAAACGTTTTGACCTTTGTAGCGGCTACAATAGAGGTCTTTAACGTACAGAGAGAATGGTATTCTCCAAACATGTTACCTACTATAGATGGCTCATTGTCTGATTTGCCATGATATAACCTGACAACCCCCTCCCCCAAATGGTCATATTCGCCACTTTGGCCATGCTAACATTCAGGATTGACCAGTACCCATACCATGGAAGACGTTGATGAAGCTTGTCGGTCAAGCAAAATATCCGTCAACTTGATTATTATAGTCTTTTTGTAGACTTATAGTTATTTTTGTTATATATTAGCATCTTTGTTTGGTGGTGTTGTTCTACATTGTAGACGTATATATATATATATATAGGGAGTGGATGTAGTCGAGTGGTCTAGGGCGCTGGACGTAAGGCTAAGCGAATGGTGCTGCAGTGTAACAATGGTGTGGGTTCAAATCCCGTCGAGGGAAGAACAAAAATTTGACAGCTCTAAAATCTAATTCTAACACTGTTTGGTTTAATTTTCAGACGTATATATATATATATATATATATATTGATATAAGATTGTTAATATTGATATAAGATTGTTTTATATATCTGTGCTATAGATACTGTTTTAATTATAATATCCTATAATTCTGTAAAGAATGGCTCTCTAATTTATTGTTTTATGTGTGTATTATGACCTGTAATTGAGAGATGAGACTTAAATAAAATATTGAATTGAATTGATTGCATTACTAATTGTGTTGAAGTTTGTTCTTATAATCTTCATATCATTGTCTTATTTTAAATCACAAAATTAAATGAAGATTATGAGGAAAAACTTAATAGGGATAGCGAATTTACACATTTCTACGATTGTTCTATTGAATGCTGGAACTGTTCCGACATTGTGATATATATGTTTTTCATTTTATTATAGGCTATGAACAAAAAACAGATGAGTTGCAATTGCTAAAAAAAATATGGTTGTGACCGTCTTCCGTAATTAAAATCGTAAAAATGAAATACAACCGAATTGATATCAAATGGCGACTTGTTTCAACCTCATTTAAAATATACCTTGACATTCTTTCAAACTTATACATCACGTTCACGATCTGTTATTACAACACTATTAATATATTTCACTCAAGTGTACATTTTTTTCCTGTTCTAGTTAAAGGACTTTATCAAACAGAATCATACAGTTTACATGTAATGCAGTTAATACGCATTTAAACGACAGAAGAATATTTATATTTTCCACACCTTGTGGTGTGGGGTCGCTATTGTGCATGCGAAATACTAATTACAAACCCCATTGGCTGGCTATATGCTGCGTGTTTAGAATATTCTATTTTTTTCTCGATCGACAGTTCAGAAGCTAGAAAACAATATGATGAATGTTGTCTGTTAATCTGGCCAAATGGATCAAAACTTGGTAGGAAGCATCCTTGGAAGGTTCTCTATAAAGATTGCTCATTTAGTTCCGATCCGTTAACAAACATGACCGCCACAGGCCATTCTTGTTTTTGATTGGTTGATTTCTAAAGAAATATTCTCCTCTGAAACCGTTTTCCCAAATTAATTGAAATTTGGTAGGAAGCATCTATGAAAGGTTCTCTATAAAGATGGCTCATTCTGTCCCGATCCATTGACAAATATGGCCGTCACAGGCAATTCTTGTTTCTGATTGACCTATTTTTAAAAATCTTCTCCTCTGCAACAGCTTGGTTAAATGAACCAACACTTCGTAGGAATCATCTATGGAAGATCCTCTATACAGATTACTAATTTCGTCTCGATCCGTTAACAAACATGGCCGCCACAAGCCATTATTGTTTCTGATTGGTTGATTTCTAAAAAAATCTTCTCCTCTGAAACCGCTTTTCCGAATGAACTGAAATTTGGTAGAAAGCATGTATGGAAGGTCCTCTGTAAAGATTGCCCATTTTATCCCAATTCGTTAGCAAACATGGCTGCTACAGGCAATTCTTGTTTCAGATTGGTCGATTTCTAAAATTCTTCTTCCCTGCTTAGCCAATTGAACCGAAACTTGGTAGGAAGCATCTATGGAAGGTTCTTTATAAAGATTGCTACTTTCATCCCGATCTGTTAACAAACATGGCTGCCATAGGCAATTCTTGTTTCTGGTTGGGTGATTTCTAAAAATCTTCTCTGAAACTGCTTAGCCAAATGAACCGAAACTTGGTGGGAAGCGCCTATGGAAGGTTCTGGTTTTAGTTTTACCCCCGCTCGCTTCAAGTCGTGTTTGGTTTTTTTTAAATTTCTTCCAATATATTCAAAACCCTGTTTGCTTCAACACCTAAGATCTAATTCTTTTAAAAAAATATCGACTATCTCTTGTGAAGACGCAGCGGTGGGTTTTTTTCTGTCGGGAAGCCATGCACAGATTCCGTACCTCCAACAATGCAAAGTAAAATCCCGAAATCAAGGGACGTAACACTATTTCATAGAGAGATGACGCTTTAAAAGGGAACGGCCATGCATTGTTTACGTCGACACCAAACTACTAAGCAATTTATTTTCATTTTTATAATTTGGATTTCAAGTGACTGTGATGACATTGATAAAGCTCTCTAAGTGCCCTTTTTATCATAAATAAAAATGCCCTGGCCTTTGCTGGCACCCTGCCCCTTTCAAATTCTAGCTGGAGCACTGTAATTTATATGGTAAAAAATGTTGATTTGATATATATATATATATATATATGATATTTCAATGGAAAGTGAAAGTAGATCTATGAAGCTAAGTACTACTTTTGACTGCCACATCCAGATTGGCTGATTGAGTCTTACCTATTAGTTCCTAATTCGCTATTGTCAGGTCTACATCCACTCTTAGTGAGATGTACTTAATTCCTACCTTAATCCGTAGCTTGTGCCACTAGAGGTTCCGGAACTGCTAACCCTTCCGGAGCACATGGGTTTGCCCTTTTTTACTTGTCTTACTAGGTTTCCGTGTTGTTCAATATTGTCAAGTTTCTGTGTTGTGATGTCCGCTACGAATGTCGCGTAAAAAGATGTTCGGTTCGTCTTTACTAAAATTGCAGAGTTAGATTACTGTCAAATTATAATATTAAGTATATATGTACCATCTACACACGCTTATACACATGTCTTACGCCTATCCCTAGATTTGCCTTACGAGACAAGGTAACACTACGACTATTGAAGCTCCTTTTTTTAGGGAGTGGATGTAGTCGAGTGGTCTAGGGCGCTGGACGTAAGGCTAAGCGAATGGTGCTGCAGTGTAACAATGGTGTGGGTTCAAATCCCGTCGAGGGAAGAACAAAAATTTGACTGCTCTAAAATCTAATTCTAACACTGTTTGGTTTAATTTTCAGACGTATATATATATATATATATATATATGTCATATGACACTGGACTGTACGTGAGAAAGCATGTGGGAAAATGAAAGCAACCCACCTACCTTAAATTAGAAGATTTTTAAGATACGAAAGGGGTAATCAGAATCCGTATATCGAAGAAGGACAAATGGACAAACAACGATCTACAAAACACTACACAGCAGTCTAACGATGGGGCAACACGAACCCCACAAAAAAAACGGGGGGATTTCAGGTGTTCCGGAAGGGTAAGCAGTTCCTACTCCACTATTGCTACCCTTCGTGTTCCTGTTAAATGACACCAACATCATCTAACAGGGAAATCGTGTTGCACACCAGTACAAAAAACATAAATAAAAGGTGAACCTCCTACATAACAAATAGTAGTAAAGACGAACCGAACATCTTTTTACGCGACATTCGTAGCGGACATCACAACACAGAAACTTGACAATATTGAACAACACGGAAACCTAGTAAGACAAGTAAAAAAGGGCAAACCCATGTGCTCAGGAAGGGTTAGCAGTTCCGGAACCTCTAGTGGCACAAGCTACGAATTAAGGTAGGAATTAAGTACATCTCACTAAGAGTGGATGTAGACCTGACAATAGCGAATTAGGAACTAATAGGTAAGACTCAATCAGCCAATCTGGATGTGGCAGTCAAAAGTAGTACTTAGCTTCATAGATCTACTTTCACTTTCCATTGAAATATCATTGCTGAATGAACGAGTTAGGGTTATGATACTCAATACTATTATGGTCTTGACAGAGCTCAGACGCAAAAGCTGCTCAACATGGTTACATGTGGAGCAGGAACTTCTCATCCTTCCGGAGCACCCGAGTTCATACCATGTTTTTAGCGGGGTTCTTGATGCTCGATTTTAGTTTTCTTTGTAATGTTTTGTAGATCGTTGTTTGTCATTTTGTCCTATTTCCTTTGGACATTAATAGCTGTATCGGTGATGTAATGGTTAGATAGTTCGCCTTGCGTGGGGTAAAACGTAGGTTCGAGCCCTCATCGGGTCAAATCAAAGGCTATTAAATTGATATTTGTTGTTTCTCCGCTAAGCACGCAACATTAAGCAAAAACTGGTTGGCTCGGAATCAGGATAATATGTCCAGTGGGGCGACATGTATATCCGTGGACTGTTGTTTCAGTGAGCTACCACTAAAAAAACCAACTAAGCCTGTTGATCTAATACAAAGCTGACATCATCATCACGTTGTTGAAAATTAACTTTTCATCACCATGACATAGCTGAATAATTGATGAGTTGAAATTAGACAGCATCACTCCTTCGCTCCTTTGGCCATTGTGTTGTTTGTCCTTCGATATTCGACTTCTGATTACCCCTTTCGGTATCTTTAAACTTTTCTTACTCCTAGATTGAAGTCATCGAAACAAAAATTATTTTGTCGCCATCACAATCTGGTTGACCGTTACGAAACATCCATCTTTCAAAAGATAATATGTCTTTTCCTTTCTAAGTAGTTTATTTTCTTTCCTGTATCTTCGACAAGATCTTTACCACAGATTTATTCCACTGGTCGTAAGCACTTCCCGGTCATTTTCTCATTCATGACTTATTATCGGGTTTGTAACTAGATCAACACGACGGGTACCACTAGTGGAGCAGGAACTGCTTACCCTTCTGGAGCACATGAGTTCACCTCCGGTTTTTGGTGGGGTTCGTGTTACTAGATCTTTAGTTTTATGTGTATATTTTGTAGATCGTTGTTTGTCTTTTTGTACTTTATTCTTTTGGCTCTTGTGTTTTCTGTTTTTCTTCAATTTATGGATTCTGATTATCCCTTTGGTATCTTCAAACTCTTCGTAACTATATATATGTGTGCAATACGCGGGTGTCTTATAAGAAGAATAGTCTGCTTAATCTTCGCGAGCACCTAAATTCACCCGCGGTTTTTTGTGGGATCCATGTTGCTCATCTTTTTATGTTTCAGTGTTCTTTTGTGTTTTGTTTGTCTTCGCTGTGTGTCTTGTGTGCCCAGCCACTTTTTAATGACAGTGCTTGTACTAAGCTAGGAAAATAGTCGGCTACCTATATGCGTGTTCAGGGTATCGTTTTGTTCTCCATTTATTTGATTTTGGTATTGTTCTGACGTTGAGTGATTGCCTTTCGGTTTTCTACGTTGGTTTAACCATACCACCTTTTAATGACAGTGCTTTTACCAATCTAGGAAAGTAGTCGGCTACCTATATGCGTGTTCAGGGTATCGATTTTGTCTCCATGTATATGATTTTGGTGTTGTTCTTATGTTGTGTTTTTGCTTTTGTTTTTTGCTGTTGTTTTTTTTTATTAATAATATCTGTATGAGGAGTTCGAAGATACCAAAGGGGTAATCAGAATCCGTATATCGAAGAACAGACAACACAATGGCCAAAAGAAAAAGTACAAAAGGACAAACAGCGATCTACAAAAATACACATAAGACTAAATATGGAATAACACAAACCCCACTGAAAACCGGGGATGAACTTAGGTGCTCCGGAAGGGTAGGTAGCTCCTGCTCCACTAGTGGCACTCGTCGTGTTAATCTAGTTACAAACCCGGTGATAAGTCAAGAATGAGAAAAGGATCTTGTCCTCAACACGTTTTATAAGATGTAGTGTTCCTCTGTGTCTGAATTAAGATTTTGTAAGACATGACTGCATAGAATGACACATTTGTCATTAACGTTGAATTTTGTGAAAAAACATGTATTAATCTAATGTTGCACGTCTTTCATGGTATGGGTCCTGGTTCCTGAATTGTTAGCATGGCCACAGTGGCGAATATGACCATTTTGGGGAGAGGGTTGCCAGGTTATAGCAAGTCAGACAAGGAACGATATATAGTAGGTAACATGTTAGGCGAATACCATTCTCTCTGTACGCTAAAGACCTCTATTGCAGATTTTAGAAAAGAGACGGCGCATGGATAGCCGCTACAATATTCAACACTTTTGGTTCTTACGCAATTTCCCACCCATGCCAAATTCTACATCGTGGCTCATAGCTTTTATTGTTGATCAAACTATCGACAACAAGTCGCTGACATATGTTTGTCACATAAAATTTGCATTGAGTACACCTAGACATTCCTCGAATCGAGTTATCAAGAACTGTGAGTTATAGGCATTGATTGACCAAGTAAATTAAACAAACATACAACAGAAATTGCTGCTTTCCGTTTAATAATAAATAGCAAATAAGAGAAATATGTGAGATATTATAAAATACAAAGTAAGCACAATATTTTTATTACATTTTTACACGAGTTATTTCCCTTATGATGAACAAAATGGTAACAGATCTAGTAAGAGTAGTGACTTTATAACGTTCTACTGTAACAGATCTAGTAAGAGTAATGACTTGACAATGTTCTACTGTAACAGATCTAGTAAGAGTAATGACTTGCCAATGTTCTACTGTAACAGATTTAACAGATTTAACAAGAGTAATGACTTTAAATATAATGTTCTGCTATAACGGATCTAGCAAGAGTAATGACTTTCAATATAATGTTCTACTGTAACAGATCTAGCAAGAGTAATGACTTTCAATATAATGTTCTACTGTGACAGATCTAGCAAGAGTAATGACTTTCAATATAATGTTCTACTGTAACAGATCTAGCAAGAGTAATGACATTCAATATAATGTTCTACTGTAACAGATCTAGCAAGAGTAATGACTTTCAATATAATGTTCTACTGTAACAGATCTAGCAAGAGTAATGACATTCAATATAATGTTCTACTGTAACAGATCTAGCCAGAGTAATGACTTTCAATATAATGTTCTACTGTGACAGATCTAGCAAGAGTAATGACTTTCAATATAATGTTCTACTGTAACAGATCTAGCAAGAGTAATGACATTCAATATAATGTTCTACTGTAACAGATCTAGCAAGAGTAATGACTTTCAATATAATGTTCTACTGTAACAGATCTAGCAAGAGTAATGACATTCAATATAATGTTCTACTGTAACAGATCTAGCAAGAGTAATGACTTTCAATATAATGTTCTCTTGTAACAGATCTAGCAAGAGTAATGACTTTCAATATAATGTTCTACTCTAACAGATCTAGCCAGAGTAATGACTTTCAATATAATGTTCTACTGTGACAGATCTAGCAAGAGTAATGACTTTCAATATAATGTTCTACTGTAACAGATCTAGCAAGAGTAATGACATTCAATATAATGTTCTACTGTAACAGATCTAGCAAGAGTAATGACTTTCAATATAATGTTCTACTGTAACAGATCTAGCAAGAGTAATGACATTCAATATAATGTTCTACTGTAACAGATCTAGCAAGAGTAATGACTTTCAATATAATGTTCTCCTGTAACAGATCTAGCAAGAGTAATGACTTTCAATATAATGTTCTACTGTAACAGATCTAGCCAGAGTAATGACTTTCAATATAATGTTCTACTGTGACAGATCTAGTAAGAGTAATGACTTTCAATATAATGTTCTACTGTGACAGATCTAGCAAGAGTATTGACTTTCAATATAATGTTCTACTGTGACAGATCTAGCAAGAGTAATGACTTTCAATATAATGTTCTACTGTGACAGATCTAGCAAGAGTATTGACTTTCAATATAATGTTCTACTATTTTGTGGATATTTGAAACTTGTTTAAAACGAGTTTATCTTTTAGCAAAGAGGAAATTCACAAGTTGCTACAACATGGGATTTACATTTTCAATAGATTATGGGAGGAGATATGTTATTTTCATAGACCTTAGAATCCTTCTGTCCACATTAAAGGGAAATAACTCCTGTCATATGTATAATTCTAGAAGTCCAAAATGTGGAAATGGTCTATATGATGTACATACCAAAAATAATTATTAGAAAAATATATATTTAAATTAGAAAAAATATAGTTTTAAATTAGAATGTAGTTTTAATAAGCTATGTATGACTGGATTATGAAATAATGTCAGATCAATTTAGTGCATCACCAAGTAATGATGTTTGGCGGTTGTTCTTTTTCCTTCAATCTATATGTGGTTCTTTATCCTATCATCAAAGTCAAGGCTTACCTAACATATGAAAAAAGTTAATAAGATATAATGAAAAGCTTCGAATCTGCAACTTTTAAGACATGTTCATGGAATTACAACTTGTGTGTGCGCGTGTGTTTGTCGGTGAGAGGTGATTTTTCCTTTTGATGATAATAGTGGAATTGTTGACCATCACTGTTTACACTTTCTTTTAATAATATTAATATTTTAAATAAATACCAACATGGAACACTATGGAAATTTGGTTGATTTGGAAAGGAATATAGAGTAGAAATCATAGAGCAAGCATTGATTTATATAAAACAAGTAACATATTTTGCTTTTAAATACTATTTCGTGGTTTCCAAGGATTATTATATAGAAAATGTAAATATTCTGAAAACGTTAAGATTGGTGGTGTTAACCTAGTTTAAGCCTCCCTCGTGGTTATATGTGTTTTCCTCAAGCTAGTAAAATACCAACTCACAATTAGGCGAACTATTTTGTATTAAAAAGACTGCTTTTATCTTGATCATTATTGATAACATATATTCTATCTTCGTGTCACAGAATTTGTACCATGTATAGTATTAGTTCTACTGGAGAGAGCCGATAATCGCTACCATCATTTAAATATAAGATGGGTACAATGCCATCATACCACATAAAACGGAAGCGATTAGTCAGCCACGGATTTCAACACCAATAAAACTGATAGCCACGATATGACTGAAATATTGTTGAGAGTGCCGTTCAACACCATAACCCTAACCCAATACCATCTTTTATCGTCCATCTGTACGCAAATAGTAGAATACTTTTCCAACAATGTGTTGATATCTTCCGGTTCTTTAAAAATCATTGGCTTCACAGTTTATTACTCACAAGACGTTGGCATTGTAAATAATCTGTGAAAAATAAACTCCATACGCAGGAGCGGTTGGTATATTACTATCATAGTGTGGAAAATTTAATAATTACATTATTTAAGGAAATTTATTTTGTAATCTGTTCAAACTGAAAATGTGGATTTTATTTTTCTGGTGGTAGTCACTTTGTTTTTTTCATAGTTAAACCGAACATAATACGAGAGCTGTTTTCTAATTGATCATTATAATTTTACCATCATAAATATGATTGGATGGTTAAATATGAGCTACAGGTTAACTACAGTGACCTCATACAGGATGTTATTAGATGTTTGTATATCGACAAAATAGATACAGCATAAATCTAATTAAAATAAATTGTCATTTAAGTCTCTTGCAAACTACAGTGAAACCTGTCTATACCGAACCCTGTATAAAACGAACTTTACAAATCCCAATGTCAGAACTCTCAATTATGCCAACCTGTATAAACCGAACATCGTCTATTCCGAATGCAAAATCTGGTCCCCAGGAGGTTCGATTCAGGTAAGTTTCATTTTTGTAGTAAGAGAACAGATTTAAGTCTTTGCATACTAATAAGAGGGTAAGAAACGCCCATGTTAAACTACATGAATGTGACGATTACATCGATTTTTTAATCATTTACCAGCATATTTTGTTTCAGCAAATATTCGTTCGTTGACGTTCTTCAAGGTTTGATATCTTACCACGCTTCTTGCATGTACTGTGGCCCTTGACAATTTGTGATTTAAACCTCTTTTCTGTCTCAACTCATCAACAGCGTCCATTTTCGGTCTTGTTTGAATAAAACCGGGAATTCTTGGATGGGGTTTACTTTCAACAAGCGTCAACACGACGACCATCAAAACGGCAAAAATAGCAATCTTCATCTTTAAATAGATACATTGTAAATTGCATTAAAAATAGCTTAATGAAGTTTCTAGACTTGATAATATTTGTTTGTTTGTTTGTTTGTTTTTGTTTTTGCTTTGGGTTTTTTTTCTTAATTATTTGATTTTTGTTTTTTCCTTTTTTTGTGACAATATTGATACAAACAGTTAGTATACACATCTCGCACGATAAGTATAAATATATTCCAATACACAGAACAAACATAAAATGGAGAAGACAATACTAAGTTGAGAAAACATGTTGTAATATAGAAACTATTTATTCTGAAAACTTCTAGATTTAAAGACGGCATCGTTTGGAAATTTCTAACTCATTATGTTTGTTGATCAATTTCACAGAATTCTTGAACCTGGAAATAATATGCGTAGGCTGTTTTAAGTAGATAATCAAATAATATGCGTAGGGTGTTTAAAGTAGATGATTAAATACTATACGTAGACGTCAATTATGAAAACTGAAAGACATTTAATGCACAATACACTATGATAGATTTATCATAGAGAATCATACATATAATTTGCACTATATTCTCGTGCAGCTTAGCGACAACATTCTTAAAGTAATATACATGTAATCGTGTATGCAAGCCATTATGTACAAGAATCTCAAATAAAATTCATAACTAATACTAACTTCCTTACCTTGGGTCTTATGTTGTTTGGATGATATGATGAAGTGCAATAGATACCTAACCCCTTTTACTGAAATTACTGTATATATTCGTTTTGAAAATCACGTGATTGTTATGCAATCCATTGATCATTTAAAAACCATATATCGTATGTTGTACATCACGGTATACGTAACTACTAAACATAACTAGCGTGCTCGCCTCGAGTGCAGTAGATCGTGGGTTCGAGCCCCGATCGGATCAAGCCAAAGACCATAAAATTGGTATTTGGATCATCACTAGAATTTAGATTGTAGAAGTTGTCGCCCCTGTAATGGCTGCACCCATGGAAATATTTTGATAGACCAAAATATGAGATATTCTACAATAACTATGATTTACAGAGAATAAGATCACATGAATAATAGAAAAATATAACTATTTGAAGCTGTCTTGAAAGCGGTGATGTAGTGAAAACGCATTTTACCTGTAAAACCTGTGTATTTTGATTCGAGCAGCTGATCCACAATGAAGTATGTTATCTCACATATTTTGTTTACTGTATAGACATGTAGGTTCACACACATGATAGTATAATTAACATTTATAGTTTCATTTGTTTCAATAAACTTTGAAGAGTATATATATACAGAACATTTTATACATGTAATATGACTTCGTCAGCTGAATTTCAAGAGCTGAAAACACTGATTTTAGGAGTTGATTAAAAGGTTGGTGACTTTTCGGAAAAGCTCGATAATGTTGAACGTAGTTTAAAAACTATTGTTAATGAAGTGAAGGCAGACGTCAACGTGCTGAAAGTAAAATGTAACACTTCAATAACGGACATCAAAGAGTTACGCAGAGATTTTACTGAGCTTGAATAAGAATAAGAAAACTTTATTTTGATTCGGCACATAATAAAACAGTACAACATAAGCTCTAAGGAGCTTTCTACGGAATATACATTAACAATAAAACAACACAAGTCACATGCAAAGTTACAAACTAAAATAAGCTAAGACATACAGGCATAAAAAGGAGGACTGTGTATAGATCTGAACAAGAACCCACGTGGCAAGTGCCTCTTTGGACTCTTGTTCAAGATCCACACACAGATGTTCCAACATAAAGCAGCATTTAAAAAAGAAGCAGCAGGTAAAAAAAAAAAAAAATAATCATAATACTGAATACTTAAAACTGGTACCAACATAACTTTCCCTTTGTAAGATTATTCGGAGTTCGGTAATTTTGTTATTACCCTTATAATCAGTAAAAGCAGCACTGTCTAACTAAAAAATCTAAGAATATAACATTTTCAAGCCAAACTAAAAAAAATTAATAATTAAAAAAATAAAAAATAAGAAAATTTAAGCAAACCAGAAGCAAATTTTTAATCATCTACATGCAGAACAGCGACATTTGGACCCATTCCAGGACTGCAAAAGACTCTTGAATTGAGAGAAGCTATTTTCAGTCCTGAAATGATCTGAGAGACTGTTCCACAATGTAGATGCAGCAAATCTGAAAGATTTTCTACCGTACCGTGCATACTGCATATAGATGCCGGCCGGGGACCAGGTGGCAATGCCTCTCTGGGTTGCCACCGGCAGCTACATGCAGCATGACAAAATAGAGCCGAAAATTAAGCATGTTTGGATAAAAAAATTGACAAGCACTAAAACAAAACAATATATATCTAAAAGCTATATGCAAATAAAAAGAGCAAAAACAGTAGCAGAATATTTATCATCTGCATGCAGAACAGCAACATTTAGGACCATTTCAGGACTGCATTAAGCTCTTAAATTGAGAAAAACTGTTTTCAGTCCTGAAATGGTCTGGGCGGCTGTTCCACAATGTAGCAGCAACAAATTTAAATGTTTTTTTGCCATTCCTTGATGTTCTGTCCTGTGAAATGTTCAGTATATTGTTGTATCTAAAATAATATTTTGAATTTCGTAAATGCACAAGGTTATGGAGACATGATGGCGACAATTTATTCATAATCTTAAATGTTTCCAGGGCCATAGTTCTCATTCGACGAATCTGCAAGGAAGGCACCTTTGCTTTTTTCAATAAATTATCATATGAGCTATTGTGATCCTCATACACAAAACGAAGTGCTCCTTCTTGCACTTTTTCTATCTTTTTGAAATTTTTCTCCGTACAAAAATGCCAGGCCAAAGGGCAAAAGTTAAAATTACTAAGAATAAAAGTATTGAAAATTGTAAGCTTCATTAATCTGTTCAAATAGGGGCCTAAACGTTTGATAATGTTCAGCTGTTGGGATGCCTTCCTGCAGATTGTACTTATATGTGTGTCAAAATTTAATTGATAATCTATCTCAATGCCAAGTAATTTAACACTGTCTTCACACGTTAGTTCAAAATTTTGTATATTAATAGTTGGACGTTTTTCATAGGTTTTCTTCCCCACTGCCAAAACTTGAAATTTATCAGGATTAGCCTGCATTTTGTTATTTTTGAACCATTCAATGGGATGATTTGAGTCAGACTCTAGAGTAGAAATAAATAGATCCAAATCGGGACTGCCAAAGGAAAGGGTATTTTCGTCTGCATAATTATACAGAGAACTGTCTTTAATGAACAAAAATATATCATTTATGAAGACATTGAATAAGAGGGGACCGAGTATAGATCTTTGCGGCACCCCTTTATGGATGTCAGCCCAGTTGCTCAGAACACTATTGACCTTTATTTGTTGTTTCCTGTTTGATAAGTATGATTTTAGTAACGAGACCGAGTGATCTGAAACTCCATAAGCTGAACAGATTAATCAAGCTTACAATTTTCCATACTTTTATTCTTAGTAATTTTAACTTTTGCCCTTTGGCCTGGCATTTTTGTACGGAGAAAAATTTCAAAAAGATAGAAAAAGCGCAAGAAAGAGCACTTCGTTTTGTGTATGAGGATTACAATAGCTCATATGATAATTTATTGAAAAAAGCAAAGGTGCCTTCCTTGCAGATTCGTCGAATGAGAACTATGGCCCTGGAAACATTTAAGATTATGAATAAATTGTCGCCATTATGTCTCCATAACCTTGTGCATTTACGAAATTCAAAATATTATTTTAGATACAACAATATACTGAACATTCCACAGGACAGAACATCAAGGTATGGCAAAAAAAACATTTAAATTTGCCGCTGCTACATTGTGGAACAGCCGCCCAGACCATTTCAGGACTGAAAACAGTTTTTCTCAATTTAAGAGCTTAATGCAGTCCTGAAATGGTACTAAATGTTGTTGTTCTGCATGCAGATGATAAATATTCTGCTACTGTTTTTGCTCTTTTTATTTGCATATAGCTTTTAGATATATATTGTTTTGTTTTAGTGCTTGTCAATTTTTTATCCAAACATGCTTAATTTTCTGCTCTATTTTGTCATGCTGCATGTAGCTGCCGGTGGCAATCCAGCGAGGCATTACCACCTGGTCCCCGGCCGGCATCTATATGCAGTATGCACGGTACGGTAGACAATCTTTCAGATTTGCTGCACCTATATTGTGGAACAGTCTCCCAGATCATTTCAGGACTGAAAATAGCTTCTCTCAATTCAAGAGTCTTTTGCAGTCCTGGAATGGGTCCAAACGTCGCTGTTCTGCATGTAGATGATTAAAAATTTGCTTCTGGTTTGCTTATATTTTCTTATTTTTTATTTTTTTAATTATTAATTTTTTTTAGTTTGGCTTGAAAATTTTATATTCTCTGATTTTTCAGTTAGACAGTGCTGCTTTTACTGATTATAAGGGTAATAACAAAATTACCGAACTCCGAATAATCTTACAAAGGGAAAGTTATGTTGGTACCAGTTTTAAGTATTCAGTATTATTATTATTATTTTTTTTTTTTACCTGCTGCTTCTTTTTTAAATGCTGCTTTATGTTGGAACATCTGTGTGTGGATCTTGAACAAGAGTCCAAAGAGGCACTTGCCACGTGGGTTCTTGTTCAGTTCTATACACAGTCCTCCTTTTTATGCCTGTATGTCTTAGCTTATTTTAGTTTGTAACTTTGCATGTGACTTGTGTTGTTTTATTGTTAATGTATATTCGGTAGAAAGCTCCTTAGAGCTTATGTTGTACTGTTTTATTATGTGCCGAATCAAAATAAAGTTTTGTTATTCTTATATTCTTATTCTTATTCAAGCTCAGCAACATCTCTGCGTAACTCTTTGATGTCCGTTATTGAAGTGTTACATTTTACTTTCAGCACGTTGACGTCTGCCTTCACTTCATTAACAATAGTTTTTAAACTACGTTCAACATTATCGAACTTTTCCGAAAAGTCACCAACCTTTTCATCAACTCCTAAAATCAGTGTTTTCAGATCTTGAAATTCACCTGACGAAGCCATATTACATGTATAAAATGTTCTGTATACATATACTCTTCAATGTTTATTGAAACAAATGAAACTATAAATGTTAATTATACTATCATGTGTGTGAAACTACATGTCTATACAGTAAACAAAATATGTGAGATAACATACTTCATTGTGGATCAGCTGCTCGAATCAAAATACACAGGTTTTATAGGTAAAATGCGTTTTCACTACATCACCGCTTTCAAGACAGCTTCAAATAGTTATATATTTCTATTATTCATGTGATCTTATTCTCTGTAAATCATAGTTATTGTAGAATATCTCATATTTTCATGGGTGCAGCCATTACAGTGGCGACAACTTCTACAATCTAAATTCTAGTGATGATCCAAATACCAATTTTATGGTCTTTGGCTTGATCCGATCGGGGCTCGAACCCATGATCTACTGCACTCGAGACGAGCACGCTAGTTATTTTTAGTAGTTACGTATACCGTGATGTACAACATTAAAATCTGATTCAACCCACCATTTCTTTAGAAATGCCTGTACCAAGTCAGGGTCATTACGGTTTTCACAGTTTTCGGTTGTTGACTGATTTGTCTGTTTATATAATTATGAGTTTTGACTTTCCCTTTGTAAGATTGTTCGGAGTTCGGTAATTTTGTTATTACCTTTATTTATATACGATATATGGTTTTTAAATGATCATTGGATTGCATAGCAATCACGTGATTTTCATAACGAATTTATACAGTAATTTCAGTAAAAAGGTGTAGGTATCTATTGCACTTCATCATAGCATCCAAACAACATAAGACCCAAGGTAAGGAAGTTAGTATTAGTTATGAATTTACAATTTTATTTGAGATTCTTGTACATAATGGCTTGTATAAATGATTACATGTATATTACTTTAAGAATGTTGTCGCTGAGCTGCACGAGAATATAATGCAAATTATATGTATGATTTTCTATGATAAATCTATCATGGTGTATTGTGCATTTAATGTCTTTCAGCTTTCATAATTTACGTCTACGTATAGTATTTAATCATCTACTTAAAACACCCTACGCATATTATTTAATCATCTACTTAAAACAGCCTACGCATATTATTTACAGGTTCAAGAATTCTGTGAAATTGATCAACAAACATAATGAGTTACAAATTTCCAAGTGATGCCGTCTTTAAATCTAGAAGTTTTCAGAACAAATAGTTTCTATATTACAACATGTTTTTTCAACTTAGTATTGTCTTCTCCATTTTATGTTTGTTCTGTGTATTGGAATATATTTATACTTATCGTGCGAGATGTGTATACTAACTGTTTGTATCAATATTGTCACAAAAAAAGGAAAAAACAAAAATCAAAAATCAAAATGATTAAGAAAAAAAACCCAAAGCAAAAACAAAAACAAACAAACAAACAAACAAATATTATCAAGTCTAGAAACTTCATTAAGCTATTTTTAATGCAATTTACAATGTATCTATTTAAAGATGAAAATTGCTATTTTTGCCGTTTTGATGGTCGTCGTGTTGACGCTTGTTGAAAGTAAACCCCTCCAAAAAGACCACGGTTTTATTCAAACAAGACCGGAAATGGACGCTGTAGATGAGTTGAGACAGAAAAGAGGTTTAAATTACAAATTGTCAAGGGCCACAGTACATGCAAGAAGCGTGGCAAGAAATGCACATACCTTGAAGAACGTCAACGAAAGAATGTTTGCTGAAACAGAAGATGCTGGTAAATGATTAAAAAATCATTGTAATCGTCACATTCATGTAGTTTAACATGGGCGTTTCTTACCCTCTTATTAGTATGCAAAGGCTTAAATCTGTTCTCTTACTACAAAAATGAAACCTACCTGAATCGAACCTCCTGGGGACCAGATTCTGCATTCGGAATAGACGATGTTCGGTTTATACAGGTTGGTATAATTGAGAGTTCTGACATTGGGATTTGTAAAGTTCGTTTTATACAGGGTTCGGTATAGATAGGTTTCACTGTAGTTTGCAATAGGCTTAAATGACAATTTATTTTAATTAGATTTATGATGTATCTATTTTGTCGATATACAAACATCTAATAACATCCTGTATGAGGTCACTGTAGTTAACCTGTAACTCATATTTAACCGTCCAATCATATTTATGATAATCAAATTATAATGATCAATTAGAAAACAGCTCCCATATTATGTTCGGTTTAGCTATGAAAAAAACAAAGTGACTACCACCAGAAAAATGAAATCCACATTTTCAGTTTGAACAGATTACAACATAAATTTCCTAAATAATGTAATTATTAAATTTTCCACACTATGATAGTAATATACCAACCGCTCCTGCGTATGGAGTTTATTTTTCACAGATTATTTACAATGTCAACGTCTTGTGAGTAATAAACTGTGAAGCCAATGATTTTTTAAAGAACCGGAAGATACCAACACATTGTTGGAAAAGTATTCTATCACTTGCGTACAGATGGACGATAAAAGATGGTATTGGGTTAGGGTTATGATGTTGAACGGCACTATCAACAATATTTTAGCTATATCGTGGCTATCAGTTTTATTGGTGTTGAAATCCGTGGCTGACTATCTTTTCCTTTTTATGTGGTATGATGGCATTGTACCCATCTTATATTTAAATGATGGTAGCGATTATCGGCTCTCTCCAGTAGAACTAATATTATGCATGTTACAAATTCTGTGACACGAAGATAAAATATATGTTAAGAATAATGATCAAGATAAAAGCAGTCTTTTTAATACCAAATAGTTCGCCTAGTTGTGAGTTGGTATTTTACTAGCTTGAGGAAAACACCTTTAACCACTAGGGAGGCTTAAACTAGGTTAACCCCATCAATCTTAACGTTTTCAGAATATTTACATTTTCTATATAATAATCCTTGGAAACAGCGAAATAGTATTTAAAAATAAAATATTTTATTTGTTTTATATAAATCAATACTTGCTCTATGATTTCTACTCTAGATTCCTTTCCAAATCAACCAAATTTCCATAGTGTTAGATTCACATCTTTCATGTTGGTATTTATTTAAAATATTAATATTATGAAAAGAAAGTGTAAACAGTGATGGTCAACAATTGCACCATTATCATCAAAAGGAACAATCACCTCTCACCGACAAACACACGCGCACACACAAGTTGTAATTCCATGTACATGTCTTATAAGTTGCAGATTCGTAACTTTTCATTATATCTTATTAACTTTTTCATATTTTAGGTAAGCCTTGGCATGGATGATAGGATATAGAACCACATATAGATTGCAGGACAAAGAACAACCGCCAAACATCATTACTTGGTGATGCACTTAAATTGATCTGACATTATTTCATAATCCAGTCATACATAGCTTATTAAATCTACATTTTTCTAATTTAAAACTATATTTTTCTAATTTAAAACTATAATTTTCTAATTTAAAACTATATTTTTTCTTATTTAGATATATATTTTTCTAATATATATTTTTGGTATGTACTTCATATAGACCATTTCCACATTTTGGACTTCTCGAATTATACATATGACAGGGGTTATTTTCCCTTAATGCTAAAAAAATAACCTCGTTTTAAGCAAGTTTTAAATATCCACAAAATAGGAGAACATTATATTGAAAGTCATTACTCTTGCTAGATCGGTTACCATTTTGTTCATCGTAACACACATATACCAGTGTATTCTATACATAACACACATATACCTGTGTACTCTATATACAAAGCAGACATATACCAGTGTACTCTATGCATAACAGATATATACCAGTGTACTCTATACATAACAGACATATACCTGTGTAATCTATACATAACAGACACATACCAGTGTACTCTATACATAACAGACATTTACCTGTGTACTCTATGCATAACAGACATATACCTGTGTAATCTATACAAAACAGAAATATACCAGTGTAATCTATACATAACAGACATATACCTGTGTACTCTATACATAACAGACATTTACCTGTGTACTCTATGCATAACTGACATATACCTGTGTACTCTATGCATAACAGACATATACCTGTGTACTCTATACATAGCACACATATACCAGTGTACAATATACATAACAGATATATACCAGTGTACTCAAAACATAACAGACATATACCAGTGTACTCTATACATAACAGACATATACCTGTGTACTCTATGAATAACTGACATATACCTGTGTACTCTATGCATAACAGACATATACCTGTGTACTCTATACATAGCGGACATATACCAGTGTACTATATACATAACAGACAGATACCAGTGTACTCAAAACATAACAGACATATACCAGTGTAATCTATACATAACAGACATATGCCTGTGTACTCTATGCATAACTGACATATACCTGTGTACTCTATGCATAACAGAGTTATACCTGTGTACTCTATACATAACAGACATATACAAGTGTACTCAAAACAAAACAGACATATACCAGTGTACTCTATAAATAACAGACATATACCTGTGTACTCTGTGAATAACAGACATATAGCTGTGTACTCTATGCATAACATACATATACATGTGTACTCTCTACATAGCACACATATACCTGTGTACTTTATATATAACACCCCTATACCTGTGTACTCTACATAACAGACATATACCTGTGTACTCTATACATAACAGACATATACCTGTGTACTCTATATACAAAACAGACATATACCAGTGTACTATATACATAACAGCCATATACCTGTGTACTCTATGCATAACACACATATACATGTGTACTCTATTCATAACAGACATATACCTGTGTACTATATGCATAACAGACATATACCAGTGTACTATATACATAACAGACATATACCAGTGTACTCTATACAAAACACACATATACCAGTGTACTCTATACATAACAGACATATACCTGTGTACTCTATACATAACAGACATATACCAGTGTACTATATGCATAACAGACATATACCAGTGTACTCTATACATAACAGACATATACCAGTGTCCTCTATACAAAACGAACATATACCTGTGTTCTCTATACATAACAGACATATACCAGTGTACTCTATTCATAACAGCCATATACCAGTGTACTCTATACATAACACACATATACCAGTGTACTCTATACATAACAGACATATACCTGTGTACTCTATATACAAAACAGACATATACCAGTGTACTCTATTCATAACAGACATATACCAGTGTACTCTATACATAACAGACATATACCTGTGTAATCTATACAAAACAGAAATATACCAGTGTAATCTATACATAACAGACATATACCTGTGTAATCTATACAAAGCAGACATATACCAGTGTACTCTATTCATAACAGACATATACCAGTGTACTCTATACATAACAGACATATACCTGTGTAATCTATACAAAACAGAAATATACCAGTGTAATCTATACATAACAGACATATACCAGTGTACTCTATACATAACAGACATTTACCTGTGTACTCTATGCATAACTGACATATACCTATGTACTCTATGCATAACAGACATATACCTGTGTACTCTATACATAGCACACATATACCAGTGTACTATATACATAACAGACATATGCCAGTGTACTCAAAACATAACAGACATATACCAGTGTACTCTATACATAACAGACATATACCTGTGTACTCTATGAATAACTGACATATACCTGTGTACTCTATGCATAACAGACATATACCTGTGTACTCTATACATAACACACATATACCAGTGTACTATATACATAACAGACATATACCTGTGTACTCTATGCAAAACATACCTATACCAGTGTACTCTATACATAACAGACATATACCAGTGTACTCTATACATAACACACATATACCAGTGTACTCTATACATAACCAACATATACCTGTGTACTCTATACAAAACGAACATTTACCTGTGTACTTTATACATAATAAACATATACCAGGGTACTCTATGCATAGCACAAATATACGAGTGTACTCTATACATAACAGACATATACCTGTGTACTCTATATACAAAACAGACATATACCAGTGTACTCTATACATAACAGACATATACCAGTGTACTCTATACATAACACACATATACCTGTGTACTCTATACAAAACAGAAATATACCAGTGTACTCTATACATAACAGACATATACCTGTGTACTCTATACATAGCTGACATATACCTGTGTACTCTATACATAACAGACATATATCAGTGTACTCTATGCATAACAGACATATACCAGTGTACTATATGCATAACAAACATATACATGTGTACTCTATACATAACAGACATATACCTGTGTACTCTATACATAACACACATATACCAGTGTACTCTATGCATAACACACATATACCAGTGTACAATATACATAACAGATATATACCAGTGTACTCAAAACATAACAGACATATACCAGTGTACTCTATACATAACAGACATATACCTGTGTACTCTATGAATAACTGACATATACCTGTGTACTCTATGCATAACAGACATATACCTGTGTACTCTATACATAGCAGACATATACCAGTGTACTATATACATAACAGACAGATACCAGTGTACTCAAAACATAACAGACATATACCAGTGTAATCTATACATAACAGACATATGCCTGTGTACTCTATGCATAACTGACATATACCTGTGTACTCTATGCATAACAGAGTTATACCTGTGTACTCTATACATAACAGACATATACAAGTGTACTCAAAACAAAACAGACATATACTAGTGTACTCTATAAATAACAGACATATACCTGTGTACTCTGTGAATAACAGACATACACCTGTGTACTCTATGCATAACATACATATACATGTGTACTCTCTACATAGCACACATATACCTGTGTACTTTATATATAACACCCCTATACCTGTGTACTCTACATAACAGACATATACCTGTGTACTCTATACATAACAGACATATACCTGTGTACTCTATACATAGCACACATATACCAGTGTACTATATACATAACAGACATATGCCAGTGTACTCAAAACATAACAGACATATACCAGTGTACTCTATACATAACAGACATATACCTCTGTACTCTATGAATAACTGACATATACCTGTGTACTCTATGCATAACAGACATATACCTGTGTACTCTATACATAACACACATATACCAGTGTACTATATACATAACAGACATATACCTGTGTACTCTATGCAAAACAGACATATACCAGTGTACTCTATACATAACAGACATATACCAGTATACTCTATACATAACAGACATATACCAGTGTATTCTATGCATAACAGACATATACCAGAGTACTCTATACATAACAGACATACCTGTGTACTCTATGCATAACATACCTATACCAGTGTACTCTATACATAACAGACATATACCAGTGTACTCTATACATAACACACCTATACCAGTGTACTCTATGCATAACATACATATACCTGTGTACTCTATACAAAACGAACATATACCTGTGTACTTTATACATAATAGACATATACCAGTGTACTCTATGCATAGCACAAATATACGAGTGTACTCTATACATAACAGACATATACCTGTGTACTCTATATACAAAACAGACATATACCAGTGTACTCTATACATAACAGACATATACCAGTGTACTCTATACATAACAGACATATACCTGTGTACTCTATGCAAAACAGAAATATACCAGTGTACTCTATACATAACAGACATATACCTGTGTACTCTATATACAAAACAGACATATACCAGTGTACTCTATTCATAACAGACATATACCAGTGTACTCTATACATAACAGACATATACCTGTGTAATCTATACAAAACAGAAATATACCAGTGTAATCTATACATAACAGACATATACCTGTGTAATCTATACAAAACAGACATATACCAGTGTACTCTATTCATAACAGACATATACCAGTGTACTCTATACATAACAGACATATACCTGTGTAATCTATACAAAACAGAAATATACCAGTGTAATCTATACATAACAGACATATACCAGTGTACTCTATACATAACAGACATTTACCTGTGTACTCTATGCATAACTGACATATACCTATGTACTCTATGCATAACAGACATATACCTGTGTACTCTATACATAGCACACATATACCAGTGTACTATATACATAACAGACATATGCCAGTGTACTCAAAACATAACAGACATATACCAGTGTACTCTATACATAACAGACATATACCTGTGTACTCTATGAATAACTGACATATACCTGTGTACTCTATGCATAACAGACATATACCTGTGTACTCTATACATAACACACATATACCAGTGTACTATATACATAACAGACATATACCTGTGTACTCTATGCAAAACAGACATATACCAGTGTACTCTATACATAACAGACATATACCAGTATACTCTATACATAACAGACATATACCAGTGTATTCTATGCATAACAGACATATACCAGAGTACTCTATACATAACAGACATACCTGTGTACTCTATGCATAACATACCTATACCAGTGTACTCTATACATAACAGACATATACCAGTGTACTCTATACATAACACACATATACCAGTGTACTCTATACATAACCAACATATACCTGTGTACTCTATGCAAAACGAACATTTACCTGTGTACTTTATACATAATAAACATATACCAGGGTACTCTATGCATAGCACAAATATACGAGTGTACTCTATACATACCAGACATATACCTGTGTACTCTATATACAAAACAGACATATACCAGTGTACTCTATACATAACAGACATATACCAGTGTACTCTATACATAACAGACATATACCTGTGTACTCTATACAAAACAGAAATATACCAGTGTACTCTATACATAACAGACATATACCTGTGTACTCTATACATAGCTGACATATACCTGTGTACTCTATACATAACAGACATATATCAGTGTACTCTATGCATAACAGACATATACCAGTGTACTATATGCATAACAAACATATACATGTGTACTCTATACATAACAGACATATACCTGTGTACTCTATACATAGCAAACATATACCAGTGTACTCTATGCATAACAAACATATACCTGTGTACTCTATACATAGCACACATATACCAGTGTACAATATACATAACAGATATATACCAGTGTACTCAAAACATAACAGACATATACCAGTGTACTCTATACATAACAGACATATACCTGTGTACTCTATGAATAACTGACATATACCTGTGTACTCTATGCATAACAGACATATACCTGTGTACTCTATACATAGCAGACATATACCAGTGTACTATATACATAACAGACAGATACCAGTGTACTCAAAACATAACAGACATATACCAGTGTAATCTATACATAACAGACATATGCCTGTGTACTCTATGCATAACTGACATATACCTGTGTACTCTATGCATAACAGAGTTATACCTGTGTACTCTATACATAACAGACATATACAAGTGTACTCAAAACAAAACAGACATATACTAGTGTACTCTATAAATAACAGACATATACCTGTGTACTCTATGCATAACATACATATACATGTGTACTCTCTACATAGCACACATATACCTGTGTACTTTATATATAACACCCCTATACCTGTGTACTCTACATAACAGACATATACCTGTGTACTCTATACATAACAGACATATACCTGTGTACTCTATACATAACAGACATATACCTGTGTGCTCTATGCATAACAGACATATACAAGTGTACTATATTCATAACAGACATATACCAGTGTACTATATACATAACAGACATATACCAGTGTACTCTATACATAGCACACATATACTTTTGCTCTCTATACATAACAGACATATACATGTGTACTCTATACATAACAGGCATATACCTGTGTACTCTATACATAACAGACCTATACCTGTGTACTCTATACATAACAGACATATACAAGTGTACTATATTCATAACAGACATATACCAGTGTACTATATACATAACAGACATATACCAGTGTACTCTATACATAACAGACATATACCTGTGTACTCTATACATAACAGACATATACCTGTGTACTCTATATACAAAACAGACATATACCAGTGTACTATATACATAACAGACATATACCTGTGTACTCTATGCATAACACACATATACATGTGTACGCTATTCATAACAGACATATACCTGTGTACTATATGCATAACAGACATATACCAGTGTACTATATACATAACAGACATATACCAGTGTACTCTATACAAAACACACATATACCAGTGTACTCTATACATAACAGACATATACCTGTGTACTCTATACATAACAGACATATACCAGTGTACTATATGCATAACAGACATATACCAGTGTACTCTATATATAACAGACATATACCAGTGTCCTCTATACAAAACGAACATATACCTGTGTTCTCTATACATAACAGACATATACCAGTGTACTCTATTCATAACAGCCATATACCAGTGTACTCTATACATAACACACATATACCAGTGTACTCTATACATAACAGACATATACCTGTGTATTCTATATACAAAACAGACATATACCAGTGTACTCTATTCATAACAGACATATACCAGTGTACTCTATACATAACAGACATATACCTGTGTAATCTATACAAAACAGAAATATACCAGTGTAATCTATACATAACAGACATATACCTGTGTAATCTATACAAAACAGACATATACCAGTGTACTCTATTCATAACAGACATATACCAGTGTACTCTATACATAACAGACATATACCTGTGTAATCTATACCAAACAGAAATATACCAGTGTAATCTATACATAACAGACATATACCAGTGTACTCTATACATAACAGACATTTATCTGTGTACTCTATGCATAACTGACATATACCTATGTACTCTCTGCATAACAGACATATACCTGTGTACTCTATACATAGCACACATATACCAGTGTACTATATACATAACAGACATATGCCAGTGTACTCAAAACATAACAGACATATACCAGTGTACTCTATACATAACAGACATATACCTGTGTACTCTATGAATAACTGACATATACCTGTGTACTCTATGCATAATAGACATATACCTGTGTACTCTATACATAACACACATATACCAGTGTACTATATACATAACAGACATATACCTGTGTACTCTATGCAAAACAGACATATACCAGTGTACTCTATACATAACAGACATATACCAGTATACTCTATACATAACAGACATATACCAGTGTATTCTATGCATAACAGACATATACCAGAGTACTCTATACATAACAGACATACCTGTGTACTCTATGCATAACATACCTATACCAGTGTACTCTATACATAACAGACATATACCAGTGTACTCTATACATAACACACATATACCAGTGTACTCTATGCATAACATACATATACCTCTGTACTCTATACAAAACGAACATATACCTGTGTACTTTATACATAATAGACATATACCAGTGTACTCTATGCATAGCACAAATATACGAGTGTACTCTATACATAACAGACATATACCTGTGTACTCTATATACAAAACAGACATATACCAGTGTACTCTATACATAACAGACATATACCTGTGTACTCTATACAAAACAGAAATATACCAGTGTACTCTATACATAACAGACATATACCTGTGTACTCTATACATAGCTGACATATACCTGTGTACTCTATACATAACAGACATATATCAGTGTACTCTATGCATAACAGACATATACCAGTGTACTATATGCATAACAAACATATACATGTGTACTCTATACATAACAGACATATACCTGTGTACTCTATACATAACAAACATATACCAGTGTACTCTATGCATAACAAACATATACCTGTGTACTCTATACATAACAGACATATACCTGTGTACTCTATACATAACAGACATATATCTGTGTACTCTATATAGAACAAACATATACCTGTGTACTATATGCAAAACAGACATATACCAGTGTACTCTATACATAACAGACATATACCTGTGTACTCTATGTACAAAGCAGTCTTATACCAGTGTACTATATACATAACAGACATATACCAGTGTATTCTATGCATAACAGACATATACCAGAGTACTCTATACATAACAGACATACCTGTGTACTCTATGCATAACATACCTTTACCAGTGTACTCTATACATAACAGACATATACCAGTGTACTCTATACATAACACACATTTACCAGTGTACTCTATACATAACATACATATACCTGTGTACTCTATACAAAACGAACATATACCTGTGTACTTTATACATAATAGACATATACCAGTGTACTCTATGCATAGCACAAATATACGAGTGTACTCTATACATAACAGACATATACCTGTGTACTCTATATACAAAACAGACATATACCTGTGTAATCTATACAAAACAGAAATATACCAGTGTAATCTATACATAACAGACATATACCTGTGTACTCTATACATAACAGACATTTACCTGTATACTCTATGCATAACTGACATATACCTGTGTACTCTATGCATAACAGACATATACCTGTGTTCTCTATACATAGCACACATATACCAGTGTACAATATACATAACAGATATATACCAGTGTACTCAAAACATAACAGACATATACCAGTGTACTCTATGCATAACAGACATATACCTGTGTACTCTATGAATAACTGACATATACCTGTGTACTCTATGCATAACAGACATATACCTGTGTACTCTATACATAGCAGACATATACCAGTGTACTATATACATAACAGACAGATACCAGTGTACTCAAAACATAACAGACATATACCAGTGTAATATATACATAACAGACCTATGCCTGTGTACTCTATGCATAACAGAGTTATACCTGTGTACTCTATACATAACAGACATATACAAGTGTACTCAAAACAAAACAGACATATACCAGTGTACTCTATAAATAACAGACATATACCTGTGTACTCTGTGAATAACAGACATATACCTGTGTACTCTATGCATAACATACATATACATGTGTACTCTCTACATAGCACACATATACCTGTGTACTTTATATATAACACCCCTATACCTGTGTACTCTACATAACAGACATATACCTGTGTACTCTATACATAACAGACATATACCTGTGTACTCTATACATAACAGACATATACCTGTGTACTCTATACATAACAGACATATACAAGTGTACTATATTCATAACAGACATATACCAGTGTACTATATACATAACAGACATATACTAGTGTACTCTATACATAACACACATATACTTTTGCTCTCTATACATAACAGACATATACATGTGTACTCTATGCATAACAGACATATACCAGTGTACTATATGCATAACAAACATATACATGTGTACTCTATACATAACAGACATATACCTGTGTACTCTATACATAACAGACATATATCTGTGTACTCTATATAAAACAAACATATACCTGTGTACTATATGCAAAACAGACATATACCAGTGTACTCTATACATAACAGACATATACCTGTGTACTCTATGTACAAAGCAGACATATACCAGTGTACTCTATGCATAACAGACATATACCAGTGTATTCTATGCATAACAGACATATACCAGAGTACTCTATACATAACAGACATACCTGTGTACTCTATGCATAACATACCTATACCAGTGTACTCTATACATAACAGACATATACCAGTGTACTCTATACATAACACACATATACCAGTGTACTCTATACATAACATACATATACCTGTGTACTCTATACAAAACGAACATATACCTGTGTACTTTATACATAATAGACATATACCAGTGTACTCTATGCATAGCACAAATATACGAGTGTACTCTATACATAACAGACATATACCTGTGTACTCTATATACAAAACAGACATATACCTGTGTAATCTATACAAAACAGAAATATACCAGTGTAATCTATACATAACAGACATATACCTGTGTACTCTATACATAACAGACATTTACCTGTGTACTCTATGCATAACTGACATATACCTGTGTACTCTATGCATAACAGACATATACCTGTGTACTCTATACATAGCAAACATATACCAGTGTACAATATACATAACAGATATATACCAGTGTACTCAAAACATAACAGACATATACCAGTGTACTCTATACATAACAGACATATACCTGTGTACTCTATGAATAACTGACATATACCTGTGTACTCTATGCATAACAGACATATACCTGTGTACTCTATACATAGCAGACATATACCAGTGTACTATATACATAACAGACAGATACCAGTGTACTCAAAACATAACAGACATATACCTGTGTAATATATACATAACAGACATATGCCTGTGTACCCTATGCATAACTGACATATACCTGTGTACTCTATGCATAACAGAGTTATACCTGTGTACTCTATACATAACAGACATATACAAGTGTACTCAAAACAAAACAGACATATACCAGTGTACTCTATAAATAACAGACATATACCTGTGTACTCTGTGAATAACAGACATATACCTGTGTACTCTATGCAAAACATACATATACATGTGTACTCTCTACATAGCACACATATACCTGTGTACTTTATATATAACACCCCTATACCTGTGTACTCTACATAACAGACATATACCTGTGTACTCTATACATAACAGACATATACCTGTGTACTCTATACATAACAGACATATACCTGTGTACTCTATACATAACAGACATATACAAGTGTACTATATTCATAACAGACATATACCAGTGTACTCTATACATAACAGACATATACCTGTGTACTCTATATACAAAACAGACATATACCAGTGTACTATATACATAACAGACATATACCAGTGTCCTCTATACAAAACGAACATATACCTGTGTTCTCTATACATAACAGACATATACCAGTGTACTCTATTCATAACAGCCATATACCAGTGTACTCTATACATAACACACATATACCAGTGTACTCTATACATAACAGACATATACCTGTGTACTCTATATACAAAACAGACATATACCAGTGTACTCTATTCATAACAGACATATACCAGTGTACTCTATACATAACAGACATATACCTGTGTAATCTATACAAAACAGAAATATACCAGTGTAATCTATACATAACTGACATATACCTGTGTAATATATACAAAACAGACTTATACCAGTGTACTCTATTCATAACAGACATATACCAGTGTACTCTATACATAACAGACATATACCTGTGTAATCTATACAAAACAGAAATATACCAGTGTAATCTATACATAACAGACATATACCAGTGTACTCTATACATAACAGACATTTACCTGTGTACTCTATGCATAACTGACATATACCTATGTACCCTATGCATAACAGACATATACCTGTGTACTCTATACATAGCACACATATACCAGTGTACAATATACATAACAGACATATGCCAGTGTACTCAAAACATAACAGACATATACCAGTGTACTCTATACATAACAGACATATACCTGTGTACTCTATGAATAACTGACATATACCTGTGTACTCTATGCATAACAGACATATACCTGTGTACTCTATACATAACACACATATACCAGTGTACTATATACATAACAGACATATACCTGTGTACTCTATGCAAAACAGACATATACCAGTGTACTCTATACATAACAGACATATACCAGTATACTCTATACATAACAGACATATACCAGTGTATTCTATGCATAACAGACATATACCAGAGTACTCTATACATAACAGACATACCTGTGTACTCTATGCATAACATACCTATACCAGTGTACTCTATACATAACAGACATATACCAGTGTACTCTATACATAACACACATATACCAGTGTACTCTATACATAACATACATATACCTGTGTACTCTATACAAAACGAACATATACCTGTGTACTTTATACATAATAGACATATACCAGTGTACTCTATGCATAGCACAAATATACGAGTGTACTCTATACATAACAGACATATACCTGTGTACTCTATATACAAAACAGACATATACCAGTGTACTCTATACATAACAGACATATACCAGTGTACTCTATACATAACAGACATATACATGTGTACTCTATACATAGCTGACATATACCTGTGTACTCTATACATAACAGACATATATCAGTGTACTCTATGCATAACAGACATATACCAGTGTACTATATGCATAACAAACATATACATGTGTACTCTATACATAACAGACATATACCTGTGTACTCTATACATAACAAACATAAACCAGTGTACTCTATGCATAACAAACATATACCTGTGTACTCTATACATAGCACACATATACCAGTGTACAATATACATAACAGATATATACCAGTGTACTCAAAACATAACAGACATATACCAGTGTACTCTATACATAACAGACATATACCTGTGTACTCTATGAATAACTGACATATACCTGTGTACTCTATGCATAACAGACATATACCTGTGTACTCTATACATAGCAGACATATACCAGTGTACTATATACATAACAGACAGATACCAGTGTACTCAAAACATAACAGACATATACCAGTGTAATCTATACATAACAGACATATGCCTGTGTACTCTATGCATAACTGACATATACCTGTGTACTCTATGCATAACAGAGTTATACCTGTGTACTCTATACATAACAGACATATACAAGTGTACTCAAAACAAAACAGACATATACCAGTGTACTCTATAAATAACAGACATATACCTGTGTACTCTGTGAATAACAGACATATACCTGTGTACTCTATGCAAAACATACATATACATGTGTACTCTCTACATAGCACACATATACCTGTGTACTTTATATATAACACCCCTATACCTGTGTACTCTACATAACAGACATATACCTGTGTACTCTATACATAACAGACATATACCTGTGTACTCTATACATAACAGACATATACCTGTGTACTCTATACATAACAGACATATACAAGTGTACTATATTCATAACAGACATATACCAGTGTACTATATACATAATAGACATATACTAGTGTACTCTATACATAACACACATATACTTTTGCTCTCTATACATAACAGACATATACATGTGTACTCTATACATAACAGGCATATACCTGTGTACTCTATACATAACAGACCTATACCTGTGTACTCTATACATAACAGACATATACAAGTGTACTATATTCATAACAGACATATACCAGTGTACTATATACATAACAGACATATACCAGTGTACTCTATACATAACACACATATACCAGTGTACTCTATACATAACAGACATATACCTGTGTACTCTATACATAACAGACATATACCTGTGTACTCTATATACAAAACAGACATATACCAGTGTACTATATACATAACAGACATATACCAGTGTCCTCTATACAAAACGAACATATACCTGTGTTCTCTATACATAACAGACATATACCAGTGTACTCTATTCATAACAGCCATATACCAGTGTACTCTATACATAACACACATATACCAGTGTACTCTATACATAACAGACATATACCTGTGTACTCTATATACAAAACAGACATATACCAGTGTACTCTATTCATAACAGACATATACCAGTGTACTCTATACATAACAGACATATACCTGTGTAATCTATGCAAAACAAAAATATACCAGTGTAATCTATACATAACTGACATATACCTGTGTAATCTATACAAAACAGACATATACCAGTGTACTCTATTCATAACAGACATATACCAGTGTACTCTATACATAACAGACATATACCTGTGTAATCTATACAAAACAGAAATATACCAGTGTAATCTATACATAACAGACATATACCAGTGTACTCTATACATAACAGACATTTTCCTGTGTACTCTATGCATAACTGACATATACCTATGTACCCTATGCATAACAGACATATACCTGTGTACTCTATACATAGCACACATATACCAGTGTACTATATACATAACAGACATATGCCAGGGTACTCAAAACATAACAGACATATACCAGTGTACTCTATACATAACAGACATATACCTGTGTACTCTATGAATAACTGACATATACCTGTGTACTCTATGCATAACAGACATATACCTGTGTACTCTATACATAACACACATATACCAGTGTACTATATACATAACAGACATATACCTGTGTACTCTATGCAAAACAGACATATACCAGTGTACTCTATACATAACAGACATATACCAGTATACTCTATACATAACAGACATATACCAGTGTATTCTATGCATAACAGACATATACCAGAGTACTCTATACATAACAGACATACCTGTGTACTCTATGCATAACATACCTATACCAGTGTACTCTATACATAACAGACATATACCAGTGTACTCTATACATAACACACATATACCAGTGTACTCTATACATAACATACATATACCTGTGTACTCTATACAAAACGAACATATACCTGTGTACTTTATACATAATAGACATATACCAGTGTACTCTATGCATAGCACAAATATACGAGTGTACTCTATACATAACAGACATATACCTGTGTACTCTATATACAAAACAGACATATACCAGTGTACTCTATACATAACAGACATATACCAGTGTACTCTATACATAACAGACATATACCTGTGTACTCTATACATAGCTGACATATACCTGTGTACTCTATACATAACAGACATATATCAGTGTACTCTATGCATAACAGACATATACCAGTGTACTATATGCATAACAAACATATACATGTGTACTCTATGCATAACAGACATATACCTGTGTACTCTATACATAACAAACATAAACCAGTGTACTCTATGCATAACAAACATATACCTGTGTACTCTATACATAGCACACATATACCAGTGTACAATATACATAACAGATATATACCAGTGTACTCAAAACATAACAGACATATACCAGTGTACTCTATACATAACAGACATATACCTGTGTACTCTATGAATAACTGACATATACCTGTGTACTCTATGCATAACAGACATATACCTGTGTACTCTATACATAGCAGACATATACCAGTGTACTATATACATAACAGACAGATACCAGTGTACTCAAAACATAACAGACATATACCAGTGTAATCTATACATAACAGACATATGCCTGTGTACTCTATGCATAACTGACATATACCTGTGTACTCTATGCATAACAGAGTTATACCTGTGTACTCTATACATAACAGACATATACAAGTGTACTCAAAACAAAACAGACATATACCAGTGTACTCTATAAATAACAGACATATACCTGTGTACTCTGTGAATAACAGACATATACCTGTGTACTCTATGCATAACATACATATACATGTGTACTCTCTACATAGCACACATATACCTGTGTACTTTATATATAACACCCCTATACCTGTGTACTCTACATAACAGACATATACCTGTGTACTCTATACATAACAGACATATACCTGTGTACTCTATACATAACACACATATACCTGTGTACTCTATTCATAACAGACATATACCTGTGTACTATATGCATAACAGACATATACCAGTGTACTATATACATAACAGACATATACCAGTGTACTCTATACAAAACACACATATACCAGTGTACTCTATACATAACAGACATATACCTGTGTACTCTATACATAACAGACATATACCAGTGTACTATATGCATAACAGACATATACCAGTGTACTCTATACATAACACACATATACTTTTGCTCTCTATACATAACAGACATATACATGTGTACTCTATACATAACAGGCATATACCTGTGTACTCTATACATAACAGACCTATACCTGTGTACTCTATACATAACAGACATATACAAGTGTACTATATTCATAACAGACATATACCAGTGTACTATATACATAACAGACATATACCAGTGTACTCTATACATAACACACATATACCAGTGTACTCTATACATAACAGACATATACCTGTGTACTCTATACATAACAGACATATACCTGTGTACTCTATATACAAAACAGACATATACCAGTGTACTATATACATAACAGACATATACCAGTGTACTCTATACATAACACACATATACCAGTGTACTCTATACATAACAGACATATACCTGTGTACTCTATTCATAACAGACATATACCTGTGTACTATATGCATAACAGACATATACCAGTGTACTATATACATAACAGACATATACCAGTGTACTCTATACAAAACACACATATACCAGTGTACTCTATACATAACAGACATATACCTGTGTACTCTATACATAACAGACATATACCAGTGTACTATATGCATAACAGACATATACCAGTGTACTCTATACATAACAGACATATACCAGTGTCCTCTATACAAAACGAACATATACCTGTGTTCTCTATACAAAACAGACATATACCAGTGTACTCTATACATAACAGACATATACCAGTGTACTCTATACATAACAGACATATACCTGTGTACTCTATACAAAACAGAAATATACCAGTGTACTCTATGCATAACAGACATATACCTGTGTACTCTATACATAGCTGACATATACCTGTGTACTCTATACATAACAGACATATATCAGTGTACTCTATGCATAACAGACATATACCAGTGTACTATATGCATAACAAACATATACATGTGTACTCTATACATAACAGACATATACCTGTGTACTCTATACATAACAAACATATACCAGTGTACTCTATGCATAACAAACATATACCTGTGTACTCTATACATAACAGACATATACCTGTGTACTCTATACATAACAGACATATATCTGTGTACTCTATACAAAACAAACATATACCTGTGTACTATATGCAAAACAGACATATACCAGTGTACTCTATACATAACAGACATATACCTGTGTACTCTATGTACAAAGCAGACATATACCAGTGTACTCTATACATAACAGACATATACCAGTGTATTCTATGCATAACAGACATATACCAGAGTAATCTATACATAACAGACATACCTGTGTACTCTATGCATAACATACCTATACCAGTGTACTCTATACATAACAGACATATACCAGTGTATTCTATGCATAACAGACATATACCAGAGTACTCTATACATAACAGACATACCTGTGTACTCTATGCATAACATACCTATACCAGTGTACTCTATACATAACAGACATATACCAGTGTACTCTATACATAACACACATATACCAGTGTACTCTATACATAACATACATATACCTGTGTACTCTATACAAAACGAACATATACCTGTGTACTCTATACATAACAGACATATACCTGTGTACTCTATACATAACAAACATAAACCAGTGTACTCTATGCATAACAAACATATACCTGTGTACTCTATACATAGCACACATATACCAGTGTACAATATACATAACAGATATATACCAGTGTACTCAAAACATAACAGACATATACCTGTGTACTCTATACATAACAGACATATACCTGTGTACTCTATGAATAACTGACATATACCTGTGTACTCTATGCATAACAGACATATACCTGTGTACTCTATACATAGCAGACATATACCAGTGTACTATATACATAACAGACAGATACCAGTGTACTCAAAACATAACAGACATATACCAGTGTAATCTATACATAACAGACATATGCCTGTGTACTCTATGCATAACTGACATATACCTGTGTACTCTATGCATAACAGAGTTATACCTGTGTACTCTATACATAACAGACATATACAAGTGTACTCAAAACAAAACAGACATATACCAGTGTACTCTATAAATAACAGACATATACCTGTGTACTCTGTGAATAACAGACATATACCTGTGTACTCTATGCATAACATACATATACATGTGTACTCTCTACATAGCACACATATACCTGTGTACTTTATATATAACACCCCTATACCTGTGTACTCTACATAACAGACATATACCTGTGTACTCTATACATAACAGACATATACCTGTGTACTCTATACATAACAGACATATACCTGTGTACTATATTCATAACAGACATATACCAGTGTACTATATACATAACAGACATATACCAGTGTACTCTATACATAACACACATATACCAGTGTACTCTATACATAACAGACATATACCTGTGTACTCTATACATAACAGACATATACCTGTGTACTCTATATACAAAACAGACATATACCAGTGTACTATATACATAACAGACATATACCAGTGTACTCTATACATAACACACATATACCAGTGTACTCTATACATAACAGACATATACCTGTGTACTCTATTCATAACAGACATATACCTGTGTACTATATGCATAACAGACATATACCAGTGTACTATGTACATAACAGACATATACCAGTGTACTCTATACAAAACACACATATACCAGTGTACTCTATACATAACAGACATATACCTGTGTACTCTATACATAACAGACATATACCAGTGTACTATATGCATAACAGACATATACCAGTGTACTCTATACATAACACACATATACTTTTGCTCTCTATACATAACAGACATATACATGTGTACTCTATACATAACAGGCATATACCTGTGTACTCTATACATAACAGACCTATACCTGTGTACTCTATACATAACAGACATATACAAGTGTACTATATTCATAACAGACATATACCAGTGTACTATATACATAACAGACATATACCAGTGTACTCTATACATAACACACATATACCAGTGTACTCTATACATAACAGACATATACCTGTGTACTCTATACATAACAGACATATACCTGTGTACTCTATATACAAAACAGACATATACCAGTGTACTATATACATAACAGACATATACCAGTGTACTCTATACATAACACACATATACCAGTGTACTCTATACATAACAGACATATACCTGTGTACTCTATTCATAACAGACATATACCTGTGTACTATATGCATAACAGACATATACCAGTGTACTATATACATAACAGACATATACCAGTGTACTCTATACAAAACACACATATACCAGTGTACTCTATACATAACAGACATATACCAGTGTAATCTATACATAACAGACATATGCCTGTGTACTCTATGCATAACTGACATATACCTGTGTACTCTATGCATAACAGAGTTATACCTGTGTACTCTATACATAACAGACATATACAAGTGTACTCAAAACAAAACAGACATATACCAGTGTACTCTATAAATAACAGACATATACCTGTGTACTCTGTGAATAACAGACATATACCTGTGTACTCTATGCATAACATACATATACATGTGTACTCTCTACATAGCACACATATACCTGTGTACTTTATATATAACACCCCTATACCTGTGTACTCTACATAACAGACATATACCTGTGTACTCTATACATAACAGACATATACCTGTGTACTCTATACATAACAGACATATACAAGTGTACTATATTCATAACAGACATATACCAGTGTACTATATACATAACAGACATATACCAGTGTACTCTATACATAACACACATATACCAGTGTACTCTATACATAACAGACATATACCTGTGTACTCTATACATAACAGACATATACCTGTGTACTCTATATACAAAACAGACATATACCAGTGTACTATATACATAACAGACATATACCAGTGTACTCTATACATAACACACATATACCAGTGTACTCTATACATAACAGACATATACCTGTGTACTATATACATAACAGACATATACCAGTGTACTCTATACAAAACACACATATACCAGTGTACTCTATACATAACAGACATATACCTGTGTACTCTATACATAACAGACATATACCAGTGTACTATATGCATAACAGACATACCAGTGTACTCTATACATAACACACATATACTTTTGCTCTCTATACATAACAGACATATACATGTGTACTCTATACATAACAGGCATATACCTGTGTACTCTATACATAACAGACCTATACCTGTGTACTCTATACAAAACAGACATATACCAGTGTACTATATACATAACAGACATATACCAGTGTACTCTATACATAACACACATATACCAGTGTACTCTATACATAACAGACATATACCTGTGTACTCTATTCATAACAGACATATACCTGTGTACTATATGCATAACAGACATATACCAGTGTACTATATACATAACAGACATATACCAGTGTACTCTATACAAAACACACATATACCAGTGTACTCTATACATAACAGACATATACCAGTGTAATCTATACATAACAGACATATGCCTGTGTACTCTATGCATAACTGACATATACCTGTGTACTCTATGCATAACAGAGTTATACCTGTGTACTCTATACATAACAGACATATACAAGTGTACTCAAAACAAAACAGACATATACCAGTGTACTCTATAAATAACAGACATATACCTGTGTACTCTGTGAATAACAGACATATACCTGTGTACTCTATGCATAACATACATATACATGTGTACTCTCTACATAGCACACATATACCTGTGTACTTTATATATAACACCCCTATACCTGTGTACTCTACATAACAGACATATACCTGTGTACTCTATACATAACAGACATATACCTGTGTACTCTATACATAACAGACATATACCTGTGTACTCTATACATAACAGACATATACAAGTGTACTATATTCATAACAGACATATACCAGTGTACTATATACATAACAGACATATACCAGTGTACTCTATACATAACACACATATACCAGTGTACTCTATACATAACAGACATATACCTGTGTACTCTATACATAACAGACATATACCTGTGTACTCTATATACAAAACAGACATATACCAGTGTACTATATACATAACAGACATATACCAGTGTACTCTATACATAACACACATATACCAGTGTACTCTATACATAACAGACATATACCTGTGTACTATATACATAACAGACATATACCAGTGTACTCTATACAAAACACACATATACCAGTGTACTCTATACATAACAGACATATACCTGTGTACTCTATACATAACAGACATATACCAGTGTACTATATGCATAACAGACATACCAGTGTACTCTATACATAACACACATATACTTTTGCTCTCTATACATAACAGACATATACATGTGTACTCTATACATAGCAGGCATATACCTGTGTACTCTATACATAACAGACCTATACCTGTGTACTCTATACAAAACAGACATATACCAGTGTACTATATACATAACAGACATATACCAGTGTACTCTATACATAACACACATATACCAGTGTACTCTATACATAACAGACATATACCTGTGTACTCTATTCATAACAGACATATACCTGTGTACTATATGCATAACAGACATATACCAGTGTACTATATACATAACAGACATATACCAGTGTACTCTATACAAAACACACATATACCAGTGTACTCTATACATAACAGACATATACCAGTGTAATCTATACATAACAGACATATGCCTGTGTACTCTATGCATAACTGACATATACCTGTGTACTCTATGCATAACAGAGTTATACCTGTGTACTCTATACATAACAGACATATACAAGTGTACTCAAAACAAAACAGACATATACCAGTGTACTCTATAAATAACAGACATATACCTGTGTACTCTGTGAATAACAGACATATACCTGTGTACTCTATGCATAACATACATATACATGTGTACTCTCTACATAGCACACATATACCTGTGTACTTTATATATAACACCCCTATACCTGTGTACTCTACATAACAGACATATACCTGTGTACTCTATACATAACAGACATATACCTGTGTACTCTATACATAACAGACATATACCTGTGTACTCTATACATAACAGACATATACAAGTGTACTATATTCATAACAGACATATACCAGTGTACTATATACATAACAGACATATACCAGTGTACTCTATACATAACACACATATACCAGTGTACTCTATACATAACAGACATATACCTGTGTACTCTATACATAACAGACATATACCTGTGTACTCTATATACAAAACAGACATATACCAGTGTACTATATACATAACAGACATATACCAGTGTACTCTATACATAACACACATATACCAGTGTACTCTATACATAACAGACATATACCTGTGTACTCTATTCATAACAGACATATACCTGTGTACTATATGCATAACAGACATATACCAGTGTACTATATACATAACAGACATATACCAGTGTACTCTATACAAAACACACATATACCAGTGTACTCTATACATAACAGACATATACCTGTGTACTCTATACATAACAGACATATACCAGTGTACTATATGCATAACAGACATACCAGTGTACTCTATACATAACACACATATACTTTTGCTCTCTATACATAACAGACATATACATGTGTACTCTATACATAACAGGCATATACCTGTGTACTCTATACATAACTGACCTATACCTGTGTACTCTATACATAACAGACATATACAAGTGTACTATATTCATAACAGACATATACCAGTGTACTATATACATAACAGACATATACCAGTGTACTCTATACATAACACACATATACCAGTGTACTCTATACATAACAGACATATACCTGTGTACTCTATACATAACAGACATATACCTGTGTACTCTATATACAAAACAGACATATACCAGTGTACTATATACATAACAGACATATACCAGTGTACTCTATACATAACACACATATACCAGTGTACTCTATACATAACAGACATATACCTGTGTACTCTATTCATAACAGACATATACCTGTGTACTATATGCATAACAGACATATACCAGTGTACTATATACATAACAGACATATACCAGTGTACTCTATACAAAACACACATATACCAGTGTACTCTATACATAACAGACATATACCTGTGTACTCTATACATAACAGACATATACCAGTGTACTATATGCATAACAGACATATACCAGTGTACTCTATACATAACAGACATATACCAGTGTCCTCTATACAAAACGAACATATACCTGTGTTCTCTATACAAAACAGACATATACCAGTGTACTCTATACATAACAGACATATACCAGTGTACTCTATACATAACAGACATATACCTGTGTACTCTATACAAAACAGAAATATACCAGTGTACTCTATACATAACAGACATATACCTGTGTACTCTATACATAGCTGACATATACCTGTGTACTCTATACATAACAGACATATATCAGTGTACTCTATGCATAACAGACATATACCAGTGTACTATATGCATAACAAACATATACATGTGTACTCTATACATAACAGACATATACCTGTGTACTCTATACATAACAAACATATACCAGTGTACTCTATGCATAACAAACATATACCTGTGTACTCTATACATAACAGACATATACCTGTGTACTCTATACATAACAGACATATATCTGTGTACTCTATACAAAACAAACATATACCTGTGTACTATATGCAAAACAGACATATACCAGTGTACTCTATACATAACAGACATATACCTGTGTACTCTATGTACAAAGCAGACATATACCAGTGTACTCTATACATAACAGACATATACCAGTGTATTCTATGCATAACAGACATATACCAGAGTAATCTATACATAACAGACATACCTGTGTACTCTATGCATAACATACCTATACCAGTGTACTCTATACATAACAGACATATACCAGTGTATTCTATGCATAACAGATATATACCAGAGTACTCTATACATAACAGACATACCTGTGTACTCTATGCATAACATACCTATACCAGTGTACTCTATACATAACAGACATATACCAGTGTACTCTATACATAACACACATATACCAGTGTACTCTATACATAACATACATATACCTGTGTACTCTATACAAAACGAACATATACCTGTGTACTTTATACATAATAGACATATACCAGTGTACTCTATGCATAGCACAAATATACGAGTGTACTCTATACATAACAGACATATACCTGTGTACTCTATATACAAAACAGACATATACCTGTGTAATCTATACAAAACAGAAATATACCAGTGTAATCTATACATAACAGACATATACCTGTGTACTCTATACATAACAGACATTTACCTGTGTACTCTATGCATAACTGACATATACCTGTGTACTCTATGCATAACAGACATATACCTGTGTACTCTATACATAGCACACATATACCAGTGTACAATATACATAACAGATATATACCAGTGTACTCAAAACATAACAGACATATACCAGTGTACTCTATACATAACAGACATATACCTGTGTACTCTATGAATAACTGACATATACCTGTGTACTCTATGCATAACAGACATATACCTGTGAACTCTATACATAGCAGACATATACCAGTGTACTATATACATAACAGACAGATACCAGTGTACTCAAAACATAACAGACATATACCAGTGTAATATATACATAACAGACATATGCCTGTGTACTCTATGCAAAACTGACATATACCTGTGTACTCTATGCATAACAGAGTTATACCTGTGTACTCTATACATAACAGACATATACAAGTGTACTCAAAACAAAACAGACATATACCAGTGTACTCTATAAATAACAGACATATACCTGTGTACTCTGTGAATAACAGACATATACCTGTGTACTCTATGCATAACATACATATACATGTGTACTCTCTACATAGCACACATATACCTGTGTACTTTATATATAACACCCCTATACCTGTGTACTCTACATAACAGACATATACCTGTGTACTCTATACATAACAGACATATACCTGTGTACTCTATACATAACAGACATATACCTGTGTACTCTATACATAACAGACATATACAAGTGTACTATATTCATAACAGACATATACCAGTGTACTATATACATAACAGACATATACTAGTGTACTCTATACATAACACACATATACTTTTGCTCTCTATACATAACAGACATATACATGTGTACTCTATACATAACAGGCATATACCTGTGTACTCTATACATAACAGACATATACCTGTGTACTCTATATACAAAACAGACATATACCAGTGTACTATATACATAACAGACATATACCTGTGTACTCTATGCATAACACACATATACATGTGTACTCTATTCATAACAGACATATACCAGTGTACTATATACATAACAGACATATACCAGTGTACTCTATACAAAACACACATATACCAGTGTACTCTATACATAACAGACATATACCTGTGTACTCTATACATAACAGACATATACCAGTGTACTATATGCATAACAGACATATACCAGTGTACTCTATACAAAACGAACATATACCTGTGTTCTCTATACATAACAGACATATACCAGTGTCCTCTATACAAAACGAACATATACCTGTGTTCTCTATACATAACAGACATATACCAGTGTACTCTATTCATAACAGCCATATACCAGTGTACTCTATACATAACACACATATACCAGTGTACTCTATACATAACAGACATATACCTGTGTACTCTATATACAAAACAGACATATACCAGTGTACTCTATTCATAACAGAGATATACCAGTGTACTCTATACATAACAGACATATACCTGTGTAATCTATACAAAACAGAAATATACCAGTGTAATCTATACATAACAGACATATACTTGTGTAATCTATACAAAACAGACATATACCAGTGTAGTCTATTCATAACAGACATATACCAGTGTACTCTATACATAACAGACATATACCTGTGTAATCTATACAAAACAGAAATATACCAGTGTAATCTATACATATCAGACATATACCATTGTACTCTATACAGAACAGACATTTACCTGTGTACTCTATGCATAACTGACATATACCTATGTACTCTATGCATAACAGACATATACCTGTGTACTCTATGCATAGCACACATATACCAGTGTACTATATACATAACAGACATATGCCAGTGTACTCAAAACATAACAGACATATACCAGTGTACTCTATACATAACAGACATATACCTGTGTACTCTATGAATAACTGACATATACCTGTGTACTCTATGCATAACAGACATATACCTGTGTACTCTATACATAACACACATATACCAGTGTACTATATACATAACAGACATATACCTGTGTACTCTATGCAAAACAGACATATACCAGTGTACTCTATACATAACAGACATATACCAGTATACTCTATACATAACAGACATATACCAGTGTATTCTATGCATAACAGACATATACCAGAGTACTCTATACATAACAGACATACCTGTGTACTCTATGCATAACATACCTATACCAGTGTACTCTATGCATAACAGACATATACCAGTGTACTCTATACATAGCACACATATACCAGTGTACTCTATACATAACATACATATACCTCTGTACTCTATACAAAACGAACATATACCTGTGTACTTTATACATAATAGACATATACCAGTGTACTCTATGCATAGCACAAATATACGAGTGTACTCTATACATAACAGACATATACCTGTGTACTCTATATACAAAACAGACATATACCAGTGTACTCTATACATAACAGACATATACCAGTGTACTCTATACATAACAGACATATACCTGTGTACTCTATACAAAACAAAAATATACCAGTGTACTCTATACATAACAGACATATACCTGTGTACTCTATACATAGCTGACATATACCTGTGTACTCTATACACAACATACATATATCAGTGTACTCTATGCATAACAGACATATACCAGTGTACTATATGCATAACAAACATATACATGTGTACTCTATACATAACAGACATATACCTGTGTACTCTATACATAACAAACATATACCAGTGTACTCTATGCATAACAAACATATACCTGTGTACTCTATACATAGCACACATATACCAGTGTACAATATACATAACAGATATATACCAGTGTACTCAAAACATAACAGACATATACCAGTGTACTCTATACATAACAGACATATACCTGTGTACTCTATGAATAACTGACATATACCTGTGTACTCTATGCATAACAGACATATACCTGTGTACTCTATACATAGCAGACATATACCAGTGTACTATATACATAACAGACAGATACCAGTGTACTCAAAACATAACAGACATATACCAGTGTAATCTATACATAACAGACATATGCCTGTGTACTCTATGCATAACTGACATATACCTGTGTACTCTATGCATAACAGAGTTATACCTGTGTACTCTATACATAACAGACATATACAAGTGTACTCAAAACAAAACAGACATATACCAGTGTACTCTATAAATAACAGACATATACCTGTGTACTCTGTGAATAACAGACATATACCTGTGTACTCTATGCATAACATACATATACATGTGTACTCTCTACATAGCACACATATACCTGTGTACTTTATATATAACACCCCTATACCTGTGTACTCTACATAACAGACATATACCTGTGTACTCTATACATAACAGACATATACCTGTGTACTCTATACATAACAGACATATACCTGTGTACTCTATACATAACAGACATATACAAGTGTACTATATTCATAACAGACATATACCAGTGTACTATATACATAACAGACATATACCAGTGTACTCTATACATAACACACATATACTTTTGCTCTCTATACATAACAGACATATACATGTGTACTCTATACATAACAGGCATATACCTGTGTACTCTATACATAACAGACCTATACCTGTGTACTCTATACATAACAGACATATACAAGTGTACTATATTCATAACAGACATACACCAGTGTACTATATACATAACAGACATATACCAGTGTACTCTATACATAACACACATATACCAGTGTAATCTATACATAACAGACATATACCTGTGTACTCTATACATAACAGACATATACCTGTGTACTCTATATACAAAACAGACATATACCAGTGTACTATATACATAACAGACATATACCTGTGTACTCTATGCATAACACACATATACATGTGTACGCTATTCATAACAGACATATACCTGTGTACTATATGCATAACAGACATATACCAGTGTACTATATACATAACAGACATATACCAGTGTACTCTATACAAAACACACATATACCAGTGTACTCTATACATAACAGACATATACCTGTGTACTCTATACATAACAGACATATACCAGTGTACTATATGCATAACAGACATATACCAGTGTACTCTATACATAACAGACATATACCAGTGTCCTCTATACAAAACGAACATATACCTGTGTTCTCTATACATAACAGACATATACCAGTGTACTCTATTCATAACAGCCCTATACCAGTGTACTCTATACATAACACACATATACCAGTGTACTCTATACATAGCAGACATATACCTGTGTACCCTATATACAAAACAGACATATACCAGTGTACTCTATACATAGCAGACATATACCAGTGTACTCTATACATAACAGACATATACCTGTGTACTCTATACAATACAGAAATATACCAGTGTACTCTATACATAACAGACATATACCTGTGTACTCTATACATAGCTGACATATACCTGTGTACTCTATACATAACAGACATATATCAGTGTACTCTATGCATAACAGACATATACTAGTGTACTATATGCATAACAAACATATACATGTGTACTCTATACATAACAGACATATACCTGTGTACTCTATACATAACAAACATATACCAGTGTACTCTATGCATAACAAACATATACCTGTGTACTCTATACATAACAGACATATACCTGTGTACTCTATACATAACAGACATATATCTGTGTACTCTATACAAAACAAACATATACCTGTGTACTATATGCAAAACAGACATATACCAGTGTACTCTATACATAACAGACATATACCTGTGTACTCTATGTACAAAGCAGACATATACCAGTGTACTCTATACATAACAGACATATACCAGTGTATTCTATGCATAACAGACATATACCAGAGTACTCTATACATAACAGACATACCTGTGTACTCTATGCATAACATACCTATACCAGTGTACTCTATACATAACAGACATATACCAGTGTACTCTATACATAACACACATATACCAGTGTACTCTATACATAACATACATATACCTGTGTACTCTATACAAAACGAACATATACCTGTGTACTTTATACATAATAGACATATACCAGTGTACTCTATGCATAGCACAAATATACGAGTGTACTCTATACATAACAGACATATACCTGTGTACTCTATATACAAAACAGACATATACCTGTGTAATCTATACAAAACAGAAATATACCAGTGTAATCTATACATAACAGACATATACCTGTGTACTCTATACATAACAGACATTTACCTGTGTACTCTATGCATAACTGACATATACTTGTGTACTCTATGCATAACAGACATATACCTGTGTACTCTATACATAGCACACATATACCAGTGTACAATATACATAACAGATATATACCAGTGTACTCAAAACATAACAGACATATACCAGTGTACTCTATACATAACAGACATATACCTGTGTACTCTATGAATAACTGACATATACCTGTGTACTCTATGCATAACAGACATATACCTGTGTACTCTATACATAGCAGACATATACCAGTGTACTATATACATAACAGACAGATACCAGTGTACTCAAAACATAACAGACATATACCAGTGTAATATATACATAACAGACATATGCCTGTGTACTCTATGCATAACTGACATATACCTGTGTACTCTAAGCATAACAGAGTTATACCTGTGTACTCTATACATAACAGACATATACAAGTGTACTCAAAATAAAACAGACATATACCAGTGTACTCTATAAATAACAGACATATACCTGTGTACTCTGTGAATAACAGACATATACCTGTGTACTCTATGCATAACATACATATACATGTGTACTCTCTACATAGCACACATATACCTGTGTACTTTATATATAACACCTCTATACCTGTGTACTCTACATAACAGACATATACCTGTGTACTCTATACATAACAGACATATACCTGTGTACTCTATACATAACAGACATATACCTGTGTACTCTATACATAACAGACATATACAAGTGTACTATATTCATAACAGACATATACCAGTGTACTATATACATAACAGACATATACTAGTGTACTCTATACATAACACACATATACTTTTGCTCTCTATACATAACAGACATATACATGTGTACTCTATACATAACAGGCATATACCTGTGTACTCTATACATAACAGACCTATACCTGTGTACTCTATACATAACAGACATATACAAGTGTACTATATTCATAACAGACATATACCAGTGTACTATATACATAACAGACATATACCAGTGTACTCTATACATAACACACATATACCAGTGTACTCTATACATAACAGACATATACCTGTGTACTCTATACATAACAGACATATACCTGTGTACTCTACATACAAAACAGAAATATACCTGTGTACTCTATGCATAACACACATATACATGTGTACTCTATTCATAACAGACATATACCTGTGTACTATATGCATAACAGACATATACCAGTGTACTATATACATAACAGACATATACCAGTGTACTCTATACAAAACACACATATACCAGTGTACTCTGTACATAACAGACATATACCGGTGTACTCTATACATAACAGACATATACCAGTGTACTATATGCATAACAGACATATACCAGTGTACTCTATACATAACAGACATATACCAGTGTCCTCTATACAAAACGAACATATACTTGTGTTCTCTATACATAACAGACATATACCAGTGTACTCTATTCATAACAGCCATATACCAGTGTACTCTATGCATAACACACATATACCAGTGTACTCTATACATAACAGACATATACCTGTGTACTCTATATACAAAACAGACATATACCAGTGTACTCTATTCATAACAGACATATACCAGTGTACTCTATACATAACAGACATATACCTGTGTAATCTATACAAAACAGAAATATACCAGTGTAATCTATACATAACAGACATATACCTGTGTAAGCTATACAAAACAGACATATACCAGTGTACTCTATTCATAACAGACATATACCAGTGTACTCTATACATAACAGACATATACCTGTGTAATCTATACAAAACAGAAATATACCAGTGTAATCTATACATAACAGACATATACCAGTGTACTCTATACATAACAGACATTTACCTGTGTACTCTATGCATAACTGACATATACCTATGTACTCTATGCATAACAGACATATACCTGTGTACTCTATACATAGCACACATATACCAGTGTACTATATACATAACAGACATATGCCAGTGTACTCAAAACATAACAGACATATACCAGTGTACTCTATACATAACAGACATATACCTGTGTACTCTATGAATAACTGACATATACCTGTGTACTCTATGCATAACAGACATATACCAGTGTACTCTATACATAACAGACATATACCTGTGTACTCTATGAATAACTGACATATACCTGTGTACTCTATGCATAACAGACATATACCTGTGTACTCTATACATAACACACATATACCAGTGTACTATATACATAACAGACATATACCTGTGTACTCTATGCAAAACAGACATATACCAGTGTACTCTATACATAACAGACATATACCAGTATACTCTATACATAACAGACATATACCAGTGTATTCTATGCATAACATACATATACCAGAGTACTCTATACATAACAGACATACCTGTGTACTCTATGCATAACATACCTATACCAGTGTATTCTATACATAACAGACATATACCAGTGTACTCTATACATAACACACATATACCAGTGTACTCTATACATAACATACATATACCTGTGTACTCTATACAAAACGAACATATACCTGTGTACTCTATATACAAAACAGACATATACCAGTGTACTCTATGCATAGCACAAATATACGAGTGTACTCTATACATAACAGACATATACCTGTGTACTCTATATACAAAACAGACATATACCAGTGTACTCTATACATAACAGACATATACCAGTGTACTCTATACATAATAGACATATACCTGTGTACTCTATACAAAACAGAAATATACCAGTGTACTCTATACATAACAGACATATACCTGTGTACTCTATACATAGCTGACATATACCTGTGTACTCTATACATAACAGACATATATCAGTGTACTCTATGCATAACAGACATATACCAGTGTACTATATGCATAACAAACATATACATGTGTACTCTATACATAACAGACATATACCTGTGTACTCTATACATAACAAACATATACCAGTGTACTCTATGCATAACAAACATATACCTGTGTACTCTATACATAGCACACATATACCAGTGTACAATATACATAACAGATATATACCAGTGTACTCAAAACATAACAGACATATACCAGTGTACTCTATACATAACAGACATATACCTGTGTACTCTATGAATAACTGACATATACCTGTGTACTCTATGCATAACAGACATATACCTGTGTACTCTATACATAGCAGACATATACCAGTGTACTATATACATAACAGACAGATACCAGTGTACTCAAAACATAACAGACATATACCAGTGTAATCTATACATAACAGACATATGCCTGTGTACTCTATGCATAACTGACATATACCTGTGTACTCTATGCATAACAGAGTTATACCTGTGTACTCTATACATAACAGACATATACAAGTGTACTCAAAACAAAACAGACATATACCAGTGTACTCTATAAATAACAGACATATACCTGTGTACTCTGTGAATAACAGACATATACCTGTGTACTCTATGCATAACATACATATACATGTGTACTCTCTACATAGCACACATATACCTGTGTACTTTATATATAACACCCCTATACCTGTGTACTCTACATAACAGACATATACCTGTGTACTCTATACATAACAGACATATACCTGTGTACTCTATACATAACAGACATATACCTGTGTACTCTATACATAACAGACATATACAAGTGTACTATATTCATAACAGACATATACCAGTGTACTATATACATAACAGACATATACCAGTGTACTCTATACATAACACACATATACTTTTGCTCTCTATACATAACAGACATATACATGTGTACTCTATACATAACAGGCATATACCTGTGTACTCTATACATAACAGACCTATACCTGTGTACTCTATACATAACAGACATATACAAGTGTACTATATTCATAACAGACATATACCAGTGTACTATATACATAACAGACATATACCAGTGTACTCTATACATAACACACATATACCAGTGTACTCTATACATAACAGACATATACCTGTGTACTCTATACATAACAGACATATACCTGTGTACTCTATATACAAAACAGACATATACCAGTGTACTATATACATAACAGACATATACCTGTGTACTCTATGCATAACACACATATACATGTGTACGCTATTCATAACAGACATATACCTGTGTACTATATGCATAACAGACATATACCAGTGTACTATATATATAACAGACATATACCAGTGTACTCTATACAAAACACACATATACCAGTGTACTCTATACATAACAGACATATACCTGTGTACTCTATACATAACAGACATATACCAGTGTACTATATGCATAACAGACATATACCAGTGTACTCTATACATAACAGACATATACCAGTGTCCTCTATACAAAACGAACATATACCTGTGTTCTCTATACATAACAGACATATACCAGTGTACTCTATTCATAACAGCCATATACCAGTGTACTCTATACATAACACACATATACCAGTGTACTCTATACATAACAGACATATACCTGTGTACTCTATATACAAAACAGACATATACCAGTGTACTCTATTCATAACAGACATATACCAGTGTACTCTATACATAACAGACATATACCTGTGTAATCTATACAAAACAGAAATATACCAATGTAATCTATACATAACAGACATATACCTGTGTAATCTATACAAAACAGACATATACCAGTGTACTCTATTCATAACAGACATATACCAGTGTACCCTATACATAACAGACATATACCTGTGTAATCTATACAAAACAGAAATATACCAGTGTAATCTATACATAACAGACATATACCAGTGTACTCTATACATAACAGACATTTACCTGTGTACTCTATGCATAACTGACATATACCTATGTACTCTATGCATAACAGACATATACCTGTGTACTCTATACATAGCACACATATACCAGTGTACTATATACATAACAGACATATGCCAGTGTACTCAAAACATAACAGACATATACCAGTGTACTCTATACATAACAGACATATACCTGTGTACTCTATGAATAACTGACATATACCTGTGTACTCTATGCATAACAGACATATACCTGTGTACTCTATACATAACACACATATACCAGTGTACTATATACATAACAGACATATACCTGTGTACTCTATGCAAAACAGACATATACCAGTGTACTCTATACATAACAGACATATACCAGTATACTCTATACATAACAGACATATACCAGTGTATTCTATGCATAACAGACATATACCAGAGTACTCTATACATAACAGACATACCTGTGTACTCTATGCATAACATACCTATACCAGTGTACTCTATACATAACAGACATATACCTGTGTACTCTATACATAACAGACATATACTTGTGTACTCTATATACAAAACAGACATATACCAGTGTACTATATACATAACAGACATATACCTGTGTACTCTATGCATAACACACATATACATGTGTACGCTATTCATAACAGACATATACCTGTGTACTATATGCATAACAGACATATACCAGTGTACTATATACATAACAGACATATACCAGTGTACTCTATACAAAACACACATATACCAGTGTACTCTATACATAACAGACATATACCTGTGTACTCTATACATAACAGACATATACCAGTGTACTATATGCATAACAGACATATACCAGTGTCCTCTATACAAAACGAACATATACCTGTGTTCTCTATACATAACAGACATATACCAGTGTACTCTATTCATAACAGCCATATACCAGTGTACTCTATACATAACACACATATACCAGTGTACTCTATACATAACAGACATATACCTGTGTACTCTATATACAAAACAGACATATACCAGTGTACCCTATACATAACAGACATATACCAGTGTACTCTATACATAACAGACATATACCTGTGTACTCTATACAAAACAGAAATATACCAGTGTACTCTATACATAACAGACATATACCTGTGTACTCTATACATAGCTGACATATACCTGTGTACTCTATACATAACAGACATATATCAGTGTACTCTATGCATAACAGACATATACCAGTGTACTATATGCATAACAAACATATACATGTGTACTCTATACATAACAGACATATACCTGTGTACTCTATACATAACAAACATATACCAGTGTACTCTATGCATAACAAACATATACCTGTGTACTCTATACATAACAGACATATACCTGTGTACTCTATACATAACAGACATATATCTGTGTACTCTATACAAAACAAACATATACCTGTGTACTATATGCAAAACAGACATATACCAGTGTACTCTATACATAACAGACATATACCTGTGTACTCTATGTACAAAGCAGACATATACCAGTGTACTCTATACATAACAGACATATACCAGTGTATTCTATGCATAACAGACATATACCAGAGTACTCTATACATAACAGACATACCTGTGTACTCTATGCATAACATACCTATACCAGTGTACTCTATACATAACAGACATATACCAGTGTACTCTATACATAACACACATATACCAGTGTACTCTATACATAACATACATATACCTGTGTACTCTATACAAAACGAACATATACCTGTGTACTTTATACATAATAGACATATACCAGTGTACTCTATGCATAGCACAAATATACGAGTGTACTCTATACATAACAGACATATACCTGTGTACTCTATATACAAAACAGACATATACCTGTGTAATCTATACAAAACAGAAATATACCAGTGTAATCTATACATAACAGACATATACCTGTGTACTCTATACATAACAGACATTTACCTGTGTACTCTATGCATAACTGACATATACCTGTGTACTCTATGCATAACAGACATATACCTGTGTACTCTATACATAGCACACATATACCAGTGTACAATATACATAACAGATATATACCAGTGTACTCAAAACATAACAGACATATACCAGTGTACTCTATACATAACAGACATATACCTGTGTACTCTATGAATAACTGACATATACCTGTGTACTCTATGCATAACAGACATATACCTGTGTACTCTATACATAGCAGACATATACCAGTGTACTATATACATAACAGACAGATACCAGTGTACTCAAAACATAACAGACATATACCAGTGTAATATATACATAACAGACATATGCCTGTGTACTCTATGCAAAACTGACATATACCTGTGTACTCTATGCATAACAGAGTTATACCTGTGTACTCTATACATAACAGACATATACAAGTGTACTCAAAACAAAACAGACATATACCAGTGTACTCTATAAATAACAGACATATACCTGTGTACTCTGTGAATAACAGACATATACCTGTGTACTCTATGCATAACATACATATACATGTGTACTCTCTACATAGCACACATATACCTGTGTACTTTATATATAACACCCCTATACCTGTGTACTCTACATAACAGACATATACCTGTGTACTCTATACATAACAGACATATACCTGTGTACTCTATACATAACAGACATATACAAGTGTACTATATTCATAACAGACATATACCAGTGTACTATATACATAACAGACATATACTAGTGTACTCTATACATAACACACATATACTTTTGCTCTCTATACATAACAGACATATACATGTGTACTCTATACATAACAGGCATATACCTGTGTACTCTATACATAACAGACCTATACCTGTGTACTCTATACATAACAGACATATACAAGTGGACTATATTCATAACAGACATATACCAGTGTACTATATACATAACAGACATATACCAGTGTACTCTATACATAACACACATATACCAGTGTACTCTATGCATAACAGACATATACCTGTGTACTCTATACATAACAGACATATACCTGTGTACTCTATATACAAAACAGACATATACCAGTGTACTATATACATAACAGACATATACCTGTGTACTCTATGCATAACACACATATACATGTGTACTCTATTCATAACAGACATATACCTGTGTACTATATGCATAACAGACATATACCAGTGTACTATATACATAACAGACATATACCAGTGTACTCTATACAAAACACACATATACCTGTGTACTCTATACATAACAGACATATACCTGTGTACTCTATACATAACAGACATATACCAGTGTACTATATGCATAACAGACATATACCAGTGTACTCTATACATAACAGACATATACCAGTGTCATCTATACAAAACGAACATATACCTGTGTTCTCTATACATAACAGACATATACCAGTGTACTCTATTCATAACAGCCATATACCAGTGTACTCTATACATAACACACATATACCAGTGTACTCTATACATAACAGACATATACCTGTGTACTCTATATACAAAACAGACATATACCAGTGTACTCTATTCATAACAGACATATACCAGTGTACTCTATACATAACAGACATATACCTGTGTAATCTATACAAAACAGAAATATACCAGTGTAATCTATACATAACAGACATATACCTGTGTAATCTATACAAAACAGACATATACCAGTGTACTCTATTCATAACAGACATATACCAGTGTACTCTATACATAACAGACATATACCTGTGTAATCTATACAAAACAGAAATATACCAGTGTAATCTATACATAACAGACATATACCAGTGTACTCTATACATAACAGACATTTACCTGTGTACTCTATGCATAACTGACATATACCTATGTACTCTATGCATAACAGACATATACCTGTGTACTCTATACATAGCACACATATACCAGTGTACTATATACATAACAGACATATGCCAGTGTACTCAAAACATAACAGACATATACCAGTGTACTCTATACATAACAGACATATACCTGTGTACTCTATGAATAACTGACATATACCTGTGTACTCTATGCATAACAGACATATACCTGTGTACTCTATACATAACACACATATACCAGTGTACTATATACATAACAGACATATACCTGTGTACTCTATGCAAAACAGACATATACCAGTGTACTCTATACATAACAGACATATACCAGTATACTCTATACATAACAGACATATACCAGTGTATTCTATTCATAACAGACATATACCAGAGTACTCTATACATAACAGACATACCTGTGTACTCTATGCATAACATACCTATACCAGTGTACTCTATACATAACAGACATATACCAGTGTACTCTATACATAACACACATATACCAGTGTACTCTATACATAACATACATATACCTGTGTACTCTATACAAAACGAACATATACCTGTGTACTTTATACATAATAGACATATACCAGTGTACTCTATGCATAGCACAAATATACGAGTGTACTCTATACATAACAGACATATACCTGTGTACTCTATATACAAAACAGACATATACCAGTGTACTCTATACATAACAGACATATACCAGTGTACTCTATACATAACAGACATATACCTGTGTACTCTATAAAAAACAGAAATATACCAGTGTACTCTATACATAACAGACATATACCTGTGTACTCTATACATAGCTGACATATACCTGTGTACTCTATACATAACAGACATATATCAGTGTACTCTATGCATAACAGACATATATCAGTGTACTATATGCATAACAAACATATGCATGTGTACTCTATACATAACAGACATATACCTGTGTACTCTATACATAACAAACATATACCAGTGTACTCTATGCATAACAAACATATACCTGTGTACTCTATACATAGCACACATATACCAGTGTACAATATACATAACAGATATATACCAGTGTACTCAAAACATAACAGACATATACCAGTGTACTCTATACATAACAGACATATACCTGTGTACTCTATGAATAACTGACATATACCTGTGTACTCTATGCATAACAGACATATACCTGTGTACTCTATACATAGCAGACATATACCAGTGTAATATATACATAACAGACAGATACCAGTGTACTCAAAACATAACAGACATATACCAGTGTAATCTATACATAACAGACATATGCCTGTGTACTCTATGCATAACAGAGTTATACCTGTGTACTCTATACATAACAGACATATACAAGTGTACTCAAAACAAAACAGACATATACCAGTGTACTCTATAAATAACAGACATATACCTGTGTACTCTGTGAATAACAGACATATGCCTGTGTACTCTATGCATAAAATACATATACATGTGTACTCTCTACATAGCACACATATACCTGTGTACTTTATATATAACACCCCTATACCTGTGTACTCTACATAACAGACATATACCTGTGTACTCTATACATAACAGACATATACCTGTGTACTCTATACATAACAGACATATACCTGTGTACTCTATACATAACAGACATATACAAGTGTACTATATTCATAACAGACATATACCAGTGTACTATATACATAACAGACATATACCAGTGTACTCTATACATAACACACATATACTTTTGCTCTCTATACATAACAGACATATACATGTGTACTCTATACATAACAGGCATATACCTGTGTACTCTATACATAACAGACCTATACCTGTGTACTCTATACATAACAGACATATACAAGTGTACTATATTCATAACAGACATATACCAGTGTACTATATACATAACAGACATATACCAGTGTACTCTATACATAACACACATATACCAGTGTACTCTATACATAACAGACATATACCTGTGTACTCTATACATAACAGACATATACCTGTGTACTCTATATACAAAACAGACATATACCAGTGTACTATATACATAACAGACATATACCTGTGTACTCTATGCATAACACACATATACATGTGTACGCTATTCATAACAGACATATACCTGTGTACTATATGCATAACAGACATATACCAATGTACTATATACATAACAGACATATACCAGTGTACTCTATACAAAACACACATATACCAGTGTACTCTATACATAACAGACATATACCTGTGTACTCTATACATAACAGACATATACCAGTGTACTATATGCATAACAGACATATACCAGTGTACTCTATACATAACAGACATATACCAGTGTCCTCTATACAAAACGAACATATACCTGTGTTCTCTATACATAACAGACATATACCAGTGTACTCTATTCATAACAGCCATATACCAGTGTACTCTATACATAACACACATATACCAGTGTACTCTATACATAACAGACATATACCTGTGTACTATATATACAAAACAGACATATACCAGTGTACTCTATTCATAACAGACATATACCAGTGTACTCTATACATAACAGACATATACCTGTGTAATCTATACAAAACAGAAATATACCAATGTAATCTATACATAACAGACATATACCTGTGTAATCTATACATAACAGACATATACCAGTGTACTATATGCATAACAGACATATACCAGTGTACTCTATACATAACAGACATATACCAGTGTCCTCTATACAAAACGAACATATACCTGTGTTCTCTATACATAACAGACATATACCAGTGTACTCTATTCATAACAGCCATATACCAGTGTACTCTATACATAACACACATATACCAGTGTACTCTATACATAACAGACATATACCTGTGTACTATATATACAAAACAGACATATACCAGTGTACTCTATTCATAACAGACATATACCAGTGTACTCTATACATAACAGACATATACCTGTGTAATCTATACAAAACAGAAATATACCAATGTAATCTATACATAACAGACATATACCTGTGTAATCTATACAAAACAGAAATATACCAGTGTACTCTATTCATAACAGACATATACCAGTGTACTCTATACATAACAGACATATACCTGTGTAATCTATACAAAACAGAAATATACCAGTGTAATCTATACATAACAGACATATACCAGTGTACTCTATACATAACAGACATTTACCTGTGTACTCTATGCATAACTGACATATACCTGTGTACTCTATACATAGCACACATATACCAGTGTACTATATACATAACAGACATATGCCAGTGTACTCAAAACATAACAGACATATACCAGTGTACTCTATACATAACAGACATATACCTGTGTACTCTATGCATAACAGACATATACCTGTGTACTCTATACATAACACACATATACCAGTGTACTATATACATAACAGACATATACCTGTGTACTCTATGCAAAACAGACATATACCAGTGTACTCTATACATAACAGACATATACCAGTATACTCTATACATAACAGACATATACCAGTGTATTCTATGCATAACAGACATATACCAGAGTACTCTATACATAACAGACATACCTGTGTACTCTATGCATAACATACCTATACCAGTGTACTCTATACATAATAGACATATACCAGTGTACTCTATACATAACACACATATACCAGTGTACTCTATACATAACATACATATACCTGTGTACTCTATGCAAAACGAACATATACCTGTGTACTTTATTCATAACAGACATATACCAGTGTACTCTATGCATAACAGACATATACCTGTGTACTATATTCATAACAGACATATACATGTGTACTCTATACATAGCAGACATATACCTGTGTACTCTATACAAAAAAGAACATATACCTGTGTACTCTATACATAACACACATATATCTGTGTACTCTTTACATAACACACATATACCTGTCTACTCAGTACATAAGATACACATACCAAAAGAAAATGAACCAAAGGACAAACAATGAATTCCGAAACGGTACACAAAAAAAGTAAAGCACGGGTAAAACGAACCTCACTAGAACCGGGGTTATGTTTGGTGCTCCGGAAGGGTATGCATATGATTTTTATAAATTTATACATACAAAGAGAACAAAGAATTATCTTTTCAATCACTTGGCATCTGTTGTCCGTCTCTTTGTCATGATCATCCTAGAAAACCTAATCTAGAGTGTCATGGAAGTTGTCGTTTGTAATCATCTGTCGTCCATCTCTTTGTCATGATCAACCTAGACAACATAATAAGGGTAATAACAAAATTACCGAACTCCGAACAATATTACAAAGGGAAAGTCAAAACTCATAATTATATAAACAGACAAAATCAGTCAACAACCGGAAAACTGTGAAAACCGTAATGACCCTGAAATGGTACAGGCATTTCTAAAGAAATGGTGGGTTGAATCAGATTTTAAAGCGCCAAACCTCCCGATCTCTTTACGGTTCAAAGGTTCCGGCTGTCACTATAACAGTATTTAAATACAGGAACAAAATAGGTAAACTAGTTGTCAAAGCAGTACCATATTCGGCGATGTAAATGTCAAAAATATTTTTACGTCACACATTGATAAAAAAATATCCTTGACATTTTTCTTGACTTCTTTATCTTTATACATTTTCACTATTTGAAAATGCATCGCTTATAATCGTTTCTGCAGAGACGGAATATATTTCGACAAGATCTTGGTATCGGAATATAACTTTTTAAGAGATCGAATAAGGCGAATCTTTTTATAGCCCTGGTCTAGTAGCCTGTTTCTCAGATGAAGATGACGTTTCAGGAAATCAGAATAATTGCTACTGGCTCTTGCATAGCGAATCAATTGCGAGATGTAAACACCATATGCAGGGGAAGCTGGTATATTGCTGCACATGTTTGAAAAATTTATGATTTTAAAATTGAAGTCGTCCCGTTTATCATAAATTTTAGTACTGAGTAGACCACTGTCGTCAAATTCGAAGTATAAGTCCAAAAAAGATGCGGACGAAGCTGTATCTGTGGTCTCTTTAACTTCCAGCTCTGGAGGATATATCAATGGAAGAAATTCTGCAAATCTAGAATTATTGATAGATAAAACGTCATCAATATACCTGTATGTGAAATTAAAGGCTCTAGCCTCATGAATCTTCTTATCTTTTACAAGCTTTTGAAGAAACTCCGACTCATATGAGTATAAAAATAAATCGGCTAGAAGAGGGGCACAATTCGTACCCATTGGTATGCCGACGACCTGCTGAACAAGTGTCCCTCCAAAGGAGACAAATATGTTATCGATGAGGAACTCCAGCATACTGATCACTTGTTCCTCGGAGTAGCATGTTTTACCTTTTGAATTTTGTTTGAAAAATATGTGGAATTGTAGCCTAACACAGCAAATGTTGAGCCAAAGTTTCTATGACTAAAAGCTTTATGAATTGTTTCTTTTAAGCGGGTTTTTAATTTGTCATGCGGTAGGGTGGTAAATAGAGTTGAAAAATCAAAGGTTTTGATGGAGGATACCTGAGAGAAAGATCTTGATTTCAGGTTTTCCAAAAGATCTTTAGAGTTTTACTTTTAAGTAATTTTTTCCTTTTGTAAATACTTCACCTCCTGTAATTCTGCCGTATACACTAAACTGTTTTTCTAAATCTTGTTCGTTTATGTTTGGCGTCAGTCCTCCAACAAAGACTAGAGTGTCGTGGAAGTTGTCGTTTGTAATCATCTGTTGTCCGTCTCTTTGTCATGATCATCCCAGACAACCTAATCTAGAGTGTCATGGAAGTTGTCATGTGTAGTCTTCTGTCATTCGTCTCTTTGTCATGATCATCCTAGACAACCTAATCTAGAGTGTCATGGAAGTTGTCGTTTGTAGTCATCTGTCATCCGTCTCTTTGTCATGATCATCCTAGACAACCTAATTTAGAGTGTCATGGAAGTTGTCGTTTGTAATCATCTGTCATCCGTCTCTTTGCCATGATCATCCTAGACAACGTAATCTAGAGTGTCATTGAAGTTGTCGTTTGTAATCATCTGTCGTTCGTCTCTTTGTCATGGTCATCCTAGACAACATAATCTAGAGTGTCATGGAAGTTATCGCTTGTAATCATCTGTCGTTGTCTTATATAACCATTCCATATTTAATATTATAATCTGAATCGTTGACACAGATTGAATCAAACTTGGCAGGAATGATTTGCAAATGTCTGGTTTGATGTGAATCTAAACTCAAATATGATTCTGAATGGCTGACATGTGAAAACAAACTTCGAAATAACACCGCATAAAATTGGTAATTGTAGGAATGTTTCTTTCCATCAAGTTTGATGAGCCCGCAATATGTGGTCGTATTATTGTTGGGTTTGTTGTTGTTGCTGTCCGTCAGTAAACATATTTGTTTTTGTGAGATAACTTTTGTTTTAGCTGACGGACTTTCATGACAATTGAACATACGGCCACGTGGCTGGCATTAGATACGAGTTGGAAATTGATTGAAACTCCACCAGAAATATATAGGACCTATTGCCAACCATTTGCGTTGATAGTCGTGTGTTACCACATTTTTTCATATTTCAATCTCCTACAAAACCATTTGAACCGTCGTGGTGGTGATCGTATAGAAGTTAGATTTACAACTACATATGCAATCAGTGCCTAACACCACAAACATGAGTTGGAATCATGATCATAGTCATGGCGAGAAGTACTCGATACAACATTATGAGATCAAATGTGAACGTGACTTGCTGCAGGTTGGTGGTTTTCCCCGGGTACTCAAGTTTTCTCCACAAATAAAACTGACCGCACCGCTATAACTAAAATATTGTTGAAAGTGGCGTTAAACACCGTAACCACAAATCCACTTGGCCCAGATGATTCTTTACAAAGTTGTAATTGTTGTAGTCTGGTACTCGTGATCCCTCGGATGGTGTTAAAGTTGTGAGTATATTAATAAAAAAAGTTATCTTATTATCATCACTGATAGAGTTTATAGGGCAAATCAAGGGAGCATGTTTATATTTAACTTCACTAAAGAGTACATTCTCTTGTTTCATTTGGAATTAGACATACCTATTAAACACAGATTGAGTTTGGTACAGGGTCTAAGTGGTCAAGCCCCTAGGATCCAAAGATTGACATACACTACAATGCAAAAATGCCTAAAATGACAACAAACATTATTAATATGTAGATTCAATTCTACACAAAATCAAATTAAGGACACACAGTTTATGATTTTTGAATTCTTGTGATCTAACGTTTTACGTCACCGAATATGGTACTGCTTTGACAACTATTTTACCTATTTTGTTCCTGTATTTAAATACTGTTACAGTGACAGCCGGAACCTTTGAACCGTAATGAGAGCGGGAGGTTTGGCGCCTTAAAATCTGATTCAACCCACCATTTCTTTAGAAATGCCTGTACCAAGTCAGGGTCATTACGGTTTTCACAGTTTTCCGGTTGTTGACTGATTTTGTCTGTTTATATAATTATGAGTTTTGACTTTCCCTTTATAAGATTGTTCGGAGTTCGGTAATTTTGTTATTACCTTTATTTAATATGGGCTGCATACAATCAACAAAATATATATACTGAAGAACCAGGCATATAAATTACATTGTATACATTACACAATTTGTAATGGGTTCATGGCCTTGGAGATCAACATTAAATAAGGATAATAACAAAATTACCGAACTCCGAGCAATCTTACAAAGGGAAAGTCAAAACTCATTATTATATAAACAGACAAAATCAGTCAATAACCGGAAAACTGTGAAAACCGTAATGACCCTGACTTGGTACAGGCATTTCTAAAGAAATGGTGGGTTGAATCAGATTTTAAAGCGCGAAACCTCCCGCTCTCATTACGGTTCAAAGGTTCCGGCTGTCACTATAACAGTATTTAAATACAGGAACAAAATAGGTAAAATAGTTGTCAAAGCAGTACCATATTCGGTGATGTAAATGTCAAAAATAGTTTTACGTCACACATTGATAAAAAAAATATCCTTGACATTTTTCTTGACTTCTTTATCTTTATACATGTTCACTATATGAAAATCCATCGCTTATAATCGTTTCTGCAGAGACGGAATATATTTCGACAAGATCTTGGTATCGGAATATAAACTTTTTAAGAGATCGAATCTTTTTATAGCCCTGGTCCAGTAGCCTGTTTCTCAGATGAAGATGACGTTTCAGAAAATCAGAATAATTGCTACTGGCCCTTGCATAGCGAATCAATTGCGAGATGTAAACACCATATGCAGGAGAAGCTGGTATATTGCTGCACACATTTGAAAAATTTATGATTTTAAAATTGAAGTCGTCCCGTTTATCATAAATTTTAGTACTGATTTGACCACTGTCGTCAAATTCGAAGTATAAGTCCAAAAATGATGCGGACGAAGCTGTATCTGTGGTCTCTTTAACTTCCAGCTCTGGAGGTATCAATGGAAGAAATTCTGCAAATCTAGAATTATTGATAGATAAAACGTCATCAATATACCTGTATGTGAAATTAAAGGCTCTAGCCTCATGAATCTTCTTATCTTTTACAAGCTTTTGAAGAAACTCCGACTCGTATGGGTATAAAAATAAATCGGCTAGAAGAGGGCCACAAGATGCCAATGATAAGCAATAATTCAATTAATCTTCTTTACCCGATGACCGATTTAGCTCATGTGGACCTCATGTTTCATTACGTTCTTGGTATCTTCTACCTTTTTCTTCTTGGGCTAGCATTGGGCGAGTGATTATTGCTTAAGCCAATTGAGATGTTGTCCGCTTTATACTAGATCAACACGCCGATGTGGATTTGTATGGTGAAGTTCACAAAACGAACAATCCATGGGTTGCTCCACTCGGATACATTATTCTGGTTCCGAACCAACAAGTCTTTGCCATTACCTCTTAATACTGCATTCTTAGTGGAGAAGCAACATACAGCAACAACTGTTTACCTCTCGTGAGTACCTGGATTCATCCCCGGTTTTAGATGGGTCCTTGTTGCTCATATTTTTAGTTTTCTGTGTTGTGTTTTTTGCTTTGTTTGTCTTCATCCTATGCTTTGTGTAGCAAGTATTTGCCGATATCTCTGGATTGTCCATTCTTGATTGCCCCTTCCGTTTTCTTCAATGTTTATTTATATTCCTTGGTTTTAACCGATTGGGTTTCGAACTCATTATATACCGTACTCGAGGCGAGCATCTTAACCATTACAATACCGATGTGTTGCTGTTTGATAGTCTTAATAGACATTTCAATAAAAAAAAATCACACCATGAAAATAAAACTGAAATATTGCTAAAGATGGCACCAAGCAACAAACACGTAAGCAATCACTCTATAATCTCCTGTACATCACAATGTAAAGTAGGATAGTCGTTGCACAATGTGTGCAGCAGAAATGTCAAAAATCTTTCAACAATATTTCAGTGTACTCGAGACAACATTATGTGGTAAGTTTGTCAGGGACTTGAGACAGGTCGGTTGTATTCTCAGGGTACTACGTACGGTTTCCTCTACCAATAAAACTGACCGACACGTCCAATATAATTGAAATATTGCTAAAAGTGGCGTTAAGCACCATAAGCGTAATGTGCATGACAAAACAGAGTCACTCTAGTGCCTATATCGCTCACCTGATTTATAAAAGAACTGATTAAAATTGAAAAAAAATGATCATTGTCCGGCAAAAGTTATCACCAGGTAGAATCTGTTTGTCAAGTTTAAGAATGAATTCGAAAAGGTAAGAAAAAACGCCCATTAAAATCAGCACTGAGTCCATGTACATTTAAAGTAATTTTAGGTGTCAATTAAGATTTAATTTACACTTAAATTTAATTAAGGGTAGTGCAACCCTGTCCAGACTTCAATATATTTTGAACATTTTGGACATTGGTCCCCTTTGTCATGCAGTCTGTCGGGCATAATTTTGAAATGAGACCATCCAAGGACCATCCCATCCAAGTTTGCTTTTACTTGGTTCTCTGGGTTCTGATGAGAATATCTAAACATGATTTTTATCTAAATATGCAAAATTTGCATATTTGATACGAGTATGCAGACAGAACATAATCACAAAAAGACTTGTAATATAAGCTGAACGATTCATTTCCATACTGCTGCGGTTAACATGTGAGCTCATTTTGACTTGTAATAAAGCGCTAATGAACAACGAAAGTAATATTTATTTTTAGCAATGACAGCCATTTTGAAAGGAGGGTGAGACTGTCAGATACAAATTTAAAAGGGACCACAAAGGACCATCCCAACCAAGCTTGGTTCAATCTGGTTCAGTGGTTTCAGAGGAGAAAAATGTTTAACAATGGACGCAAAGTGATGACAATAGATCAGGTGATAAGTGAGCTAAGAATCAAGAGAGGATCCGACCTCACAATCTGTATAAACAATATCAGTGAAAAAAATAATATAAAAGATCTAAAAGAAACGATCAGGTTCTGACAGAAAAACAGTAACACAACAGGTGCCACTAGTGGAACAGGAAATGTTCACACTTTCGGTGTAGCTGAGTTCATTTTTGGTTCTTAGTGGGGTTCATGCTATCTGCATTGTATCTCATTCCATTTACGCCTTCTGTTTATCCCTTCGGTATACTCAAGCTTTTCTTGCTGTGAGGTGTAAATGAATGTCAAGTGTATGCAGAATCGCAGTCTTCTTGCAGTCCTAATAAGTAATATTTTGGGGTAGGGTGGTGGTTTGTTAATAATTACAAGGTAATCTTTACCGACACTATCTATACCTTTTCTTTGTTGCTGTTAAAACATTCGTCCCTTCTCCTGTGGTGTTATAGTGTTTATCCTCTTTGTCGTCCATCACATAAGTTAATACACGTATCTCCTATATTTTATTTTAGTCATTTAATCTTTACATGCTGATTTATTACCATATTGAGAATTACATATTGTAATGGCATTTTTAACAGAACTTTTTTGAAAGAGTTATTGCCCTTTTTGACTTACCTAATATTTGATCAAAATGGGAATGGAGATAATGATGTTGTGAGTTCGAATCTCGATCAGGGTGAGGTTTACAACATTATGTGATAAAGTTTGCCAGTGACTTGCGACACGTCGGTGGGTTTCTCCGGGTCCCATCCACCAATAAAATTGACCACCACGATAAAACTGAAATATTGTTGAAAGTGGCATTAAACACCATCACACAAACGATCAAGCAAACAATATTACCATTTTGAGAAGTACATATTGCAATGGCATTTCGATTGGAACTTTTTTTGTGGGAGTTATTGCCCTTTTTACTAATATAATATTTGATCAAAATGGGAGGGGAGACACACATGTTAATCCTTGAAATATTGTGCCCGTCATAGAAAAAGCTGAAATATTGCTAATTTGACGTTAAAGAATAATCAACAAGGGCAACGCAAACCGTGGCGTATCCCCTCACCTAAAAATTAGACCCTGTAACCTTGACCTTTGACCTTGCAAATCAATACGGTTCCAGATTTTCTTAAGGTCTAAGTGTGTACCAAGTTTGGTCAAAATCAATTGAAGGATGTTGATTCTAGTGTTCACAAGGATGTTATGCAGTAAAAGTTTGACCCCTTGATCTTTGACCTTGAAAATCAAAAGGGTTCCAGATTCTCCTAAGAACTATGTATGTACCAAGTTTGGTCACAATCCATTGAAAGATGTTGATTCTAGAGTGTTCACAAGGATGTAATGCTGTAAAAATTTGACCCTTTGACCTATGACCTTGAAAATCAACAGGATTCCAGACTCTCCTAAGGACTAAGAATGGACCAAGTTTGGTCAATATCCATTGAACGATCTTGATTCTAGAGTGTTCACAGGGATGCTATGCGGTAAAAATTTGACCCGGTGGCCTTGACCTTTGACCTTGAAAATCAATAGGGTTCCAGACTCTCCTAAGGACTAAATATGTACCAAGTTTGGTCAAAATCCATTGAAGGATGTTGATTCTAGAGTGTTCACAAGGATGTTATGCGGAAAAAATTTGACCCCTTGACCTTTGACCTTGAAAATCAATAGGGTTCCAGACTCTCCTAAGGACTAAGTATGTACCAAGTTTGTTCAAAATCCATTGAAGGATGTTGATTCTAGAGTGTTCACAAGGATGTTACACGGTAAAACAGTTACCCAGTGACCTTGACCTTTGACCTATAACCTTGAAAATCAATAGGTTCCAGACTTTCCTAAGGACTAAGTATGTATCAAGTTTATTCAAAATCCATTGAAGGATGTTGATTCTAGAGTGTTCACAAGGATGTTATGCATTAAAAATTTGACACGGTGACCTTGACCTATGACCTTGAAAATCAATAGGGTTCCAGATTCTCTTAAGAACTAAATATGTACCAAGTTTGGTCAAAATCCATTGAAGGATGTTGATCCTAAAGTGTTCACACGGATGTTACGGAAGGAAGGACGGGCGGTAGCGTTACTATATCCCTTCGCAACTTCGTTGGCGAGGGGATAATTAATCTTTTATGAATGATAGTCGTCGTGGAAGCGATCCTCAAATACAAAGTGAGTGAGTGAATGAGTGATTATTGTTTAACACCAAGCCAGCAATTTTTCAGCTATATCATGGCGTGAACAAGTTAATTTTCAATGAAATGATGACGAGGTCCGCTTTGTGCTAGACCAACATGCTTAGTTGGATTTTTATAGTGCTAGCTTTCTAAAACAACCATCCACGGATAGACATACCGCCCCACTCGACACATTATCGTGATTCCGAGGTCTTTGCTCTTTCTCCTTGATGCTGCATGCTTACCAGAGAAGCAACAAATACTAATTTTAGTCTTTGGGTTGACCCAATCTAGGCTTGAACACACGATCTACCGCACTCGAGGCGAGGACGCAAATAATTACACCACCGGTGTGGTTCTCCTGATATGCGAAGTCAAATGAGGCGTGTCTAATAATGACATCAAGAAGGAGGCATGTCTAAGAATGACATCAAAGAAAGAAGCGTGTCTAGAAATGGCATCAAAGAAAGAGGCATGTCTAATAATGACATCAAGAAGGAGGCGTGTCTCATGATAACATCATGGAGTCAAAAATGTCAATTTTATGCACATTACTGAAATGCTAATATTTATTACTAAACGGAATTGTTGTCAAATGTGCAATAGTACAAATAAAACATTAAAACAGTAAACCAGTACATTCATAGACCATGATAAATCACTGTCATAGACATGTCTTCCTCTTAGGTGAATTGAGAAAAGGAGTTTTCAGCACACTTTCAGTTACCCTGGGTTGTAGACCGGGCGACAAGACTATCACCTCCCTCTACATTATAGATGTTTGGGTTGTCCACCTCATAAGCAAATTTTCCGTAAAACATGCAACTTGCCTTGTTAGTTTTATATAGTAAAAGATATGTAAGGCATAATTATAAACAGTCTTAATAAATGGTCTATCTACATCTATCACAGTGATTCATCAGAGTATGTCGTTTACTGTACCATATAAGTATCACTAAAAAGAGTGATAAATATATCACAGTGATTTATCACGGTATGTCCCTGACTATACTGTATAATATTAAGTCATTATTTTATTGTCACACATTTGATACAATCTGATATGGATGTTGTCCTTGATTTAACACTTTTATTATGTAGCACCTGAAAAAGACAAAAACAATAAACAATTAAAACATTAAAACTTAGACCAGCTTTTCATATAAATGTGGATGTATACTATATGAACATTTTCGGCAATTATCGCATGATCATCTCCCCTGATTATCATTATACCTATTATTTGTAATCATAGCGACCCTACCCATGTAAACTCCTTCAAAATGGCCGTTCAGATGTTCCATGCCACATACCCCACCTTTTGCACGTAAATGAGGAACATTATTGTAGAATTTGTCTGTGTTGTAGTGTTGTAATGTTTAGTGTTAATGATGTAGTGCTTAACGCCAATTTCAACAATATTTCAGTCATATCATAGCTGTCAGTTTTATTGGTGGAGGAAAATGGGAGCACCCGGAGAATTAAAATATTATTAAAAATTGTAATAGCAACCATTATTACTTATTTCATACATTACTCTATGATGTCCATTTGACCTACTTATTTGATTTTTATATATAATTATTTTTTCTCGAGATATTGTCTCTATATAAAAATAAATATCAGAACTAGGTTGCACAAACGTCAATTAAATATAAGTCTCAATTAAACCTTGAGTGCATATTAAATTCCTGCACACAGTTCAAGTGAATTTAAGTGGTAATTAAGTTTTAATTGACATTTAAATTAAACTGAAAGTTGTGCAATCCAGTCCTGATCATCGATCCAATAATATTATACGTACATAAACCTTTCTGTAGACGAATCAAGTCTAGTCCGATATCTCCTTTACTGTCTGGTCCAATAGTCCCTTCAAAGGCAATCTGCAATAAACATCATGAAACAAAATTTACTTTTGTAAATTAAGCTTTTTCTTACGAGGGGAAAACTGAAATAACATTTTGGAACAAGATGTTAGATTTGATGTTAATTCAATAAAATAAAATGTAAAAATATGTCAATAAGGTGTATGGTGTTTAACGCCACTCTCAACAATATTTCAGTGGTATCGTGGCGATCAGTTATATTAGTGGATGAAATGGGAGTACACAGAGAAAACCACTGACCTGCCGCAAGTCACTGACAAACTTTATCACACAATGTTGTATCGAGTACACCTCGCCTGAGCGGGATCCGAACTCACAACGTTAGTGGTGATAGGCACTGATTGCATAGGTAGTTGTAAATCCAACTACCATACAATCACGGCCGAGACGGAACCAGTGTGTCAATGGATGATCCACTTAATACTACAATAAACAGGAAGCACAACTCCATAACGCATAACGATTAAAGTGCAAAATCTAAATGGGCCTTCCTGTTATGGCCCCTGATCTTGTGCATACATTTCAAATTATTTGCTTAAGGAGAACAAAAATTGGGTCAAAGCCAAATCTGGAATATAGACGGATATACGGACAATAGCAAAACTTAATGACCCTGAAGACTAGTCACCGGAGCATAAATGTTTTATTTTTCAAATTCGTTTCCTTTATTTTTGGTTTAGTTTCTACCACATCCATCAATAAGCTTGCTGTAGCTAATTAATCACTTACCCACTATGGGCAGCGATCAGGCCCTTCGTATTATAACCCGTAAACCCTCATCTAAAGGACACCCCCATCAGACGACTAGGACCACGCTCGGTAGCTCTGTGGTTTCAGCCAAACACAATAACCAAAAGAAAAAACAACGATCTACAAAACACTACACAGACAACTAAAGATAGTGCAAGACGAACCCCAATAAACTGAACTGAACGCAGCTGCTGCGGGAGGGTAAACAGTTCCTGCTCCACTAGTGGCATCCGTCGTGTTACGCTAGTTACAAATCTGTTGAAATGTGTGTCAAGTTATGTTTGTCTGACACAACCCATTATACTCACTACTGTATCTGAGTATTGAGGAATTTGAACAATACTTGTATGCCATTGGTCTCCTTGGTTTCCGGAAAAGGTTTCAACTTGACTGGGAGTAGCAGATCGTTCTCCAGCATACACTATCAGATCCCCTGGGTTACTATACATATGGTAGGAATACTTCAGGCAGTATGGAGAATCTGCAAATTAGAAAAAAAAGATAGTTATGAATATTTATAGTATAACTACTCTTGCATTCTCAATATCAAAAAATCACATGTAACAGAACAATGCAGTAAGTCATGCATAACAGAACAATGCAGTAAGTCATGCATAACAGAACAATGCAGTAAGTCATGCATAACAGAACAATGCAGTAAGTCATGCATAACAGAACAATGCAGTAAGTCATGCATAACAGAACAATGCATTAAGTCATGCATAACAGAACAATGCAGTAAGTCATGCGTGGCATAACAGAACAATGCAGTAAGTCATGCGTAACAAAACAATGCAGTAAGTCATGCATGCGTGTTAAGTGAATAAATTAATTGACATTATTATACCTTAGATAATTTAAAATATATAAAAGTAATAATACAATTTAAATGTTTTTGGTCACTTTTTTTTTATCAATTTTGTTCAGGGCATGAAGAATCATTTTTGAAGTCACTTACCCAAAGGGAAAGTGAAATGAAAAATTTACTTTCCCTTCCAAATTGCTACTTTCTGTTGAGGCCAACGAAGCCGGCAAAATTTATCTAGGTTTTGGGGACATGCCCCCACATGAAAATTTTGAAATATTTAATGCAATATCCTGCATGCTTGAAAATAAATAGATTTTTCTTACTTTGTTTTGTTGTTTAAAATCAATTTGAGACATGAATCTCAAATGGAATGTTCATGCACTGTTGATGTACAAACTCCTAGTAATCAAAATGCATATACCAATACTAAATAGACGGGGCCATTGTGGCTGTGGTCGTATATTAGTTGAACTTAAAACTACCTATGCAATCAGTGCCTCTAACCACTGATGTTGTGAGGTCGAATCCCGCTCAGCGCCAGGTGTACAACATTTTGTGATAAAGTTTGTCGGCGACTTGCGACAGGTTGGTGGTTTTCTCCGTGCTCCCCGGTTTCCTCCACCAATAAAACTGACCGCCACAAAATAACTGAAATATTGTTGAAAGTGGCGCTAAAGCACCATAAAACAAACCAACACAAAATAACTGAAATATTGTTGAAAGTGGCGCTAAAGCACCATAAAACAAACCAACACTAAATAAAATGATAATATTTTTCTCTTCGTCAGAAGTACACAATTGACAGTCACAAATGCAGTTTTACCACGTGTACACACTAGTTTGAAAACATAAAAATAAATGACGAAGTATATGCACTTTTCAAATTCCTTCCGCTAAAAAATAGTCCATCAAATCCACAATTGACACCGACAACTCTTCAAATACAGTACTGTTATTCCTATTCTGATGAAATTCTCCCAGCGTGTACACACTAGTTTGAAAACATACATATAAATGACGAAATATATGTATTGTATTTGAAAATTTCACGGCATCAATTGTCAAACTGTGGAATAATGATCGGCATCAATAATAGGTCATCAGCATCAAATTCATAGTCAGAAATATCCGAGTCCGCCATATTGTTTACAAACATTTAGTGCATTCGGCGTAGGAATATAGCATTCCTTCAGGCATGTCAACTGCAGATTTAACAGCTCCCGATAGGCAATGAAAATGCGTGTTACATTATAATTGCATTAGAATACCAAATTATATGGAACAAATTATGCAAAGTATATGTGTTCGGTTTATACAGGTTTAATAAACAAAGATTTCCTACATTCAGACTCAAATGAAATTTCAGTTTATACAGGAATCTGGTGTGTCTAACGTTCTGTTTAAAAGTATATACACTCGCCACAAAACAGGCCAGAAAAGTCCCCCAAACTTTGTACATATAAATTTTATATTTTCTGACAATGTACATATATTGGTTATATAATATGACATATGCATAAAATTACACTATTAATAAAAATATCATTGATATTCTATTTCTGTATTGATACTGGGATAGTTGTATTGACTCTTAATCAAGTTTTTTAAATATTTGTATTTTTCAAATTTAAATAAACATAATATTCATGCCAATATACTTACTAATCATTTTTATCCCCTCGCCAACGAAGTTGCGCAGGGATATAGTAACGCTACCGTCCGTCCGTCCTTCCTTCCGTCCGTCCTTCCGTAACATCCTTGTGAACACTCTAGGATCAACATCCTTCAATGGATTTTGACCAAACTTGGTACATACTTAGTCCTTAAGAGAATCTGGAACCCTATTGATTTTCAAGGTCATAGTTCAAAGGTCAAGGTTACCAGGTCAATTTGTTACCTTGTAACATCCTTGTGAACACTCTAGAATCAACATCCTTCAATGGATTTTGACAAAACTTGGTACATACTTAGTCCTTAGGAGAGTCTGGAACCCTATTGATTTTCAAGGTCAAAGGTCAAGGTCACTGGGTCAAATTTTTACCGTATAACATCCTTGTGAACACTCTAGAATCAACATCCTTCAATGGATTTTGACCAAACTTGGTACATACATAGTCCTTATGAGAGTCTGGAAACCTCATTGATTTTCAAGGTCAAAGGTCAAAGGGTCAAATTTTTACCGCATAACATTCTTTTGAACACTCTAGAATCAACATCCTTCAATGGATTTTGACCAAACTTGGTACATACTTAGACCTTAAGAGAATATGGAACCCTATTGATTTTCAAGGTCATAGGTCAAGGTCACAGGGTCTAATTTTTTAGGCGAGAGGATACGTCACGCTTTGCGTTGCCCTTGTTTTTATTTCTATTTAAGTTACCTGCTAATTTGTAGTTAGACGTATCCAGTATAGCGTTATCGCCCTGTACACGAGGTGATGATGCCTCTGTATACTTGTAATATAGGCCTGTGAATGCTTCAGTTGGTCCTGTGCCGGAGCTAGAGGTAGATCCCTTGAATAAAAATGTAGGTATTACATTTAGTGTGCACTATGATTAGATCTAACCAATAATGTCTCTTAACCATTTTTAGAAATTTACGGAAGATCCGATACTCTCCACTCAATAAAACTGAGAAAATTCCTTGTAGCAATTAATCTTCATGAGTCATTTAAAAAACAACATTTTGATTAGTTCCAATACACTGTTTTTAAACAAGATGTCCTCACAAATTAACCTGACAAGAGGAGAGGAGCTGATCGTAATTATCCGTGGGTTATCAAAGATCAATGCTATAACCATTCATGTGATATCTTTCATAATCTGTTCAATCAGTCTACTTGAAGTGAGTGATTGTTGCTTAACGCCAACTCAGCAATCGTGTAGCTATATCATGGCAAGAACAGTTAATTCTCAATGAGATGATGATGATGTCATTTTTTTTATTTTTCTAGTGCTAGCTCACTGAAACAACAGTCCCCAGATAGACAAACAAAGCAAAAAACGCAACACAATATGTGTTAGACACCACTATGCACAAACAAACACAAATAACATAAATAAGACATGAGCCCCCATACAAACAACTGGAGGTAAAGATGAACCGAACAACCTTTTTTATTTTGTGGAAATCGTAGCGGACATCAAAACACGCAACGTAACTACATTTGATAGAGCAAAATGGTAGATATTTTCTTACTAAAATTACAAAAAAGGCATAATTACTGTTCTTAGTCTCCAGTCGAAAATATCATTTGTAGTTTCATCAAACGGGCATGTATAACCAGTGTCTTCAAAATCACAGTACAAAAACAGCTCTGATGTTAAATCTGAAGATAAACAATGAAGTACTATTAAAAATACATCATTCTGTGTCAATATTAAAGTCTTTTTTATTTTTTTGGCGTTTAAATGCCACCCTCAGCAATATTTCAGCTATATTATGGCGACCAGTTTTAGTGGTGGAAGAAGCCGGAGTACGCAGAGAGAACCACCGACATTGGGCAAGCAACTGGTAAACTTTATCACTTGCGGCTGCTAGTCGAGTGCACCTTTTTGTAATTTACAAAGCATGGCACGAACCCATGCCATATTGGTGATAGGCTTGAATGAAGTGCTAGATCCAACGACCTAACTTATTGAGGCACCCAGGCCCCTTGTTAAAGTCTTATATCTATATTATTATTATTATTATTATTATTATTATTATTATTACAAGGCATTTTTATAGCGCATTATATAACAATACAATTACTCTAAGCGCTTTACATGTTTAAAATATACACAAATGTACATAAATAAGAAAAATAAGTGAAATAAGAACAATACATTTAAAAGCATGCTCAATTTAATCAAATACCGGTATAAAAACTTTAAGACTCAAAAAGCTTAACCAAATTGAATTAAAAAGAAGAAAATTGCGTATTTTAAGAGAATTAGGGAAAACATATCTAAAAATATTAATTAAAGTAAAGGCATAAAAATGGACAAGAAATTGAATAATAAATAAACTTAGCTATCGAAATCAGTGAATGTAACTAAAAATTAATAAAAATATATTACGCAAAGACAATGAATCACAGTAAGAATTAAAAAATAATACTCAACTGTACAAAAAGACAACAAATTAAAATCAAAAGTATAAAACAATCTTGTAGCAGAACAGCACCAGTTAAAACAGTCAATCACAGATCTAAAAATACACTCATTTCACAAAAGCGTTTTTTGGCATTTCAATTAATGCAGCACTTTGAGATCGCAAGGATCGCGCCGTTTTTTAAAAATGTATGAGTTCCCCAAGATAAGAAGGAGCTAGTCCATGCAAGGCTTTGAATGCGTAAAGCAACAGTTTATACTGGCATCGGAATTTAAATGGTATCCAGTGAAGAGCCACAAGTGTGGGAGTTATATGTTCATATTTCATTTTGCGAGTTACTAGCCTGGCAGCAGTGTTCTGAACACGCTGAAGTTTGGATACAATTGAGGCGTTCACACCATACATTAATGCATTACCATAATCCATTCGGGACGTTACAAGAGAGCATACTAAAGTTTTGCAAGCGTCCACCGTTATATAGGATCGAATCCTTCCTATGTTCCGAATCTGATGAAAACAGGATTTGGTAATAGCAAGAGGCATGTTGCTCCATACTGAGGGTTTGGTCGAAAAAACTCCTAGATTTCGAACACAGGACGATTCATTAAGAATAGCTCCATCGAAATTAAATTGTAACTTAGTAAGACTTTTGACTTTGTGCTTTGGAGCGAAAACGATCAATTCGGTCTTATCTTGGTTCAACTTTAACATATTCGTACACATCCAAGATTTAATATCAGATAAACAAGCCTCCAGACGATCGGAAATGTCATCCCAGTTATCTAATGGTTTGATGACTTGGTAAATTTGAGTATCGTCTGCATAGCAGTGGTATGCCATACCATGTTTTTTTATAGATGTTACCAACAGGTTTGGAAAAATATAATTAATATCACAAAATAATGTTTAAAAATATACCTGTCTAAACCGAACCCTGAAGTTTGTTAGTGACCTACAGTAGGTCGGGGGTTTTCTCTGGGTACTATTTATTCCTCCACTAATAAAACTGACCGCCATGATATAACTGTAATGTTGTTTAAAGTGACATTAAACCCCATAACCCTAACTCTAACCGAACCCTGAATAAACTAAAATCCTGTTAATTTAACCATTATAAGCCGAACACCTTTCTATTACGAACATAGAAAGGTGGTCTTAATCAGGTCAGGTTTAGACAGATTTCACTGTATATGCCTTTGAGGGACCATTGTGGTCGTGATCATATGGTAGTTGGGTTTGATACGATTTCATTGGATAACATGTTTTTCTGGTCGGTAGATAAACAGAGACAGCCAGGGTATAGTTGAAATACCCTTGGAAGTGGTGCTAAATATCAATACATCAAACAACAACAATGTATGAAGTCTTAACAAAAAACAGCTGTTTACCTATATCAATTAAACTGATTGCAACGAAATAACTGAAATATTGTTGAAAGAGGCGTTAAGCACTATAAACCTAAAGAAACGTAAACCTAGAGTCCAATTAACACAATTGTGTGCCTGTGTCAAGTCAAGCCCTGGATATCTAACGTCATGTTCTGTTTATGTTCAATGGATTGAGGTATGATGTGATTATTCGTTTTATTGATATTGGTGGAATTGTTGACTATCACTGTTATGAATTTCTTTTCATAAATTTGTCTTGTTAATCAACGAGTTTAATTTGCCTACCTATAAATTGGCACTGTGAACCTGCCCATCCTGATTTGCATGAACACACATACGTATCAATCTGGTTGGTACATGAACCACCATTTAAACACGGAAAACTTCCACAAGGGTCGGTACCTGGATGAAAAATTACTACATTGTACAATGCATTACTGTATACCTTTAGACTTTAAATATTTAACTGTGCGAGTCCATCATTGTGACAGAATTTAACCTAGAATCTACCTTATTTCATTCTATACATCCTGATGTCCTATTACAAACCATCGTAACTTTTGCATTATTGCAATCTAATTAAAATTAGTTGTTTGTTGTATATTTTCTCAATAAAAACGTAGATATCAAATCGTAAACTTTGCTTCATTGGCGATACACTAATATAACACTTAACAACATATCGATTTGGGTCATGTCAGGTGACCTTCCATTCATTTTTAACCCTACAATTACATTGTATATCCCAGAAAATATATTAATATCGATCAATAAGGCAACATGTCTTGGCATGTACTCGAATGTGATACCAAAGGTTTGAGTAAGCTCATTGTTGATTGGTCACTTGAAAATATTAACCCTGCCATGACCCCATGTTTGAGTATCGCCAAAGAAAAACATTAAAATAAGATACAACAAACATCTAATTGTAATTAGATTGATACTGTGGACACCAAATCTTCTAACCAACCCTTCCGGAGCACCTGAGTACACCCCCAGTTTTTAGTGGGGTTCCTGTTACTCGATCTTTAGTTTTATATGTATGTTTTGTAGATCGTTGTTTGTCCTTTTTTACTTTTTCTCTTAGCCATTGTGTTGTCTGTTCTTCTTCGATATACGGATTCTGATTGCCCCTTTGGTATCTTCCAACTGTTGTTCTAACCACAGTCGATCATCTTAATACTTTTTCTTATTGATTTTGGTATGAATTTTTCTTTTTTTTTCTTTATTTATTTCATTGAGGTTTTATTGAATGTTTCAGTGTTTTATGGTACTTTTCATACAGTATAATTTTATTAGATATATTTATATGGTTAACATGTCAAATTGTTTAATGTTTTAGATTGTAAAGCACTTAGAGTAATTTTTAATTGGATAATGCGCTATATAAATACTGTAAATAATAATAATAATAATACTATAATGGTTTGTTGTTAGTACAAAAAATGTAGCGACATAATAAATGTAAATAACTCAATTTCAATAATTCGATTTACAAGTATTGATGAGACTGTATACCGGGAGATAAATGGTCGGTAAGTAGTAGAGCCTATGAGTTCGACTCCAACTTGTGGCAAATTGTACTCTATGACACATTATCTGTTACATGTGAACGATTGGTGGTTAACACTGAGTATTCCGGCTTCCTCCATCAATAAACTGCTCATCGCAATATAACTGAACTATTGCTAAAAAAAATTATTGTCAACTATTACTATTCTATTAATCTTGTTTTGTATTCTGATAAAAATAGTCTACGTACAATGACCTTTCTGTAGACGAATCAAGTCTAGTCCGATATCTCCTTTACTGTCTGGTCCAATAGTCCCTTCAAACGAAATCTGCAAAAAATATAGTTAACATTTGTAAATAAATATTGGTTCTTACTTGTTTTTTATCGTTTGTTTATATATGTATTGATTGTGGAGATACAGGTATCAAGAGGTGAAGGTTGGGAGTCCATTAAACGGTAAAACACTGATACATTTCTCCAATCCAGTGTTCAGTAAGAAATTGAGATGTGATTGTGGAGATACCGGTATCAAGAGGTGAAGGTTGGGAGTCCATTAAACGGTAAAACACTGATACATTTCTCCAATCCAGTGTTCAGTAAGAAATTGAGATGTGATTGTGGAGATACAGGTATCAAGAGGTGAAGGTTGGGAGTCCATTAAACGGTAAAACACTGATACATTTCTCCAATCCAGTGTTCAGTAAGAAATTGAGATGTGATTGTGGAGATACCGGTATCAAGAGGTGAAGGTTGGGAGTCCATTAAACGGTAAAACACTGATACATTTCTCCAATCCAGTGTTCAGTAAGAAATTGAGATGTGATTGTGGAGATACCGGTATCAAGAGGTGAAGGTTGGGAGTCCATTAAACGGTAAAACACTGATACATTTCTCCAATCCAGTGTTCAGTAAGAAATTGAGATGTGATTGTGGAGATACAGGTATCAAGAGGTGAAGGTTGGGAGTCCATTAAACGGTAAAACACTGATACATTTCTCCAATCCAGTGTTCAGTAAGAAATTGAGATGTGATTGTGGAGATACCGGTATCAAGAGGTGAAGGTTGGGAGTCCATTAAACGGTAAAACACTGATACATTTCTCCAATCCAGTGTTCAGTAAGAAATTGAGGTGTGATTGTGGAGATACAAGTATCAAGAGGTGAAGGTTGGGAGTCCATTAAACGGTAAAACACTGATACATTTCTCCAATCCAGTGTTCAGTAAGAAATTGAGATGTGATTGTGGAGATACAGGTATCAAGAGGTGAAGGTTGGGAGTCCATTAAACGGTAAAACACTGATACATTTCTCCAATCCAGTGTTCAGTAAGAAATTGAGGTGTGATTGTGGAGATACAAGTATCAAGAGGTGAAGGTTGGGAGTCCATTAAACGGTAAAACACTGATACATTTCTCCAATCCAGTGTTCAGTAAGAAATTGAGATGTGATTGTGGAGATACAGGTATCAAGAGGTGAAGGCTGGGAGTCCATTAAACGGTAAAACACTGATACATTTCTCCAATCCAGTGTTCAGTAAGAAATTGAGGTGTGATTGTGGAGATACAGGTATCAAGAGGTGAAGGTTGGGAGTCCATTAAACGGTATAACCCAGATACATTTCTCCAATCCAGTGTTCAGTAAGAAATTGAGGTGTGATTGTTGAGATACAGGTATCAAGAGATGAAGGTTGGGATTCCATTAAACGGTATAGCCTCAATACATTTCTCCAAGCCAGTGTTCAGTAAGAAGTTGAGATGTGATTGTGGAGATACAGGTATCAGGAGATGAAGGTTGGGATTCCATTAAACTGGATAACCTCAATACATTTCTCCAAGCCAGTGTTCAGTAAGAAGTTGAGATGTGATTGTGGAGATACAGGTATCAGGAGATGAAGGTTGGGATTCCATTAAACTGGATAACCTCAATACATTTCTCCAAGCCAGTGTTCAGTAAGAAGTTGAGATGTGATTGCTCGTTTTGTTGATATTGGTGGAATTGTTGATCATCACTGGTTAAACTTTCTTTTCATAAAGAGGAGGAAATATATTTGAAATTCGAAAGAAAGAATTAAAAAAAATGTCAGCATGTAAAAACGATGAAAATAAATATGATCCAAGTTTTATGGTCATTCAAGGAATATATTTTGTTTGCCGTAGGCACAAATTTTTTTTTCTATTTCATGACATATTACTGGATTTTTAACAACAGGAGCCACTAGTGGAGCAGGAATTGTGTGCCTTTCCAGAACACCTGAGCTCATCACAAGTGCTAAAGGTTTTCAGGACTTCTGGTATGTGTATATTAGACTAGATATTACAGATCAATGTTGAATTATGACTACATGGCCAACACAACTGAATTGATATTGCTCCCTGTTGTCCTATGGTTTAATGACATCTAACTAAGGTCAGGGGTTTCACCGTTTAATTGAGCATACAAACAACACAATACATACATATAGATATTAGCTATTGAAATTTGTCTAGCTTATAAGTTACGTTACTCTGAATCAACTCATTTTACTCACTATTGTATCTGAGTATTGAGGAATTTGAACAATACTCGTATGCCATTGTTCTCCTTGGTTTCCGGAAAAGATTTCAACTTGACTGGGTGTAGCAGACCGTTCGCCGGCGTACACTATCAAATCCCCTGGGTTACTATACATATGGTAGGAATACTTCAAGCAGAAATCCGAGTCTAATAACAAGAAAAAATAACCTATATTATTAACATGAATATGTAAAGCTCCAACAATCAATTTTGCTAAGGGGCCATCATGGCTATGCTCGTATGGTAGTAAGGTTTACAACTACCTATGCAACAATCAGTACCTATGACCACTAACATTATGAGTTGGAATCCCGCTAAATGCGAGGTGTACTTGATACAACATTACGCGATAAAGTTTGTTTGTGACTTGTGGTAGGTCAGTGGCTTTCTCCGGTTTCCTCCATCTATTAAACTAAACATTATAGCTGAATTAGTATGACAGTGGCATTACCCTATCCCCTAAATTTTGATATGGAATATAATTTTGGGTGTTTAACACACAGTTTTTCATAAGTGTTAAATGGTGCATGGCGGACATATTAATGAAAAATCTAATCTACATACTGTTAGGAAAACAAACAGAGTAAACAATCACTAAAAACAAGTTCCTAAATAACATTAAAAAGATCCTTAGAAATTCTCTGTGGTATAGAAATGGAGAGAGCCCATCTGATAGTGGGATACGCTTGATATACATAACGACCTCAATACTTAACCACAAATGTTGAATCATGAATGACATTTAAAAAAACCTGACGGATTCTCAGTTGTATAGAATTAGTACACTTGATATACATGACGACCTAAATTACTTGACATTAAATAACAAGCAATCAATCAAAATCTAGACAAGACATCTTACTAATTTTTCTTTTTATTCTAGTTCTAAATATTTCCTTTTAGAGTGACACTGATATCTGCACATGGTTTATATTGTGAAAACTGTCTAAACAGAACTCCCAACTTTTGTGTTCGGAATAGACAGGTGTTCGGTTTATACAGGTTGACTTAATAGCGATTTCGCACCTTGTGACTTTATTTAAAGTTTGGTTTATACTGGATTATGTGTTACGCTTAGGGTTAAGTTTAGACTGGTTTCACTGTAGACAATTTACACAACTTCAGTTTGCATGGAAATTGTAATGGAATGTTAATTAATTTTGTCTATTTCTAAGCCAACCTCAATCCAAATTATACATTATAAATCACATTAGTATGTTTGCTTTTTTTATGTTTGCATTGACAAGGCTTAATAGGTACATTATGTCATAATAGAAATGTACAGTTTCAAAATAATACAAATATTAATTAAACTAAGGTATATTCCCTCAGTCATATGTAACCATAGCATTTGTGGTTATCTTGTGTATACCCATTAGTTTTCTTGATCTCAAAGACTCTCCAATTATTCGACTTTTCAATTGTTTTACTTTAAGTGTATATGATACATGTCATTCCAGAAACATGTTTATTGTATCACAATTTCTATGGTACAATATGTATACCTACTTAGCTAAACTAGAGGCTCAGTGGACTGAGCATGTGTCGCTATCCTTTCATTTTGTTTTTAGGAAACTTTATACAGAACCTTCCATGGCTGCTTCCTACCACGTTTGAGTTCATTTGGCCTAGCTGTTTCAGAGAAGAAGATTTTTTTTAGAGATCGACCAATCAGAAATAAGAATTGCCTGTGTCGGCCATGTTTGTTAACAGATCGGGACGAAATGAGCAGTCAATATAGAGGACTTTCCATAAATGTGCCATACCAAGTTTCAGTTCCTTTGGCTAAGGGCTGTCAGAGGTGAAGATTAAAAGGTGAAAAGTTAACGGATGACAGACGACGGACGATGGACGCCAAGTGATGGCAAAAAGGTAATGTGAGCTAAAAAAGGAAACTATTCATAGGACAGTTACCTGCAAGTTTGAATTGTGACGTGTCAAATATTGCATTATCCTCTGGCTGACGTGGTAACGATGCTTCAGTATATATATAATACATTCCGTTAAAGGCCTTGTTGGGTCCTGTGCTGCCACTTGGTGTCTTACCCTGTCGATTAAACAGATACGAACTCAATTCTTAAGCTTTCGTGGAAAACTTTATATAAATGTTATTGGCTTGTTTAGAAAACAACAATTAATTTACTTAAACTCTCAATCAGTTTGTTTTTTGAATATCAATCATACTTTGAACGGCATCAATTCAACAAATAATCCCTTAAATGCGGGACGTAAAAAATATGATCTCCTTTTTCATACTTTTGTAAGAGTTGCCTTACTTGGTAGTTATTTTATATAGTTTAAGTGGGGATTTTATGTAATTGTTTATAAGAAAAGAATAACTTTTTGTGCAAAGGAAATAAAATCTATTCGAGATAACTTGAAAATATATTAAAATTCTAAGCATAAGGAAATTCAGAGCAGAAATAACATCAAAAACATTAAACTGTCAAAAATGTCCGTAGAGATTATATAAAAATACCGTCAAAAAGGGAGAAAACTCTTACAGAATGTAAACCAAACATATAAGGAAGATAACTCTAACAGAATGTAAATTAAACATATAAGAAAGATAACTCTTACAAAAAGTAAATTAAACATATAGCGAGATAACTCTAACAGAATGTAAACTAAGAATATAAGGAAGACAACTCTAACAGAATGTAAATTAAACATTTATGGGAAACAACTCTTGCATAATGTAGATTAAACATATAAGGCAGATAACTCTTACAAAATGTAAATCAAATATATAAGGGAGATAACTCTAACAGAACGTAAAACAAACTTATAAGGGAGATAACTCTAATATATTGTAAATTAAACATATAAGGAAGACAACTATAACAGAATGCAAATTAAATATATAAGGGAGACAACTCTTACAGAATGTAAATTAAACATATAAGGGAGATAACTCTAACAAAATGTAAATTAAACATATAGCGAGATAACTCTTACAGAATGTAAATTAAAAATATAAGGGAGACAACTCTTACAGAATGTAAATTAAACATTCATGGGAGTCAACTCTTGCAGAATGTATATTAAACATAAAAGGGAAATAACTTTAATATAATGTAAATTAAACATATAAGGGAGAAAACTCCAATAGAATGCAAAATAAACATACAAGGGAAATAACTCTAACAGAATGGAAACTAAACAAAAACTGAACAGAATAAAACACGAAGTTCTGCTCATGTCGAGTTTAACAGTGTGAGGTTTGGATGTTTTACATCTCCCCACAACTCACTCTTCCGAAGCCACATAAATGCTAGAGTGGAGAATGTTTGCCTCCATGTATGTAAAGGGATTACTGGCAGTAGCTCTGAATGCGAAATCATTTTTGGAAGTAGTCATAAATTGCCCAAAAAAGTTACTGCCCCATAAATTATCTGCCTTTCTACTTGTAACACACACCTGTATATAGTGCAATGTTATCTTACCTATATGAGTTACTGTTACTAATAAAAACATAGATATTAAATTTAGTGCACACGACACGTTTCTGGAATAACCTTCATCAGACCTGTATGCTCAAAATCGAAAGATTGGAACGCCAAATTTGGGAACAATAAAACCAAAGGGCATAAACAGAATAGCTAATATATGCGAAGGTCACATATGCCTGAGGGAGGAGAACCTTAGTTTTATCATCAATATAGCTGAAATACTGATCACTCAAAATAAAAAATCAACCAATCATGTTTTCCCAGAACAAACGTATTGTGTGGAAATTGTGTCTGTAGTATCTTTGTCATAAAGTGGTCACAATTTCAAGATCATTTACAAGTGAGAATTTAAACAATAGCATGTCAATTCTACTACATCTTATAGTGAAGCAATGGTCCTATATCTAAGGAAAAAAGTCCATTGGAATATTGTCACAGGAATGTGATTCTTATAAATGAAGTTTTGCAATAAAAAAAAATACAAATACATGTATGCTAGCCCTTAACTTAGAAATATAAATTCAACATTCTGGTTTTAATACTGTAGAAAGATGTGGGTAGATCTATTTTCTTGAACCTAATAGCATTGACATTGTGTGTGAGAAATAAAAAGCATAAATAAATAACATTACTTACGGTGTAAACGGTCCAATTGAAGATATCTTCCATTGCATTGTGGAAAACACACTCATTTTCGCCAGCCTCAAAATCACAAGTAAATGTCACACCGCTTGTTCGGTCTGAAACAGATGAATATGGCAAATAAAGAGAGAGGGATTTAGAATAATGCTTTAAAATATTAATTTAACATTAGATATTGTAAGAAGAGTTTGAAGATACCAAAGGGGTAATCAGAATCCGTATATCGAAGAAGAACAGAAAACAAAATCGTCAAAAGTACCAAAGGACAAACAACGATCTACAAAACATACATATAAAACTAAAGATCTAGTAACATGAACCTCACTAAAAACCAGGGGTGAACTCAGGTGCTCTGGAAGGGTAAGCAGTTCCTGCTCCACTATGACGCCCGTCGTGTTTATCTTGTTACAAACCTGGTGATAAATCATGAATGAGGAAAAGACAGGGAAGGGTTTACGACAAATGGAACATATCCGTGGTCATTTGTGACACAGATATTCCATAACGGTCAACTAAGTCATGGTGGCGACCGTAAAAGTTTCGAAGTGATGACTTGTGTAAGCTTGTCTGTGATTGGTCATTTGAACTTATTACCTATGATACAACCTTATACCATTCATAAGAAAATTCAACAAACAGCCAATACTCATTAAATTTCCATTAGAATTTGAATTTTGGTGTTTAACGCCACATTCAGCAATATTTCAGCTATATCATGGCGACCATTTTTAATGGTGGAGGAAGCCGGAGTACCCGGAGAAAACCACCGACCCTGGACAAGCAACTGGTAAACATTATCACTTGCGGCTGCGAGTCGAGTGCACCCTTTTTTGTAATTTACAAAGCTGGGTGCGAACCCACGCCGTATTGGTGATAGGCTTGTATGAGTTGTTAGATCCACCGACCTAACTCATTGAGCCACCCGAGCCCTATTTCCAGGGTCATTACGGTTTTCACAGTTTTCCGGTTGTTGACTGATTTTGTCTGTTTATATACTTATGAGTTTTGACTTTCCCTTTGTAAGATTGTACAGAGTTCGGTAATTTTGTTATTACCCTTAATTAATTATCCATTAGATATATACAACACCATGAATGAATATATTTTCAGTTATTTTGTCAGCTATTAAGCTTAGCTGAATCTCCTTCTGACATCTTATTTGTTTGTATCCTTATGTTATGTTTCCTCAACACCGAATAATCCCCGAGAGATCTGTGCAAACAAATACTGTTCTAGCTAAAAGGTACAACTTCCTCCATAAGTGGAGTCCTCTAGTTGTGTGGAATGAATAAAATAAAAACCTCACATTGATGACAGGCTACATATATGCAGGTGTGGATTCAGACAGGGACACACCCATCTGCCTCCCTTTAAAAACTCGGCCGGTGATCATTTGTTGTTAAATTTTACGATACTTCTAGGCTACAAAGTGTGTTTCCCTTCTAACATTTGCGCCTACATATGAGGGCCTCATGTTTGGAGAATGTTGCAGGTAGCAAACAACTAGCAGTAGATCATTATAAACATGTGCTATCAATAACCCCAATACTCCCAAAATGCATCACAACAAGGTATGATTCTTCTTATCTAAACTCCAACCATGTCCATGAAGTATGCACCATTTTTCCATATTACTTTGTTCGCTTGTTGATTCTCTGTTATGCACATTTAACAAAATCTAGTAAATACTTTTTTCAGAAATAAGGATCTAATGGTTTTGACAATAAATGTAAACAAATGCAATGAGTAGGTTGTGAAACTCAGAATAATACTTTATTAAACGGTGACAGCCATTAAATATAATATGGTAATAGGTGTTACCTAACTTGGGACGAAGTCCAATCAAAAAAATTAAACAATATTAACTCAGATATATGTACTCGACGTCTCAATTTCATAGAACATATTATTTCGGACAGGAGGAGGAAGAAATGAAACTCTGTTTAATGATATTGTCAGTCCATTGTATATGTTTAATGGGCTAGAACACACTGCGATTTTGAGTCATTTTTTAACATTCATAACCGGAAGTAGTTCCAGATTACTGCACATCCGAATTTCTGCAGAAACACCCTGTATTGGTTTCTGGTGCGTCATTTCCGGTGCAAGGAATTTTAGCTATTAAGTGATATGGATCTGGAATCAAAATATTGCTATTTCTACCATAGTTGGGACTTCGTCCTATATAACTTCTTACTAAATAACTGACAATGACCTTGATGATAGAGGGGACAAGGTCATTAACATATGACAACTTGTCATGACAACAGTTGACACAGATTCACACCCTCATACCCACCTCAAATGTGTGAATGTTGCAAGACACCTACCCAAGACCAGAAGGGTGTGTCATAGATCAGTTTGTTATATCTCTCTTGCCTTTACTCACCTCATTCACCATCCCTGGTAAGAAGTTAGAATAAACTACAATAACCCAGGTCAACTAGAAATTAACTGACTAACACTGGTGTGTACAAGACTGAAAGTAAGCATATTTTTCATAGGTAACCATAGGTAGCAATAGCTGATTTTGGTCTATACTAGTTAGACCCATTGGTTTACTTGTATCAACAGACTTGACAACAAAATTATTTGTCTTTTGTATCTTTTGATTATGAGCATACCTGTTGAAGGTTATTGCAGAAACACTAATTTCGGTTTTATCGGGATATTTCGGTTTCTGCCACCAATACAACTGACCGCCACAATATATCTGAAATATTGTTGAAAGTGGCGTTAAGTACCATAACACCTCCACCACCACCACCCCACAGTTCAACCACCTAATTTTCATATCTATATTTAATTTTGTACTAACATACCTTGAATGGTGCATAAATCTCCTGTCCATTCAGAACCAGATGGACAAGTACAGACAAATGTTCCTGTATCTATATTTGATGAACATTGTGCACCATTCTGACATGGTGAAGAATCACATGGATTACCTACAAATAAACATATAAGTTTAGTGTTATTGTTGATGGCTTCGTAATTCTCAAGATTTTATATCTAAACATGTATGTTATTATTGACAAAAGGTAATATTGATAATATTGTTAAACTTTCAGTTCGTCTTTACTTCCAGTTGTTTGTAGGAAGGCTCAAGTCTAATTTACAATAGGGAACGACCATTTAACTTGAAGGGGGGGTTATGGTTTTTTTCTAAAAAAATGTTCTGATTCCCAATGTTGCTGAAAAAAATATTCTGATTTTGGTGGAGGAAAAAATATAATCTGATTCAGAGTTTTTGTCATATAACCTAATGTTAAATTCTGGAAAAAAAAATTGCGCTTTGCGCGACAAAAAAAATAAATATTCTAACTCTTGTGTTGTCCGAAATTTTTTTTCTGAACGAAACAAAAAACCATAACCCCCCCCCCCACCCTTCAAGTTAAATGGTCCGTCCCTTATTATTGACAAAAGGTAATATTGATAATATTGTTAAACTTTCAGTTCGTCTTTACCTCTAGTTGTTTGTAGGGGCTCAAGTCTTATTTACATTATTTGTGTTAGTTTGTGTAGAGTAGTGTCTAACACATATTGTGCTATGGTTTTGTTTTGTTGTATTCGTCTTGTGTTTCTCTGGATTGTCCATTTTTGATTGCCCCTTCTGTATTCTCTTTCGGTTTATGTCATTGGTTAAAACTAGTATTAGGTATTTACACAGGCGCATGGGGCATGGATTTCGTTTCCTCCTCCCCCATTTTTCTCTACTACCCCCCCCTTTTTTCAAAATTTTCATATAAATCATTCCTTTTTCAAAATTTTCATAATCATTCATTTTTTCTTCATTTGACAATATCAGAAGATGTCATACATCATGAATAATACGTGTATTCTGTGTCCACAGTTTTTCGTCTTATACAGTATCAGTCGAAAAACTGTGGACACAGAATACACGTATTATTCATGATGTATGACGTCTACTGATATTGTCAAATGAAGAAAAAACGAATGATTATGAAAATTTTGAAAAAGGAATGATTTATATGGAAATTTTGAAAAAAGGGGGGGTAGTAGAGAAAAGGGGGGAGGAGGAAACGAAATCCATGCTCCATGCGCCTGTGGGTATTTATATCGGAATGATGCTTATCTAAAAACAGATGGGGTTTGCCAGCAGGATAGTGTTTTATACCGGGAATTGCGATTTCATCGAATAACACAACTGATAGCCATGATATAACTGTAATGCTAATAAGTAATGGGTGACATTGTCCTGTTGATATAATACGGTTGTTTCCAATCATTTCCATTCCGTCAAAAGTTTCTTATTTTCGTCTGTCAGACCATGTGATTTTGATGGCATGTTAGGCACTGGGCTTCCAGTGTCAATGTACACAACGAAAACTCTAATCGATATGTGACGTTTCAACGTTCCTCAATTTAACGAATTTTTAACATTATCTGTGAAAAACAGATGTCAAATTTAATTGTTTTATTTGTATCAAAGACTTCAATACATAGACAATTACTTCTTTAAAATTAAATTTGATTTCTTCTTTATTTACTGCCGTCAGCATCATGAAAGGAAAACGATCTGTCTTGATATATATTTCTTATCAGATAGACAGTGGGGTACCAAACCCCAGCATTTACTATGCCATTTTCTTGGCGTCTCTTATTACAATTATTTATAATCTACCGCATCTACGACTATGATATGTTGACGTTGTCACGGTAATAACGTATACACCGGAAGTCGTCTGCCTAACATTTCAGACGTCAAGACATGAAAAAGATGGAACGTGGTCGGAATTGACATGATACGAAACAACCGTATTGTAATATGTTATATATGCATGATATTATGATAAATCATTTAAAAATAGATATAGCTAAAATGTTGTTGAAAGTCATGTTAAACAACTACAGTAGTTCTCCTGTTATGATGCCATCTCTTCTGCAGTGTTTTTAAAAGAGGGCTGGGCTTCTCTTGAAGGGGATATTTTAGTAGTATTTCACTATCTCAGTGAATCAAAAATCCAGTCTGATAGAGATGGCCTTTGGTTAGGGTGGCCTTATAAGAGGGGGACAATTTAGTAGTACATTTGTAATTTACTCTCTCAGTGAATCAAAAAGCTGGTCTGATAGAGATGGCCTTTGGTTGGAGTGGCCTTATAAGAGGGGGACAATTTAGTAGTACATTTGTAATTTACTCTCTCAGTGAATCAAAAAGCTGGTCTGATAGAGATGGCCTTTGGTTGGAGTGGCCTTATAAGAGGGGGACAATTTAGTAGTACATTTGTAATTTACTCTCTCAGTGAATCAAAAATCTGGTCTGATAGAGATGGCCTTTGGTTGGAGTGGCCTTATAAGAGGGGGACAATTTAATAGTATTTAGCTATCTCAGTGAATCAATAATCTGGTCTGATAGAGATAACCTTTGGTGAGATTGGTCTTATAAGAGAGGTTGCCTTTGGTGGGAGTGGCCTTATAAGAGAGGTGGCCTTTGGTGAGAGTGGCCTTATAAGAGAGGTGGCCTTTGATAGGAGTGGCCTTATAAGAGAGGTTGCATTTGGTGAGAGTGACCTTATAAGAGAGGTTGCCTTTGGTGAGAGTGGCCTTATAAGAGAGGTTACCTTTGGTGAGAGTGGCCTTATATTAAAGAGAGATTGCCTTTGGTGAGAATGGCCTTATAAGAGAGGCAGCCTTTGGTGAGAGTGGCCTTATAAGAGAGGTTGCCTTTGGTGAGAGTGGCCTTGTAAGAGATGTTGCCTTTGGTGAGAGTGGCCTTATAACAGAGGTTGCCTTTGGTGAGAGTGGCCTTATAAGTGAGGTTGCCTTTTGTGAGAGGTGGCCTTTCGTGGGACTAGTCTTATAAGAGAGGTGGTCTTTGGTGGGAGTGGTCCTATAAGAGAGGTTGCCTTTGGTGAGAGTGGCCTTATAAGAGAGGTTGCCTTTGGTGAGAGTGTCCTTATAAGAGAGCTTGCCTTTGGTGAGAGTGCCCTTATAAGAGATGTGGCCTTATAAGTGAGGTTTTCTTTTGTGAGAGTGGCCATATAAGAGAGGTTGCCTTTGGTGAGAGTGGCCTTATAAGAGAGGTGACCTTTGGTGAGAGTGCCCTTATAAGAGAATGTGCCTTTGGTGAGAGTGGCCTTATAAGTGAGGTTGCCTTTTGTGAGAGTGGCCTTATAAGAGAGGTTGCCTTTGGTGGGAGTGGCCCTATAAGAGAGGTGACCTTTGGTGGGAGTGGTCTTATAAGAGAGGTGGCCTTTGGTGGGAGTGGCCCTATAAGAGAGGTTGCCTTTGGTGAGAGTGATCATATAAGAGAGGTTGCCTTTGGTGAGAGTGGCCTTATAAGAGAGGCTGCCTTTGATGGGAGTGGACTTATATTAAAGTGAGGTTGCCTTTGGTGAGAGTGGCCTAAAAAGAGATGTGGCCTTATAAGTGAGGTTGCCTTTTGTGAGAGTGGCCTTATAAGAGAGGTTGCCTTTGGTGAGAGTGGCCTTATAAGAGATGTTGCCTTTGGTGAGAGTGGCCTTATAAGAGAGCTTCCCTTTGGTGAGAGTGGCCTTATAAGTGAAGTTGTCTTTTGTGAGAGTGGCCTTATAAGAGAGGTTGCCTTTGGTGAGAGTGGCCTTATAAGTGAGGTTGTCTTTTGTGAGAGTGGCCTTATAAGAGAGGTTGCCTTTGGTGAGAGTGGCCTTATTAGAGATGTTGCCTTTGGTGAGAGTGGCCTTATAAGAGAGGTTGCCTTTGGTGAGAGTGGCCTTATAAGAGAGGTTACCTTTGGTGAGAGTGGCCTTATATTAAAGAGAGATTGCCTTTGGTGAGAATGGCCTTATAAGAGAGGCAGCCTTTGGTGAGAGTGGCCTTATAAGAGAGGTTGCCTTTGGTGAGAGTGGCCTTGTAAGAGATGTTGCCTTTGGTGAGAGTGGCCTTATAACAGAGGTTGCCTTTGGTGAGAGTGGCCTTATAAGTGAGGTTGCCTTTTGTGAGAGGTGGCCTTTCGTGGGACTAGTCTTATAAGAGAGGTGGTCTTTGGTGGGAGTGGTCCTATAAGAGAGGTTGCCTTTGGTGAGAGTGGCCTTATAAGAGAGGTTGCCTTTGGTGAGAGTGTCCTTATAAGAGAGCTTGCCTTTGGTGAGAGTGCCCTTATAAGAGATGTGGCCTTATAAGTGAGGTTTTCTTTTGTGAGAGTGGCCATATAAGAGAGGTTGCCTTTGGTGAGAGTGGCCTTATAAGAGAGGTGACCTTTGGTGAGAGTGCCCTTATAAGAGAATGTGCCTTTGGTGAGAGTGGCCTTATAAGTGAGGTTGCCTTTTGTGAGAGTGGCCTTATAAGAGAGGTTGCCTTTGGTGGGAGTGGCCCTATAAGAGAGGTGACCTTTGGTGGGAGTGGTCTTATAAGAGAGGTGGCCTTTGGTGGGAGTGGCCCTATAAGAGAGGTTGCCTTTGGTGAGAGTGATCATATAAGAGAGGTTGCCTTTGGTGAGAGTGGCCTTATAAGAGAGGCTGCCTTTGATGGGAGTGGACTTATATTAAAGTGAGGTTGCCTTTGGTGAGAGTGGCCTAAAAAGAGATGTGGCCTTATAAGTGAGGTTGCCTTTTGTGAGAGTGGCCTTATAAGAGAGGTTGCCTTTGGTGAGAGTGGCCTTATAAGAGATGTTGCCTTTGGTGAGAGTGGCCTTATAAGAGAGCTTCCCTTTGGTGAGAGTGGCCTTATAAGTGAAGTTGTCTTTTGTGAGAGTGGCCTTATAAGAGAGGTTGCCTTTGGTGAGAGTGGCCTTATAAGTGAGGTTGTCTTTTGTGAGAGTGGCCTTATAAGAGAGGTTGCCTTTGGTGAGAGTGGCCTTATTAGAGATGTTGCCTTTGGTGAGAGTGGCCTTATAAGAGAGGTTGCCTTTGGTGAGAGTGGCCTTATAAGTGAGGTTGCCATTTGTGAGAGTGGCCTTATAAGAGAGGTTGCCTTTGGTGGAAGTGGTCTTATAAGAGAGGTGGCCTTTGGTGGGAGTGGTCTTATAAGAGAGGTGGCCTTTGGTGGGAGTGGTCCTATAAGAGAGGTTGCCTTTGGTGAGAGTGGTCATATAAGAGAGGTTGCCTTTGGTGAGAGTGGCCTTATAAGAGAGGCTGCCTTTGATGGGAGTGGACTTATATTAAAGAGAGGTTGCCTTTGGTGAGAGTGGCCTTATATGCCTTTGGTGAGAGTGGCCTAAAAAGATATGTGGCCTTTGGTGAGAGTGGCCTTATAAGAGAGGTTGCCTTTGGTGAGAGTGGCCTTATAAGAGAGGTTACCTTTGGTGAGAGTGGCCTTATAAATAAGAGATGTTGCCTTTGGTGAGAGTGGCCTTATAAGAGAGGTTGCCTTTGGTGAGAGTGGCCTTATAAGTGAGGTTGCCTTTTGTGAGAGTGGCCTTATAAGAGAGGTGGCCTTTGGTGGAACTGGTCTTATAAGAGAGGTGGCCTTTGGTGGGAGTGGTCTTATAAGAGAGGTGGCCTTTGGTGAGAGTGGTCTTATAAGAGAGGTGGGCTTTGGTGGGAGTGGTCTTTGGTGAGAGTGGCCTTATAAGAGAGGTTGCCTTTGGTGGGAGTGTTCTAATAAGAGAGGTGGCCTTTGGTGGGAGTGGTCTTATAAGAGAGGCTACCTTTGGTGGGAGTGGTCTTATAAGAGAGGCTACCTTTGGTGGGAGTTGTCTTATAAGAGAGGTGGCCTTTGCTGGGAGTGGTCTTATAAGAAGGGGACTACTGAATAGCCGAATACCAACGGAAACTTACATTTGTCCAGGCTAAGTGATATGGCATCAACAGCTATATCTCCTTTTGTGGTGGGGCCAATGGTTCCTTTGATCTGAATCTAAAAAGTCACATTTGTTAAAATATTCTGAAGTCTTTTGTTTTAATTGTTGTATAATTTTGTTTGAAAAGATAGAAAATTGGATTATCATCGAAATAGAAAATCCCTAAAAATACAAGAAATCCCTAATAATATGAAAAATCCCCAATAGTATAGGAAATCTCTAATAACATGCAAAATCCCTAATAAAATAGGAAATCCCAAGGAACACAGGAAATCCTTAATAATATAGCAATTCCCTAATAATATAGGAAATCCATTTATGAAATAAAAAAAAATATAGAAAAAAAATATAGGCAATCCCAAATAAAACAGAAAATTCATAATAATATAAAAAAAAATCCCTATTAAAATAGAAAATCCCTAATAATATAATAATATAGAAACTCCCTAATAATATAGGACTCCTGAATAACATGGACATCAACTAAGTCGGTAAACAGGAAGTAGGAATCTGATGGGTCCAAAAACGCTTCCTACAATATGGTATACCTATATGAAGGTTGTCACCAAATATAAGATTTCTGCCATCAATAGTTGCTGAGAAAAATGCGCTGAAAAATATCTTCGACGGACGGAAGGACGGATGGACGGAGGTAAAACAGTATACCCCCTCCGGTGGAGTGGGGGTATAATAAGATAGGAAATCCCTAATAATATAGAACATCCAAAACAAAATTTAAAAAAATCCCTAATAACATAGGAAATACCAAATAAAATATGAAATCTCTAATAACATAGGACATCCCTAATGATATATGAAATCCCAAAATATTACAGAAAAATCGAATTAACATTGGAAATTCATAATAATGTACGAAATCCATATTAATATAGAAAATCACTAATAATACAGGAAATCACTATTGATATAGGAAATCGCTAATGATATAAGAAATTCCTAATAAAATAGAAAATCCTTAATATTAGGAAATCCCAAACAATATGCGAAATCCCTGATAATTAATTAATTTAGGGAGTCACTAATAACATAGCGTTTCGTTATTAACATATGAAATCCCTTACAAAAATAGGAAATTCCTAAACATAGAAGGAATCCATATTAATATAGAAATCTCTTATGACATAGAAAATCCCGATTCATACCGGACATTCCTAATTAGATAGGAAATCCTTATTAATACAGGAAATCCTTAATAATATAGGAAATCCCTATTAATAGAGGAACTCCCTAATAATATAGGAAATCCCTTTTAATACAGGAAATCCCTAATAATATACAAAATCCTTAATAATACAGGAAATCCCTAATAATGTAGAGAGCTCGAGTATGTCTTTAATAATATGGGGAATCGATAATAATATGGAAAATCACCAAGCACGATGCAATTTACCATGCATATGCATCGTCCTAAAGACAGGTTGTGCATCTAATTCCTCCTATATAACTAGATGACGTCCCTTTCAAAAGACATGTCCTATGTCTATAGCATAGCTTACTCTATGGGAGCGGTATTTGACAGTAAAAATGACAACAAAACTACCTACCACTGCATCTGAATACTGTGGAATATTAAATCTTGTTGTATGCCATTCATCACCTTGACTTCCATCAATAGACATAGTCGGGTTGTAGGTACTACCTCTTTCTCCTGCAGACACAATCAAACTTCCAGGAGATCCTCTCATGTGATACGACAGCTCCATACAAAAGAAAGAGGCTGAAAACAGTGATTATTCATGTATCAATAATAGATTATAATTTATTCATCATCTTTAAAGAACTATTTATTGCTTAACATTATCTTTTGCAATATTTCAGCCATATCGTGGCAAAAGTGAGTGAGTGAATGAGTGATTGCTACTCAGCGCCAACTCAGCAATTGCTCAGCTCTATTATTGTGAGAACAAGTTAATTTTCAATGAGATATTGATGAGGTCCGCTTTGTACCAGACCAACACGTTTAACTTGATTTTAATAGTGATAGCTCAGTCTGTGGATAGACATGTTGTCCCACTCGGAAATATTATCCTGATTCTGAGGCCACATATCTTTGCTCATTCACCTTAATGCTGAGTGCTTAGCGGAAAGGCAACCAATACCAATTTTATATTCTTTGGTTTGACCCCACCGTGACTTGAACCCACGATCTACCGCAATCCAGACGAGCACTCTAACCATTACAACACTGATGCGGTTATCGTGGCATGAAATTTCAATTAAATATATTAAAATTGAATAGGGCAATATCAGTCAATAATATGTAAAGAAACGTGTAAAATAAAAAAATAACATGGTTAAATAAAAATTATAAAATAATATCAGTATTAAATAAAGAGTAGAGATATTACACAAAACAATATTCTATGATACAAATGGGGTTCTTTAAATAAAAATACTAAAATTGGGTTCACTGTGACCTTTGTAAATAAACCCAGAAGAGTTTGTTGATACCAAAGGGGTAATTAGAATCTGTCTGTCGAAGTAGAACTTATTATCCTACAATGGTGTGATTTTTGAATATTAATATACATGTAGGTGTAATAGATAAACTGTATTAACATAGGAGTTATAGAAAAATAAACTGTATTGATATAGGAGTTATAGATAAACTGTATTGTTATTTAGCTATGGCACCTAATCAAGCTTTCCTGGCACCTAATTCGTGTAGCACGAATGGTAAGGAACGATAACAGTAGAAACACAGACGTGATGGTGGACACCTTTGAAAATGAAAAGAAGTTATGTTTGTTTCTGCCCTTTCAATAAGAAGATTTAGAAGATACCAAAGGGAGGTAATCAGAATCCATATATCGAAGACAAAACACTGGCCAAACGGAAAAGTACAAAAGGACAAACAACGATCTACTAAACATACACATAAAACTAAAGATCGAGTCATACTAACCCCACTAAAAACTGGGGGTGAATTCAGGTGTTCCAGAAGGGAAAGCGATTCCTGCTCCACTAGTGGCACCCGCAGTGTTAATCTAGTTACAAACCCGGTGATAAGTCGTGAATGAGGAAAGGACCGGGAAGTGCTTACGACAAGTGGAACATATCCGTGGTCGTTTGTAACACAGATATTCCATAACGGGCAACCAAGTCATGGTGGCGACGGTAACATTTTCGTTTTGCGGTTGGGTCATGCCAATTAACCTGTCATTCAACTTTGACGTCCAACTATATGGAAGACAGTTATATAAATTGACCAATCTGATAACAACTTCTGGCATGTACTCGATTTTGATGCTTATAGATTTACTAGGCTCATCGCTGATTGGTCGGTTGAAACAAATGAACCCTGACATGACCCCATATGAGATGTCTTTATATATTAGGGTACTACCAAATAAAATAAAGTAGGAATGAACTGGATGGCATTAGATGTAAGACGCTAAAGAAAAGTAACAGATATAAAAAGATGCAAAACAAACGTTTGATTCCAATTAGATTAACTGATTATACTGATTATACTGATTATACTGATTATACTGATTTCTTAAAGGTTGGTGGTCCCATTTAACAATTAAATAAACATCCACTATGAAATATTGTGTGCAGTGGTATTAAACACACATTATTCTAATACAATATACATACATGGCAGTTGGTATAGAGCTGTACTAATAATAGCTTCATCATCAGGTACACGTGGTGAGGAGGCCTCTGTATATATATAGTATGATCCGGAGGCAGCACTGCTAGGTCCTGTAGATGATGATGTTGTTGTTCCCTATGAATACAAACATATTACGTCTTATATGTAAAGAATGCTGACTGGCTTAACATTTAATGTTCACAAGAAAAGTTTGAAGATAAAAAAGGAGTAATCAGAATTCGTTGAAGCTTCAGAGCCGTTAAACACAAATAACACCAACGTGTTCAAAGTGTTGTTAAACACATATAACCCTAGCGTGTTCAAAGTGTTGCTAAGCACATATACCAATAACCGTAAATATGCTCAAAGTTAAGCACATACAACCATAGTGTGTTCAAATTGTATTTCAGAAGAATTTGAAGATACGAAAGGGGTCATCAGAATACGTATTTCGAAGAAGAACAGACAAAACAATGGACAAAAGAAAAAGTACAAAAGGACAAACAACGATCTACAAACATACACATAAAACTAAAGATCGAGTAACAAGTCTTATAATGAACAACCAAATTGTTTTAATAACGGCCAAGCATTGCAAGATGTACGCAATACAGATTCAACATCACGCTATCAAAATGATTTGTAACTGGATCGGAATACATGGAAAACGATCAGTAATTCCCATGTCTTCCCATTCCTACATATCCTACTAAATAACATAGATATCCTGCAATATTATTACAGCCGTATGCCTTTTATACGACCACCCTTTCTGGAAAGAAGAAAAGGTTTTATCAGAGAGGTTGTCTCATTTGTGGAGGCAGCTGACTGGTCTCTTAATATCACAATACATCTGCAATCGGGTCTGCTATCAGAGGTGGTCTTTGGTGAGAGGGGTCATGTAAGGGGGAGACCACTATGTTAATTCTGGGTATACAAATCCATTCACAATATGAATCTTTACAGTGCCGACACACTGAAATATGGATCTATGTCGCTTAACTCAGACATATTAACCTGATTCCGAACCACCCAATATTTACTCTCACTTCTTAAAACTGCCTACTGAACAGGGAAACATTAAATACCATTTTCATTTTCAAAACCATAACCCCCCCCCTTCAAGTTAAATAGTCGGTCCCTAACCATGACCATTTATACAGTTCATTGGCTTGTGGGTTACATAAGATAACATCAATAACAATGAACCATATAAGATTGTTATTGATTAATTGATTGATTGAATGAATGATTGGTTGATTACTGTTAAATGTCCACTGAAAAGGAAATCAGCTATATTCGTATTTATATTCTATAACAATAAGTTTGCAAAACAATGTACTAGCAGGTGTCACTAGAACAGCCATATTGATTGATATTTTGATTGCCTCAGATCGAGTCAGAAATTGTTGCCTTGCCAACAGGAATAGATAAACATGCAATCATCCTATAACTCTTAATTAAGCGACTACAATTAGTTAACATTGGCAGTGGTTAACTCATGTAAGGTAAAGAATGTCAGCTTAAAATATAACGTAGAAATCCAACAGTACAAATTTAGCGTAGATCAGTCCATTACATCTGTAATGTAGAAATTGATCAGAATCAATGTAACGTAGAAAATATCAATTACACAGGTAGCATTGAAAATGTCCATAAAAATGGAAGGTTGAAATTGTTCATTACAAAAGTATCGTAGAAAATGTCCATTACAAATGTAACGTAGAGAATGTCTATTATAAATGTAATATAAACAATGTCCATTACAAATGTAACGTAGAGAATGTTTATTACAAATGTAACAAAAAAAATGTCCATTACAAATGTAACATAGAAAATGTCCATAAAAATGTAACATAGAGAATGTCTATTACAATTGTAGCTTAGAAAATGTTCATTACAAATGTAACATAGAGAATATCCATTACAAATGTAATGTAGAAAATGTCCATTACAAATGTAACGTAGGAAATGTTCATTACAAATGTAACATAAAAAATGTCCATTACAAATGCAACGTAGAAAATGTCAATTACAAATGTAACGTAGAAAATGTTCATTACAAGTATAACATAGAAAATGTCCATTATAAATGTAATGTAGAAAATGTCCATTACAAATGTAACATAGCAAATGTCCATTACAAATGTAACATAGAAAATGTTCATTACAAATGTAACGTAGAAAATGTTCATTACAAATGTAACATAGAAAATGTCCATTACAAATGCAACGTAGAAAATGTCCATTACCAATGCAACGTAGAAAATGTCAATTACAAATGTAACGTAGAAAATGTTCATTACAAATGTAACATAGAAAATGTCCATTACAAATGTAATGTAGAAAATGACCATTACAAATGTAACATAGCAAATGTCCATTACAAATGTAACGTAGAAAATGTTCATTACAAATGTAACGTAGAAAATCTCCATTACAAATGTAATATCGAAAATGTCCATTACAAATGTAATATCGAAAATGTTCATTACAAATGTAACATAGAAAATGTCCATTACAAATGCAACGTAGAAAATGTCCATTACAAATGCAACGTAGAAAATGTCCATTACCAATGCAACGTAGAAAATGTCAATTACAAATGTAACGTAGAAAATGTTCATTACAAATGTAACATACAAAATGTCCATTACAAATGTAATGTAGAAAATGACCATTACAAATGTAACGTAGAAAATCTCCATTACAAATGTAACATAGCAAATGTCCATTACAAATGTAACGTAGAAAATGCCCAACACAAATGCAATTTAGAAAATGTCCGTTTTAAATGTAACATAGAAAATGTCCATTTTAAAGGTGATATAGAAAATATTCATGACAAATGCCATCTTAATTGTAAATAAATAGTCATAATATAAAAATAAACTTACAGAGTTTCGTGTCCAATCAAAATCATCATCTGCAATGTCGTCAAAGAGGCATCCACCATCCACAGTCTCAAAGTCACATGTCATACTCTGTATCGTTGTTTTATCTATCAAAAGTACAATGCATTACGCTGAATAACTTTTAGTGAGTATTATTACAGAAACAGTGAAACCGAATTTAACTTGAATAAACCAAATAGTTGTCTATGAGGATCACAAAAGTTGGTTCCGTGCAGACAGGTTTCACTGCATATTCATGAAATGTACATATTTCACTGCATATTCATCAAATGTAGAAGTATTTCTTACTATTGACTATCCCTGAATGGGATCTTCCTCATAAGTACATGGTAGATCCTATTTTCGTTTAATAAACGCTATGAGCCTAGTATTCTCTAGACATGGCATTACTTTATGTGTCGTCCAAATTCTGTATTTACTAAGTTCCCCGTACAGTAGTATGATCTTCGTTCATATCTAGTGTGGATTGTGTATTTACTAAGTTCCCCGTACAGTAGTATGATCTTCGTTCATATCTAGTGTGGATTGTGTATTTACTAAGTTCCCCGTACAGTAGTATGATCTTCGTTCATGTCTAGTGTGGATTCTGTGTTTACTAAGTTCCCCGTACAGTAGTATGATCTTCGTTCATATCTAGTGTGGATTATGTATTTACTAAGTTCCCCGTACAGTAGTATGATCTTCGTTCATGTCTAGTGTGGATTCTGTATTTACTAAGTTCCCCATACAGTAGTATGATCTTCGTTCATATCTAGTGTGGATTGTGTATTTACTAAGTTCCCCGTACAGTAGTATGATCTTCGTTCATGTCTAGTGTGGATTCTGTGTTTACTAAGTTCCCCGTACAGTAGTATGATCTTCGTTCATATCTAGTGTGGATTATGTATTTACTAAGTTCCCCATACAGTAGTATGATCTTCGTTCATATCTAGTGTGGATTGTGTATTTACTAAGTTCCCCGTACAGTAGTATGATCTTCGTTCATGTCTAGTGTGGATTCTGTATTGACTAAGTTCCCCATACAGTAGTATGATCTTCGTTCATATCTAGTGTGGATTCTGTATTTACAAAGTTCCCCGTACAGTAGGATGATCTTCGTTCATGTCTAGTATGGATTGTGTATTTACTAAGTTCCCCGTACAGTAGTATGATCTTCGTTCATGTCTAGTGTGGATTCTGTATTGACTAAGTTCCCCATACAGTAGTATGATCTTCGTTCATATCTAGTGTGGATTCTGTATTTACAAAGTTCCCCGTACAGTAGGATGATCGTCGTTCATGTCTAGTGTGGATTGTGTATTTACTAAGTTCCCCGTACAGTAGTATGATCTTCGTTCATGTCTAGTGTGGATTGTGTATTGACTAAGTTCCCCATACAGTAGTATGATCTTCGTTCATATCTAGTGTGGATTCTGTATTTACAAAGTTCCCCGTACATTAGGATGATCTTCGTTCATGTCTAGTGTGGATTCTGTATTTACTAAGTTTCCCATACATTAGGATTATCTTCGTTCATGTCTAGTGTGGATTCTGTATCTACTAAGTTCCCCATACAGTAGTATGATCTTCATTCATGTCTAGTGTGGATTGTGTATTTACTAAGTTCCCCATACAGTAGGATGATCTTCGTTCATATCTAGTGTGGATTGTGTTGCTCAATCCCCAATTACATGTCTAGTGTGGATTGTGTTGTTCAATCCTCAATGTTACATGTCTAGTGTGGATTGTGTTGCTCAATCCTCAATTACATGTCTAGTGTGGATTGTTTTGCTCAATCCTCAATATTACATGTCTAGTATGGATTGTGTTGCTCAATCCTCAATTACATGTCTAGTGTGGATTGTGTTGTTCAATCCTCAATAATACATGTCTATTGTGGATTGTGTTGCTCAATCCTCAATATTACATGTCTAGTGTGGATTTCGGTAATTTTGTTATTACCTTTAATTAATTATCCATTAGATATATACAACACCACGAATGAATATATTTTCAGTTATTTTGTCAGCTATTAAGCTTAGCTGAATCTCCTGACATCTTATTTGTTTGTATCCTTATGTTATGTTTCCTAAACACCGAATAATCCCCGAGAGATATGTGCAAACAAATACTGTTCTAACTAAAAGGTACAACTCCCTCCATAAGTGGAGTCCTCTAGTTGTGTGGAGTGAATAAAATAAAAACCTCACATTGATGACAGGCTACATATATGCAGGTGTGGATTCAGACAGGGACACACCCATCTACCTCCCTTTAAAAACTCGGTCAGTGATCTTTGTTGTTAAATTAGACAATACTCCTAGGCAACAAAGTGTGTTTCCCCTCTAACATCTGTGCCTACATATGAGGGCCTCATGTCTGGAGAATGTCAATCTCCTTGCAGGTAGCAGACAACTAGCAGTAGATCATTATAAACATGTGCTATCAATAAGCCCAAGACTCCCAAAATGCATCACAACAAGGTATGATTCTTCTTATCTAAACTCCACCCATGAAGTATACACCATTTTTCCATATTACTTTGTTCGCTTGTTGATTCTCTGTTATGCACATTTAACAAAATCTAGTAAATACTTTTTTTTTCAGAAATAAGGATCTAATGGTTTTGACAATAAATGTAAACAAATACAATGAGTAGGTTGTGTAACTCAGAATAATACTTTATTAAACGTTGACAGCTATTAAATATAATATGATAATACGGTAGATGTTACCTAACTTGGGACGAAGTCCAATAAAAAAAATTAAACAATATTAACTCAGATATATGTACTCGACGTCTCACTTTCATAGAAAATATTATTTCGGACAGGAGGAGGAAGAAATGAAACTCTGTTTAATGATATTGTCAGTCCATTGTATATGTTTAATGGGCTAGAACACGCTGCGGTCTTGAGTCATGTTTTAACATTCATAACCGGAAGTAGTTCCAGATTACTGCGCATCCGAATTTCTGCAGAAACCCTCTGTATTGGTTTCTGGTGCGTCATTTCTGGTGCAAGGAATTTTAGCTATTAAGTGATATGGATCTAGAATCAAAATATTGCTATTTCTACCATAGTTGGGACTTCGTCCCATATAACTTCTTACTAATTAACTAACAATGACCTCGATGATAGAGAGGACAAGGTCATTAACATATGACAACATGTCATGACAACAGTTGACACAGGTTCACACCCTCATACCCACCTCAAATGTGTGAATGTTGTGTGGGTGTGTCATGGATCAGTTTGTGATATCTCTCCTGCCTGGTGTGTACAAGACTGAAAGTAAGCATATTTTTCATAGGTAACCATAGGTAGCAATAGCTGATTTTGGCCTATACTAGTTAGACCCATTGGTTTACTTGTATCAACAGACTTGACAACAAAATTATTTGTCTTTTGTATCTTTTGATTATGAGCATACCTGTTGAAGGTTATTGCAGAAACACTAATTTCGGTTTTATCGGGATATTTCGGTTTCTGCCACCAATAAAACTGACCGCCACAATATATCTGAAATATTGTTGAAAGTGGTGTTAAGTACCATAACACCTCCACCACCCCACAGTTCAACCACCTAAATTTCATATCTATGTTTAATTTTGTACTAACATACCTTGAATGGTGCATAAATCTCCTGTCCATTCAGAACCAGATGGACAAGTACAGACAAATGTTCCTGCATCTATATTTGATGAGCATTGTGCACCATTCTGGCATGGTGAAGAATCACATGGATTACCTACAAATAAACATACAAGTTTAACGTTATTGTTGATGGCTTCGTAATTCTCAAGATTTTATATCTAAACATGTACGTTATTATTGACAAAAGGTAATATTGATAATATTGTTAAACTTTCAGTTCATCTTTACTTCCAGTTGTTTGTAGGAAGGCTCAAGTCTAATTTACATTAGGGAACGACCATTTAACTTGAAGGGGGGTTATGGTTTTTTTCTAAAAAAATATTCTGATTCCCAATGTTGCTGAAAAAAATATTCTGATTTTGGTGGAGGAAAAAAAAAATAATCTGATTCAGAATTTTTGTCATATAACCTAATGTTATATTCTGGAAAAAAATTTCGCGCTTTACATGACAAAAAAAATAAATATTCTAACTCTTGTGTTGTCAGAAATTTTTTTTTTGAACGAAACAAAAAACCATAACCACCCCTCCCCCCCCCCTCCACCCTTCAAGTTAAATGGTCGGTCCCTTATTATTGACAAAAGGTAATATTGATAATATTGTTAAACTTTCAGTTCGTCTTTACCTCTAGTTGTTTGTAGGGGCTCAAGTCTTATTTACATTATTTGTGTTAGTTTGTGTAGAGTAGTGTCTAACACATATTGTGCTATGGTTTTGTTCTGTTGTATTCGTCTTGTGTTTCTCTGGATTGTCCATATTTGATTGCCCCTTCTGTATTCTCTTTCGGTTTATGTCATTGATTAAAACTAGTATTAGGTATTTACACAGGCGCATGGGGCATGGATTTCGTTTTCCTCCTCCCCCCCTTTTCTCTACTACCCCCCCCCCTTTTTTCAAAATTTTCATATAAATCATTCCTTTTTCAAAATTGTCATAATCATTCATTTTTTCTTCATTTGACAATATCAGAAGATGTCATACATCATGAATAATACGTGTATTCTGTGTCCACAGTTTTTCGTCTTATACTGTATCAGTCGAAAAACTGTGGACACAGAATACACGTATTATTCATGATGTATGACGTCTACTGATATTGTCAAATGAAGACAAAACGAATGATTATGAAAATTTTGAAAAAGGAATGATTTATATGAAAATTTTGAAAAAAGGAGGGGTAGTAGAGAAAAGGGGGGAGGAGGAAACGAAATCCATGCTCCATGCGCCTGTGGGTATTTATATCGGAATGATGCTTATTTAAAAACAGATGGGGTTTGCCAGCAGGATAGTGTTTTTTACCGGGAATTGCGATTTCATCGAATAACACAACTGATAGCCATGATATAACTGTAATGCTAATAAGTAATGGGTGACACTGTCCTGTTGATATAATACGGTTGTTTCCAATCATTTCCATTCCGTCAAAAGTTTCTTATTTTCGTCTGTCAGACCATGTGATTTTGATGGCATGTTAGGCACTGGGCTTCCAGTGTCAATGTACACAACGAAAACTCTAATCGATATGTGACGTTTCAACGTTCCTCAATTTAACGAATTTTTAACATTATCTGTGAAAAACAGATGTCAAATTTAATTGTTTTATTTGTATCAAAGACTTCAATACATAGACAATTACTTCTTTAAAATTAAATTTGATTTCTTCTTTATTTACTGCCGTCAGCATCATGAAAGGAAAACGATCTGTCTTGATATATATTTCTTATCAGATAGACAGTGGGGTACCAAACCCCAGCATTTACTATGCCATTTTCTTGGCGTCTCTTATTACAATTATTTATAATCTACCGCATCTACGACTATGATATGTTGACGTTGTCACGGTAATAACGTATACACCGGAAGTCGTCTGCCTAACATTTCAGACGTCAAGACATGAAAAAGATGGAACGTGGTCGGAATTGACATGATACGAAACAACCGTATTGTAATATGTTATATATGCATGATATTATGATAAATCATTTAAAAATAGATATAGCTAAAATGTTGTTGAAAGTCATGTTAAACAACTACAGTAGTTCTCCTGTTATGATGCCATCTCTTCTGCAGTGTTTTTAAAAGAGGGCTGGGCTTCTCTTGAAGGGGACAATTTAGTAGTATTTCACTATCTCAGTGAATCAAAAATCCAGTCTGATAGAGATGGCCTTTGGTTAGGGTGGCCTTATAAGAGGGGGACAATTTAGTAGTACATTTGTAATTTACTCTCTCAGTGAATCAAAAAGCTGGTCTGATAGAGATGGCCTTTGGTTGGAGTGGCCTTATAAGAGGGGGACAATTTAGTAGTACATTTGTAATTTACTCTCTCAGTGAATCAAAAAGCTGGTCTGATAGAGATGGCCTTTGGTTGGAGTGGCCTTATAAGAGGGGGACAATTTAGTAGTACATTTGTAATTTACTCTCTCAGTGAATCAAAAATCTGGTCTGATAGAGATGGCCTTTGGTTGGAGTGGCCTTATAAGAGGGGGACAATTTAATAGTATTTAGCTATCTCAGTGAATCAATAATCTGGTCTGATAGAGATAACCTTTGGTGAGATTGGTCTTATAAGAGAGGTTGCCTTTGGTGGGAGTGGCCTTATAAGAGAGGTGGCCTTTGGTGAGAGTGGCCTTATAAGAGAGGTGGCCTTTGATAGGAGTGGCCTTATAAGAGAGGTTGCATTTGGTGAGAGTGACCTTATAAGAGAGGTTGCCTTTGGTGAGAGTGGCCTTATAAGAGAGGTTACCTTTGGTGAGAGTGGCCTTATATTAAAGAGAGATTGCCTTTGGTGAGAATGGCCTTATAAGAGAGGCAGCCTTTGGTGAGAGTGGCCTTATAAGAGAGGTTGCCTTTGGTGAGAGTGGCCTTGTAAGAGATGTTGCCTTTGGTGAGAGTGGCCTTATAACAGAGGTTGCCTTTGGTGAGAGTGGCCTTATAAGTGAGGTTGCCTTTTGTGAGAGGTGGCCTTTCGTGGGAGTAGTCTTATAAGAGAGGTGGTCTTTGGTGGGAGTGGTCCTATAAGAGAGGTTGCCTTTGGTGAGAGTGGCCTTATAAGAGAGGTTGCCTTTGGTGAGAGTGTCCTTATAAAAGAGGTTGCCTTTGGTGGGAGTGGCCTTATAAGAGAGCTTGCCTTTGGTGAGAGTGCCCTTATAAGAGATGTGGCCTTATAAGTGAGGTTTTCTTTTGTGAGAGTGGCCATATAAGAGAGGTTGCCTTTGGTGAGAGTGGCCTTATAATAGAGGTGACCTTTGGTGAGAGTGCCCCTATAAGAGAATGTGCCTTTGGTGAGAGTGGCCTTATAAGTGAGGTTGCCTTTTGTGAGAGTGGCCTTATAAGAGAGGTTGCCTTTGGTGAGAGTGGCCTTATAAGATAGGTTGCCTTTGGTGGGAGTGGCCTTATAAGAGAGCTTGCCTTTGGTGAGAGTGCCCTTATAAGAGATGTGGCCTTATAAGTGAGGTTTTCGTTTGTGAGAGTGGCCATATAAGAGAGGTTGCCTTTGGTGAGAGTGGCCTTATAAGAGAGGTGACCTTTGGTGAGAGTGCCCTTATAAGAGAATGTGCCTTTGGTAAGAGTGGCCTTATAAGTGAGGTTGCCTTTTGTGAGAGTGGCCTTATAAGAGAGGTTGCCTTTGGTGGGAGTGGCCCTATAAGAGAGGTGACCTTTGGTGGGAGTGGTCTTATAAGAGAGGTGGCCTTTGGTGGGAGTGGCCCTATAAGAGAGGTTGCCTTTGGTGAGAGTGATCATATAAGAGAGGTTGCCTTTGGTGAGAGTGGCCTTATAAGAGAGGCTGCCTTTGATGGGAGTGGACTTATATTAAAGTGAGGTTGCCTTTGGTGAGAGTGGCCTAAAAAGAGATGTGGCCTTATAAGTGAGGTTGCCTTTTGTGAGAGTGGCCTTATAAGAGAGGTTGCCTTTGGTGAGAGTGGCCTTATAAGAGATGTTGCCTTTGGTGAGAGTGGCCTTATAAGAGAGCTTCCCTTTGGTGAGAGTGGCCTTATAAGTGAAGTTGTCTTTTGTGAGAGTGGCCTTATAAGAGAGGTTGCCTTTGGTGAGAGTGGCCTTATAAGTGAGGTTGTCTTTTGTGAGAGTGGCCTTATAAGAGAGGTTGCCTTTGGTGAGAGTGGCCTTATAAGAGATGTTGCCTTTGGTGAGAGTGGCCTTATAAGAGAGGTTGCCTTTGGTGAGAGTGGCCTTATAAGTGAGGTTGCCATTTGTGAGAGTGGCCTTATAAGAGAGGTTGCCTTTGGTGGAAGTGGTCGTATAAGAGAGGTGGCCTTTGGTGGGAGTGGTCTTATAAGAGAGGTGGCCTTTGGTGGGAGTGGTCCTATAAGAGAGGTTGCCTTTGGTGAGAGTGGTCATATAAGAGAGGTTGCCTTTGGTGAGAGTGGCCTTATAAGAGAGGTTGCCTTTGGTGAGAGTGGCCTTGTAAGAGATGTTGCCTTTGGTGAGAGTGGCCTTATAACAGAGGTTGCCTTTGGTGAGAGTGGCCTTATAAGTGAGGTTGCCTTTTGTGAGAGGTGGCCTTTCGTGGGAGTAGTCTTATAAGAGAGGTGGTCTTTGGTGGAGTGGTCCTATAAGAGAGGTTGCCTTTGGTTAGAGTGGCCTTATAAGAGAGGTTGCCTTTGGTGAGAGTGTCCTTATAAAAGAGGTTGCCTTTGGTGGGAGTGGCCTTATAAGAGAGCTTGCCTTTGGTGAGAGTGCCCTTATAAGAGATGTGGCCTTATAAGTGAGGTTTTCTTTTGTGAGAGTGGCCATATAAGAGAGGTTGCCTTTGGTGAGAGTGGCCTTATAAGAGAGGTGACCTTTGGTGAGAGTGCCCTTATAAGAGAATGTGCCTTTGGTGAGAGTGGCCTTATAAGTGAGGTTGCCTTTTGTGAGAGTGGCCTTATAAGAGAGTTTGCCTTTGGTGAGAGTGGCCTTATAAGATAGGTTGCCTTTGGTGGGAGTGGCCTTATAAGAGAGCTTGCCTTTGGTGAGAGTGCCCTTATAAGAGATGTGGCCTTATAAGTGAGGTTTTCGTTTGTGAGAGTGGCCATATAAGAGAGGTTGCCTTTGGTGAGAGTGGCCTTATAAGAGAGGTGACCTTTGGTGAGAGTGCCCTTATAAGAGAATGTGCCTTTGGTGAGAGTGGCCTTATAAGTGAGGTTGCCTTTTGTGAGAGTGGCCTTATAAGAGAGGTTGCCTTTGGTGGGAGTGGCCCTATAAGAGAGGTGACCTTTGGTGGGAGTGGTCTTATAAGAGAGGTGGCCTTTGGTGGGAGTGGCCCTATAAGAGAGGTTGCCTTTGGTGAGAGTGATCATATAAGAGAGGTTGCCTTTGGTGAGAGTGGCCTTATAAGAGAGGCTGCCTTTGATGGGAGTGGACTTATATTAAAGTGAGGTTGCCTTTGGTGAGAGTGGCCTAAAAAGAGATGTGGCCTTATAAGTGAGGTTGCCTTTTGTGAGAGTGGCCTTATAAGAGAGGTTGCCTTTGGTGAGAGTGGCCTTATAAGAGATGTTGCCTTTGGTGAGAGTGGCCTTATAAGAGAGGTTGCCTTTGGTGAGAGTGGCCTTATAAGTGAGGTTGCCATTTGTGAGAGTGGCCTTATAAGAGAGGTTGCCTTTGATGGAAGTGGTCGTATAAGAGAGGTGGCCTTTGGTGGGAGTGGTCTTATAAGAGAGGTGGCCTTTGGTGGGAGTGGTCCTATAAGAGAGGTTGCCTTTGGTGAGAGTGGTCATATAAGAGAGGTTGCCTTTGGTGAGAGTGGCCTTATAAGAGAGGCTGCCTTTGATGGGAGTGGACTTATATTAAAGAGAGGTTGCCTTTGGTGAGAGTGGCCTTATATGCCTTTGGTGAGAGTGGCCTAAAAAGATATGTGGCCTTTGGTGAGAGTGGCCTTATAAGAGAGGTTGCCTTTGGTGAGAGTGGCCTTATAAGAGAGGTTACCTTTGGTGAGAGTGGCCTTATAAATAAGAGATGTTGCCTTTGGTGAGAGTGGCCTTATAAGAGAGGTTGCCTTTGGTGAGAGTGGCCTTATAAGTGAGGTTGCCTTTTGTGAGAGTGGCCTTATAAGAGAGGTGGCCTTTGGTGGAACTGGTCTTATAAGAGAGGTGGCCTTTGGTGGGAGTGGTCTTATAAGAGAGGTGGCCTTTGGTGAGAGTGGTCTTATAAGAGAGGTGGGCTTTGGTGGGAGTGGTCTTTGGTGAGAGTGGCCTTATAAGAGAGGTTGCCTTTGGTGGGAGTGTTCTAATAAGAGAGGTGGCCTTTGGTGGGAGTGGTCTTATAAGAGAGGCTACCTTTGGTGGGAGTGGTCTTATAAGAGAGGCTACCTTTGGTGGGAGTGGTCTTATAAGAGAGGTGGCCTTTGCTGGGAGTGGTCTTATAAGAGAGGTGGCCTTTGCTGGGAGTGGTCTTATAAGAAGGGGACTACTGAATAGCCGAATACCAACGGAAACTTACATTTGTCCAGGCTAAGTGATATGGCATCAACAGCTATATCTCCTTTTGTGGTGGGGCCAATGGTTCCTTTGATCTGAATCTAAAAAGTCACATTTGTTAAAATATTCTGAAGTCTTTTGTTTTAATTGTTGTATAATTTTGTTTGAAAAGATAGAAAATTGGATTATCATCGAAATAGAAAATCCCTAAAAATACAAGAAATCCCTAATAATATGAAAAATCCCCAATAGTATAGGAAATCTCTAATAACATGCAAAATCCCTAATAAAATAGGAAATCCCAAGGAACACAGGAAATCCTTAATAATATAGCAATTCCCTAATAATATAGGAAATCCATTTATGAAATAAAAAAAAATATAGGCAATCCCAAATAAAACAGAAAATTCATAATAATATAAAAAAAAATCCCTATTAAAATAGAAAATCCCTAATAATATAATAATATAGAAACTCCCTAATAATATAGGACTCCTGAATAACATGGACATCAACTAAGTCGGTAAACAGGAAGTAGGAATCTGATGGGTCCAAAAACGCTTCCTACAATATGGTATACCTATATGAAGGTTGTCACCAAATATAAGATTTCTGCCATCAATAGTTGCTGAGAAAAATGCGCTGAAAAATATCTTCGACGGACGGAAGGACGGATGGACGGAGGTAAAACAGTATACCCCCTCCGGTGGAGTGGGGGTATAATAAGATAGGAAATCCCTAATAATATAGAACATCCAAAACAAAATTTAAAAAAATCCCTAATAACAGGAAATACCAAATAAAATATGAAATCTCTAATAACATAGGACATCCCTAATGATATATGAAATCCCAAAATATTACAGAAAAATCGAATTAACATTGGAAATTCATAATAATGTACGAAATCCATATTAATATAGAAAATCACTAATAATACAGGAAATCACTATTGATATAGGAAATCGCTAATGATATAAGAAATTCCTAATAAAATAGAAAATCCTTAATATTAGGAAATCCCAAACAATATGCGAAATCCCTGATAATTAATTAATTTAGGGAGTCACTAATAACATAGCGTTTCGTTATTAACATATGAAATCCCTTACAAAAATAGGAAATTCCTAAACATAGAAGGAATCCATATTAATATAGAAATCTCTTATGACATAGAAAATCCCGATTCATACCGGACATTCCTAATTAGATAGGAAATCCTTATTAATACAGGAAATCCTTAATAATATAGGAAATCCCTATTAATAGAGGAACTCCCTAATAATATAGGAAATCCCTTTTAATACAGGAAATCTCTAATAATATACAAAATCCTTAATAATACAGGAAATCCCTAATAATGTAGAGAGCTCGAGTATGTCTTTAATAATATGGGGAATCGATAATAATATGGAAAATCACCAAGCACGATGCAATTTACCATGCATATGCATCGTCCTAAAGACAGGTTGTGCATCTAATTCCTCCTATATAACTAGATGACGTCCCTTTCAAAAGACATGTCCTATGTCTATAGCATAGCTTACTCTATGGGAGCGGTATTTGACAGTAAAAATGACAACAAAACTACCTACCACTGCATCTGAATACTGTGGAATATTAAATCTTGTTGTATGCCATTCATCACCTTGACTTCCATCAATAGACATAGTCGGGTTGTAGGTACTACCTCTTTCTCCTGCAGACACAATCAAACTTCCAGGAGATCCTCTCATGTGATACGACAGCTCCATACAAAAGAAAGAGGCTGAAAACAGTGATTATTCATGTATCAATAATAGATTATAATTTATTCATCATCTTTAAAGAACTATTTATTGCTTAACATTATCTTTTGCAATATTTCAGCCATATCGTGGCAAAAGTGAGTGAATGAATGAGTGATTGCTACTCAGCGCCAACTCAGCAATTGCTCAGCTCTATTATTGTGAGAACAAGTTAATTTTCAATGAGATATTGATGAGGTCCGCTTTGTACCAGACCAACACGTTTAACTTGATTTTAATAGTGATAGCTCAGTCTGTGGATAGACATGTTGTCCCACTCGGAAACATTATCCTGATTCTGAGGCCACATATCTTTGCTCATTCACCTTAATGCTGAGTGCTTAGCGGAAAGGCAACCAATACCAATTTTATATTCTTTGGTTTGACCCCACCGTGACTTGAACCCACGATCTACCGCAATCCAGACGAGCACTCTAACCATTACAACACTGATGCGGTTATCGTGGCATGAAATTTCAATTAAATATATTAAAATTGAATAGGGCAATATCAGTCAATAATATGTAAAGAAACGTGTAAAATAAAAAAATAACATGGTTAAATAAAAATTATAAAATAATATCAGTATTAAATAAAGAGTAGAGATATTACACAAAACAATATTCTATGATACAAATGGGGTTCTTTAAATAAAAATACTAAAATTGGGTTCACTGTGACCTTTGTAAATAAACCCAGAAGAGTTTGTTGATACCAAAGGGGTAATTAGAATCTGTCTGTCGAAGTAGAACTTATTATCCTACAATGGTGTGATTTTTGAATATTAATATACATGTAGGTGTAATAGATAAACTGTATTAACATAGGAGTTATAGAAAAATAAACTGTATTGATATAGGAGTTATAGATAAACTGTATTGTTATTTAGTTATGGCACCTAATCAAGCTTTCCTGGCACCTAATTCGTGTAGCACGAATGGTAAGGAACGATAACAGTAGAAACACAGATGTGATGGTGGACACCTTTGAAAATGAAAAGAAGTTATGTTTGTTTCTGCCCTTTCAATAAGAAGATTTAGAAGATACCAAAGGGAGGTAATCAGAATCCATATATCGAAGACAAAACACTGGCCAAACGGAAAAGTACAAAAGGACAAACAACGATCTACAAAACATACACATAAAACTAAAGATCGAGTCACACTAACCCCACTAAAAACTGGGGGTGAATTCAGGTGTTCCAGAAGGGAAAGTGATTCCTGCTCCACTAGTGGCACCCGCAGTGTTAATCTAGTTACAAACCCGGTGATAAGTCGTGAATGAGGAAAGGACCGGGAAGTGCTTACGACAAGTGGAACATATCCATGGTCGTTTGTAACACAGATATTCCATAACGGGCAACCAAGTCATGGTGGCGACGGTAACATTTTCGTTTTGCGGTTGGGTCATGCCAATTAACCTGTCATTCAACTTTGACGTCCAACTATATGGAAGACAGTTATATAAATTGACCAATCTGATAACAACTTCTGGCATGTACTCGATTTTGATGCTTATAGATTTACTATGCTCATCGCTGATTGGTCGGTTGAAACAAATGAACCCTGACATGACCCCATATGAGATGTCTTTATATATTAGGGTACTACCAAATAAAATAAAGTAGGAATGAACTGGATGGCATTAGATGTAAGACGCTAAAGAAAAGTAACAGATATAAAAAGATGCAAAACAAACGTTTAATTCTAATTAGATTAACTGATTATACTGATTATACTGATTATACTGATTATACTGATTTCTTAAAGGTTGGTGGTCCCATTTAACAATTAAATAAACATCCACTGTGAAATATTGTGTGCAGTGGTGTTAAACACACATTATTCTAATACAATATACATACATGGCAGTTGGTATAGAGCTGTACTAATAATAGCTTCATCATCAGGTACACGTGGTGAGGAGGCCTCTGTATATATATAGTATGATCCTGAGGCAGCACTGCTAGGTCCTGTAGATGATGATGTTGTTGTTCCCTATGAATACAAACATATTACGTCTTATATGTAAAGAATGCTGACTGGCTTAACATTTAATGTTCACAAGAAAAGTTTGAAGATAAAAAAGGAGTAATCAGAATTCGTTGAAGCTTCAGTGCCGTTAAACACAAATAACACCAACGTGTTCAAAGTGTTGTTAAACACATATAACCCTAGCGTGTTCAAAGTGTTGCTAAGCACATATACCAATAACCGTAAATATGCTCAAAGTTAAGCACATACAACCATAGTGTGTTCAAATTGTATTTCAGAAGAATTTGAAGATACGAAAGGGGTCATCAGAATACGTATTTCGAAGAAGAACAGACAAAACAATGGACAAAAGAAAAAGTACAAAAGGACAAACAACGATCTACAAACATACACATAAAACTAAAGATCGAGTAACAAGTCTTATAATGAACAACCAAATTGTTTTAATAACGGCCAAGCATTGCAAGATGTACGCAATACAGATTCAACATCACGCTATCAAAATGATTTGTAACTGGATCGGAATACATGGAAAACGATCAGTAATTCCCATGTCTTCCCATTCCTACATATCCTACTAAATAACATAGATATCCTGCAATATTATTACAGCAGTATGCCTTTTATACGACCACCCTTTCTGGAAAGAAGAAAAGGTTTTATCAGAGAGGTTGTCTCATTTGTGGAGGCAGCTGACTGGTCTCTTAATATCACAATACATCTGCAATCGGATCTGCTATCAGAGGTGGTCTTTGGTGAGAGGGGTCATGTAAGGGGGAGACCACTATGTTAATTCTGGGTATACAAATCCATTCACAATATGAATCTTTACAGTGCCGACACACTGAAATATGGATCTATGTCGCTTAACTCAGACATATTAACCTGATTCCGAACCACCCAATATTTACTCTCACTTCTTAAAACTGCCTACTGAACAGGGAAACATTAAATACCATTTTCATTTTCAAAACCATAACCCCCCCCTCCCTTCAAGTTAAATAGTCGGTCCCTAACCATGACCATTTATACAGTTCATTGGCTTGTGGGTTACATAAGATAACATCAATAACAATGAACCATATAAGATTGTTATTGATTAATTGAATGATTGAATGAATGATTGGTTGATTACTGTTAAATGTCCACTGAAAAGGAAATCAGCTATATTCGTATTTATATTCTATAACAATAAGTTTGCAAAACAATGTACTAGCAGGTGTCACTAGAACAGCCATATTGATTGATATTTTGATTGCCTCAGATCGAGTCAGAAATTGTTGCCTTGCCAACAGGAATAGATAAACAGGCAATCATCCTATAACTCTTAATTAAGCGACTACAATTAGTTAACATTGGCAGTGGTTAACGTTGTAATCTACTCATGTAAGGTAAAGAATGTCAGCTTAAAATATAACGTAGAAATCCAACAGTACAAATTTAGCGTAGATCAGTCCATTACATCTGTAATGTAGAAATTGATCAGAATCAATGTAACGTAGAAAATATCAATTACACAGGTAGCATTGAAAATGTCCATAAAAATGGAAGGTTGAAATTGTTCATTACAAAAGTATCGTAGAAAATGTCCATTACAAATGTAACGTAGAGAATGTCTATTATAAATGTAATATAAACAATGTCCATTACAAATGTAACGTAGAGAATGTTTATTACAAATGTAACAAAAAAAATGTCCATTACAAATGTAACATAGAAAATGTCCATAAAAATGTAACATAGAGAATGTCTATTACAATTGTAGCTTAGAAAATGTTCATTACAAATGTAACATAGAGAATATCCATTACAAATGTAATGTAGAAAATGTCCATTACAAATGTAACGTAGGAAATGTTCATTACAAATGTAACATAAAAAATGTCCATTACAAATGCAACGTAGAAAATGTCAATTACAAATGTAACGTAGAAAATGTTCATTACAAGTATAACATAGAAAATGTCCATTATAAATGTAATGTAGAAAATGTCCATTACAAATGTAACATAGCAAATGTCCATTACAAATGTAACATAGAAAATGTTCATTACAAATGTAACGTAGAAAATGTTCATTACAAATGTAACATAGAAAATGTCCATTACAAATGCAACGTAGAAAATGTCCTTTACCAATGCAACGTAGAAAATGTCAATTACAAATGTAACGTAGAAAATGTTCATTACAAATGTAACATAGAAAATGTCCATTACAAATGTAATGTAGAAAATGACCATTACAAATGTAACATAGCAAATGTCCATTACAAATGTAACGTAGAAAATGTTCATTACAAATGTAACGTAGAAAATCTCCATTACAAATGTAATATCGAAAATGTCCATTACAAATGTAATATCGAAAATGTTCATTACAAATGTAACATAGAAAATGTCCATTACAAATGCAACGTAGAAAATGTCCATTACAAATGCAACGTAGAAAATGTCCATTACCAATGCAACGTAGAAAATGTCAATTACAAATGTAACGTAGAAAATGTTCATTACAAATGTAACATACAAAATGTCCATTACAAATGTAATGTAGAAAATGTCCATTACAAATGTAACGTAGAAAATCTCCATTACAAATGTAACATAGCAAATGTCCATTACAAATGTAACGTAGAAAATGCCCAACACAAATGCAATTTAGAAAATGTCCGTTTTAAATGTAACATAGAAAATGTCCATTTTAAAGGTGATATAGAAAATATTCATGACAAATGCCATCTTAATTGTAAATAAATAGTCATAATATAAAAATAAACTTACAGAGTTTCGTGTCCAATCAAAATCATCATCTGCAATGTCGTCAAAGAGGCATCCACCATCCACAGTCTCAAAGTCACATGTCATACTCTGTATCGTTGTTTTATCTATCAAAAGTACAATGCATTACGCTGAATAACTTTTAGTGAGTATTATTACAGAAACAGTGAAACCGAATTTAACTTGAATAAACCAAATAGTTGTCTATGAGGATCACAAAAGTTGGTTCCGTGCAGACAGGTTTCACTGCATATTCATGAAATGTACATATTTCACTGCATATTCATCAAATGTAGAAGTATTTCTTACTATTGACTATCCCTGAATGGGATCTTCCTCATAAGTACATGGTAGATCCTATTTTCGTTTTATAAACGCTATGAGCCTAGTATTCTCTAGACATGGCATTACTTTATGTGTCGTCCAAATTCTGTATTTACTAAGTTCCCCGTACAGTAGTATGATCTTCGTTCATGTCTAGTGTGGATTCTGTGTTTACTAAGTTCCCCGTACAGTAGTATGATCTTCGTTCATATCTAGTGTGGATTATGTATTTACTAAGTTCCCCATACAGTAGTATGATCTTCGTTCATATCTAGTGTGGATTGTGTATTTACTAAGTTCCCCGTACAGTAGTATGATCTTCGTTCATGTCTAGTGTGGATTCTGTATTGACTAAGTTCCCCATACAGTAGTATGATCTTCGTTCATATCTAGTGTGGATTCTGTATTTACAAAGTTCCCCGTACAGTAGGATGATCTTCGTTCATGTCTAGTATGGATTGTGTATTTACTAAGTTCCCCGTACAGTAGTATGATCTTCGTTCATGTCTAGTGTGGATTCTGTATTGACTAAGTTCCCCATACAGTAGTATGATCTTCGTTCATATCTAGTGTGGATTCTGTATTTACAAAGTTCCCCGTACAGTAGGATGATCGTCGTTCATGTCTAGTGTGGATTGTGTATTTACTAAGTTCCCCGTACAGTAGTATGATCTTCGTTCATGTCTAGTGTGGATTGTGTATTGACTAAGTTCCCCATACAGTAGTATGATCTTCGTTCATATCTAGTGTGGATTCTGTATTTACAAAGTTCCCCGTACATTAGGATGATCTTCGTTCATGTCTAGTGTGGATTCTGTATTTACTAAGTTTCCCATACATTAGGATTATCTTCGTTCATGTCTAGTGTGGATTCTGTATCTACTAAGTTCCCCATACAGTAGTATGATCTTCATTCATGTCTAGTGTGGATTGTGTATTTACTAAGTTCCCCATACAGTAGGATGATCTTCGTTCATATCTAGTGTGGATTGTGTTGCTCAATCCCCAATTACATGTCTAGTGTGGATTGTGTTGTTCAATCCTCAATGTTACATGTCTAGTGTGGATTGTGTTGCTCAATCCTCAATTACATGTCTAGTGTGGATTGTTTTGCTCAATCCTCAATATTACATGTCTAGTATGGATTGTGTTGCTCAATCCTCAATTACATGTCTAGTGTGGATTGTGTTGTTCAATCCTCAATAATACATGTCTATTGTGGATTGTGTTGCTCAATCCTCAATATTACATGTCTAGTGTGGATTTCGGTAATTTTGTTATTACCTTTAATTAATTATCCATTAGATATATACAACACCACGAATGAATATATTTTCAGTTATTTTGTCAGCTATTAAGCTTAGCTGAATCTCCTGACATCTTATTTGTTTGTATCCTTATGTTATGTTTCCTAAACACCGAATAATCCCCGAGAGATATGTGCAAACAAATACTGTTCTAACTAAAAGGTACAACTCCCTCCATAAGTGGAGTCCTCTAGTTGTGTGGAGTGAATAAAATAAAAACCTCACATTGATGACAGGCTACATATATGCAGGTGTGGATTCAGACAGGGACACACCCATCTACCTCCCTTTAAAAACTCGGTCAGTGATCTTTGTTGTTAAATTAGACAATACTCCTAGGCAACAAAGTGTGTTTCCCCTCTAACATCTGTGCCTACATATGAGGGCCTCATGTCTGGAGAATGTCAATCTCCTTGCAGGTAGCAGACAACTAGCAGTAGATCATTATAAACATGTGCTATCAATAAGCCCAAGACTCCCAAAATGCATCACAACAAGGTATGATTCTTCTTATCTAAACTCCACCCATGAAGTATACACCATTTTTCCATATTACTTTGTTCGCTTGTTGATTCTCTGTTATGCACATTTAACAAAATCTAGTAAATACTTTTTTTTTCAGAAATAAGGATCTAATGGTTTTGACAATAAATGTAAACAAATACAATGAGTAGGTTGTGTAACTCAGAATAATACTTTATTAAACGTTGACAGCTATTAAATATAATATGATAATACGGTAGATGTTACCTAACTTGGGACGAAGTCCAATAAAAAAAATTAAACAATATTAACTCAGATATATGTACTCGACGTCTCACTTTCATAGAAAATATTATTTCGGACAGGAGGAGGAAGAAATGAAACTCTGTTTAATGATATTGTCAGTCCATTGTATATGTTTAATGGGCTAGAACACGCTGCGGTCTTGAGTCATGTTTTAACATTCATAACCGGAAGTAGTTCCAGATTACTGCGCATCCGAATTTCTGCAGAAACCCTCTGTATTGGTTTCTGGTGCGTCATTTCTGGTGCAAGGAATTTTAGCTATTAAGTGATATGGATCTAGAATCAAAATATTGCTATTTCTACCATAGTTGGGACTTCGTCCCATATAACTTCTTACTAATTAACTAACAATGACCTCGATGATAGAGAGGACAAGGTCATTAACATATGACAACATGTCATGACAACAGTTGACACAGGTTCACACCCTCATACCCACCTCAAATGTGTGAATGTTGTGTGGGTGTGTCATGGATCAGTTTGTGATATCTCTCCTGCCTGGTGTGTACAAGACTGAAAGTAAGCATATTTTTCATAGGTAACCATAGGTAGCAATAGCTGATTTTGGCCTATACTAGTTAGACCCATTGGTTTACTTGTATCAACAGACTTGACAACAAAATTATTTGTCTTTTGTATCTTTTGATTATGAGCATACCTGTTGAAGGTTATTGCAGAAACACTAATTTCGGTTTTATCGGGATATTTCGGTTTCTGCCACCAATAAAACTGACCGCCACAATATATCTGAAATATTGTTGAAAGTGGTGTTAAGTACCATAACACCTCCACCACCCCACAGTTCAACCACCTAAATTTCATATCTATGTTTAATTTTGTACTAACATACCTTGAATGGTGCATAAATCTCCTGTCCATTCAGAACCAGATGGACAAGTACAGACAAATGTTCCTGCATCTATATTTGATGAGCATTGTGCACCATTCTGGCATGGTGAAGAATCACATGGATTACCTACAAATAAACATACAAGTTTAACGTTATTGTTGATGGCTTCGTAATTCTCAAGATTTTATATCTAAACATGTACGTTATTATTGACAAAAGGTAATATTGATAATATTGTTAAACTTTCAGTTCATCTTTACTTCCAGTTGTTTGTAGGAAGGCTCAAGTCTAATTTACATTAGGGAACGACCATTTAACTTGAAGGGGGGTTATGGTTTTTTTCTAAAAAAATATTCTGATTCCCAATGTTGCTGAAAAAAATATTCTGATTTTGGTGGAGGAAAAAAAAAATAATCTGATTCAGAATTTTTGTCATATAACCTAATGTTATATTCTGGAAAAAAATTTCGCGCTTTACATGACAAAAAAAATAAATATTCTAACTCTTGTGTTGTCCGAAATTTTTTTTTTGAACGAAACAAAAAACCATAACCACCCCTCCCCCCCCCCCCCCCCTTCAAGTTAAATGGTCGGTCCCTTATTATTGACAAAAGGTAATATTGATAATATTGTTAAACTTTCAGTTCGTCTTTACCTCTAGTTGTTTGTAGGGGCTCAAGTCTTATTTACATTATTTGTGTTAGTTTGTGTAGAGTAGTGTCTAACACATATTGTGCTATGGTTTTGTTTTGTTGTATTCGTCTTGTGTTTCTCTGGATTGTCCATATTTGATTGCCCCTTCTGTATTCTCTTTCGGTTTATGTCATTGGTTAAAACTAGTATTAGGTATTTACACAGGCGCATGGGGCATGGATTTCGTTTTCCTCCTCCCCCCCTTTTCTCTACTACCCCCCCCCTTTTTTCAAAATTTTCATATAAATCATTCCTTTTTCAAAATTTTCATAATCATTCATTTTTTCTTCATTTGACAATATCAGAAGATGTCATACATCATGAATAATACGTGTATTCTGTGTCCACAGTTTTTCGTCTTATACTGTATCAGTCGAAAAACTGTGGACACAGAATACACGTATTATTCATGATGTATGACGTCTACTGATATTGTCAAATGAAGACAAAACGAATGATTATGAAAATTTTGAAAAAGGAATGATTTATATGAAAATTTTGAAAAAAGGAGGGGTAGTAGAGAAAAGGGGGGAGGAGGAAACGAAATCCATGCTCCATGCGCCTGTGGGTATTTATATCGGAATGATGCTTATTTAAAAACAGATGGGGTTTGCCAGCAGGATAGTGTTTTTTACCGGGAATTGCGATTTCATCGAATAACACAACTGATAGCCATGATATAACTGTAATGCTAATAAGTAATGGGTGACACTGTCCTGTTGATATAATACGGTTGTTTCCAATCATTTCCATTCCGTCAAAAGTTTCTTATTTTCGTCTGTCAGACCATGTGATTTTGATGGCATGTTAGGCACTGGGCTTCCAGTGTCAATGTACACAACGAAAACTCTAATCGATATGTGACGTTTCAACGTTCCTCAATTTAACGAATTTTTAACATTATCTGTGAAAAACAGATGTCAAATTTAATTGTTTTATTTGTATCAAAGACTTCAATACATAGACAATTACTTCTTTAAAATTAAATTTGATTTCTTCTTTATTTACTGCCGTCAGCATCATGAAAGGAAAACGATCTGTCTTGATATATATTTCTTATCAGATAGACAGTGGGGTACCAAACCCCAGCATTTACTATGCCATTTTCTTGGCGTCTCTTATTACAATTATTTATAATCTACCGCATCTACGACTATGATATGTTGACGTTGTCACGGTAATAACGTATACACCGGAAGTCGTCTGCCTAACATTTCAGACGTCAAGACATGAAAAAGATGGAACGTGGTCGGAATTGACATGATACGAAACAACCGTATTGTAATATGTTATATATGCATGATATTATGATAAATCATTTAAAAATAGATATAGCTAAAATGTTGTTGAAAGTCATGTTAAACAACTACAGTAGTTCTCCTGTTATGATGCCATCTCTTCTGCAGTGTTTTTAAAAGAGGGCTGGGCTTCTCTTGAAGGGGACAATTTAGTAGTATTTCACTATCTCAGTGAATCAAAAATCCAGTCTGATAGAGATGGCCTTTGGTTAGGGTGGCCTTATAAGAGGGGGACAATTTAGTAGTACATTTGTAATTTACTCTCTCAGTGAATCAAAAAGCTGGTCTGATAGAGATGGCCTTTGGTTGGAGTGGCCTTATAAGAGGGGGACAATTTAGTAGTACATTTGTAATTTACTCTCTCAGTGAATCAAAAAGCTGGTCTGATAGAGATGGCCTTTGGTTGGAGTGGCCTTATAAGAGGGGGACAATTTAGTAGTACATTTGTAATTTACTCTCTCAGTGAATCAAAAATCTGGTCTGATAGAGATGGCCTTTGGTTGGAGTGGCCTTATAAGAGGGGGACAATTTAATAGTATTTAGCTATCTCAGTGAATCAATAATCTGGTCTGATAGAGATAACCTTTGGTGAGATTGGTCTTATAAGAGAGGTTGCCTTTGGTGGGAGTGGCCTTATAAGAGAGGTGGCCTTTGGTGAGAGTGGCCTTATAAGAGAGGTGGCCTTTGATAGGAGTGGCCTTATAAGAGAGGTTGCATTTGGTCAGAGTGACCTTATAAGAGAGGTTGCCTTTGGTGAGAGTGGCCTTATAAGAGAGGTTACCTTTGGTGAGAGTGGCCTTATATTAAAGAGAGATTGCCTTTGGTGAGAATGGCCTTATAAGAGAGGCAGCCTTTGGTGAGAGTGGCCTTATAAGAGAGGTTGCCTTTGGTGAGAGTGGCCTTATAAGTGAGGTTGCCTTTTGTGAGAGGTGGCCTTTCGTGGGAGTAGTCTTATAAGAGAGGTGGTCTTTGGTGGGAGTGGTCCTATAAGAGAGGTTGCCTTTGGTGAGAGTGGCCTTATAAGAGAGGTTGCCTTTGGTGAGAGTGTCCTTATAAAAGAGGTTGCCTTTGGTGGGAGTGGCCTTATAAGAGAGCTTGCCTTTGGTGAGAGTGCCCTTATAAGAGATGTGGCCTTTATAAGTGAGGTTTTCTTTTGTGAGAGTGGCCATATAAGAGAGGTTGCCTTTGGTGAGAGTGGCCTTATAAGAGAGGTGACCTTTGGTGAGAGTGCCCTTATAAGAGAATGTGCCTTTGGTGAGAGTGGCCTTATAAGTGAGGTTGCCTTTTGTGAGAGTGGCCTTATAAGAGAGGTTGCCTTTGGTGAGAGTGGCCTTATAAGATAGGTTGCCTTTGGTGGGAGTGGCCTTATAAGAGAGCTTGCCTTTGGTGAGAGTGCCCTTATAAGAGATGTGGCCTTATAAGTGAGGTTTTCGTTTGTGAGAGTGGCCATATAAGAGAGGTTGCCTTTGGTGAGAGTGGCCTTATAAGAGAGGTGACCTTTGGTGAGAGTGCCCTTATAAGAGAATGTGCCTTTGGTGAGAGTGGCCTTATAAGTGAGGTTGCCTTTTGTGAGAGTGGCCTTATAAGAGAGGTTGCCTTTGGTGGGAGTGGCCCTATAAGAGAGGTGACCTTTGGTGGGAGTGGTCTTATAAGAGAGGTGGCCTTTGGTGGGAGTGGCCCTATAAGAGAGGTTGCCTTTGGTGAGAGTGATCATATAAGAGAGGTTGCCTTTGGTGAGAGTGGCCTTATAAGAGAGGCTGCCTTTGATGGAAGTGGACTTATATTAAAGTGAGGTTGCCTTTGGTGAGAGTGGCCTAAAAAGAGATGTGGCCTTATAAGTGAGGTTGCCTTTTGTGAGAGTGGCCTTATAAGAGAGGTTGCCTTTGGTGAGAGTGGCCTTATAAGAGATGTTGCCTTTGGTGAGATTGGCCTTATAAGAGAGCTTCCCTTTGGTGAGAGTGGCCTTATAAGTGAAGTTGTCTTTTGTGAGAGTGGCCTTATAAGAGAGGTTGCCTTTGGTGAGAGTGGCCTTATAAGTGAGGTTGTCTTTTGTGAGAGTGGCCTTATAAGAGAGGTTGCCTTTGGTGAGAGTGGCCTTATAAGAGATGTTGCCTTTGGTGAGAGTGGCCTTATAAGAGAGGTTGCCTTTGGTGAAAGTGGCCTTATAAGTGAGGTTGCCATTTGTGAGAGTGGCCTTATAAGAGAGGTTGTTTTTGGTGGAAGTGGTCGTATAAGAGAGGTGGCCTTTGGTGGGAGTGGTCTTATAAGAGAGGTGGCCTTTGGTGGGAGTGGTCCTATAAGAGAGGTTGCCTTTGGTGAGAGTGATCATATAAGAGAGGTTGCCTTTGGTGAGAGTGGCCTTATAAGAGAGGCTGCCTTTGATGGGAGTGGACTTATATTAAAGAGAGGTTGCCTTTGGTGAGAGTGGCCTTATATGCCTTTGGTGAGAGTGGCCTAAAAAGATATGTGGCCTTTGGTGAGAGTGGCCTTATAAGAGAGGTTGCCTTTGGTGAGAGTGGCCTTATAAGAGAGGTTACCTTTGGTGAGAGTGGCCTTATAAATAAGAGATGTTGCCTTTGGTGAGAGTGGCCTTATAAATAAGAGATGTTGCCTTTGGTGAGAGTGGCCTTATAAGAGAGGTTGCCTTTGGTGAGAGTGGCCTTATAAGTGAGGTTGCCATTTGTGAGAGTGGCCTTATAAGAGAGGTGGCCTTTGGTGGAACTGGTCTTATAAGAGAGGTGGCCTTTGGTGGGAGTGGTCTTATAAGAGAGGTGGCCTTTGGTGAGAGTGGTCTTATAAGAGAGGTGGGCTTTGGTGGGAGTGGTCTTTGGTGAGAGTGGCCTTATAAGAGAGGTTGCCTTTGGTGGGAGTGTTCTAATAAGAGAGGTGGCCTTTGGTGGGAGTGGTCTTATAAGAGAGGCTACCTTTGGTGGGAGTGGTCTTATAAGAGAGGCTACCTTTGGTGGGAGTGGTCTTATAAGAGAGGTGGCCTTTGCTGGGAGTGGTCTTATAAGAGAGGTGGCCTTTGCTGGGAGTGGTCTTATAAGAAGGGGACTACTGAATAGCCGAATACCAACGGAAACTTACATTTGTCCAGGCTAAGTGATATGGCATCAACAGCTATATCTCCTTTTGTGGTGGGGCCAATGGTTCCTTTGATCTGAATCTAAAAAGTCACATTTGTTAAAATATTCTGAAGTCTTTTGTTTTAATTGTTGTATAATTTTGTTTGAAAAGATAGAAAATTGGATTATCATCGAAATAGAAAATCCCTAAAAATACAAGAAATCCCTAATAATATGAAAAATCCCCAATAGTATAGGAAATCTCTAATAACATGCAAAATCCCTAATAAAATAGGAAATCCCAAGGAACACAGGAAATCCTTAATAATATAGCAATTCCCTAATAATATAGGAAATCCATTTATGAAATAAAAAAAAATATAGGCAATCCCAAATAAAACAGAAAATTCATAATAATATAAAAAAAAATCCCTATTAAAATAGAAAATCCCTAATAATATAATAATATAGAAACTCCCTAATAATATAGGACTCCTTAATAACATGGACATCAACTAAGTCGGTAAACAGGAAGTAGGAATCTGATGGGTCCAAAAACGCTTCCTACAATATGGTATACCTATATGAAGGTTGTCACCAAATATAAGATTTCTGCCATCAATAGTTGCTGAGAAAAATGCGCTGAAAAATATCTTCGACGGACGGAAGGACGGATGGACGGAGGTAAAACAGTATACCCCCTCCGGTGGAGTGGGGGTATAATAAGATAGGAAATCCCTAATAATATAGAACATCCAAAACAAAATTTAAAAAAATCCCTAATAACAGGAAATACCAAATAAAATATGAAATCTCTAATAACATAGGACATCCCTAATGATATATGAAATCCCAAATATTACAGAAAAATCGAATTAACATTGGAAATTCATAATAATGTACGAAATCCATATTAATATAGAAAATCACTAATAATACAGGAAATCACTATTGATATAGGAAATCGCTAATGATATAAGAAATTCCTAATAAAATAGAAAATCCTTAATATTAGGAAATCCCAAACAATATGCGAAATCCCTGATAATTAATTAATTTAGGGAGTCACTAATAACATAGCGTTTCGTTATTAACATATGAAATCCCTTACAAAAATAGGAAATTCCTAAACATAGAAGGAATCCATATTAATATAGAAATCTCTTATGACATAGAAAATCCCGATTCATACCGGACATTCCTAATTAGATAGGAAATCCTTATTAATACAGGAAATCCTTAATAATATAGGAAATCCCTATTAATAGAGGAACTCCCTAATAATATAGGAAATCCCTTTTAATACAGGAAATCCCTAATAATATACAAAATCCTTAATAATACAGGAAATCCCTAATAATGTAGAGAGCTCGAGTATGTCTTTAATAATATGGGGAATCGATAATAATATGGAAAATCACCAAGCACGATGCAATTTACCATGCATATGCATCGTCCTAAAGACAGGTTGTGCATCTAATTCCTCCTATATAACTAGATGACGTCCCTTTCAAAAGACATGTCCTATGTCTATAGCATAGCTTACTCTATGGGAGCGGTATTTGACAGTAAAAATGACAACAAAACTACCTACCACTGCATCTGAATACTGTGGAATATTAAATCTTGTTGTATGCCATTCATCACCTTGACTTCCATCAATAGACATAGTCGGGTTGTAGGTACTACCTCTTTCTCCTGCAGACACAATCAAACTTCCAGGAGATCCTCTCATGTGATACGACAGCTCCATACAAAAGAAAGAGGCTGAAAACAGTGATTATTCATGTATCAATAATAGATTATAATTTATTCATCATCTTTAAAGAACTATTTATTGCTTAACATTATCTTTTGCAATATTTCAGCCATATCGTGGCAAAAGTGAGTGAGTGAATGAGTGATTGCTACTCAGCGCCAACTCAGCAATTGCTCAGCTCTATTATTGTGAGAACAAGTTAATTTTCAATGAGATATTGATGAGGTCCGCTTTGTACCAGACCAACACGTTTAACTTGATTTTAATAGTGATAGCTCAGTCTGTGGATAGACATGTTGTCCCACTCGGAAACATTATCCTGATTCTGAGGCCACATATCTTTGCTCATTCACCTTAATGCTGAGTGCTTAGCGGAAAGGCAACCAATACCAATTTTATATTCTTTGGTTTGACCCCACCGTGACTTGAACCCACGATCTACCGCAATCCAGACGAGCACTCTAACCATTACAACACTGATGCGGTTATCGTGGCATGAAATTTCAATTAAATATATTAAAATTGAATAGGGCAATATCAGTCAATAATATGTAAAGAAACGTGTAAAATAAAAAAATAACATGGTTAAATAAAAATTATAAAATAATATCAGTATTAAATAAAGAGTAGAGATATTACACAAAACAATATTCTATGATACAAATGGGGTTCTTTAAATAAAAATACTAAAATTGGGTTCACTGTGACCTTTGTAAATAAGCCTAGAAGAGTTTGTTGATACCAAAGGGGTAATTAGAATCTGTCTGTCGAAGTAGAACTTATTATCCTACAATGGTGTGATTTTTGAATATTAATATACATGTAGGTGTAATAGATAAACTGTATTAACATAGGAGTTATAGAAAAATAAACTGTATTGATATAGGAGTTATAGATAAACTGTATTGTTATTTAGTTATGGCACCTAATCAAGCTTTCCTGGCACCTAATTCGTGTAGCACGAATGGTAAGGAACGATAACAGTAGAAACACAGACGTGATGGTGGACACCTTTGAAAATGAAAAGAAGTTATGTTTGTTTCTGCCCTTTCAATAAGAAGATTTAGAAGATACCAAAGGGAGGTAATCAGAATCCATATATCGAAGACAAAACACTGGCCAAACGGAAAAGTACAAAAGGACAAACAACGATCTACAAAACATACACATAAAACTAAAGATCGAGTCACACTAACCCCACTAAAAACTGGGGGTGAATTCAGGTGTTCCAGAAGGGAAAGTGATTCCTGCTCCACTAGTGGCACCCGCAGTGTTAATCTAGTTACAAACCCGGTGATAAGTCGTGAATGAGGAAAGGACCGGGAAGTGCTTACGACAAGTGGAACATATCCATGGTCGTTTGTAACACAGATATTCCATAACGGGCAACCAAGTCATGGTGGCGACGGTAACATTTTCGTTTTGCGGTTGGGTCATGCCAATTAACCTGTCATTCAACTTTGACGTCCAACTATATGGAAGACAGTTATATAAATTGACCAATCTGATAACAACTTCTGGCATGTACTCGATTTTGATGCTTATAGATTTACTATGCTCATCGCTGATTGGTCGGTTGAAACAAATGAACCCTGACATGACCCCATATGAGATGTCTTTATATATTAGGGTACTACCAAATAAAATAAAGTAGGAATGAACTGGATGGCATTAGATGTAAGACGCTAAAGAAAAGTAACAGATATAAAAAGATGCAAAACAAACGTTTAATTCTAATTAGATTAACTGATTATACTGATTATACTGATTATACTGATTTCTTAAAGGTTGGTGGTCCCATTTAACAATTAAATAAACATCCACTGTGAAATATTGTTTGCAGTGGTGTTAAACACACATTATTCTAATACAATATACATACATGGCAGTTGGTATAGAGCTGTACTAATAATAGCTTCATCATCAGGTGCACGTGGTGAGGAGGCCTCTGTATATATATAGTATGATCCGGAGGCAGCACTGCTAGGTCCTGTAGATGATGATGTTGTTGTTCCCTATGAATACAAACATATTACGTCTTATATGTAAAGAATGCTGACTGGCTTAACATTTAATGTTCACAAGAAAAGTTTGAAGATAAAAAAGGAGTAATCAGAATTCGTTGAAGCTTCAGTGCCGCTAAACACAAATAACACCAACGTGTTCAAAGTGTTGTTAAACACATATAACCCTATCGTGTTCAAAGTGTTGCTAAGCACATATGCCAATAACCGTAAATATGCTCAAAGTTAAGCACATACAACCATAGTGTGTTCAAATTGTAGTTCAGAAGAATTTGAAGATACGAAAGGGGTCATCAGAATACGTATTTCGAAGAAGAACAGACAAAACAATGGACAAAAGAAAAAGTACAAAAGGACAAACAACGATCTACAAACATACACATAAAACTAAAGATCGAGTAACAAGTCTTATAATGAACAACCAAATTGTTTTAATAACGGCCAAGCATTGCAAGATGTACGCAATACAGATTCAACATCACGCTATCAAAATGATTTGTAACTGGATCGGAATACATGGAAAATGATCAGTAATTCCCATGTCTTCCCATTCCTACATATCCTACTAAATAACATAGATATCCTGCAATATTATTACAGCAGTATGCCTTTTATACGACCACCCTTTCTGGAAAGAAGAAAAGGTTTTATCAGAGAGGTTGTCTCATTTATGGAGACAGCTGACTGGTCTCTTAATATCACAATACATCTGCAATTGGGTCTGCTATCAGAGGTGGTCTTTGGTGAGAGGGGTCATGTAAGGGGGAGACTACTATGTTAATTCAGGGTATACAAATCCATTCACAATATGAATCTTTACAGTGCCGACACACTGAAATATGGATCTATGTCGCTTAACTCAGACATATTAACCTGATTCCGAACCACTCATTATTTGCTCTCACTTCTTAAAACTGCCTACTGAACAGGGAAACATCAAATACCATTTACATTGTACTTGGGTTGACCCGATCAGAGCTCAAACTCACGACCTACCACTCAAAGCATGCTAAGGGAATGACCATTTAATTTGAAGGGGGGGGTTATGGTTTTTTTCTAAAAAAATATTCTTATTCCCAATGTTGCTGAAAAAAATATAATGTGATTCAGAGTTTTTGTCATATAGCCTAATGTTAAATTCTGTAAAAAAATTTCGCGCTCTGCGCGACAAAAAAACAAATATTCTAACTCTCGTGTTATCCGAAAAAAAAATTCTGAACGAAACAAAAACCATAACCCCCCCCTTCAAGTTAAATAGTCGGTCCCTAACCATGACCTACCACTCAAAGCATGCTAACCCTCCCCCCCCCCCCTTCAAGTTAAATAGTCGGTCCCTAACCATGACCATTTATACAGTTCATTGGCTTGTGGGTTACATAAGATAACATCAATAACAATGAACCATATAAGATTGTTATTGATTAATTGAATGATTGAATGAATGATTGGTTGATTACTGTTAAATGCCCACTGAAAAGGAAATCAGCTATTTTCGTATTTATATTCTATAACAATAAGTTTGCAAAACAATGTACTAGCAGGTGTCACTAGAACAGCCATATTGATTGATATTTTGATTTTCCCAAACTAATAGTGGATCGAGTCAGAAATTGTTGCCTTGCCAACAGGAATAGATAAACAGGTAATCATCCTATAACTCTTAATTAAGCATCTACAATTAGTTAACATTGGCAGTGGTTAACGTTGTAATATACTCATGTAAGGTAAAGAATGTCAGCTTAAAATATAACGTAGAAATCCAACAGTACAAATTTAGCGTAGATCAGTCCATTACATCTGTAATGTAGAAATTGATCAGAACCAATGTAACATAGAAAATGTCAATTACACAGGTAGCATTGAAAATGTCCATAAAAATGAAATGTTGAAATTGTTCATTACAAAAGTATCGTAGAAAATGTCCATTACAAATGCAACGCAGAGAATGTCTATTACAAATGTAATATAGACAATGTCCATTACAAATGTAACATAGAGAATGTCTATTACAAATGTAATATAGACAATGTCCATTACAAATGTAACGTAGAAAATGTCCATTACAAATGTAACATAGACAATGTTCATTACAAATGTAACGTAGAGAACGTTTATTACAAATGTAACATAGAAAATGTCCATTACAAATGTAACATATAAAATGTCCATTACAAATGTAACATAGAGAATGTCTATTACAATTGTAACGTAGAAAATGTTCATTACAAATGTAACATAGAGAATATCCATTACAAATGTAATGTAGAAAATGTCCATTACAAATGTAAAGTATAAAATGTCCATTACAAATGTAATGTAGAAAATGTCCATTACAAATGTAACATAGAGAATGTCTATTACAATTGTAACGTAGAAAATGATCATTACAAATGTAACATATAAAATGTCCATTACAAATGTAACATAGAGAATGTCTATTACAATTGTAACGTAGAAAATGTTCATTACAAATGTAACATAGAGAATATCCATTACAAATGTGATGTTGAAAATGTCCATTACAAATGTAACGTATAAAATGTCCATTACAAATGTAACATAGAAAATGTCCATTACAAATGTAATGTAGAAAATGTCCATTACAAATGTAACGTAGAAAATGTCCATTATAAATGTAAGGTAGGGATTGTCCATTACAAATATAAGGTAGAAAATGTCCATTACAAATGCAACGTAGAAAATGTCAATTACAAATGTAACATAGAAAATGTTCATTACAAATGTAACATAGAAAATATCCATTACAAATGTAATGTAGAAAATGTCCATTACAAATGTAACATAGCAAATGTCCATTACAAATGTAATGTAGAAAATGTCCATTACAAATGTAACATAGAAAATCTCCATTACAAATGTAATATCGAAAATGTCCATTACAAATGTAACGTAGAAAAATGTCCAACACAAATGTAATGTAGAAAATGTCCGTTTTAAATGTAACATAGAAAATGTCCATTTTAAATGTGATATAGAAAATATTCATGACAAATGCCATCTTAATTGTAAATAAATAGTCATAATATAAAAATAAGCTTACAGAGTTTCGTGTCCAATCAAAATCATCATCTGCAATGTCGTCAAAGAGGCATCCACCATACACAGTCTCAAAGTCACATGTCATACTCTGTATCGTTGTTTTATCTATCAAAAGTACAATGCATTACGCTGAATAACTTTTAGTGAGTATTATTACAGAAACAGTGAAACCGAATTTAACTTGAATAAACCAAACAGTTGTCTATGAGGAACACAAAAGTTGGTTCTGTGCAGACAGGTTTCACTGCATATTCATGAAATGTACATATTTCACTGCATATTCATGAAATGTACATATTTCACTGCATATTCATGAAATGTACATATTTCACTGCATATTCATCAAATGTAGAAGTATTTCTTACTATTGACTACCCCTGAATGGGATCTTCCTCATAAGTACATGGTAGATCCTATTTTCGTTTGGTAAACGCTATGAGCCTAGTATTCTCTAGACATGGCATTACTTTATGTGTCGTCCAAATTCTGTATTTACTAAGTTCCCTGTACAGTAGTATGATCTTCGTTCATGTCTAGTGTGGATTCTGTATTTACTAAGTTCCCCGTACAGTAGTATGATCTTTGTTCATGTCTAGTGTGGATTCTGTATCTACTAAGTTCCCCGTACAGTAGTATGATCTTCGTTCATGTCTACTGTGGATAGTGTTGCTCAATCCTCAATTACATGTCTAGTGTGGATTGTGTATTTACTAAGTTCCCTGTACAGTAGTATGATCTTCGTTCATGTCTAGTGTGGATTCTGTATTTACTAAGTTCCCCGTACAGTAGTATGATCTTCGTTCATGTCTAGTGTGGTTCTGTATTGACTAAGTTCCCCGTACAGTAGTATGATCTTCGTTCATGTCTACTGTGGATTGTGTTGCTCAATCCTCAATTACATGTCTAGTGTGGATTGTGTATTTACTAAGTTTCCTGTACAGTAGGATGATCTTTGTTCATGTCTACTGTGGATTATGTTGCTCAATCCCCAATTACATGTCTAATGTGGAACGTGTTGCTCAATCCTCCATATTACATGTCTAGTGTGGATTGTGTTGCTCAATCCTCAATATTACATGTCTAGTGTGGATTATGTTGCTCAATCCCCAATTACATGTCTAGTGTGGATTGTGTTGCTCAATCCTCACTATTACATGTCTAGTGTGGATTGTGTTGCTCAATCCTCAATATTACATGTCTAGTGTGGATTGTATTGCTCAATCCTCAATTACATGTCTAGTGTGGATTGTGTTGCTCAATCCTCAATATTACATGTCTATTGTGGATTGTGTTGCTCAATCCTCAATTACATGTCTACCATAGGATACCATACGAACTACAGTGGACGCTGGCTTGTTGCCACTATGTCCGCCTCTAAATCCACATCATTGATGCGTGACTTTACGTCACTTCCGGAATTTGATCTCATGTTTATGCTTGCCGTAAAGTCATATTTGCACTCTTGGTGTGGATTGTGTTGCTCAATCCTCAATATTACATGTCTAGTGTGGATTGTGTTGCTCAATCCTCAATAGTATATGTCTAGTGTGGATTGTGTTGCTCAATTCTCAATATTACATGTCTAGTGTGGATTGTGTTGCTCAATCCTCAATATTACATGTCTAGTGTGGATTGTGTTGCTCAATCCTCAATTATATGCGCAGTGTTTTGTTGACCATTAATCTTTGTTTTCGTCTTTTTTCCTTTTTAGTTTCTACATATTTATTTATTTAGTGAAACATACTACAATATAACACATATATATTTTTACATAATGAAGGATTATTTTGGCCATTGTATTGTCTGTCCAGCTTCAATGTACCCCCTTTTGGTACTTATCTATTTTAAAACTTTTCTTTTTAATAGTAAATATACTATTTTTACTTATATTTAATATTTACCTATTATACTACAATGTTCTCCTGTCCAGCCAGATGTACATGTACAAGGAGAATAAGTTCCATCAGTGTTTGTGATACATGTTCCACCATTTTCACATGGTTTCGCGGTCGCACAATCAGCTTTTAAAAAAAAATATGAATTGGCTTAATAGCTTTATTAGGTTAATGTGAAAGGCGTTATTATGACAATGTGAAGCAACAGTTTATTTCAACCCATTTATCATGACAAAAAATACCCCAAATTGCAGGATAAAAGAACGTATTGGATCAGTAGATGTTTACCGGAGCCGACTGCCTTGTCATGATCTTTTGTTCTTTGGTTTAATTTAACTACTTATATTTTTATATTGTTTCACTTTATAATTTGTTCTTCTCAACAGGACACTTATCCTGATTGGCTGCTGTCCAATTCTACAAGATATTTGTTCTGAACATAATGTGATTTAATCTCCAACATTCCAAAAACACATGTTCGTACTCCAGTACACAAACCTCTGGTACAAGGACGGTAATAACATGAACACATGCATACGTTTTTGTGTTGTTAATTTCATGTCAATAAATTGTATTCAACCTAACTTTCAAAATACCTGGCTGAGTCGTTGTAGTAGAGGTGGTTACTGTCGTGGTAGAGATGGTTGCTGCTGTCACTGGTTCGTCTAAACAAGATAATTCCGAAATGGTAAATTTATTGTAAGCAAAACTCATGGAAATGCAAGCGTACAAACAGGGAAATGGATTTGCGTTGTCATATGTCCTTCAATGACTTGAGGTAAGAGGTAATTGCTTGCTTACCATCACTGTTTAGAGGTGATTGTTCGCTTTGTTGATATTGGTGGAATTGTTGATCATCACTGTTTAGAGGCGATTGTTCGTTTTAATTTAATTTATTAATAAAATCATACTTGCAATTAGATTAATAGGAACATCTAGTTTTACTAACTGGGGATTTTATACTATTCTGTTGGGTTATTTAAGGTATTTTTGGTATCTTTGTTACCTATTAAATAATTTTAGAGAAAACCGAAGGGGCAATCACGAAAGGGCAATCCAGAGAAACTGACAAGGGCACATAATACGCAAGAGACGAAGACATTTCATTTCATAGAATATGCGAAAAATAGTTTTATGTTAATTACTATTCAAAAACAAAGCATACATGATTTCTGTATTGGATACATAATCAGAGGTTCTCATGCCTACACATTTAGGTTTGCTACCAATTATACATAAGTATCTGTCCTGTCCGGTATCCGTCATGTCCGATTCATCCCTATCTCTAGATCTTTCAATTAAAACCACAATTTTTCGATAAATTTTCTTAACCAGTTTTGTAAACATTTTTAGCTCACAAATGCCAATTGATTCGAATTTTTGTTCTGCCAACTTTCAAACATATTTTTGAATTCAGATGTTACAATTTTTAATGACTAAAGGAGGATATGGGTTGTGTTGTTTAACGTCACTTGTGGCAATATTTCAACTACATCATTTGTTTTTAGAGGAAACAGGAGTACCCGGAAAAAGCCACCGACCTGCAGCAATTCACTAACTTTATCTCATAATGTTGTATCGAGTACACCTCACAATGAGCGGGATTAAGGGCCCGAGTGGCTCAATGAGCTAGGTAGTTGGATTACCTAACAACTCATACGAGCCTATCACCAATACGGCATGGGTTCGCGCCCGGCTTTGTAAATTACAAAAAGGGTGCACTCGACTCGCAGTCACAAGTAATAAAGTTTACCAATTGCTTGCCCATGATCGGTGGTTCTCACCGAGTACTACGGCTTCTTCCACCACAAAAACTGGTCGCCATGATCAAGCTGAAATATTGCTGAAAGTGGCGTTAAACATAATAAATCAAATCACAATCATGAGCGGGATTCGAACCTACACATTTGATGATTTATACACACTCCTTAATTCTTGAAGAACAAAAGTACTATTATTATTTAGGAGTGTTTAACATACAAATCTAGATTTGAGTTCAACCCATGAATTATTAAAAAAAAATCAAATCACAAATTTATATAGAAATTATGATGAAAACTTCAGAACTATGTGCATTTGCCAGAGAAAATTTCAGCAAAATAGATTGATATATTACCTTGGAATAAATGTTTGAACAAATGTGGTTTGATATGAAATAAATAAGGAAAAAAGAGAAAATGAGGAACACTTATGTCCACTGACTTTTTCATGAGGCTACCATTGTTTTCAATACTAATTTGGAATGCCATCTCCCTCGTCCTGAAAACTTGTTCCACAAGTATGAGACAGGAACACTGTCTGAAGACCATGCATGATGACGATATAAAATGAGTGAGTGAAAGAGTGATTATTCCTTAATGCCAAATGATCAATTATTCAGCTATTTCATGGCGATAAAAAGCTACAATTTTGATAAGATGATGATGATGATGATGATGATGATGATAATGATGCCCGTTTTGTACTAGACCAACATGCTTAGGATTTTATAGTGCTGGCTCATGAGACAACAAGCCATGGGTAGACATGCCGCACCCCTCGAACAAAATAATTTGATTCCGAGTCAACCGATCTTTCCTCTTACGCCTAAGTGATGCTTGCTGAGTGGAGAAGCAACATATATCAACTTTATTGTCTTTGGATTTACCCGACCGGGGTTTGAACCCATGAACCCACCACACTCGAAGAGAGCTCGCTAACCAAAAGTTCATTACACAACCGATTTTAATTCGCTTGCAGACAAAATAATCATACTTACCACATGTTCCTGGTATCAACCAAATGTCATCTATAGCCATATCAGATTTAGAGGATGTTGACCTGATGCTTTCAAATATAACCTTTAAAAGATATTAGAAAAATGTGATGGTAAGATATAAATGCTTTATTCCTATGAGGCGGTTTTCATAGAGGGACTTCACTAGAGAAACGAAAAGAAGTTAGCTCAGTCCGTTAATCTCACTTTCCGCTATATACCAGTGGGTGGTGCCCTTTCACTACATAATTCTATAATTAGTTATTATGATAATCACTTCTACAGATTGAAATAAGGAATTCCACAGACACAGCTAGGGCTGCTTCATACGTTGACTTACACCTCAAAGAGGCCTACATCTCGAAATTGAAGATGAACACCAGTTAAGAACGAGCATTTACGACAATAGAGATTATTTCAATTTTCCCATTGTGTACTTACCATTTATATGAAGCAACAATACAGATGCATGTGAAAATGGAGTACACATCTCTCACCGTGATGTTCCTCTCATGATCTAACAGTGTTGCTGAAAACTTGCGTAATCAATAGTTCCTAGTGGTTAACTTGAAATCATCACTTTGTAGCTTTTACGGTGACCACCATGATTTGGTTCACCAGTACAGAATATCTGTGTGACAAATGACCACGGATATTATTCCGTTTATGGTCATCAAAATCCGGTCCTGTCCTTATTAAGGACTTATCACTGGGTTTTTAACAAGAGCAACACGTCTGGTGCCACTACCAAAGGAATTGTTTATCATTTCGGAACACCTGAGTTCACCCACCGTTTTCAGTAGTGTTCTTGTTGCTCAATCTTTAGTTTTCAGTAGTGTTCTTGTTACTCAATCTTTAGTTTTCAGTAGTGTTCTTGTTGCTCAATCTTTAGTTTTCAGTAGTGTTCTTGTTACTCAATCTTTAGTTTTCAGTAGTGTTCTTATTGCTCAATTTTTAGTTTTCAGTAGTGTTCTTGTTACTCAATCTTTAGTTTTCAGTAGTGTTCTTATTGCTAAATTTTTAGTTTTCAGTAGTGTTCTTGTTACTCAATCTTTAGTTTTCAGTAGTGTTCTTGTTACTCAATCTTTAGTTTTCAGTAGTGTTCTTGTTGCTCAATCTTTAGTTTTCAGTAGTGTTCTTGTTACTCAATCTTTAGTTTTCAGTAGTGTTCTAGTTACTCAATCTTTAGTTTTCAGTAGTGTTCTTGTTACTCAATCTTTAGTTTTCAGTAGTGTTCTTGTTACTCAATCTTTAGTTTTCAGTAGTGTTCTTGTTACTCAATCTTTAGTTTTCAGTAGTGTTCTTGTTACTCAATCTTTAGTTTTCAGTAGTGTTCTTGTTGCTCAATCTTTAGTTTTCAGTAGTGTTCTTGTTACTCAATCTTTAGTTTTCAGTAGTGTTCTTGTTGCTCAATCTTTAGTTTTCAGTAGTGTTCTTGTTACTCAATCTTTAGTTTTCAGTAGTGTTCTTGTTACTCAATCTTTAGTTTTCAGTAGTGTTCTTGTTACTCAATCTTTAGTTTTCAGTAGTGTTCTTGTTACTCAATCTTTAGTTTTCAGTAGTGTTCTTGTTGCTCAATCTTTAGTTTTCTGTGTAGTGTTGTGTGGATCATTATTTTTGCTTTTGTTCTTTTTGCAATTTTATCATTTATCCCTTCATTAACGGTTTCTTATCACATATGTTATTGAAATAATGCCAAATTTGCATGTGTAATAAAAGCATAATTTGCGGATTGTTATTTGCCTCCGGGGCAATAACATGTTATCTGCCCTCTTGTGGAGGGCAATAACTTGTTTTCTGCCCTGGCAAGATATGTGATCAATAGATTAATACATGGCCTTTTTTCATATTGCCCTTGTCATCAGCCCTCGACTGATATCGTCCCTCGGGGCCGATATCAAGATCTTGTGCTGATGCGAATCTATAGTTTTAAGGAACTTTTTAAATGGCGATACGGTTGGGGGAAACAGATGTGAAATACAGCAAAGTGATATGATATACATGTACGCCAAAGACCAATTTTAGACTATCATACTCATGTAATTAACTTTTAGCAGCAATCTGACAAATTGTAAAATCTTAACTGTATATAGAAGGATTGTTATGCTAAGTGTGTGTGGGTAGGACTTCACTGTATATATGTGCACAAATTCGAATGGTGGAAGGAATACGAACACTGTACATAAACGGAACACCTGTTCTACATACTGATGTATGGTTCTCCTAAAGAAGAAGAAGAAGAAGGAGGAGGAGAAGAGGGAGAAGGAGAAGAAGAAGGAGAAGGAGAAGAAGAAGAAGAGTAATAAATATCATATGAATGTAATCGTGATCAGGTGTATACCAATGTTTTTATTACCTAACAGTTATTATTGAATACATGTCAAAACGCCCCCACTACCAAAACGCCCCCACTTTCTACCAAAACGCTCCCACTATTTTTTCAGAATAAAAATTATTTTACCAAAACGCCCCCACTTTTTTATTGCCAAAACGGCACGTTTAATATTTTTTTCTACTCAAACGATGATATCATGTGTGATATCTTGTAATTCAAGATTTGTCCAGTAAATTTATATATTGTATATATACATGTTTATTTTACATCAGACGACGACAAACTTGCATATACACTCCGGTAATTGTGTCTTATCCATTTGTCTTTATTTTTGTTTTTTTCGGTAACAATAAAATATAGACTCATTCTCACAGAACCGCGACAATTGCTGCCGACCAACTAGTTTACGCCATTGATTACTTTTTCGTTATTCTGCATAGAATAACAATTTTCTCACGGATACCAACTTCCTAGAGACCAGAAATGACAACAAAAATGTACGTGAATAGAAATTAGACACGTTTGTGTACAATGGGGTACGAAATGTCGACACATTTATAATCAACGGGACTTTTAGCTACATGCTTATTAAAGTCTAAAGTAGTATTGCATTGTTACATAGGATGTAAAATAACACACAAGAGGTCCAAAGATGTACTTTTCAACCAATAAATATTGAGTACAATTTAAATAACTTCAAATTCACCTATAAAGTTAACCAAAAATTTAAACATTCTAATTTACAGGACCTAATTTACATAACAAAATATTAAAAAAAAATTGCAGTATTCACTAATTATTAAGCCATACGGCCACATCAAGCCATTGTTATCAAAGCTTAAACTTCTCAAAATTCATTTATTAGCTTTGTACATTTGTTTTTCACAATACCTTGGCTTGTGTGTGTTTTTACTTTCTTACTGGTAATTAAGCTCATCAAAGACCGTTGGCACGGATAAAGGCATATAATTATTGTAATAATTAATGAAACATATAGATTTAATTTAATGCAATCATCATTAATTAAATTTATAATTTTAATAAATAGATTAATAAAAATATAATAAAACAAAAACAAAATATTCGAACAAAAACAAATCGAGTGAAGACATTTATAAACATTTGAATCACAAAAAATATTTATTTTATGATTATCTTTGGAAAAAAGTGGGGCGTTTTGGTAAAAAGTGGGGGAGTTTTGGTGAAAAGTAGGGGCATTTTGGTAAAAAGTGGGGGCGTTTTGACCTGTTGCCTTATTATTTGGTGTTAAGTATCATCATTTTAACATTTCAGACACCTCGTGGCGACTAAAGAAGCAAAAAAAACCCAAACAAATACCTTCAATCCGTTCGTCGCTTTAATGAAAATAGCAGCTTCCTGCCAGAGATCTCCTTGGTTACCACTTCTTGTAAATATGTTTTCTTCTTCACCTGCACTGTTAATTGTATTAACATTCAATGTCCCCATGCTTGAGCCGTACATATGAAACCAAAACCGCAGACATCTATCTACGCCTGTAATGGAAATATTTTCAGGATTAATCAATTGCTATTTAACATCAAATGATCCTGATGTGAGCTATATACCGTGTACATTACATACACAATCTTACTAACCTAAATGTAGGTACAATGTGGCACTTAGATGGGGCTATGGTCGGATAGTTCGACCAATCATTTGTGCGGAAATTAGAAAATTCTGGTAATATTAACATATTTAAAAGAAAAATTAAAATATTGCTTGAAAAAGTGCCTTTTTATTTCGGTTGGGGTGATAGAAAACTAAATATTATTCATAGCAGACTTGGAAATATGTGCAGTTCGCTAAATGCAGATTTGCACCTTGTCAATTTAAAGCCTATTCCTGCATGCATCTGTGGTCATGGTTTTGAAGACTGTATACACTTTTTCCTTGAATGTTCCTTTTACAATGAAAATAGGGCAATCTTGTTAAATAAATTAAAGAATTACGTATTTACAATTGAATTGATATTAGCTGTTGATGAAAATTTGACTCCTAACCAAAACATTGAAATTTTCTCTGCTGTTTATTCTTTTATTAGAAGCACCCAGCGCGTTAACTAATATACTAGCTTACTCACTCCAGTCCATGTTGTTTTTTGTTGTTTTTGTTTGTTTGAAACCTTTCTTCTTCTTCCTATCCTTCTTTCTATCCCTATGTTTTGAACATTTTATTTCACCTTATTTTTCTTTATATTTACTTTATTATTAACGTCTAAATATATCATGTTGTAAAATTTATTTGTATAATTATCGCCATTATGTACAATTATTTTTTGTTTATATCTTTGTAAAAGTGAAAGGACTTCACTAATGTTGTCATAACTTGTGTCCGATCCCATTTGCAACTTGCATGCAAATAAAATATGTTTAAACTAATCATTTGTGCTAACTCACAACATGCAGCCTTAGAATAGAACATCGATGTTCACGCCTTAACAGCTGACATACAACACAAAACGTACCACTACCTTGCAACATACCTCTCTTTATGGAATATTAATTTCTTATTACAGACAATGGACAAAAGTATTTGCAAGCTTCCAATTTTCCCCATATATTTCATATAAAACTACAATTTTTCAGAAGCTTATCCTGAAGTCAATTCACACCCGATTTCGATAATTTTTATATCAATAAAAACAGAATTTTATGTAGTTTTACTGTATAATTTCAAAATAATTTTCTATGATACACATTTTGAGAATATACAAGCTAAACACACAACTGAATTAATTTCTTTCGAAATACAATGCTTTGATAGTACCTTTAATTTGTAGACAAATTATTTAAGTCTGTGTTTAAATCTTGGCGATTTGAAAAACATGCTTCAAAAAGTTATTTCAAAATTACTACTATAAACTGCATATCTTTCTGCTTTCCTTGATAAAATCATGATTAAAATCGGACGTGAATTGATTTCAAGATAATATTTTGAAAAACTGTAGTTTTATATGAAATATATAGGGTAAATTGGAAGCGTGCGAATACTTTTGTCCATTGTCTGTACCTTGAAAGGTGAGCTAATTTATGCCGCAAAATATAAATGTGAAAGGGACATAGTGACACTCTGTTTGTCTATCCCGGTTGATTACTTCATATTTAAATCCATTTCTGAGAATTTCATTATTTCCCACTTTCCTCGCTGGTAACATTTTCCCAGACTTTTGTCATAAGTAACACGACAGATGTCTTACCCATGTAGTACAGGAACTGCTTACCCTTTAGGGGTACTATATAATATTGTCTGGTTTATTACAAACATCCTGGCAATTAACAAAAAAACCTAAGAGTTTTTATAATATGAATTTAATTAATCATCTTAAAATTTACCAATGAAAAAAAATCGACCGGCAAATGGTTAAGTTGCACTGATCAGTAGCAAATAGTGAATGTATATTCAGGACAAGAACTAAATAAAACGTAGATATCTAATAGAGTGCGCACAATGCGCTTTGCAAAAGTTTAGAAATATATATATATAGATTATATGAGGGCTGTCCTGGTCATATTCGGATGGTAGTTTCTATGCAGTCCGTGCCTATCACCACTAACGTTAGGAGTTCGAATCCCGTTTAGGCGAGGTGTACTCGATACCAAAATTATGTTATAAAGTTTGTCAGCGACTTGCGACATGTCGGTGGTTTTCTCCAGTTTACCCCACCAATAAATCATGCCGCCACAATGCAATATAACTGAAATATTGTTGAAAGTGGCGTTAGACATCATAACCCTAACCCCTAACATTCATACATAATTTGATGAAGGAATGGATCAACATTGGTAATATCGTTTGAATACAACAAACAAAATATGTAGACTTGGGTCAGGAAGATAAGAAGAGTTTGAAAATACCAAAGAGGTAATCATAATCCGTGAATCAAAGAAGAACAAACAACACAATGGCCAAAAGAAAACAGACAAAAGGACAAACAACGATCTACAAAAATACACATAAAACTAAAGATCGAGTAAAACGAACCCCAGGTGCCCCGGAAGAGTGCACAGTTCCTGTTCCACTAGTGGCACTGATATAAAGGGATAGATCAGATGTTTATGAAACGCATTATATTTGACTGAATGCTTAAATAGGATTGTAAAATCTTACTTGGAAGGGCAAGGTCAGTGTACAACATAGCTCTATCTCCTTCCTCCCTGGGGTTAGAGGATTCTGTATACAAGTAGATAAACCCTTCTTTAGCATTGTGTGGTCCTGTTGATGACGATTTGGTTGTTCCCTGTGAAATATATAGTCATGTATCTTGTCAAACACCCGGCCATTTTTCGTATCCGCTTCTGAATATGATTCTTCCGCTGGATACTAGTGGAGAGTTGTTTGTGGATCGGAGCTGGAACGGCAAGGGAGTTTGGTATCTTATCTGTCTTCACGTTCTGAATTACCGCCAGTTGTTTGTGGGAGGGATCATGTCCTGTTTACGTTATTTGTGTTTGCGTGTGCATAGTGGTGTCCAACACACATTGTGTTGTGTTTTTGCTTTGTTTTTCTTCGTCTTGTGTGCCCTATGTTGCCAGTTTCTCTGGATTGTCAATATTTGATTGCCCCTTCGGTATTCTCTAACGTTTATTTATTACACAACCTGCATTTCCAATGGCTTCAGCTGAAGATTTAGAACTCGTTTTTTTAGTAACACTACTCATCCAGTTATACAAATGTATGTGAGGGTTAGCATTCATTTGCTAACACTTACATAACCGCGCCAGTTCACTACGATGGGGTGGGAGTATGAGCCCAGATTAATCCTGACACTTTTTATTGAAGTGCCTGTGCCAAGCACCGGCGGAAAATGAACAATCATACATATGTGTGTTCTGGGTATACATTTTATCTGTTTCTACAAATTTCAAATTTGATATTGGAACTGCTCTGATGGTGTGGAATTTTTCATTTTTCATTTGCTTCTGTAAATATGCTGATTGATTGTTATTTAACGTCAAGGGACAAGTTCGTTTAGCTATACTATCGATGAGAACAAATCATTTATGCAGTAAAAGAGTGACGTTGAGGTTGGTCTATAAATGGATAAGTCAATTTCATTGATATATCATGATACAGTTAAACCTGACCATACAGTCACCTATATTTAACAGTCACCTGTATTAAAAGGTCACATTTTCCTTGTCCTGTAATAGAAAACTTCATATGAACTGAACCTCTTTTAAGAGATCTCCTTTCTTATAAGGCCACTTTTTCTTTGTCCAAAAGGTGACCTTTCAATACAGGTTTAACTGTCTATTGCTTAGCAAGAGGCCTCAGTCAACAACAAAGACTACTAACAACTCATTGTTAATTAAACACATGTTCCAAACATTAAGGAAAAATGCATTTTACTTGATATTTTTACCTACAGGTCTAAAATAAGGGTCATCAAAAGTTCAAACAATGCAATTATTGGACTGTTAACCTGTGGTAGACATTTATTTGCATTCTATTCATTGCCAAAATAGAAAATTGGTCATAAAAGTTCAAAGCGTTGGCAGAATGTGCAACAATTGCATTATTTACCCGTGGTAGACATTTATTTGCATACATTTTCACTCCCAAAATAGAAATGGGGTCATAAAAAGTTCAAAGTGACAAAATGTGCAACTATTGCATTATTTATCTCTGGTTATTATTTATTTGCATGTACTTACACTGCCAAAATCAAAATCGAATTCGTCAAGCGTCTCTTCCTGTTTAAGCATACAATAATCCCCTACTTCTGCTGTGCATCCAACAACTGCCAAATCTATAAACAAATATTGATTGATAGATTAATTGGTGCTTAACGCCAACCTTAACAATATTTCAGCTATATCGTGGCATGTAAACATATACTATGCTACCGTTAGTAACCCGAGAAATGAAATAGTGATCTAGTATTTCAAATATGGCATTTTGGACATTTGGTAAGGTATGTTTTAAATTGTCCACCCGATTTACAATTAGTTCAGTGATTGTTATTAAGTGAGCATTATTTCAGCTTGACAATAACGTCCAAAGAGTGTGTCATCCTCTGTACATAACCAAGTCATTTACGTCCAAAGTCAAAGAGAGTGTCATCTTCTGTGCATAACTAAGACATTTACGTCCAACGAGAGCGCCATCCTCTGTACATAATCAAGTCATTTACGTCCAAAGAGAGTGTCGTCCTCTGTACATAGCCAAGTCATTTACGTCCAAAGAGAGTGCCATCTTCTGTACATAACCAAGTCATTTACGTGTGGCATCCTCTGTATATAACCATGTCATTTACGTCCAAAGAGTGTGGCATCCACTGTACATAACCAAGTCATTTACGTCCAAAGAGAGGGCCATCCTCTGTACATATCCAAGTCAGTTACGTCCAAAGAGAGTGTCATCCTCTGTACATAACCAAGTCATTTATGTCCAAAGAGAGTGTCATCCTCTGTACATAACCAAGTCATTTATGTCCAAAGAGAGTGTCATCCTCTGTACATAACCAAGTCATTTATGTCCAAAGAGAGTGTCATCCTCTGTGCATAACCAAGTCATTTATGCCCAAAGAGAGTGTCATCCTCTGTATATAACCATGTCATTTACGTCCAGAGAGAGTGTCATCACCTGTACATAGCCAAGTCATTTACGTCCAATGATAACGTCGTCTTCTGTACATAACAAAGTCATTGACGTCCAAAGAGAGTGTCATCCTCTGTACATAACCAAGTCATTTACGTCCAAAGAGAGTGGCATTCTCTATGCATAACCAAGTCATTTACGTCCAAAGATAGTGTCATCCTCTGTACATAACCAAGTCATTTACCTCAAAAGAGAGTGCAATCATCTGTACATAACCTAGTCATTACGTCCAAAGACAGTGTCACCCTCTGTACATAACAAGTCATTTACAACGAAAGAGAGTGCCATCCTCTGTACACAACCATGTCATTTACGTCCAAAAAGTGTGGCATCCTCTGTATATAACCATTTCATTTACGTCCAAAGAGTGTGGCATCCACTGTGCATAACCAAGTCATTTACATCCAAAGAGAGTGCCATCCTCTGTACATAACCAAGTCATTTACGTCCATAGAGAGTGTCATCCTCTGTACATAACCATGTCATCTACGTCCAAAGAGAGGGCCATCCTCTGTACATATCCAAGTCAGTTACGTCCAAAGAGAGTGTCATCCTCTGTACATAACCAAGTCATTTATGTCCAAAGAGAGTGTCATCCTCTGTACATAACAAAGTCATTTATGTCCAAAGAGAGTGTCATCCTCTGTGCATAACCAAGTCATTTATGTCCAAAGAAAGTGTCATCCTCTGTATATAACCATGGCATTTACGTCCAGAGAGAGTGTCATCCCCTGTACATAGCCAAGTCATTTACGTCCAAAGATAACGTCGTCTTCTGTACATAACAAATGCATTGACGTCCAAAGAGAGTGTCATCCTCTGTACATAACCAAGTCATTTACGTCCAAAGAGAGTGGCATTCTCTATGCATAACCAAGTCATTTACGTCCAAAGATAGTGTCATCCTCTGTGCATAACCAAGTCATTTACCTCAAAAGAGAGTGCCATCATCTGTACATAGCCTAGTCATTACGTCCAAAGAAAGTGTCACCCTCTGTACATAACAAGTCATTTACGTCGAAAGAGAGTGCCATCCTCTGTACACAACCATGTCATTTACGTCCAAAAAGTGTGGCATCCTCTGTATATAACCATGTCATTTACGTCCAAAGAGTGTGGCATCCACTGTACATAACCAAGTCATTTACGTCTAAAGAGAGTGCCATCCTCTGTACATAACCATGTCATTTTCGTCCAAAGAGTGTGGAATCCACTGTACATAACCAAGTCATTTACGTCCAAAGAGAGTGCCATCCTCTGTATATAACCATGTCATTTATGTCCAGAGAGAGTGTCATCCTCTGTACATAACTAAGTCATTTACGTCCAGAGAGAGTGTTATCCTCTGTACATAACCATGCCATTTATGCCCAAAGAGTGTGGCATCCTCTGTTTATAACCATGTCATTTACGTCCAAAGAGTGTGTCATCCTCTGTATATAACAAGTCATTTACGTCGAAAGAGAGTGCCATCCTCTGTACACAACCATGTCATTTACGTCCAAAAAGTGTGGCATCCTCTGTATATAACCATGTCATTTACGTCCAAAGAGTGTGGCATCCACTGTACATAACCAAGTCATTTACGTCTAAAGAGAGTGCCATCCTCTGTACATAACCATGTCATTTTCGTCCAAAGAGTGTGGAATCCACTGTACATAACCAAGTCATTTACGTCCAAAGAGAGTGCCATCCTCTGTATATAACCATGTCATTTATGTCCAGAGAGAGTGTCATCCTCTGTACATAACTAAGTCATTTACGTCCAGAGAGAGTGTTATCCTCTGTACATAACCATGCCATTTATGCCCAAAGAGTGTGGCATCCTCTGTTTATAACCATGTCATTTACGTCCAAAGAGTGTGTCATCCCCTGTACATAACCAAGTTATTTACGTCCAAAGAGAGTGTCGTCCTCTGTATATAACCAAGTCATTTACGTTCAAAGAGAGTGTCATCCTCTGTGCATAACCAAGTCATTTACGTCCAAAGAGAGTGTCATCCTCTGTTCATAACCAAGTCATTTACGTCCAGAGAAAGTGTTATCCTCTGTGCATAACCAAGTCATTTACGTCCAAAGAGAGTGTCATCCTCTGTGCATAACCAAGTCATTTATGTCCAAAGAGAGTGTCATCCTCTGTATATAACCATGTCATTTATGTCCAGAGAGAGTGTCATCCTCTGTAAATAGCCAATTCATTTACGTCCAAAGATAACGTCGTTTTCTGTACATAACCAAGTCATTGACGTCCAAAGAGAGTGTTGTCCTCTGTACATAATCAAGTCATTTAGGTCCAAAGAGGGTGGCATTCTCTATGCATAACCAAGTCATTTACGTCCAAAGATAGTGTCATCCTCTGTACATATCCAAGTCATTTACGTCCAAAGAGAGTGCCATCATCTGTACATAACCATGTCATTACGTCCAAAGAGAGCGTCACCATCTATACATAACAAGTCATTTACGTCGAAAGAGAGTACCATCCACTGTACATAACCAAGTCAATTACGTCCAAAGAGAGTGTCATCCTCTGTACTTAACCAAGTCATTTACGTCCAAAAAGTGTGGCATCCACTGTACATAACCAAGTCATTTACGTCCAAAGAGAGTGCCATCCTCTGTACATAACCAAGTCATTTACGTCCAAAGAGAGTGTCATCCTCTGTACTTAACCATGTCATTTACGTCCAAAGAGTGTGGCATCCTCTGTATATAACCATGTCATTTACGTCCAGAGAGAGTGTCATCCTCTGTACATAACCAAGTCATTTACGTCCAGAGAGAGTGTTATCCTCTGTACATAACCATGCCATTTACGTCCAAAGAGTGTGGCATCCTATGTACATAGCCAAATCATTTACGTCCAGAGAGTGTTATTCTCTGTACATAACCATGCCATTTACGTCCAAAGAGTGTGTCATCCCCTGTACATAACCAAGTTATTTACATTCAAAGAGAGTGTCGTCCTCTGTATATAACCAAGTCATTTATGTCCAAAGAGAGTGTCATCCTCTGTACATAACCAAGTCATTTACCTCCAGAGAAAGTGTCATCCTCTGTACAAAACCAAGTCATTTACGTCCAAAGAGAGTGTCGTCCTCTGTACATAACCAAGTCATTTACGTCCTGAGAGAGTGTCATCCTCTGTGCATAACAATGTCATTTACGTCCAAAGAGAGTGTCTTCCCACTGTACATAACCATGTCATTTACGTCCAAAGAGTGTCATCCTCTGTACATAACCAAATCCTTTATGTCCAAAGAGTGTGGCATCCACTGTACAAAACCAAGTCAATTATGTCGAAAGAGAGTGTCATCCTCTGTACATAACCAAGTCATTTACAAGGAAAAAATTAAAAATGGCAGCTGAGTTGATGGCAGCTTGAAAAACAGCTCAGCAATTTTTGCAGTTTTTTGATGTTTTATGAAGTTCTAATGCAAAAAATTTTTGGAAAGATAATTGCCTATATAATGTGTTAAAGGATGATGTTTCTGTTGATGAAAATTGATTTTTGAACATTTATTGAGTGTGTACAGATATTTTCATTGGAATTTATTGTTAGTGAAATTGACATTATGTCTGGAGGCAGTAATTCACTTAAACCTGGACAACCTAGAAGAACAAATATAAATACTGTTCAAACACTGCTCAAAGCAAAATTGGGTTCAACAAAGGAGAAAGCACCTAAGAAGGGTTGCTATCTAATGACTCAAACAATAGTATTGAATTTGATCTGTCATGATTGGACCATATACAAAAGGACCTTGAGGAAATAAAATCAAGTCTTCAAGGTGTGACAAAGATAACTGATCTTAACGAGGCAACAAAAGATCTGGTAAAAAGTACTGAATTAGAAACATTAGTTACTGTTATAGTTAACAAACTACTCAACAATTTTGAAAGTAAATTGGAAACAAAATTTGAAACTAAACTTACACAAGTTACAAACAATATGCAGGAAAAAATAGATGCATTATCATTGGAAAATGAAAACTTGAAAGGCCAACTAGATGCCACAAAAAATGTACTTGGTAATGTAAAGACAACTCTTAATAGGAATGTTATACTGACCAAAGACGCTACCATACAAAGTAACTACAATGAACAATATTCGAGGAAAAACAATATAAAAGTGTTTAACATGAAAAAAAGAGACAAACAAAACCTGAGAGAGGATTTCATTGATCTTGTCAAGAAAGACCTTAATGCGGATTTAGAACTAAGGGATGTTGTAGCCATACACCGTTTACCTTCAGATCGACCAGGAGAAAAAACAATTATTGTCAGACTATTTAACAGTGATGCCAAAAGGAATGTCATGCGTGCAAAGAAAAACTTGAAAAACAATGTTCGTTTTGTAGACGACATTACAAAACAAAATCATGAACTAATGAAAAGGATGCGTGATTCCAATAGATTTGACTCTGTGTGGTTCTACAATTGTGGCATATATGGAAGAACATCTGATGATAAACAATTCAAATTTGGTTTGTATGATGACATTGACATTAAAATCAGACAGAGAAGGTAAATGCTTACTTTTTTACCATACATTAACTGTCCATATTTATTTAACTTTATATTTAATTTGTCTTTACCTGTTATGATATGCATATTGAATACACAGTAAAAAAGATTATATAGAATGTACATAAGATGATATCTACATACCGGTACCAGAAAACATACTGTCATGATTATTGATATACATTACATTTCATTTATGATTTTTATTACCGTATACATGTAGTACCCTGTATTTGATTCTGTATGGATTCTTTGGTTTTTTCAGAAATACATATTGTGACTACTTGCAACTGTCTTAGCACAAAATTTTAATTATTTACATTTGCATATTGAAGATAATATATACTATTACCTGCTCTACCAACAGTGGACATAGGCTTAGGGGCCATATGACTCCACCTGTTTGCCCAAATATATATATACATGTACCTAGGTAGGTTATGTAATCTGGAACTCTGAGTTTTTGGTATAACATGTCTTAGATTTGACCCATGTCTGAGGTGGAATAATGGTGTGCACCTCCTGTATTCATAAGTATTGGAAAATTTTTATCATGAACTTTCCGTATAATTATGTGTATTAAACTTGTTGGTTTGTTCACTGAAACATTAGTTTGTGTAATTGTTAACGATCCTTTAGTTTTGTTCATCACTTTTCTAATGTACCCAGTGTTACCCACTCATGTATTTGTGGATAGATTCAAGATGTGCATTGGAAAAGGGGGGGGGGTATTTCCAGCATGATTGAACATAGTTATTGGTTTGTTGTCTAGAACAAGGGCAGTAACTGGTTTTTTGTGATCTAGAATTGATGTAGTTTATATTCTGGCTGCATGAAATAATTGCACACCTCCTTTTCATAGGTGATTTTTTTTTTGTGGATTTTCCCACAACTGAAACACTAATGGTACATTGTACATGGGTGGAAATCCTACATGTTATAGTTCATATAATTAAACGTGGCTTTCTCTAGTTGTTTGCCACCTTGAATCTTTGAATTTTAATATTGAAGTAGTAGATTTTCTGCATGTGTGACTTGCTCAGGGTATGGCCGTATCTATTGTTTGGGACAACAGTGAGTAGAGTGGGTATGAATTCAGTGTTGGTCTTGTATCTTAATTGATAAATATAATAGAAATGATATGTATAATACTGATAACTTATTTAATTTTTGTTTTGTTTATCAGTTACATTTTAACAGAATGAAACAGAATATTGATGTGTATGATTTTGATTTTGCTGATACTATATGAAATTAAAAGGATATAATTTATAACTGTAAAAATTACAATATATTATGTTGTTTAACTTTTTGTAGCCATGTTTGATTACAGTCATTGTTTTTATTGTCTCTTTCTTTTGTCTTCTTTCTCTTTGTACTACGGTTCATTACATTTTTTCTGTTGTCTTCTTTCTCTTTCTTTTTGTACTACTTTTAATTTCATTTTTGTGTACTTATTATTATATTGGTTGGTCTGGTGCAGAATTTATGTATATTGTCTGTTTATTTATGATAATCAATCAGTGTGTTATGTTATAAGATTACTTAATGGCTAGTGTAAGAATTCTTTCAGTAAGCTGTCAGGGACTCGGTAACATTGTAAAAAGAACAGACGTCTGTAATTATCTAAAAAAAAAGCAGTGCAACATCTACTGTCTACAAGATACTCATTTTACTTGTGAAAATGAAAAGAGCATACGATCAAGTTGGGATTATGAATGTTATTTTAGCTCATTTACATCAAATGCCAGGGGTACTGCTATTCTTTTTAACAATAATTTTGAATTTAATATTCTTAAAGAGAAAAGAGACATAAATGGGAATTATCTTGTTTTAGATATTAATGTTGACAAAATTAACTTGACACTTGTTTCTATTTATGGACCGAATGATGATAATCCTCAATTTTATGAGAATATCATGTCAATAGTTGAGGAATTTGGAAATGAAAATTTTATAATTTGTGGTGATTTCAATCTTGTATTATGTCCAGAGTTAGATTACTGTAACTATTTGCATGTAAATAACCCAAAGTCGAGAGAGAAGGTTTTAGAATTAATTGAAGAAAGAAGTCTAATAGACCCTTATAGGCAACTTTATCCAGATAGTTTTCGTTATACTTGGAGGAAAAAAAATCCATTTAGACAGGCTAGATTGGATTTTTTCCTTTCTACAGAAAGTATGCTTACTAATTTAAAAAATTGTACTATTGATCCAAGTTACAGATCTGATCATTCAATGATTATTTTAAGCCTTGTGTTTAATCCCTTCAATAAAGGTAAAGGCTTGTGGAAGTTTAACAACTCACTATTATACGAAAAGGACTACAGCAAAATTGTAAGGGAAAAAATCATTGATCTGAAAAAACAATATGCAGCATTAATCTTAATAGAGATAAAATTCAAGAAATTGATGATAATGAACTGCAACTTACTATTAACGTTCAACTGTTTTTGGAAATGTTACTTTTAGAAATACGAGGAAAAACAATTTCATTTGCAAGCTATATAAAAAAAATTAAGGAACAGAGATTTAGAGATCTTCAAGAAGAAATTGCTACCCTTGAAAAAAATGTTACTGAAAACTCAATTGAAAATTTAGAAACAAAAAAGCATGAATTGGAATCTCTTAGAAATGAAAAAATGAAAGGTAAGTTAGTAAGATCAAGAGCTCAATGGGTAGATGAAGGAGAAAAGCCAACAAAATATTTTTGTGGGCTAGAGTCTAAAAATTATACCAGTAAGATAATTCCAAAAGTTGAAAAAGATAATGGGGAAATTGTTACAGATCAGAAGGAGATATTAAAAGAAGTACAATATTTTTATGAAAATTTGTACAAAAATAAAGATGAAGATAAAGGTTGTAGTCTTAAAGATATAGTGGAGGGTTTGAAGGGGGCAAGTATAAGAAAACTCACAGAAGAAGAAAAAGATAATTTAGAAGGGGAAATTGGGAGCTTTGAAGCTGGGGAAATTTTGAAAAAAATGAAAAATAACAAAAGTCCTGGATCAGATGGGTTTACATCAGAGTTTTTAAAGTTTTTTTGGAAAGATCTGAAAGTTTTTGTTATTGGTTCTTTAAATTATGGGTATAGCTTAGGAAGTTTATCTGTTACACAAAAACAAGGTATAATCACATGTTTACCAAAGGGAGACAAATCAAGACATTTTCTAAAAAATTGGCAGCCAATCTCATTGTTGAATACAGTATATAAGATAGGGTCTGGGGTGATAGCAAATAGAATTAAAAAAGTTCTCCCCACATTAATTAATAATGATCAGACTGGTTTTATTGCAGGTAGGTACATAGGGGAAAATATTAGGCTTTTGTTTGATACAATGGAATATGCAGAGGAGAATGATATACCTGGTTTATTTTTGTTAATAGATTTTGAGAAGGCTTTTGACTCAATATCATGGAACTTTCTTAATAACATTTTAAAAATTTTCAATTTTGGGGAATCTATTCAAAAATGGGTTAAAACGTTTTATAACAACATTAAATCTGCAGTCAATCAGGGAAGGAATTTATCTGAGTTTTTTCGTATAGAGAGAGGCTGTAGGCAATGGGATCCGTTGTCCCCTTATTTATTCATACTATGTGCTGAAATAATGGCTATAAAAATAAGAGAAAACCCTAAAATAAAAGGAATTAAAGTCTTGCACTCAGAACATGAAATTTCTCAGTTCGCTGATGATACATCAGTGATTTTGGATGGATCAGAAGAATCATTAAATGAAACACTTTTGGAATTGGAATGGTTCAAAAAGATATCAGGCCTTAAAATAAATTTTTCAAAAACACAAGTTATTTGGATAGGAAGCAAAAAATACAGCAGTGATAGACTATGTGAAAACTGGAATCTCTCCTGGGGAAAAACTACGTTTACAGTTCTGGGAATAAATTTCGATGTTGATATTTCTAAAATTACAAAGATCAATTATGAAAAATATTTAAAAAAAATGAAAGGACTCTTTAAACAGTGGAACAAAAGAAATTTAACTCCTATAGGTAAGATTACTGTGGTTAAATCACTAATTCTGCCAGTACTTAACCATCTTTTTATTGCACTTCCAAACCCTAGTATAGAAATTATTAAAGATATTGAAGCTATGTTATATACATTTATTTGGAAATCATCTGTTAATAGAGTGAAAAAGGATATCATGCAAAAGAAGTATCAAGAGGGGGGACTTAAGATGATTGATATACATTCTTTTATTTTGGCTTTGAAGTCCACATGGATCAGGAGACTCTTTTTCAACAATTGTAAATGGCAGAATATTTTTATGTCATCAATTGATATAAATAAACTATCATGTGGCGGTAGTGGATATATAGAACAAGTAATAGAAAGTGTAAAAAATCAATTTTGGAAGGATGTATTATATGCTTGGAAATCTGTTATTGAAAAAGACGAAAACAAAGATTGGACAAACTTTCTTGCCAATACAGTTTGGTTGAATAAACAGGTAACAATTGACAAAAGAACTATTTTTTATCCAGAGTGGTTCGATAGGGGTGTAAAGTTTGATAACGATTTTGTCAATGATGATGGTTCTTTTCTGACTTTAGATCAGTTTTCAAACAAATTTGGACTTTGTGTAAATTTTCTGCAATATAATGGGGTTATTAGTTCTTTACGACAAATGCTAAAATTATATCCATATGGAGACAAATCATCTAATTTACAGACTCCTTTTGTCCCATTATCTCTACAAAATATTTTTCGAAGTTCTAAAGGTTCAAAAGATATGTACACAATTCTAAATAAAAACAGTAGTGTTCCTACAGCTCAAAGAAAATGGAATACAGTTTTCGATATTAATTCAAATGAGTGGAAGCAAATTTATATACTCCCATTTAAAGCTACAGCATGTACAAAATTACATTGGTTTCAATTTAGAATAAACCACAATATTCTGGCTACTAAATATTTCCTGAAAAAAATCAAAATTATTGATGATGCAAATTGTAATTTTTGCCAAAAGGAAAATGAAACCATTGAACACATTTTTTGGGGTTGTGAAAATGTACAAAATCTGCTAGGGCAAGTAAATTCTTGGTTCGGTGACAAAGACATAAACCAAACATTTTTAAAGAAGACTCTAATTTTTGGGGATGTTGATAAAGTATATAAAGATGATGTATACAATGCCATTTTACTAAACATAAAATACTGTATATATACAAACAGATGTCTGAAGAAAAAATTATCTTTTCATTCGCTTAAAGCCTGTTTGATAAATTTATATAAAACTGAAAAAATGATTGCTGTCCGAAATCAAAGAATTGCAGAATTTCAATTACATTGGAGTACTTTTGAAAAACTGTTTGAGGATTGTTGACATAGTTTTTATTCTTATGTAAATTCCCTTTCCATAGAGACACCACTAAATACTAACTGATATAGTCTATCTAAATATACTTTTCTTGTTTATATTTACTATACTATAGTATACTTTATAGTATACTCATTACGGGATAATTAAAACAATATGAATGTTTGATCCATCCAAATAATACTTTTGTATAGTCCAATTGATTGTTTGCACCAGGCCAGACCATAAAAGTTTTATATATAAATGCCAATATAAAGTACAATCTCATCTTCTCAATGTCTTCTTTTTTTTTTCTTCTTCTTTTTAAAAATACATTAAATTGTTATCTACTTTTTTTTCCTAATTATACAAAAAAATATTTATCATATATTAATAGTAAACAATTGACCTCTTTTCTCATCTTTTATATTCTAAAAAAAAAAAAAAACCTCCACTGCAATATACATATGATTATATATTGGAAAAGATTGTAAGAAGATTTAATTGTACTTTACTATATAGATTGTATGATGTTTTATATGTTATTATATTATTGTACTCTATTCTGTATTGATGTATTTTGCAGTTGAGAGAAAAAAAAAAAAAAAAAAAAAAAAAAAAAAGTCATTTACATCGAAAGAGAGTGTCGTCCTCTGTACATAACCAAGTCATTTACGTCGAAAGAGAGTGTGATCCTCTGTACATAACTATATCATTTACGTCCAAAAAGTGTGGCATCCTCTGTACATAAACAAGTCATTTACGCCCAGAGAGAGTGTCATCCTCTGTACATAACCAAGTCATGTATGTCCTAAGAGAGTGTCATCCTCTGTACATAACCAAGTCATTTACCTCCAAAGAGAGTTGCATTTTCTGTATATAACCAAGTCATTTACGTCCAAATAGTGTGCCATCCTCTGTACATAACCAAGTCATTTACGTTCAAAGAGAGTGCCGTCCTCTGTACATAGCCAACTCATTTACGTCCAGAGAGAGTGTCATCCTCTGTGCATAACAATGTCATTTACGTTCAAAGAGAGTGGCATCTTCTGTGCATAGCCAAGTCATTTACGTCCAGATAGAGTGTCATCCTCTGTACATAACCAAGTCATTTACTTCCAAAGAGAGTGGCATTTTCTGTTCATAACCAAGTCATTTATGCCCAAAGAGAGTGTCATCCGCTGTACATAACCAAATCATTTACGTCCAAAGAGAGTGGCATTTTTGGTACATAACCAATTCATTTACTTCCAAAGAGAGTGGCATTCTCTGTACATAACCATATCATTTACGTTCAAAGAGAGTGACATTTTCTGTATATAACCAAATCATTTACGTTCAAAGAGAGTGGCATTCTCTGTTCATAGCCAAGTCATTTACGTCCAAAGACAGTGTCATCCTCTGTACATAACCAACTCACTGACATCCAAAGAGAGTGGCTTTCTCTGTATATAACCAAGTCATTTGCATCCACAGAGAGTGGCATTTTCTTTACATAGCCACGCCATTTACGTTCAAAGAGAGTGACTTTCTCTGTGAATAACCAAGTCATTTACGTCAAAAGAGTGGCATTCTCCATACACAACAAACTCATTTATGTCAAAACAGTGGCATGCTCCATACACAACAAAGTCATTTATGTCAAACAGTGGCATTCTCCATACACAACAAAGTCATATATGTCAAAACAGTGCCATGCTTCATACACAGCAACATCATTTACTTCAAAAGAGTGGCATTCTCTATACACAACAAAGTCATTTATGTCAAAACAGTGGCATGCTCCATACACAACAAAGTCATTTATGTCAAAAGAGTGGCATTCTCCATACACAACAAAGACATTTATGTCAAAAGAGTGGCATTCTCCATACATAACAAAGTCATTTATGTCAAAACAGTGCCATGCTCCATACACAACAAAGTCATTTATGTCCAAAGAGTGGCATTATCTGTGCATAACCAAGTCATTTACGTCAAAAGAGTGCTATTCTCCGTACACAACAAAGTCATTTATGTCAAAACAGTGGCATGCTCCATACACAACAAAGTCATTTATGTCAAAAGAGTGGCATTCTTCATACATAACAAAGTCATTTATGTCAAAACAGTGGCATTCTCCATACACAACAAAGTCATTTATGTCAAAAGAGTGGCATTCTCCATACACAACAAAGTCATTTATGTTCAAAGTTTCGATACAACATTTAACCCTAACATGTTCAAAATATCGTTTAACACATATAACCCTAACTTGTTCAAAGTGTTGTTAAACATATATAGCAATAGTGTGTTCAAATTGTAGCTAAACACATATAACCCTAACATGGCCAATGTGTCGTTAAATGCATACAGCCCTAACGCATACAAAGTGTAGCTAAACACATATAATCCTTACATGTTCAAAGTGTTATTTGACATATATTACCCCAACATGTTCAAAATGTTGATAAACACATGTAGAGTTAACGTGTTCCAATTGTAGTTAAACGCATGTAATAGTGTGATGTTCAAAATGTCGTTTAACACATATAACCATGACATGTTCAAAGTGTCTTTAAACACGCATAGCCCTAATGTGTTCAAATTGTAAATAAACACATATATAATTCTAACACGTCCAAAGTTTCGATAACAAATTTAACCCTAACATGATCAAAATATCGCTCAACACATAATAACCTTAACGTTTTCAAAGAGTAGTTAAACCCATATAACCCTAACATGATCAAATTGTCGTTAAACACATATAAATTAATTTCAGAGTCACATGTCATGCTATGCGTGTTTTGATTGGTTTAAAAAGTTGAGGTTATTTGTCAATGAACGAAATCTAAAAATAGACGTTGTTCTCAAGTCGTCGCATGCCATTGTCATCAGGTGATTTTCTTTGGGGTTATTCAAATCTATTTCCGATTATTTGCCTTATTTTGAAAAAATAAATATATTTTTCAATATCATAGCAAAAAAAACTTTGAATTAATTTATAAGGATTGATCGAAATTATTGGTTCAGTTCATTCGAAATAACCTCAATCAGGTTGTACACACCCTTACATGGGTTACGCAAGGGTGTGTACAACCTGATTGAGGTTATTTCTTCATGAACCGAACAAAAATTGCCATCAATCCTTAAATAACCATAACATGATCAAAGACTAGATAAACATGCATAATCCTAAAAGTGTAGCTAAATACATATAATAATTACGTGCTTAAAGTGTCATTTAACACATATACCCTTAAAATTACCCAATACTTTACCTGTAAGAACGTCACAATTTGTTCCCGTAAATCCCTGGTTACATGTGCAGATAAACGTGGCAGTGTTGACTGGGCTGTAACATGATCCAAACACACAGGGATGGTTCATACATCCTGTATAAAGGAAAGAGTAAGTGAGGGATTGTTGTTCAACCCCAAATGAGCAATGTTCAGCTATATCATGATGAGAACAAGTTACATTCAATGAGATGATGATGCTATCCGCTTTGTACTAGACAAACACGCTTAGTTGGGTCTTAATAGTGTTAGCTCACTGATACAATAGTCCATGCATTGTCATATGAAACCTTTGTATTGTAACTGTAGAATAAATATAGAAACATCAAAACCTCCTACCTATACAATATAATTATGTATCAGACTTGGTGTGCAATGAAAATACTGCACTTTTCAATAACCATAAAATAATTATATTATAATTAACTACAGATAAGTATGGAGTTGTTAATGGTAAGTAGCATAGTAGTCATTACTTATGCAATAAAACGTAATGAAATACGAATGTTCTCAACTCAGGGTTTGTTTTGTTTGTTTGTTTGCTTGTTTTGTTTTGTTTGGTTTTTTTTTTGGTTTTTTTTTGTGTTTTGCTACTTTATTTTGTTTCGTTTTTTTTCGTATTTATTGATTTTTTTAAATATTTTTGCTTCACAGACACTGACGTTTTACTACTTCTATCATACAGACCTGTGCCTATGGATTCAAATTTCATTTTCAATCCCCGTGCTGTAGCCTTATCACTGCTAACAAAACTGTCGAACAATACGATCATTTTATTCTTAAATTCATCCTCTGAAGCGTCCCAAACTTCATGTTGTGTTTTTCCACAGCGTCTGTAAACATATTATATTACATAGGATTTATGTGGTTTGCCTCTTTTATCACATACTCAAGAGTGAGTAAGTGGTTGTTGCTTAACGCCAACGCTACAATTTTCAGCTATATCGTGGCTAGAATCAGTTAATTTTCAATGAGATGATGAGGCCCACTTTGTACTAGACCAACACGCTTAAGTGGATTTTTATAGTGCTAGCCCTCTGAAACAACAGTCCACGGATAGACATGTCGCTCCACTTGGACACATTATCCTGATTCCGATCCAACCAATCTTTGCACTTTCTCCTTAAAGCATCAAATACCAATTTGTTAGCCTTTCGATTGACCCGATCAGGGCTCGAATCCACGATAAACAGCACTCGAGGCGAGCACTCTAAGCATTACACCACCGATGAGGTTTCACATACACAACGTTTATGTCAAATAGTCTTAGTAGCAGTAGGAATGTATATGTAGCACGTTAAAACTTTGTCTTAGTAGCAGTTGGAATGTATGTAGCAAGTGAAAACTTTGTCTTAGTAGCAGTAGGAATGTATGTAGCAAGTGAATACTTTGTCTTAGTAGCAGTAGGAATGTATATAGCAAGTGAAAACTTTGTCTTAGTAGAAGTAGGAATGTATGTGGCAAGTGAACACTTTGTCTTAGTAGAAGTAGGAATGTATGTAGCAAGTGAAAACTTTGTCTTAGTAGAAGTAGGAATGTATGTAGCAAGTGAACACTTTGTCTTAGTAGCAGTAGGAATGTATGTAGCAAGTGAAAACTTTGTCTTAGTAGAAGTAGGAATGCATGTAGCAAGTGAATACTTTGTCTTAGTAGCAGTAGGAATGTATGTAGCAAGTGAAAACTTTGTCTTAGTAATAGTAGGAATGTATATGTAGCAAGTGAAAACTTTGTCTTAGTAGCAGTAGGAATGTATGTAGCAAGTGAAAACTTTGTCTTAGTAGAAGTAGGAATGTATGTAGCAAGTGAACACTTTGTCTTAGTAGCAGTTGGAATGTATGTAGCAAGTGTAAACTTTGTCTTAGTAACAGTAGGAATGTATGTAGCAAGTGAAAACTTTGTCTTAGTAGAAGTAGGAATGTATGTAGCAAGTGTAAACTTTGTCTTAGTAGCAGTATGAATGTATATAGCAAGTGAAAACTTTGTCTTAGTAGAAGTAGGAATGTATGTAGCAAGTGAAAACTTTGTCTTAGTAATAGTAGGAATGTATATGTAGCAAGTGAAAACTTTGTCTTAGTAGCAGTAGGAATGTATGTAGCAAGTGAAAACTTTGTCTTAGTAACAGTAGGAATGTATGTAGCAAGTGAAAACTTTGTCTTAGTAGCAGTAGGAATGTATGTAGCAAGTGTAAACTTTGTCTTAGTAGCAGTAGGAATGTATATAGCAAGTGAAAACTTTGTCTTAGTAGAAGTAGGAATGTATGTAGCAAGTGAAAACTTTGTCTTAGTAATAGTAGGAATGTATATGTAGCAAGTGAAAACTTTGTCTTAGTAGCAGTTGGAATGTATTTAGCGACCACCTGTCTTTTGTGACCTTTGATTCCATTTGAATGTCAATAAGACAAGCTTGACTGTAACATAAGGTCATTATTGTTGGCTGGTTGCTTAATTGATTGATTGATTTATTTATTGTGTTTAATGCCACTTTCCGCAATGCTTCAGCTGTATCATGGCGACCAGTTTTAGTGGTGGAAGAATCCGGCGTACCTGGAGATAACCACTGACCATGGGCAAGCAACTGGTAAACTTTATCATTTGCGGCTGCGAGTCGAGTGCACCCTTTTGTGACTGGTTGTCATATGGCATGAGACAGGAAGTCAAGATAAAATAAACATATAACATACTTTGGTCCTGTTTGTCCTAAAAGGTTGTATCTAAATTCTACCCAATGGTAACAAGCATTGTCGTTGTTACTGATATCCATATCTACAACAGTTCCTCGGAGAATATTATTGGGTACTCCCTGTAATACAAGAAAATATGATATGATACGATTGATTCATTGATTGCTGTTTGACGTCAAGTGAGAGGTATTTTAGCTATATTCATCACAAGGGAATGATTCATTATTGCTTAACGTAAAGTGAGCAAAAATCTTGACAGTTGTTTTCTCTAGGTATTCCATTAAAAATAACGAGCGACATAATATAGGGTTAGTGTTAGGGTTGTGGTGGTGAGCGACATAATCTAGGGTTAGTGTTAGGGTTATGGTGGTGAGCGACATAATATAGGGTTAGTGTTAGGGTTGTGAGCGATATAATATAGGGTTAGTGTTAGGGTTATGGTGGTGAGCGGCATAATATAGGGTTAGTGTTAGGGTTGTGGTGGTGAGCGACATAATATAGGGTTAGTGTTAGGGTTATGGTGGTGAGCGACATAATATAGGGTTAGTGTTAGGGTTATTTATGGTGGTGAGTGACATAATATAGGGTTGTGGTGGTGAGCGACATAATATAGGGTTAGTGTTAGGGTTATGGTGGTATGGACCAAGTTATAGTTTGGTGATAAGTGAGTCTGGCAATATATAGAGGGACAAACCTACATTAAAACTACATTATTTATTTTAATGTGGACTTATTTGATGGTGATAAGACTAGTGATGACAGTGAATTAAACAGAGCTATATAATGAGCATACACTGAATATATTTGTCTTTAAGGGTGGGATATCATTGAGTAAGAGAGGTTCTATCATTTAATATTTGTCTATAATTTGATTTTTGGAGGACGCATAGAATCCTGGGTGTGTTTTTATCTTCATGAAGTCTCAGCGTTAAACATACATCTGACACCAGCTGTTTCGTTTTCTCATTGTAGAGAGAAATCATGCATATCAAGCTTTCTTGTGGGTCAAACATTATAATTTGAAAATACTAGTCGTTTCCTTATCATACAATACTAACCTGTATTAACCAGACACACTGAAGTCCAGTATCGTAATTACTGGGGTAGTTTGGAGTAGTTATATATACTTCTTCTCCAGCAGCGACATTTACTGTTTCACCACAATCTATAAAGAAATATTATCTCCCTTTATTTATTTCTTAAAAGAGTTGTCTTTCTTTGGTAGATCTTGTGATATAATTGTATCCCCCATTGCCTAAATTTGTAAAAGGTGTCTTTCTTTGGTAGGTGTTGTAATATAACTTTGTCCCCCATTGCCTAAATGTGTAAGAGTTTTCTTTCTTTGGTAGATCTTGTGATATAATTGTATCGCTAATTGCCTAAACTTGCAAGAGTTGTCTTTCTTTGGTAGGTGTTGTGATATGATTGTATACCCATTTTGCTTATCTATGTAAGAGTTGTCCTTCTTTGGTAGGTCTTGTGATATAATTTTACCCCCATTGCTTAAATGTGTAAGAGTTGTCTTTCCTTGGTAGGTGTTGTGATATGATTTTATCCCTCTTTGCTTAAATATGCAAGAGTTGTCTTTCCTTGGTAGGTGTTCTGATATGATTGTATCTCCCTTTGTTATTTTTTGTAAGAGTTGTCTTTCTTTGGTAGGTGTTAAGATATAATTTGTATCCCCATTGTTTAAATATGTAAGAGTTGTCTTTCTTTGGTAGGTCTTGTGATATAATTTTTATCCCCCATTGTTTAAATGTGTAAGAGTTGTCTTTCTTTGGTAGGTGTTGTGATATTTCAATTGGTGGAAATTATGTAAATATGTATACATTTATATCTGGGTGGTCTCTTTTCTGTAAAATAATTGCCATCTGACCTCTGTCTTCTGCAAGATCTTCATCATAATAATTTCCAGCTATAAGTATCTCCTGTATCATAGTGAATGTTAACAATAACAACTTGCCTTTGCCACCATCCCTTTGAACTTATTATTGTTTAAAATACTGTTAAGTATCTATTATGCGTGTGGAACCCATTTTCATTGATTTCGTGGCCTAATCAATGCAAGAATATAATATTCCAACGATGTATATGTTTTCGTCTTTCCACTATCAAACACCAATAAATAGCAAATTTACCTTATATTTGTATTGTATTTTTTTAACTCAGAATCCACGAAATTAAGAACCATAGAATATTTTTATGAGCAATCCACCATTATAAGTAAGTGGACTGGTATTTAAAATACACCAAGAGATAAATTTCACAAATATAAGCAAATAAATTGACGTTTAAATATACCGAGAGGTAAATTGGTATTGTCAGATACATATATTGGTTTATATGACTCCAGTATTTTGTGTAATTGATTAATCTATTTATTGTATTTGGCGCCATTTTTCAGTATTTCAGCTATATCATGGCAACCAATTTTTGTGGTGGAAGAAGCCGGAGTACCCGGTGAGAACCACCGACCATGGGCGAACAACTGCTAAACTTTATCACTTGCGGCTGCGAGTCCAGTGCACCCTTTTTGTGATTTACAAAGCAGGGCGCGAACCCACGTAGTATTGATGATAGGCTTGTATGAGTTGTTAGGTATTCCAACTACCTAAGTCATTGAGCCACCCAGGCCCTGATATTGTGTGTATTTATCTACTTTCGTAGACCAAAAATTTGAGCCCAATGTTAAAGACTAAAGTGTATATTCCCCTCTTCAATTTCATTAACCATAAATAGTGACCGGGAGCTAAATACAAACAAGATAAAGGGGTACTCATCCTATACCTTACTACAAGAGCAAAGTACAAAAAGGATAAAGGGGTACTCATCCTATTATTTACTCCTAGAGGTAAGTACAAATAGGATAAATGGGTACTCATCCTATTATTTACTCCCAGAGCTAAGTACAAATAGGATAAATGGGTACTCATCATATTACTTACTCCCAGAGTTAAGTACAAACAGGATAAAGGGGTACTCATCCTATTACTTACTCTCATAGCTAAGTACAAACAAGATATAGAGGTACTCATCATATTACTTACTCCCTGAGCTAAGAACAAACAAGATAAGTGGGTACTCATCCTATTACTTACTCCCAGAGCTAAGAACAAACAAGATAAATGGGTACTCATCCTATTACTTACTCCCAGAGCTAAGTACAAACAAGATAAATGGGTACTCATCATATTACTTACTCCCTGAGCTAAGTACAAACAAGATAAATGGGTACTCATCCTATTACTTACTCCCAGAGCTAAGTACAAACAAGATAAATGGGTACTCATCATATTACTTACTCCCAGGGCTAAGTACAAACAAGATAAATGGGTACTCATCCTATTACTTATTCTCAGAGCTAAGTACACACAAGATAAATGGGTACTCATCATATTACTTACTCCCTGAGCTAAGTACAAACAAGATAAATGGGTACTCATCCTATTACTTACTCCCAGAGCTGAGTACAAACAAGATAAATGGGTACTCATCATATTACTTACGCCCAGAGCTAAGTACAAACACGATAAAGGGGTACTCATCCTATTACTTATTCCCAGGCCTCAGTACAAACAGGATAAAGGGGTCCTCATCATATTACCTACTCCCACAGCTAAGTACATACATGATAAAGGGGTACTCATCCCATTACTTAATCCCAGAGCTAAGTACAAACAAAATAAAGGGGTACTCATCCTATTACTTACTCCCAGGCCTCAGTACAAACAGGATAAAGGGGTCCCCATCATATTACCTACTCCCACAGCTAAGTACATACATGATAAAGGGGTACTCATCCTATTACTTACTCCTAGAGCTAAGTACTAATTGGATAAAGGGGTACTCATCCTATTATTTACTCCCAGAGCTAAGTACAAACAGAATAAAGTGGTACTCATCATATTCCTTACTCTCAGAGCTAAGTACAAACATGATAAAGGTGTACTCATCATATTACTTACTCCCTGAGCTAAGTACAAACATGATAAAGGGGTGCTCATCCTATTTCTTACTCGTAGAGCTAAGTACAAACAGGATAAAGGGGTACTCATCCTATTACTTACTCCCAGAGCTAAGAACAAACAGGATAAAGGGGTCCTCATCATATATTACTTACTCTCAGAGCTAAGTACAAACAGGATAAATGGGTACTCATCATATTACTTACTTCCAGGGCTAAGTACAAACAAGATAAATGGGTAATCATCCTATTACTTACTCCCAGACCTAAGTACAAACAAGATAAATGGGTACTCATCATATTACTTACTCCTAGAGCAAAGTACAAACAAGATAAATGGGTACTCATCCTATTACTTACTCCCAGAGCTAAGTACAAACAAGATAAATGGGTACTCATCCTATTATTTACTCCCACAGCTAAGTACATACATTGATAAAGGGGTACTCATCCCATTACTTATTCCCAGAGCTAAGTACAAACAGAATAAAGGGGTACTCATCCTATTATTTACTCCCAGGCCTCAGTACAAACAGGATAAAGGGGTCCTCATCATATTACCTACTCCCACAGCTAAGTACATACACGATAAAGGGGTACTCATCATATTACTTACTCCCAGAGCTAAGTACAAATTGGATAAAGGGGTACTCATCCTATTATTTACTCCCAGAGCTAAGTACAAACAGAACAAAGGGGTACTCATCCTATTACATACACCCAGAGCTAAGTACAAACAAGATAAAGGGGTACTCATCATATTAGTTACTCCCAGAGCTAAGTACAAACAGGATAAATGGGTACTCATCCTATTACTTACTCCCAGAGCTAAGTACAAACAGGATAAAGGGGTACTCATCCTATTATTTACTCGCAGAGCTAAGTACAAAAAGATAAAGGGTTACTCATCCTATTACTTACTCCCAGAGCTAAGTACAAACAGGATAAAGGGATACTCATCATATTACTTACTCCCAGAACTAAGTACAAATAGAATAAAGGGGTACTCATCCTATTACTTACTCCCAGACCTAGGTACAAACAGAATAAAGGGGTACTAATCCTATTACTTACTCCCAGAGCTAAGTACAAACAAGATAAAGGGGTACTCATCATATTACTTACTCCCAGAGCTAATTAAAAACAAGATAACGGGGTACTCATCCTATTACTTACTCCCAGAGCTAAGTACAAACATGATAAAGGGGTACTCATCCTATTATTTACTCCCAGAGGTAAGTACAAATTGGATAAAGGGGTACTCATCCTATTATTTACTCCCAGTGCTAAGTACAAACAGAACTAAGGGGTACTCATCATATTAGTTACTCCCAGACCTCAGTACAAACAGGATAAATGGGTACTCATCCTATTACTTACTCCCAGAGCTAAGTACAAACAGGATAAATGGGTACTCATCCTATTACTTACTCCCAGAGCTAAGTACAAACAGGATAAAGGGGTACTCATCATATTACTTACTCCCAGAACTAAGTACAAATAGAATAAAGGGGTACTCATCCTATTACTTACTCCCAGAACTAAGTACAAACAGGATAAAGGGGTACTCATCATATTACTTACTCCCAGAGCTAAGTACAAACAAGATAAAGGGGTACTCATCATATTACTTACTCCCAGAGCTAAGTACAAACAAGATAAAGGGGTACTTATCATATTACTTACTCCCAGAGCTAAGTACAAACATGATAAAGGGGTACTCATCCTATTACTTACTTCCTGAGCTAAGCATAAACAGAATAAAGGGTTACTCATTCTATTACATACTCCCAGAGCTAAGTACAAACAGAATAAAGTGGTACTCATCATATTCCTTACTCACAGAGCTAAGTACAAACATGATAGAGGTGTACTCATCATATTACTTACTCCCTGAGCTAAGTACAAACATGATAAAGGGGTGCTCATCCTATTTCTTACTCGTAGAGCTAAATACAAACAGGATAAAGGGTATTCATCCTATTATTTACCCCCAGAGCTAGGTACAAACATGATAAATGGGTACTCATCATATTACTTACTCCCAGAGCTAAGTACAAAGAAGATAAAGGGGTACACATCATATTACTTACTCCCAGGGCTAAGAACAAACATGATAAAGGGGTACTCATCATATTATTTACTCCCAGAGCTAAGAACAAACAGGATAAAGGGGTCCTCATCATATTACTTACTCTCAGAGCTAAGTACAAACAGGATAAATGGTTACTCATCATATTACTTATTCACGGAGCAAAGTACAAAAAAGATAAATGGGTACTCATCATATTACTTACTCCCAGAGTTAAGTACAAACATGATAAAGAGATACTCATCATATTACTTACTCCCAGGGCTAAGTACAAACATGATTAAGGTGTACTCATCATATTACTTACTCCCAGACCTAAGTCCAAACAGGATAAATGGGTATTCATCATAATACTTACTCCCAGAGCTAAGTACAAACAGGACAAAGTGGTATTCATCATATTACTTACTCCCAGAGCTAAGTACAAACAGGATAAAGGGATACTCATCATATTAGTTACTCCTAGAGCTAAGTACAAACAGGATAAAGTGGTACTCATCATATTACTTATTCATGGAGCAAAGTACAAAAAAGATAAATGGGTACTCATCATATTAGTTACTCCCTGAGCTAAATACAAACAGGATAAATGGGTACTCATCCTATTACTTACTCCTAGAGCTAAGTACAAACAAGATAAAGGTGTACTCATCATATTACTTACTCCCAGAGCTAAGAACAAACATGATAAAGAGGTACTCATCATATTACTTACTCCCAGAGCTAAGTGCAAACATGATTAAGGTGTACTCATCATATTACTTACTCCCAGAGCTAAGTACAAACATGATAAAGGGGTACTCATCCTATTACTTACTTCCTGAGCTAAGTACAAACAGGACAAAGTGGTATTCATCATATTACTTACTCCCAGAGCTAAGTACAAATATGATAAAGGGATACTCATCCTATTACTTACTCCCAGAGCTAAGTACAAACATGATAAAGGGGTACTCATCATATTACTTACTCCCAAAGCTAAGTACAAACAAGATAAAGGGGTACTCATCATATTACTTACTCCCTGAGCTAAGTACAAACAGGATAAAATGGTATTCATCGTATTACTTACTCCCAGAGCTAAGTACAAACATGATAAAGGGGTGCTCATCCTATTTCTTACTCGTAGAGCTAAATACAAACAGGATAAAGGGTATTCATCCTATTATTTACCCCCAGAGCTAGGTACAAACATGATAAATGGGTACTCATCATATTACTTACTCCCAGAGCTAAGTACAAAGAAGATAAAGGGGTACACATCATATTACTTACTCCCAGGGCTAAGAACAAACATGATAAAGGGGTACTCATCATATTATTTACTCCCAGAGCTAAGAACAAACAGGATAAAGGGGTCCTCATCATATTACTTACTCTCAGAGCTAAGTACAAACAGGATAAATGGTTACTCATCATATTACTTATTCACGGAGCAAAGTACAAAAAAGATAAATGGGTACTCATCATATTACTTACTCCCAGAGGTAAGTACAAACATGATAAAGAGGTACTCATCATATTACTTACTCCCAGGGCTAAGTACAAACATGATTAAGGTGTACTCATCATATTACTTACTCCCAGACCTAAGTACAAACAGGATAAATGGGTATTCATCATAATACTTACTCCCAGAGCTAAGTACAAACAGGACAAAGTGGTATTCATCATATTACTTACTCCCAGAGCTAAGTACAAACAGGATAAAGGGATACTCATCATATTAGTTACTCCTAGAGCTAAGTACAAACAGGATAAAGTGGTACTCATCATATTACTTATTCATGGAGCAAAGTACAAAAAAGATAAATGGGTACTCATCATATTAGTTACTCCCTGAGCTAAATACAAACAGGATAAATGGGTACTCATCCTATTACTTACTCCTAGAGCTAAGTACAAACAAGATAAAGGTGTACTCATCATATTACTTACTCCCAGAGCTAAGAACAAACATGATAAAGAGGTACTCATCATATTACTTACTCCCAGAGCTAAGTACAAACATGATTAAGGTGTACTCATCATATTACTTACTCCCAGAGCTAAGTACAAACATGATAAAGGGGAACTCATCCTATTACTTACTTCCTGAGCTAAGTACAAACAGGACAAAGTGGTATTCATCATATTACTTACTCCCAGAGCTAAGTACAAATATGATAAAGGGATACTCATCATATTAGTTACTCCTAGAGCTAAGTACAAACAGGATAAAGGGATACTCATCACATTACTTACTCCCAAAGCTAAGTACAAACAAGATAAAGGGGTACTCATCCTATTACTTACTCCCAGAGCTAAGTACAAACATGATAAAGGGGTACTCATCATATTACTTACTCCCAAAGCTAAGTACAAACAAGATAAAGGGGTACTCATCATATTACTTACTCCCAGAGCTAAGTACAAACAGGATAAAATGGTATTCATCGTATTACTTACTCCCAGAGCTAAGTACAAACATGATAAAGGTGTACTCATCATATTACTTACTCCCTGAGCTAAGTACAAACATGATAAAGGGGTGCTCATCCTATTTCTTACTCGTAGAGCTAAGTACAAACGGGATAAAGGGTATTCATCCTATTATTTACCCCCAGAGCTAGGTACAAACATGATAAATGGGTACTCATCATATTACTTACTCCCAGAGCTAAGTACAAAGAAGATAAAGGGGTACACATCATATTACTTACTCCCAGGGCTAAGAACAAACATGATAAAGGGGTACTCATCATATTATTTACTCCCAGAGCTAAGAACAAACAGGATAAAGGGGTCCTCATCATATTACTTACTCTCAGAGCTAAGTACAAACAGGATAAATGGTTACTCATCATATTACTTATTCACGGAGCAAAGTACAAAAAAGATAAATGGGTACTCATCATATTACTTACTCCCAGAGTTAAGTACAAACATGATAAAGAGGTACTCATCATATTACTTACTCCCAGGGCTAAGTACAAACATGATTAAGGTGTACTCATCATATTACTTACTCCCAAACCTAAGTACAAACAGGATAAATGGGTGTTCATCATAATACTTACTCCCAGAGCTAAGTACAAACAGGACAAAGTGGTATTCATCATATTACTTACTCCCAGAGCTAAGTACAAACAGGATAAAGGGATACTCATCATATTAGTTACTCCTAGAGCTAAGTACAAACAGGATAAAGTGGTACTCATCATATTACTTATTCATGGAGCAAAGTACAAAAAAGATAAATGGGTACTCATCATATTAGTTACTCCCTGAGCTAAATACAAACAGGATAAATGGGTACTCATCCTATTACTTACTCCTAGAGCTAAGTACAAACAAGATAAAGGTGTACTCATCATATTACTTACTCCCAGAGCTAAGAACAAACATGATAAAGAGGTACTCATCATATTACTTACTCCCAGAGCTAAGTACAAACATGATTAAGGTGTACTCATCATATTACTTACTCCCAGAGCTAAGTACAAACAGGATAAATGGGTATTCATCATATTACTTACTCCCAGAGCTAAGTACAAACAGGACAAAGTGGTATTCATCATATTACTTACTCCCAGAGCTAAGTACAAATATGATAAAGGGATACTCATCATATTAGTTACTCCTAGAGCTAAGTACAAACAGGATAAAGTGGTACTCATCATATTACTTATTCATGGAGCAAAGTACAAAAAAGATAAATGGGTACTCATCATATTAGTTACTCCCTGAGCTAAATACAAACAGGATAAATGGGTACTCATCCTATTACTTACTCCTAGAGCTAAGTACAAACAAGATAAAGGTGTACTCATCATATTACTTACTCCCAGAGCTAAGAACAAACATGATAAAGAGGTACTCATCATATTACTTACTCCCAGAGCTAAGTACAAACATGATTAAGGTGTACTCATCATATTACTTACTCCCAGAGCTAAGTACAAACAGGATAAATGGGTATTCATCATATTACTTACTCCCAGAGCTAAGTACAAACAGGACAAAGTGGTATTCATCATATTACTTACTCCCAGAGCTAAGTACAAATATGATAAAGGGATACTCATCATATTAGTTACTCCTAGAGCTAAGTACAAACAGGATAAAGGGATACTCATCATATTACTTACTCCCAAAGCTAAGTACAAACAAGATAAAGGGGTACTCATCCTATTACTTACTCCCAGAGCTAAGTACAAACATGATAAAGGGGTACTCATCATATTACTTACTCCCAAAGCTAAGTACAAACAAGATAAAGGGGTACTCATCATATTACTTACTCCCAGAGCTAAGTACAAACAGGATAAAATGGTATTCATCGTATTACTTACTCCCAGAACTAAGTACAAACAAGATAAAGTGGTACTCATCATAATACTTACTCCCTTTTGTGTCTTCACATGAAGTACCCTGCAAAACATCTGGACAGTAGCATTCACACTTCCAGTTGATGAATCCAGCATTTTGACAATCTATGGATGCACAGTTACCTAAGTAGAATAATAATAAACAAACTTTAAGTATGCTATTTTATTTCAGCAATATTCATAATCAGAAGATTGATGTTTAACGTCCAGCGAGCAATTTTTCAGCTATATTCAGGACGAGAGAAAAAATTTAAACGCCACTGGACTCGAAACAAGGAAAGGTGATGGGTATGGACGGATAATTTAGCCAGTGCAACAGGTCTCCTTTGGACCACTCATCATGACCATAATGAGCTGTTACATTGGGTTCTTTAACGTGCGAAGAGGGTGGCACTCTCTCAACACGTGACCTCGGTTTTATTTACGTCTCATCCGAAGGACGGGTTGGTTGTTAATTTATACATCCCGCACAACCGACGGATGCCCCTGCAAGCCGAAGAAGCTCTCGGTCCCATTTCTATACCCCGGGGTTCCCGCGGGGTTGGCCCCTTTTAAAGAACTAGTGCCTCTAGGACGGAGAAACCTGGTGCCTGTTCTACCCCCAGCACACCCTCTAGACGCTACGCGCACTATTGGTGATACTTTGACTAAATAGAACATGAAATAAGTATTTAAACGAATGTAGATTTTTGTTAGATTGATAGATTTTGATTTCCGATACATGCTTGTTAGGGAATTATACGTATAATTGTTTTATTATATTAGATTAAGTTTAATTTTGCTTTTGAAAACGAATTTATTGGATAAAAACGTCGTTAACGCACAATTTTCTCATGTAACGCGTTACAAAATATCCATATGTCTTTTACATTTTTCTCAGTAAAAACCTAAAAATACGTTTTTCGGACCATTTTTTAGTAGGCCCGGAAGCAGAGTCAGTGTACTCTATGACCTTATTAACGATTTCTGATTAAAGGAATGCTTGAAGGGAAAAAATCGGTGAGTTCCTGGAAATAAAAGAATGTAACGCTGAAGGAAAAACATCTGCATGCCAAAAAAACAAGCTTTATTTCAGCTATGTTTTACAAAATTTTCACAAAAAAATATACATATCAAATGTGATTATCTTAAAAAACGAAAAAATCTTTTCAAAAATGATTTTTTTAAAGAGTTTAAAAAATATTCCTAAAAGAGTAAGGTCAACAAAAATGTCCAGTTGCAACTTGACGTAAAAAAATCACGAAGTATAAAACTTTACACATTCGAAACTATATTTGTCGCTCGTAATTTTCGTGCTAAATCCAAATAGCAAAAATGTACATTTTCAGTGGAAGAGAATGAACTTAACAAACTTGATTTCGGATAAAAATTTTGATTTCTACGTAAAATTGTAGAAGTTCAACCAATTTGTCCAGTAAACGTTTTATCTTAGACCCTGTTCACACTAAGCGTATTTAGATCGATCGCGATCACTTCGAGATCGATTTCAATGTTCACACCAAAGAAAGATCGATTGCAATCGGTCTAATTTGAGACCCATAAAATATGTGGTCTAAATTAGATCGCTCTAAACTAGAGCGCTTCACATTTAGATGAGAACAACTAAATCGATTCGAGATCGGTTCAAAACGTGTTCATTAGGCATGCGTTGAATAAAAAGTCTGTAGATTCTCCTTTGAAGCAGTCTTCTGGTCATAAAGTCAACTATCATTGCATTTAAAATGCAAATATGCATAAACAACACTGTTTGCAAGATCAGCCATGATTATATCCAAGCAACAGTCTGCTGATGGCAAGTGCCCGGAAGACAACAGAAAATTGAATCGATTCGAGATCGAATCAGATGAGCAGTGCATGTGAACAGTGGTTATTACCGGAAACGATTGCAATCGGTTCGAGATCGATCCAATCTGAACACAAAGCAGTTTCAAACTGAATCGAACTAACCTAAACCGATCGCAATCGATCTATTCATGTGAACACGGTCTTATCGACTACAAAATAACGTCGCACTATACATACAATCTTGCTATATTTTTCAAAGTTTGCTATTTTAAAAATGAAAACAAATAAACAACAACACGATATTACGATATTTTTTTAAGAATACAACGTATACAATCAATCAATAAACAAACAGAATATGATAATCTCATTTTAGAGCAACATATACTTTCAAAGAAAAAATTATAAAGTACAGTCACATAACATAAACAATAAATAAATATAAAAAGGGAATACAAACGAAATAAAACAACAAAACAAATGAGCAAACAAACAAACATTGAAACAAACACCGTAAAGGAAAACATAAATTACACATATATAGACAAGCACGCAAAAATAAAATAAAAATCATTAAAAACAAAAAATGAAATTCCGAAATGAAAAGTAGAATAAGTACTAAATTGGTGTTCTACCTGTGTCGTTGGCCTATGGGTTGGTGGTTGTTTCCGCAAATTGCATGCAGGACAGGAAGAATGAGCTACATTTAAAATCCACCAGTTATGTAAATATATTGTCAAAACTCTCCATTATTTTTAAGGAATGGAGAGTTATTGTTCTCTTTGTTCTTTAGATAATATACACAGGCTTTTTTTTTGTTACAAGATTAATAATTAATAAAATTAATAAAGTACAATGGGTGGATTTTAAGTTGGAAAATGTCCTCGGCTCCATTATTTTTAAGGAATGGAGAGTTACTCGGACATTCTTCTATACGTATTAACGGCAACGTTCAACTGTACCCTACGGATGTTTGCGACATTTAAAAACGCAATGTGCTAAAAAATATGTTTTATCAATTTAAATTATGTACATGTACATGCAACTGACTCAATCATTAGCATTACGATTTTTTTTTATAAATTAATTCATTAAAAAACTTTTAAAATTTCAAATGAAGTTTTCCTCAACTATAACTTTGTGCTTTAACAGATCGAACAACCTTTTATTGCATAACTCAAAGTCCATTTCATCTCAAACTAGCTGCTTATGTACATGTACAGTCCATGGACATAAGTATTCGTAACCCTCGATTTTAAGCTATATATTTCATATAAAACCACATTTTTCAAAAATATTATTGTGAAGTCATTTCTAAACGGATTTTGATCATTTTTGCACCAGAAGAAGCAGAAATATTTAAAGATTATTTCTTTATTTTAGCATGATTTTCCGTTAGATTGCCTTTATTCCCTTATGATTTAAAGACATTTTTTTTCTGACGTCAAATTTGCTATATATTTTAACAAAAATAAAATCGGAAAAATCAACATTTGTGTTTAAATCACTAGAAAACAAAAACCATGCAGACAAAAATTACTATCAGATAAACAAATAAAATTCAAAGAATTCTGCGTTTCTTGAAATAAATTTCATAAAAATCTGCCCAGAGATAGCTTTAAAAAAAAATTGTTTTTGAAAATGTGGTTTTATATGAAATATACAGTAAAAAATCGAAGGTGACGAATACTTCTGTCCATGGACTGTACTTATCTTAATACTCCCTCTACATTCTATAGTAATCTACGCAAATATTATTCAGGTGAATACATGCACTTGATGAAAAGCGAAAATCGAAGAGTATGAATAGGGATCATTCACCAAATTCCTTTCGACAGACGTCGCTGTTGTTCCATAAGTGGTTAGCGGAACGTTTTAATCTCAATGACGCTTGAATTGTTAACGTTGGGTACAAGAACACGTCAATATATAATGCCCTTATAACATAAATATGAAAATTCTGTTCATTTCGTTCACAAACAAAACTGTTCTCACGACTTTTTTTATTTTATAAATTATAACATTATTGTACAAGTTAGATAAACTACTATGAAACAAAAGAAGTTACCCGTATTGCGGGATATTCAATACAGGTCGCTTTTTTTTTTAATAGTACTGTATCTGTACTGTATGTTATAACCATTGCGCTGGAACAGTTGATTACAGTACGACAGGGATATTAGGTTATTAATTAAATTCCTAACGGTGTATACGTGTATCACATTGTATTCCTTTGCTTTAGCATTAGGGGGAAAGGGTGTATTTTACTCTGATAAAAAGATTTCGATGCTACATTTTTGTACCTGAAAAAAAAATGCATTCTGAAACAGAATTTTTGTTCTAGGAAAAAATTGTCCCTTTATGACTAATAATAAAAATCTGGGTAAAAGGATACAAAATCAAAACCATACATGTACAATACACAGGAACACAACAAATTCATCTATACCTTTAGGCAGTAATATACAATTTTCAACAAACACTGTATGATATATCCAGTTCACAGAAAAGCAAAACTTAATTTACCTTCCCTACCTAGATCAAGGAATAGTAATTCTACTACACAAATCCTTGCCTAGATGATCAGTTTTTATTTTTGAAACATATTTTCCTTTTCTCATTTTTGTTTCAATTTTTAGTTTAAGCCACACCAAAAAAAACTTTTTTAGATTCTCATCCCCTCCCTTCCCATTTTTTACCATTAAATTCACGATTTTCTATTTTCAATCAATTTATTTTCAAAATTTAACAAATTCTTCATTAGGGTATCAGTATACCAAATAAAGTATATTTTTTTTCTTATGTAATGTTCTATCACGATAGTTACCATATATGTATCTAGTTCTACAATATTTATTTCAGTAGTCCGTAAGGGGCTTTCGTGGTGATCGTTTGGTAGCTGGATTTACAACTACCTATGCAATCAGTACCTATCACCACTAACGTTACGAGTTCGAATCTCGCCCAGGCGATACAACATTATGTGATCAAGTTTGCCAGTGACTTGTGGCAAGTCCGTGGTTTTATCTGTGCTTTCCGTTTTACTCCACCAATAAATCTGACCCCCCTGAAATTTGGTGAAAGTGGTGTTAGACACCAAATCCAGTAGTCCGTACGTTTCCAATCGTGTACGTTTACATTTTTTTATGTTTTTTTTTTTTTTTTTATTGTATAGAACGCTGCGTTTTATGAAAATTCCCGATTTTTTTCGTAGCATTACTGAAATTGTAATTTAAATCGTTTGACTTCATTTCAATAACAAGTAGCTAACTAAAGTTATCAATGACGTTTTTACCTGCATTAGAATAGAATAAACCTACAACAATTATGTGCTTTGCCTTTAGTCCTTTACCATTAAAAAGTTCATTATGCCAAATAATTGTAATCTTCAATATATTTGTACATATATATTACAATGAAATAAATTTGATAATTGGAATAGCATAGCGGTGCGTGTATAGGTCAACAGATAAGAAAAGTTTGTAGATGCCAAAAGGGTTATCGGAAGTCACAAATCGAAGAAGGGCAGGCAATGCAATGGCCAAACGAAAAAGGACAAAATGATAAACAGTGCTCTACAAAAAACTACAAAGAAAACTGAAGATTGAGCAGCACAAATCCCGCTTGTTGTCGAATCTTTAACAGTTAATAACACTACACGAAGAAGGAATATATTATGTGTATAATTGTGTCCCAAATAATTTTAAAGAGTGTGATTTAGATTTGAAGATTGCCTAAATATAGATAGACCTAGATAATATTCATTCAAAATTTGGTATGTGGAGACAGGGACTTTATTATTCTATTTTGTTCACTTGGAGGTAGTATTTCCCAAAATTCAGGTATACTTTAAAATGTTAGAATGAAGTTCATCAGTATTGCAGTGTGAGTAACCAAACATCATGTACGCCTTTTATGAACATGTATAGGCTACACCAAGGTACATGCCGATATGGCTTGTAAACAGCCGTTTTATTTCTTAATATGGTCATAATAAAACTCTTTTCTTGCTACTTAAAGATAATACTTTTATTTTACATATACTCGTCAACTAAATTTATACTTCTAAGAGGTAATATCACCCTCGCTGTACTAGCTAAGCTTCAATGTTTGCATCATCCAAGTTTTATAATTCAGTGCCGTCATTAGGTTAACGTTAAGATACAAGCGTCTGAGTGATTCAAACGCACAATTAACCACTTATGGAACAGTAGCGTCACCAAACGGCAGAAGCGGTAAATGATCCCTATTGCGCGACGTCAGAACGATTTAATTTATTTGGCGCCGAGACGTCTGATGACGTGGTATAATTCGGCAACGTTGCAAACGTTATAATTTTGAATCTGGCAATGAAAGGGTTAAAGCTTAAGGTTTTTGTCTCCGCATTTGTTATTCTTTTACCGATATATACCGAGGGGGAAATGATAAGAAATCCTCGGATTTTATCATAGACTTTCATTATAAAAATATGCGATCAATGAATAAAGTTGTGAGCTCGAATCCCGCTCATGGCGAGGTGTACTCGATACAACATTATGTGATAAGGTTTGTCAGTGACTTGCGACAGGTCGGTGGTTATCTCCAGGTACTCCGGTTTTCTCCATCAATAAAACTGACTGCCATTATATAACTGATATTATGTTTATTGAGGATTTGTCAAGACGACCTTAGTGACGTCACATAACGACTGATGATATGTTTGTGTCATGCGTGTGGCTTCATAACAGGTATCATCACGTGTAAAGATCAAAGACCAAAATTACAAAATATATAACGTACCTGCACAATTATAAGCCGTGTTAACATCTAGTACATCATAGAACATTAACCCATCAGCTATGTTGGCAAGAAATTCTAATCTCCAGTCCTTAAATCTCATGGTTTGTCCCCCGGTAGATGAAAATGCCTTTTAAAATGAATAATAAATATTTAATATAGAAGGGTAAAATCATCATTAAAGTATATTACTATGGTGAAACCTGTCTTCACCGAACATACTTGCGGACAACTTTTGTGTTAGTAAAAGACAGGTGTTTGGTTTATACAGGTAAAATTTAAAATGCTATCCTACATTGGGACTTTATCTAAAATTCGGTTTAAACAGGATTCCAGTTTATACAGGGTTCGGTTCAGACAGGTTTCACTATATTAGCATAGGAAAGATAACTTGTTATTATACCCCAGTATAAGTTTTCATATTAGGGACCGTTCAATATTTATCAGATTACTGGGCCATTGCATTGGTATACTTGGCACATACTTTTTTTCTTGTATACGCCCACAGGGCAAGTAGATTTTTTTTTTAATTCCTCAGGAACTGGGCACAGACATTTTTTCACACACATTTTGTTTAAAAAAAATTAAATAAAAAAAATTATTCTGATATCATTTTATTCTAAATTGCATACTCTGACTGGGCAATTAGTTTTTTTTTTTTTTGTTCAACAGTTGACTGGGACTTGATTTTATTCTATCAATTCAATTGACGGGCAAATGGATATTTTGAAGAAGGTAAAAGATGAGGACATTGTAAGGACCGCCGTGGTCGTGATCGCATTGTAGTTGGATTTACAACTACCTGTGCAATCGATACAACATTATGTGATAAAGTTTATCAGTGACTTGCGACAGGTCGGTGGTTTTCCCCGGGTACTCCAGTTTCCTCCACCAGTTAAACTGACCGCCACGATATAACTGAAATATTGTTGCAAGTGGCGTTAAACACACATAAACCAACCAAACTATTTATTAACATTGTAGTTACATTTTTTGTATATTTTATTCAGTATCGTTTCCGCATTATTGTCCTCTTTTTATAACATTTCCATATTTCGGCAAAAATTTACATAAACGTAGTATATACAGTTTTTTTATCTCAGCTGCCGACACAAAAGCTATTCAAACAAGGCTACGCTGCTCATTGATTGAACAAATTTTATGGTCGTCATCACAATCCGCTTGACCGTTACGAAATACATCTATATATCAAATGACAATGGATCTTTTACTATCCTCATGAGTGGGATTCGAACTCACAACTTAAGTAGTGATAGACATAGGTAATTATAAAATCCAACCATCATTCGATCACGCAACAAATACCAATTTTATAATCTTTGGTTTGACCCGACCGAGGCTCGAACCCACGATCTACCGCACTCGAGGTGAGCACGCTAACCATTACGCCACCGATGCGGTTTCAGTGATTTTAGGCAATAGGTTATGTTGAACCTTAATCAAATTAACTAACCCGTAGACTATATTGAAGATCTGATGACCCATCATAGGCATGCTTATCCGTTGTTGAATACTTTTTAAAGGTAGAATATCGGTTCTCCGCCATATTTTTGTACATTATTTCTATGTACTTGTCACGGTCTGTTCTACTTTGTTCATGGTGTGCACCCAAGGCGTGGAGCATTTCATGAACTGCTGTCGATACCTTTAATAAATTCAAATAAATAAATGTTATCAAACTTCTTGCATTTATAATTGAATACATGTAAAAGTTCGTTCATGGTAGTAATGCATGTAGAACAAAGCATGACACAATCACACCGTGTCGACAATTAGGAGATAACTGTATTGTATTTGAAAATTTCACGGCATCAATTGGAGATTTGATGGTTGCAAATTAAGCTTACTGGCGACGCGTTAGCGGAGCCAGTAAACGGATATTTGCGACCATGAAATCGACAATTGATGCCGTGAAACATTCATATATAATACAGTTATCTCCATTCTAATGCAATACTGAACATAAAAATGTATTCTTGAATATCCCCGAGTCTAAAAATCACACAAATTAAAATTCCGCGAAATATTGTTGACGACTTTGACATATAAACAACATGACGTCATATGAAGACTTCCAGTTTAAAATGTAAAGATCATACGTTATTTGGCTTCGTGTACGCTTCAACTTTGATAAAATTTAACTAAAATAAGTTTTCAAAGTAGGCATTTTATTATTTGTGTGTTGTAAATATGACATATATGATTTCATGTTTTCAAGATGTCGGATCCTTCCAGCTGAATCTCTAATTCTAAAAAAAAAGCTCATGCTATTTCAACAGTGGAATTGATACCGTGAAAATTAGAGCATTGTCCAATCACAAACCAGGAATATTAAACAACTACATTTTAGAATGCCAAGCTGAACTAGTAAATTGAATATTAAAAGCAATCGTGGATACAATAGTTCGCTTGAAACAGTAAATTGCTGGACACAGTAATATGATGGAAACAGTCATTTGGTGAGCCCATTGCATTTAGGAAATTTGTCTTACTATTTCAAGTGTTAAATATGCCGTCCAAATATGTGATTTTTTAAATTTAGATCCCTTTTAGACCAATTTTCAAAATAAAATAGCCAAAACAATTTAATGGTCCACCAATAGCCTATAAAGATGATAAGAGTGATAACCAACAGACATACATCTAGGTGTGGTAAGAGTGATGACTTACAGACATACATCTAGGTGTGGTAAGAGTGATAACTTACAGACATGCATCTAGGTGTGGTAAGAGTGATAACTTACAGACATACATCTAGGTGTGGTAAGAGTGATAACTTACAGACATACATCCTGGTGTGGTAAGAGTGATAACTCACAGACATACATCCTGGCGTGGTAAGAGTGAGAACTTACAGACATACATCCAGGTGTGGTAAGAGTGAGAACTCACAGACATACATCCATGTGTGGTAAGAGTGAGAACTCACACACATACATCCTGGTGTGGTAAGAGTGATAACTCACAGACATACATCCTGGTGTGGTAAGAGTGATAACTCACAGACACACATCCAGGTGTGGTAAGAGTGATAACTCACAGACATACATCAAGGTGTGGTAAGAGTGATAACTCACAGACATACATCCTGGTGTGGTAAGAGTGAGAACTTACAGACATACATCCTGGTGTAGTAAGAGTGAGAACTTACAGACATACATCCTGGTGTGGTAAGAGTGATAACTCACAGACATACATCCTGGTGTGGTAAGAGTGATAACTTACAGAGATACATCCTGGTGTGGTAAGAGTGATAACTTACAGATATACATCAAGGTGTGGTAAGAGTGAGAACTCACAAACATACATCTTGGTGTAGTAAGAGTGAGAACTTACAGACATAAATCCTGGTGTGGTAAGAGTGAGAACTCACAGACATACATCCTGGTGTGGTAAGAGTGAGAAATCACAGACATACATCCTGGTTTGATAAGAGTGATAACTCACAGACATACATCCAGTTGTGGTAAGAGTGAAAACTCACAGACATACATCCAGATGTGGTAAGAGTGAGAACTTAAAGACATACATCCAGGTGTGGTAAGAGTGAGAACTCACAGACATACATCCATGTGTGGTAAGAGTGAGAACTCACACACATACATCCTGGTGTGGTAAGAGTGATAACTCACAGACATACATCCTGGTGTGGTAAGAGTGATAACTCACAGACACACATCCAGGTGTGGTAAGAGTGATAACTCACAGACATACATCAAGGTGTGGTAAGAGTGATAACTCACAGACATACATCCTGGTGTGGTAAGAGTGAGAACTTACAGACATACATCCTGGTGTAGTAAGAGTGAGAACTTACAGACATACATCCTGGTGTGGTAAGAGTGATAACTCACAGACATACATCCTGGTGTGGTAAGAGTGATAACTTACAGAGATACATCCTGGTGTGGTAAGAGTGATAACTTACAGATATACATCAAGGTGTGGTAAGAGTGAGAACTCACAAACATACATCTTGGTGTAGTAAGAGTGAGAACTTACAGACATAAATCCTGGTGTGGTAAGAGTGAGAACTCACAGACATACATCCTGGTGTGGTAAGAGTGAGAAATCACAGACATACATCCTGGTTTGATAAGAGTGATAACTCACAGACATACATCCAGTTGTGGTAAGAGTGAAAACTCACAGACATACATCCAGATGTGGTAAGAGTGAGAACTTAAAGACATACATCCAGGTGTGATGAGAATAAGAACTTACAGACATACATCCAGGCGTGGTTAGAATAAGAAATTACAGACATACATCCAGGTGTGGTTAGAATAAGAACTTACAGACATACATCCAGGTGTGGTAAGAGTGATAACTTACAGAGATACATCCTGGTGTGGTAAGAGTGATAACTTACAGATATACATCAAGGTGTGGTAAGAGTGAGAACTCACAGACATACATCTTGGTGTAGTAAGAGTGAGAACTTACAGACATACATCCTGGTGTGGTAAGAGTGAGAACTCACAGACATACATCCTGGTGTGATAAGAGTGATAACTCACAGACATACATCCAGGTGTGGTAAGAGTGAAAACTCACAGACATACATCCAGATGTGGTAAGAGTGAGAACTTAAAGACATACATCCAGGTGTGATGAGAATAAGAACTTACAGACATACATTCAGGCGTGGTTAGAATAAGAACTTACAGACATACATCCAGGTGTGGTTAGAATAAGAACTTACAGACATACATCCAGGTGTGATTAGAATAAGAACTTTCCGACATACATCCAGGTGTGGTAAGAGTGATAACTTACAGACATACATCCTGGTGTGGTTAGAATAAGAACTTACAGACATACATCCAGGTGTGGTTAGAATAAGAACTTACAGACATACATCCAGGTGTGATTAGAATATGAACTTACCGACATACATCCAGGTATGGTAAGAGTAAGAACTTACCGACATACATCCAGGGGTGGTTAGAATAAGAACTTACAGACATACATCCAGGTGTGATTAGAATAAGAACTTACCGATATACATCCAGGTGTGATTAGAATAAGAACTTACAGACATACATCCAGGTGTGGTAAGAGTAAGAACTTACCGACATACATCCTGGTGTGGTTAGAATAAGAACTTACCGACATACATCCAGGTGTGATTAGAATAAGAACTTACCGACATACATCCAGGTATGGTAAGAGTAAGAACTTACCGACATGCATCCAGGTGTGGTTAGAATTAGAACTTACAGACATACATCCAGGTGTGATTAGAATAAGAACTTAGAGACATACATCCAGGTATGGTAAGAGTAAGAACTTACCGACATACATCCAGGTGTGGTTAGAATAAGAACTTACAGACATACATCCAGGTGTGGTAAGAGTAAAAACTTACAGACATACATCCAGGTGTGGTTAGAATAAGAACTTACAGACATACATCCAGGTGTGATTAGAATAAGAACTTACCGACATACATCCAGGTGTGATTAGAATAAGAACTTACCGACATACATCCAGGTGTGGTAAGAGTGATAACTTACAGACATACATCCTGGTGTGGTAAGAGTAAGAACTCACAGACATACATCGTGGTGTGGTAAGAGTGAGAACTCACAGAAATACATCCAGGTGTGGTAAGAGTGATTACTTACCGACATACATCCAGGTGTGGTAAGAGTAAGAACTTACAGACATACATCCAGGTGTGGTAAGAGTAAGAACTTACAGACATACATCCAGGTGTGGTTAGAATAAGAACTTACAGACATACATCCAGGTGTGATTAGAATAAGAACTTACAGACATACATCCAGGTGTGGTAAGAGTGATAACTTACAGACATACATCCTGGTGTGGTAAGAGTAAGAACTCACAGACATACATCGTGTTGTGGTAAGAGTGAGAACTCACAGACATACATCCAGGTGTGGTAAGAGTGATAACTTAGAGATATACATCCAGGTGTGGTAAGAGTAAGAACTTACCGACATACATCCAGGTGTGGTAAGAGTCAGAGGTTGGTACTTGTAATTATATTTATACAGAAGGTGAGCAACATTTCCTACATAAGAACTGCAACCACTGAAAAAAAATGTCATCATTATAATTATATAAAATCTTATACTTATTTAAAACAAAATGAAGACGAGACAGAGCTGTTTCTTATATATAATAAAATAAAGGGCAACCTAGAGTGAAGCATGATGTATCAGTAATATGTATACAAGGGAAAGTTGAGCAAGTATATATTAAAGGCATGTGAGGACATGGTGTAAACAATACACACAATAATGTGTTGAATACAGTAATACTCTAGACCCATTGCACTTTGGACATTTGTCTTCTTTATCTACTTAAGGTGTTACATGTGCCTTACATATGGGACATTACTAATTTTGGGTCTTTTCAGATTCCTTTTCGAATTAAATAACAAACAATATTTAAAGCCCACCAATAACCCATCAAATGATCATTTAGCAAACAACTGCATTAAAATTCTATGTAAAATTTCTAATTTCAATTTTTTGAATTTTGATTTTATTATTCCCTTGCGCCTGAGTTTATCTCCGAAACCAGAAGGAATAGAGGAAATTTATGTACATAATACCAAAAACTCTTGGTCTTGTCAATTCAATATTTTTTTTCTTGACAACATCAATCTCCGCCCTTATTAACATCTCAGTGCTATCTTTTTACCTACACGATTTATTTGTTTCATAACTTGTTCTCATCGTGAATATAACTTAAATATGGTTCAATTGATTGCTAAATAATCAATAAATCTAAAAAGAACATCACATTTATATATATACATGTACCTGTTGCTGACGATTTTCACGTAGGAGTCATGTCCAAGATTAGCCTCTGTATTTCTCGGGTCATTTCGATCAACCCAGCGAACACACGTAAGATCATCAAACTGCTTTACAGCTTGATAAATTTTACCTTCCTCCTCGACAGCTGTAAATTATTCATGGACATGATATCAATTCATTAGATTTAATGTTGATTTATTTTAGATACATATAAAATATCGGCAGTTTTGAAGGTCGAAACAGACATTATCACAAGAATCGCATCGAGCCCGATAGGATTAGTCGTGATATTAGTAAAACTTTATGTCGAGACCGCCTAAGCAGACGTTATTGTTATATATTACATATGGTGTGGTTTTCGTACAATTTCATTGGCTAAATCAGTCACGTGATATACAGAATATTTAATGCATTTTGTCCACTGTGAAGAAACCAGACGTCTTGTTTCTATTTTTTAAAAATATTGACGCTATGTTTCTATTTTTAAGTATATTGACGCTATGTTACTAAATTTAGATCCGGATATTGTCCGTTCCGGATCGCGTTTACACTCCACCTGTAGTAAACAACCATTCTCTATCCAGAGTTGTCGTTCCTGCTACGCTAGACTCTATCTCTGTCAACGCCCATTTTACAAGATTTTTGTAAAATTTAGAAACAGTAAAAAAATGTACTTAAAATTGTTTTAATTATTGTAAATATCATTAAAGATGAAAAAAAATCACTCATTTCAAATCAATTGTCTCTTAAAAATGATTTGTGATCGTTTTTGACTTTTTAATTTTTACCTCCGCAAAATAGTTCTCCAAGAAGTGTGTGGGGGGGGGGGGTGATTTTTAAGAGAGAATTGATTTGAAATGAGTGATTTATTTTCATCTCTATTGATATTTACAATAATTAAAACAATTTTAAGTACATTTTTTTTACTGTTTCTAACTTTTACAAGAATCTTGTAAAATGGGCATTGACAGAGATAGAGTCTAGCGTAGCAGGAACGACAACTCTGGGTAGAGAATGGTAAACAACATGGCAGAAGCGCCAGTTCATCAGCAGACGAAAAGAAAAAATTTTAATTTATCAGTATTCAAAAATTTCGTAAAATTTCAAAATTTTCAAAATTTTTTAAAAAAAATCAAAATTTCAAAAATTTCTAAAAAATTCGAAATTTTTATAAGATTTCAAAATTTTAAAATTTTTTCAAAAATTTCAGTTTTCATAAAATTTCAAAATTTTAATATTTAAATAATAATATTGAAAAACATGTAATATAAAAATTAAGGACTTTTTACTCTGTCAATATGTTATATATGGACCTGTTAGGATTATATTGACCGAGGACGAATATGGAACTGTTAGGATTATATTGACCTCGGATTTCGTCCTCGGTCAATATAATCCTAACAGGTCCATATATAACATATTGACCTCGTGAAAAGTCCATAATTGATAAATATTGTTATTACACGTAATGATGTGATGTGACACTGACCGATATATTCCAGTATCAGAGTTACTAAGTTGATAATGACAATATATCTAATTGAATTCAAACGGAGAAGTGTTCAATTTACCTATCGAAATGTACTAGTATATGATATTGTAACATGAATGCATTCTTTTCTTTTGATCTTTTTATGGTTTATATACTAGAAAGTAGGCAAGATCTCAGAATTATGAAATAATACAAGCAGGTACGAGATATTGCACACTTTAACTCGGGGATGTAGCTTTGATACTCTCGAGAGCCGTGCAGTAATCAACGATCTACATGTGATATTGCATGACTTTGTGCTACAAATCATTTATACGACGGCTTTCCGAGTTAAACTGTTTAACAATCTCACGCTTCGCGGTCGACAGTTTAATTCGAAAACCACGGTATAAATATTACTTGTCACATTAATGCATAAAAAATACACGTACTATGTCTCTAAATATAATTTATTTGTATGAGTCTTTCAAAATTAGGGTTGATCATTTTTTACACCAATGCTTCTCATCCTGTTATATGTGAGAGTTGGCATTTTACTCGCAAGGGGAAAATATTTGTATGGTTACATATTTTTACTAAGAAAAGCTATAAAACCAGTTTAACCACGCACTATTTATTGAAGTGTCTGCACTAAGCCAGAATAGTAATCGTTCATGTGCATGCATACAAGGGGGTATCAATTTTGCACGTTGTTTTAATGATTTTCCAATTGCATTTTGGATTTTGTGATGATCTTTATTTCTCATTTTATTACTTATATGTAAACTCTATATTCGTTCCTTTCAATTTTAATTATAACAATTGTTATGCATATGTAATAAATTTGATGTATTATTTTACTAATGTAAAATATTTTTGTTCACAAAGATAAAGGTAGGTTTGCATTATCAGTGCAAATAGGTTGCCGAAAATAGAAAACGTTGTTTACAAGTTTTTACTATGGACAGCAAGACAGATGTCAAACCTGAACAAACCACATAGGTGGTGTAATGGTTAGCTTTCTCGCCTCGAGTGCAGTAGATCGTGGTTTCAAGCCCCGATCGCGTCAAACCAAAGACTATAAAATTGGTATTTGTTGCTTCTCAGCTAAGCACGCGGCATTAAGCAGTAAGAGCAAAGATTGGTTGGTTCGGAATCAGGATAATGTGTCCGAGTGGAGCGACATATCTAACCTCGGACTGTTATTTCAGTGAGCTAGCACTATAAAAATCCAACTATGCGTGTTGATCTAGTACAAAGTGGACCTCAGCGTCATCGCATTGAAAATTAACTTGTTCTCGTCATGATATAGCTGAAATATTGCTGAGTTGGCGTTAAGCAAGAATCACTCATTCAATCATACCTGAATGTTCTAGATGTTTCTGCATACCTATATAAGGATGAACAAATTACTGTGGGTTTCCTCAGATCTCCCATGGCAGAACATATCAGTAACGGGGAGGAAGAGAGATATCTTATTTTAATTAGATTGTATGTTTATGTTCTTTGTTGATAACATTTACTACTAATTCCTTGATAGTAGTAATGGCCAGAAAAACAGAAATTATTTATTTACGAAACATCTTCTTGAAATGGTATGGACTAAATGCGTATAATTTTGCAGCATAAATTGATTGGTTGATTGATTGAATGATTGATTGATTGATTGATTGATTGATTGATTGATTGATTGATTGATTGATTGATTGATTGATTGATTGATTGATTGATTGATTTGTGCTTAATGCCAACTTAAGGGGGTACCATACACTACAGGGAGATAACTCTTTAAAATCAGTTGAACGTTTTGATCATATGATGTTTGTATGCAGATTTCAAGCATCTGGGTGATCAAAACCACAGAGAGAAAAGCTGCTATGTGGCTAGTGAATTTATAGTTCTGAGTCTGTTGGTTGGAATTTGTTAAAATTTTGATATTTATTACAGTGGATATATTCAAACACACTGCCAAAAAGATAAGAAAATTAAACGAGCAGATCAAATTTTACCTGAAGTGTATGGTACCACCTTAAGCACTATTTCAGATATATTGTGATGTTTTCAAATTTGACGATTTTGTTGCAATTATTTGATAAATTTACTTACTATATCCTGCAGATGAGTCGATTTCAAAGGGGACAATGCCTTTTGTCCAGTATCTAGATGTCCGTGTTATAAAGTTCCTCTTTTTATCGTCCTAAGATGAAAAATTAATGAGATTGACAGAAATTGGAAAGAAAACACTTTATGTTGGTGTTTATTTTAGAAAAAAAATAAAACAAGAGACTATCATACACCTGTAATCGTTCACCTGATTTATATCAGCAATGACTGAAAAATCAGAAACACCTCATCAGAGTGTTTATGCTTAAAACCAGAGATTATCATGCACCTATAATCGTTCACCAGATTTATATCGACAATGACAAAAAATCTGAAACTCCTCGTCAGAGCGTTTATACTCAATGTTCTATTTACTGTAAACGCAACCATGTTGAGTGGTTGGAGGGAATATTGGAGGCATACTCAAGACAAGTTTAGTTTAAATTGTCTAAGAGTTTACAGAGCAGAATATCTTCTAATTGTTTGCTATAATAGGCTAAATTTGCATATTCTTCAAAAAAGGCAGTCACAATTACAAATTTCATTGAAAAATTCTAAATAAATTACAGTTCATAACATAAAATTACACCTTAAATGTCAGATCATCTCAGATTAAAATGTAGCAGTTTTGCCCATTGAAGAATCTTTTATTTGTATTTACTGTGGTCATCTTAGATGAGGATCACAGCTGTCGGATACAAATTTGAATGGGGATTACCCATGATCCATCCCTGCAAGGTGTGGTTTAGATTGTTTAGTGGTTCAGATTAGAAAATGTTCACATGATGTTTTTCCAAAATCAGCCTAATTTGAACATTATCGTTAACAACAAATAAAAACCATAGTGCTTCGACAAAAACAGTATCACATGTAATACTACTCATTGAAAGTCAACCTACTATTATTATTATACCTCATATATTAATTACCATAAATAGATTAATTTGATTGGACAATGGTTAAAAATCAGAACACGTGATCACACAGGACAAAAATCACATTCCGTGAAATAAAAATCATATTCCACCACTTCGGAAGCCTCGCGGGTTTTCCCGCCATAGTTATCGTTCTTTGACAGGACAACATCAGAGGCACTCGGAACGCATCCTTTGAAGGCGACCGTTACAATGTGGTTTTTAAATATCTGAGACAACGTTCCAATGGACATAAAATATGTTTGCCAGCAGTATTATACATACTGGTATATGTGTTTTCTTGGTTTCATTCGGTATAATAAAACATTTATAGCATGCGGGTATAGGAAATGTGAAAATTTATTCACCCACGAGTATCATATACCCCTCGGGCGTTGCCCTCAGGGAATATGATACTCTTGGGTGAATAAATTTTCATATTTCCCTCACCAGCATGCATTAAATGTATAATATTAATCGCATCTCTGGTTTAATGGTAAGCTGGTTTAATGGTAAGCTGGTTTAATGGTAAAGCTGGTTTAATGGTAAGCTGGTTTAATGGTAAAGCTGGTTTAATGGTAAGCTGGTTTAATGGTAAAGCTGGTTTAATGGTAAGCTGGTTTAATGGTAAGCTGGTTTAATGGTAAGCTGGTTTAATGGTAATCGTGTTCGCCTCACGTGAGATAGATCCTAGGTTGGAGCCACGGTACACTCAAACTAAAAACTATAAATATCGTATTTGCTGCTTCTTCGCTAAGGACGCAGCATTAAGGGGTAAGAGAACAGACTGGTTGGTTCGGAATTAGAATAATGTGTTTAAGTGGAACGACATGTCTACCCCCGGGTCGTGTTGTTTCAATGAGCTCTATACAAAAGTTCACCAAGAATTGGGTGATCCCTCTTCTAAATTAGATCCAATAGGTTCAAATTCCATCCAATATGGCTGCCGTTATTAATAATTAATACCTAAAATCTTAATTCAAACACACATACCTCAGGTACAGATAAATGGTCATCACCGTTTTCTCCTCTAAGCTTCTTTTTCTGTCTTGGCTTCGTACCCTTTGCCTGTAAATAAACAAAGCCACTATACTATTATAATGTTAACATTCACGATGTTCTATATATAATTGGTTGATTGATTGATTTTTGGTGCTTAACGCCACTTTCAGCAATATTTCAGCTATATCAAGGCGACCAGTTTTAGTGGTGGAAGAAGCCGGAGTACCCTGAGAGAACCACCGACCATGGGCAACCAACTGGTAAACTTTATCACTTGCGGCTGCGAGTCGAGTGCACCTTTTTTGTAATTTACAAAGCTGGGCGCGAACCCACACCGTATTGGTGATAGGTTTGTATGAGTTGTTAGGTAATCCAACTACCTAACTCATTGAGCCATCCGGGCCCCTGTTCTATATACGAAAGTGAACTTGTAATCCTATGATTATCACTACTACAACTACTATTTCCATTATGAATGGTTAGGTACGAACCCAGCTATATGTAAATTAGGGTGTTCTCGATTTGCACCCTTTAGTGAGAAAGCATAACAGATATTAAACAACCAACATTCTCTGGTTTTCGTCGAAAAATATGAATTCCTTAACGAGTCAAAACTATATCTGAAAAATTTCCAGAAGTGGTGCACAATAAATATTCAATCAATATATGTTACTAAGTAACAGCTAACTATATATTATCTATGTGTTGCTAAGTAGCAACTAACTAGTAATATCTAATATTTGTTTTGCTATGTAATAATATTATCAATGTGTTGCTAATTGACGGCTAATATTATGTTATCAATGTGTTCATAACTAACGCTAATATTATGTTATCAATGTGTTGCTAAGTGACGGCTAATATTATGTTATCAATGTGTTCATAACTAACGGCTAATATTATGTTATCAATGTGTTCATAACTAACGGCTAATATTATGTTATCAATGTGTTCATAACTAACGGCTAATATTATGTTATCAATGTGTTCATAACTAACGGCTAATATTATGTTATCAGTGTGTTCATAGCTAACGGCTAATATTATATTATCAATGTGTTCATAACTAACGGCTAATATTATGTTATCAATGTGTTCATAACTAACGGCTAATATTATGTTATCAATGTGTTGCTAAGTGACGCCTAATATTATGTTATCAGTGTGTTCATAGCTAACGGCTAATATTATGTTATCAATGTGTTCATAACTAACGGCTAATATTATGTTATCAATGTGTTCATAACTAACGGCTAATATTATGTTATCAATGTGTTCAAAACTAACGGCTAATATTATGTTATCAATGAATTCCTAAGTATTGTTTTTCAAAGTATCATCAATGACCACAACAAACTGTCACTAATGTAATAGAAAGGTAGAAATCTAAAATTAGTTTGCCTGACGCGTTTCTGGAATAACCTTCATATGTTACGCTCAATATCGAAAGATTGGAAAACCAATTAATTTAAAAGTGTTTGGGAGCAATAAAAAAAGGGGGGCTAAACAGGATAGCCTAAACAGGATAGACAAAATCATGCTAAGGTTACCTATTTCTGAGGGAGGAGAACCTTAGTTTTAATAATAATTACATTATTTAGGAACTATAAATTTCGATGAAAAATATATCTAATAAACCATATCAGTGTCGAAGCAGTGACTACTGGTCGGATGATATCATCGAGGACTAATAGTCCACCAGCAGAGGTGTCGAACCGGTTGTAGTGATAAGAAGGTAGATATCTAATTTAGTGTGCACGACGCGTTGCTGTAAGATATAACAGTTTTGAATTTCCCTTTGTAAGATTGTTCTGAGTTCGGTAATTTTGTTATTACCCTTATGTACAAGGAGCGTCAACAAACAATACCGTACATGTGATCGTATGGTTGGACTTACAACTACCTGTGCAATATGTGCCTTTCACCATTAAAGTTGTGAGTTCTGATCTCGCTCATAGAGAGGTGTAAGATTGATATCATTGTGCTCTGCAACTTCAGTACCTGTGCTTAAAAAGCAACAAGGATTTGAGTGCCTGGTAGTTTTCATTAGTAGCTGTCTGTGTACATGTTTTTGACAGTTACAAATAATTTCCCGTTGCTTTCATTTCACATACAAGTATGGTTAAAAATGCTTATATTGTATTATTGTACCTCAGTATATGAACATCACTACAAAATTTTCTACATTAAAATTGCTATTCTTCTTCTTTTCCAGTTGTTTGACTATTGAGCGGTCCATAGGTTTTAAGACTATGGACCGGCAATGTGAATCGTTTTCGCGGACTTTTAGTTCCGCGACTGGATTGGATAAAAGCTTTATATTTATTCGGAACACTCGGACTTCATCGTCTATTAACGAAAACTCTGAAATTTTTTAAAAAATTTCAAAATTTCTAGAATTTCAAAAAATTTCAAAATTTCAAAAATTTCAAAAAAAAATCAAAATTTTCATAAGATTTGTAGGCACCATGCAAATGTATGTTGAAGTCTACTTTCTCAAAAGAAATAGCATAAAAATTAAATGTCCATGAGACAATATTCAGATTTATAATGCAAAATACTGGCAAAAGATGCGTGATTTTATTGGTCTTTATCATTTTGAGGTGATCATTCAACTATGAGTCTAATGTTTTTCGGTATAATAAAATACTTATAGACTGTGTATTCGGGAATAGCAAGTTTGTTGTCCCCTCGACCTTGACTATTGACCGAGGCGAAGCCGAGGTCAATAGTCAGTGTCTCTGGGACAACAAACTTGCTATTCCCTCATACCCAGTCAATAAGTATATATTATTTCATGCTTTTTTGCTTAGAATTTTTTTTTCATTTTTCATAAGTGGCAAGAATTTATAATTTATAATGTTGCATATTGTCTTATACTATTGCTGACGTATGTATTATTGTAAATTGATATAATTTGTGTCCAATCCAATTGTTAAAATATTTAGTAATGAAATTTGTTTTTGTCTAATCTAACAAATGATAAAAGCAAAAACAAACATTAGCAGAGAACTAAACCGATAATACAAACCCGATGTTCCTTTTTTCCATTCTCTATAACCTCTCCTTCTAAGATAGCCTCAAGAAAAGAGTCTGCATCTATGTTCTAAGAATACAAATATTTCTATATATTAGGTGATCATTTGTGAATATTAATAATCAGATTAACAGTTCCAAATATCAAAATACTATACAAAAAACAATCAAGAGTACAAGCAAAAACATAGTGTTCTGACATGGAAACCATGTGTTTGATACCTCTTATTGTGTGTACCATCCAGTATACAGCCAAACCTGTAATAAGAGGTCACTTTTAGGACAAGAAATAAAGAGGTCTTTTAAGACAGGTGACTTATTGTTCAATTCATATTAATTTTTCTATGTCAGGACAAGAAAAAGGTGACCGCTGAATAGAGTGTGATCGCGCGGACAGGTTTAATTCTAAATCAATGATACAGCTCATTCTACATAGGACTTATTAATGATAAAAAAAAATTCATGTAAGTATTATGCCATGCATTACTATGTATTATTTTGTTAGTTTTACACTTATAGCAGAATTAAAAATCAAATATGACTTCCCATTCACAAAATCAACAAAAAAAATCATATAATTTCTTTGACCGTTTTTTGTTTTTGTTTTGTTTTGGTTTTTCTTCGTTTTTCCATTTTATATTTGCTTTCAGGTTTTTTTTTAATTTTTATTGCTTTTATCTATGTTCTGGTGTCTAACACGTATTGTCTTGTGTTTTTTGCTTTGCTTTGCTATGTTCTGGTGTCTAACACGTATTGCGTTGTGTTTTTTGCTTTGTTTTGCCATGTTCTGGTGTCTAACACGTATTGTCTTGTGTTTTTTGCTTTGTTTTGCTATGTTCTGGTGTCTAACACGTATTGCGTTGTGTTTTTTGCTTTGTTTTGCTTAGCTTTGCTATGTTCTGGTGTCTAACACGTATTGTGTTGTGTTTTTTTGCTTTGTTTTGCTTTGTTTTGCTATGTTCTGGTGTCTAACACGTATTGCGTTGTGTTTTTTGCTTTGTTTTGCCATGTTCTGGTGTCTAACACGTATTGCGTTGTGTTTTTTGCTTTGTTTTGCCATGTTCTGGTGTCCAACACGTATTGCGTTGTGTTTTTTGCTTTGCTTTGCTATGTTCTGGTGTCCAACACGTATTGCGTTGTGCTTTTTGCTTTGTTTTGCTATGTTCTGGTGTCCAACACGTATTGTGTTGTGTTTTTTGCTTTGTTTTGCTTTGTTCTGGTGTCTAACACGTATTGCGTTGCGTTTTTTGCTTTGCTTTGCCATGTTCTGGTGTCTAACACGCATCGCGTTGTGTTTTTTGCTTTGTTTTGGCTTTGTTCTGGTGTCCAACATGTATTGTGTTGTGTTTCTTGTTTTGTTTTGCTATGTTCTTGTGTCTAACACGTATTCCGTTGTGTTTTTTGCTTTGTTTTGCTATATTCTGGTGTCCAACACGTATTGCGTTGTGTTTTTTGCTTTGTTTTGCTGTGTTCTGGTGTCCAACACATATTGCTTTGTGTTTTTGCTTTGTTTTTCTTCGTCTACATAGGACTTATTAATGATGAAAACAATCCATGTAAGTACTATGCTATGTATTACTATGTATTACTATGTATTATTTTGTTAGTTTTACACTTATAGCAGAATTAAAAATCAAATATGACTTTCCATTCACGAAATCAACAAAAAAAATCATATAATTTCTTTGACTGTTTTTTTTTTTTTTTTTTTTTTATTCGTTTTTCCATTTTATATTTGTTTTCAGGTTTATTTTATTTTTTATTGCTTTTATCTATGTTCTGGTGTCTAACACGTATTGTGTTGTGTTGCTATGTTCTGGTGTTCACGTATTGTGTTGCGTTTTTTGCTTTGCTTTGCTATGTCCTGGTGTCTAACACGTATTGCATTGTGTTGCTATGTTCTGGTGTCTAACACGTATTGCGTTGTGTTTTTTGCTTTGTTTCGCTATGTTCTGGTGTCTAACACGTATTGCGTTGTGTTTTTTGCTTTGTTTTGCTATGTTCTGGTGTCCAACACGTATTGCGTTGTGTTTTTGCTTTGTTTTGCTATGTTCTGGTGTCAAACATGTATTGCGTTGTGTTTTTTGCTTTGTTTTGCTATGTTCTGGTGTCTAACACGTATTGTGTTGTGTTTTTTGCTTTGTTTTGCTATGTTCTGGTGTCCAACACGTATTGCGTTGTGTTTTTGCTTTGTTTTGCCATGTTCTGGTGTCTAACACGTATTGCGTTGTGTTTTTTGCTTTGTTTTGCTATGTTCTGATGTCCAACACGTATTGCGTTGTGTTTTTTGCTTTGTTTTGCTATGTTCTGGTGTCTAACACGTATTGCATTGTGTGTTTTGCTTTGTTTTGCTATGTTCTGGTGTCTAACACGTATTGCGTTGTGTTTTTTGCTTTGTTTTGCCATGTTCTGGTGTCTAACACGTATTGCATTGTGTGTTTTGCTTTGTTTTGCTATGTTCTGGTGTCTAACATGTATTGCGTTGTGTTTTTTGCTTTGTTTTGCTATGTTCTGGTGTCCAACACGTATTGCGTTGTGTTTTTTGTTTTGTTTTGCTATGTTCTGGTGTCCAACACGTATTGCGTTGTGTTTTTGCTTTGTTTTGCTATGTTCTGGTGTCTAACACGTATTGCATTGTGTGTTTTGCTTTGTTTTGCTATGTTCTGGTGTCTAACATGTATTGCGTTGTGTTTTTTGCTTTGTTTTGCTATGTTCTGGTGTCTAACACGTATTGTGTTGTGTTTTTTGCTTTGTTTTGCTATGTTCTGGTGTCTAACACGTATTGCATTGTGTGTTTTGCTTTGTTTTGCTATGTTCTGGTGTCTAACATGTATTGCGTTGTGTTTTTTGCTTTGTTTTGCTATGTTCTGGTGTCTAACATGTATTGCGTTGTGTTTTTTGCTTTGTTTTGCGTTGTGTTTTTTGTTTTGTTTTGCTATGTTCTGGTGTCCAACACGTATTGCGTTGTGTTTTTGCTTTGTTTTGCTATGTTCTGGTGTCTAACACGTATTGCGTTGTGTTTTTGCTTTGTTTTGCTATGTTCTGGTGTCTAACATGTATTGCGTTGTGTTTTTTGCTTTGTTTTGCTATGTTCTGGTGTCCAACACGTATTGCGTTGTGTTTTTTGTTTTGTTTTGCTATGTTCTGGTGTCCAACACGTATTGCGTTGTGTTTTTGCTTTGTTTTGCTATGTTCTGGTGTCTAACATGTATTGCGTTGTGTTTTTTGCTTTGTTTTGCTATGTTCTGGTGTCTAACACGTATTGTGTTGTGTTTTTTGCTTTGTTTTGCTATGTTCTGGTGTCCAACACGTATTGCGTTGTGTTTTTGCTTTGTTTTGCTATGTTCTGGTGTCTAACATGTATTGCGTTGTGTTTTTTGCTTTGTTTTGCTATGTTCTGGTGTCCAACACGTATTGCGTTGTGTTTTTTGCTTTGTTTTGCTATGTTCTGGTGTCTAACACATATTGCGTTGTGTTTGTTTGCTTTGTTTTGCTATGTTCTGGTATCCAACAGGTATTGCATTGTGTTTTTTGCTTTGTTTTGCTATGTTCTGGTGTCCAACACGTATTGCTTTGTGTTTTTGCTTTGTTTTTTTCGTCTTGTGTGCCCCGTGTTGCCAGTTTCTCTAGATTTTCCATGTTTGATTGCCCCGTCGGTAATCTCTACCGTTTATTTTTGTTTTGAAAACACAGGAATTCAATGATATCTAAAAAGTACTAGGACAATAAAAATGTACCTCTAGTGTGTCCAACATGAATCCGTCTCCCAGTCCTTGTCCTCTTCCCAATTGTTTGTCTTTTTTTCTCTTATGCAAATCATACAATGATGTAATATGGCGATAATGGTTCTGGTTTAGACTTCCACGAAGACGTTTTTCTCTGCCATAATTAGAATCGTGAACATTTCTTTGACTTTCATGCCAGTGTTCTTCATTACCAGTCTAAAAAGTGAAAGGTTAGGGTAATGGGGTTTAACGCCACCTTCAACAATATTTCAGTTATATCGTGGCGGTGAGTTTTATTGGTGGAGGAAACCGGAGTACCGAAATACAGCAAATGTAATGATATGTATATAGCATGTTTTAGATTTTGACTTAATCTTAATCATTTAAAAAAAAAACAAAGCAGCACACTGTCAGAACCGTTCCAAAATACAATATAAAAATCAGACAAAATCAATAAGTGTTATGATGTTAAACGTTACTTTCAACTACTAGTATATTTTAGCTATATTGTGGTGGTCAGTTTTATTAGTGGAGGAAATCGGAGTACCCGGAGGATACCACCAACCTTCCATAAGTCACTAACAAACTTTATCACATAATGATGTATCGAATACACCTCGCCATGAGCGGGATTCAAACTCACCTCTTTAGTAAATAAAGAGATGCGTTCAACATATTTTCAGCTCGTGCGTTTGATAATCTAATAATTTGTTCACTTTGATTTCAATTGCGGTGAACGCAGCACTGAACTGCATTCGTTTGCTATAACTCACAAGTAACACTCTTGTAATGTTTAGATATTTCATATAAACACTAAAGAGGAAAGATTTCAATATAACTAGCTTATCCCTGCCACTTTTTATTCAAATGCTTGTACCAAGCCATGAAAGTGAGTGACCATGTATTTGTGGTAGATGTATCGATTTTGCCTCTTTCTAAAACTTTGATGTTTGATTTTTGGAGTTGTTGCGACTTGTGGTATTTTTTGTTTTTCATTTTCTAAAACACATTTTATTCAAATCAATTCATTTTTAAGCCAACCGTGACGGATTTCTCTTGATTCAATTATATAGAAAATAACATATCCCAATTCGTTCTGAACCTCCCCTCCTCCAGGATGTTCTGAACCTCCCCTCCTCCAGGATGCTTTCTGTGCAATAATATCAGCTCCAAAATGTGATATTCGGCTTTATTATACGACTAAAAATATTTCTTTTATCTGATTGGCTAAAATCATGAGATTTTTTCTTGATAGAATTTCATGAACACTGTCTAAGCCTTCAATTTTCGCAAAGATTAATTTATATCGTACCAGAGGAGCCTTTGGAACGTTATATTAACCTCACGTGACTCTAATATTAAGAGTAGCGGTTTTCCGATTTTCTGCCTAAATCTTGTTATCACTAAAATTTACAAAAAAACACATGTAGTGTTTAATGCCAATTTATAAAACAAGACCCAAAGGACATTAATAACAGTTGTATATAATAAAATAATTACTGACTTTCATTCCGATTTATATATTATACGTTTATTGACCACAGGCGCTCGTGGCACGGACCACCCCCCTTTTTCTAACTTTCTGTTTACAAATTTATTTTCAATAAAATTTCTTTATTTCTTTATTATTTCATCTCTTTTTCCTTATTTTAACTTGTTCGTGTCAATATTCACACAATCTTATGTTAACATCAAATTGCATGTGTCGACCCTATATAGATACTAATAATCCACAAGGCATGCAACTCGGCAGGTTTAAAAATTTTAAAAAAAGTTCCAAATTTGAATATGGAACTCTTCTGACCCTATCGTTGAAGCTAATGCAGTAGTACGTCACTTCCGTCAGCCGTGGGTCCTTATACGAAACATTTGGCAATAAATGTGTGAAAATCTTAAAATTCTGGAGAACTGAGCTATCGTATGCACAAAACAAAAACAGGGGCATAAAGATGCGTCTTTTAGGAATGTTGTCCTTTTTCTTTTGATCATTGTGTTGTCTGTTCATCTTCAATATACAAAATCTGATTACCCCTTTGGTATCTTTAAGCTCTTCTTTCATCAAAAATCGTAGTAAGTGTAAACAAGTAGTCTCTGATTTTACAGTCATGTATATTAGTGAAAATTGTTTTCTCAAAAAGAATCCAAATTATTTTTACCTTTCTTTTTTAATACCCATATCCTGAGACAATGGATATGATATGTCCCAATGGTATAAATGATTTTATTGAATGGTCAAGTAAACAGGAACAAGCAGATACACGCATAGGGTTAAACATGCCATGTATGGTGTGAAAAGTTTGAAGATACCAAAGAGATAATCAGAAGCCGTAAATCAATGAAGGACAGACAATGCAATGACCAACAGTTTGAAGATGCAAAAGGGGTAATCAGAAGCCGTAAATCAAAGAAGGACAGACAATGCAATGACCAACAGTTTGAAGATGCAAAAGGGGTAATCAGAAGCCGTAAATCAAAGAAGGACAGACAATGCAATGGCTAAAAAGGAAAAGGAAATAAGACAAACAAGGATCCACAAAGCACTACACAGAAAACTAAAGAATTAACTATTTGTACATAATTTCTGCAAATCATTAAATTCAGTTATATATGATATCTTACCAGTTGCATATGTGGAATCATTCCACTCTTACATGGAATCGGGAAAATATATACGCTTAAAATGAGCAAGAAATATCCTCAATCAATTTAAAAACCCAGACATAGAGATTTCAGTAATATCAAGTGAAAATTGATAGAAAACAATATAGGATCCAAAAATCCGTAATGAAATAATCACTGATAAAAATATGTTTAGTTCCCCTTACGAATTAGCATTAATGTAACAGGTTGTGAGGCGTTATTTCCAAACAAAACTCTAGATAAATCCACATGAAAGTAATGTGGGTATTGTAGTATCCTTTTCAGCTTGGCTGGTTTGCAAGCAGTCTTATTAGCGAGTCAAATGTCATTTGTCTTTCTTCGTGCGTTTATTTGTACGTTCAAAGGAAAATCAGTTTGCAGTTAGGGTTGTACGTGTTTTTTGTTCAAAATTTGTCCTGTACTGAACTCAACACAGTTGAAATACTAGTAAACGTCAGAGAAAACCGAAATGATTACTAAGAATGGACAACCAACGAGACACAGGGCGAAGACAAATAAAACAAAAAGGGCAACACAAAAGGGGGAAAATGATGAGGAATACGGACCCCCCCCCAAAAAAACCAAAGGGTAAACCTAGGTGCACGCGAAAGGTAAGCTGTTTCTGCTCTCTTGTAAGATACCGGTTGTGTTACTCATAAAGTCAATTCTAGCTAAGGTATTGTTAATGTTAGTTGTGAATTAAGATACAGCTTACCGACTGGCTTTTCCTTCTTTCAATGAGATGTCTCAGTAGCTTTATATCTTTTTCTATGTCTTCATCTGTATGACCGAATGGTAAAAACAAACCAATGACAATGTGAACATACTAATTAAATAATACTTGTTATTACGTGTTACAATAACCCCTAGTTTTATTGATTCGTATTGTTAGTTCCAGGGGCCGGCGTGGTCGTGATCGTATAGTAGTTGGACTGGATTTATAGCTACCTTTGCAATCAGTGCCTCGGGTTTCCTCCACCAATAAAACTGACCGCCACGATATAACTGAATTATTGTTGAAAGTCGCTCACCCCTCCGTCGATTCTGTGCGGTGGTTTTTAGTTAAAAGTTGCTCACCCCTCCATCGATTCTGTGCGGTGGTTTTTAGATATTGATGAACCTGTTTTCGCCCTGAATTTGCATGAATTATTTACCACTGAGTGTTAAACAAAAATCAATCAATCAATCAAACATTACAAAATAATAACAATATCAACAAAATATGTTACTAGTTTAAGACACATAATGATAACAATATCAACGTTCACACTAAATTAGATATCTACGTTATAATTACTATCACAGGGTCCATACCTCTGCTGGTGGACTATTAATCCTCGAGAGTATCATCCGCCCAGTAGTCAGTGTTTCGGGACTGACACGATGCATTATATATAATAATCATTGAAATTTACAGTTCCTATATAATGTAATTATTATTAAAAACAAGGTTCTCTTCTCTCAGACATACATGTATATGTAGGTTCCATTGGTTGGTTTATGATGCTTAACGCCACTTTCGACAAATATTTCGGTTGTATCGTGGTGGTCAGTTTTCATGATGGAGGAAACCGGAGAAAACCGCCGACCTGTCGCAAGTTACTGACAAACTTTATCACATAATGTTGTATTGCGTACACCTCGCCATGAACGTGGTTTGAACTCACAACTTTAGTGGTGATAGGCACTGATTGCACTGGTAGGTAATTATAGCCTATATTGACTATCATGTTTCTGCCCTTTGGTTTTCATGCTCCTAAAGAGTTAAATTATTTGGCTTCCCAATTTTCTACATTTGAGTGTACCTGGTGAAGATTTTTTTATTTTTTTTTAATCACTGATAATTTTATTGCACTAATTGCTGTTAACAATTCACTAGGTATACAGCTTTTACCAGTATCCCTAGTTGCTATTTAGTGAAGCTTAGTTCAAAATAAATGTTGTTAGTACACTTATACAGTTAATATACAGTATATATTGTAATTCTGACATGTAACAAACATATAATAGCTGTCTATGGTGATTTCACATGCTTTTTACCTGGTGAAGATTATACCGGAAGCTTGCTAGCATGCGCACTATATTAGATATCTACGTTTTTATTAACAACTAAAGTAACGAAACGAAACATGTAATTGTGTGAATTAATAAGTTTACGTCACAATGGTGGGTCTTCGTGAAACTTTTTTGACGAACAGGAAATAGTAAATTAACCTTATAATGTCAATTGAAAAATTCTATTAATTTATTTTTAAAGTTACATCAGCAAATAAAAAAAATAAAATAAAAAATAAGAATTATTTATTGGAAACTAAAAAGTATAAATATAATTGATTACTTTAAATAAAAAAAACACCACTTGTAAAATTGAATCCCGTGTGATATTTGTATGCAACTTTTGATATAATATAGTTTTGCAACGATACAACATCATGTGATAAAATTTGCAGCAGCAGGTCTGTGGTTTTCCCCTGGTACTCCGGTTTCCTCCACCAATAAAACTGACTGCCACGATATAACTGAAATATTGTTGAAAGTGGCGCTAAACACCATAACCATAATCATAACCACACAGTTTTTAAAACCCACGCACTACAAAGTATGCGGCAGGTCGGTAGTTTTGGTACTCCGGTTTCCTCCACCAATAAAACTGATCGCCACGATATAAGTGAAATATTGTTACACCCCATAACCCTAACCTTAACCCTACGCTCTACAAAGTAAACCCAGCTATAAATTATATCACATTAGCGTGTACACATTTTTCTGGTATTTTAATATTGTTGAACGTTTGAATTTATCATGTTTTATTTTTCAACCTAATAACAATTTACTTCATAAGTTGACATAATTATGTTTTTAAATATTTATTTGATTATAATTTTCAGAGATATCTTACTTTTATTTATGAAGCTATTTGATCGTACAGTACATGTTCCTATACAGTAATACACATGTGCATCTTCTTGTGGGATAACATGATGTTAAACTGAGACAGACAATATTATCGTGTAACTCTCAGAAATGGACAGCGTCAAAATAATATGTAATTTTAAGAATTTTATTTACAAGATTTTTTTTTTTTTTTTTAATTTGCAGATTATATATTTTTAAGTATTTATTATATGTTTTTAATGTAAAGACTAAATTTGTGACTATATTTATATTTTTTTCTAAATTAATTAATATCAAATCTAATTTAAATAAGTTATTTGCTTTTAGCTTACCTTTTACTCTTGGTAATGCTAATGCACAAGTACAGAGGACAAACAACAAAGCTAAGGTATATAGTGGCATCAATTTACCAAAGTGACGACGCGATTGAAAATCAGTGTCTTTATATACATAGTTCCATAATTGTTAAATAATAGTTTACGCCCATAATAACTGTCTAGTGAGCTACCTGTAATTTATGACGTCACTTGTTCTTTTGATAAATTTCGAACATTTGATCACAGCTGAGCGAATTTAATTTAATTTTATGATTTGAATATATATTTAATTGGCCATGTGAAAAATAAATAAATTAGCATCATGGCCAATGGACGTAAATTCGTAGCCATTCTAATAGTTTCCCATATCGAAGTGTCACGCACAATTTCTTTTGTTTTTAAACAACATGAAAAATATATATATTTGTAAAGTAATAAAATAATTATTTATTTCTTAGTTAAAGTGAAAAGGGTTCGGCGCGACATCCCCTGTTTTGTTTTCACGTTTTCAAAAATGAAATGGACCAGTTACATGTAGGTTAAAAAATATATTTCTTTACAAATGTATATTGAACATGACAGACTTTGGGGGGGGAAATCAAAATGTTGATACAGGGCTATTTTTTACTGTTCTCATTGTCGTATCTATTAATAGTTATAAACGTAGGGTAAATGATCTGAAACAATTTAAGGTACATTTCTAATTGGTGCCTTTAATTTATGAAAAAATGAGTACCCGGAGAAACCACCGACCTGTCGCAAGTCACTGACAAACTTTATCACATAATGTTGTATCGAGTACACCTCACCATGAACGAGGTTCGAACTCACAACATACATGTTGGAAATTATTGCACTGGTAGGTAATTATAGCCTATATTGACTATCATGTTTCTGCCCTTTGGTTTGCATGCTCCCAAAGAACTAAATTATTTGGCTTCCCAATTTTCTACATTTGAGTGTACCTGGTGAAGATTATTCCAGAAGCGTATCTATTAATAGTTATTTTAAACGTAGGGTGAATGACATGAAACAACCCAAGGTACTTTTCTAATTGGTGTCTTTAATTTATGGGAAAAACGACTTTGATGACACATTAATGCATTGCATATATCTTAGCTTTCAACTCGTTTGAGCGGTTCTCTAAAGTTCTAACCCTTGATGATACAGAAAGCATAGACTGATTTAATTCATCAATACGTTTTTCTATGTTAGTTTCCATTCTCTGCACTCTAGTATAAATGCTAGTTTGTAGTATGATGTTTAACAGAGCATTTGAGTTAGTAGTATCATCTTGACCAGATTCAATGATGTTGCGACTCTGTGCAATCAGGTTGGACGTTTCATTCAGTAACATGTTTCTCGTTCTGGTTATCGACTGGTGAACAATAAAGTCAATGCGATTTTACTACGGGTCCAAAGTCCAATTTCATTCAGGATGTTATGAACTGTTCACAGTGTGTTAATTGGCTCCAGGGTAAGTCAAGGCGGGTCACAATGAAAACAAAATGTCTTTCTTTGTCAAGAATTCAAAAGTTCAAAATAAAATTAGGGCGCTGGGAACTCCCAAACGTTAAAGTTCACACAAATTCTGATATTATAAAGCAAATATTCACGTTTTGCGAAAAAAAGTATTTCCGAGACATAAGTATAACTATCCAAATTCCATGAAAATCTGCAGAGGGAAAACACACTTCATGTTTTCTTAATCACGTGACTGAGGCGAATTCCAAAGGTCTAAATAGGATAGACAATATCAGCAAGAATTACCGATGCTTGATGTCTGATAGAGATTGGTCTTTTCTCTTGATCAACAACATTACTAAAATAATGACGGGAATGTAAATCAAAGTCTTACAAAGTTTTAAACGGTAAATACTCACAGGAAACTTCATAGTTTCGCGAACACAATACACAATTTAGAAATAATTTAACGGAATACTGCAACATATATTAACTTCGAACATTTTGATGCAAGCCAAACAGTGCCTAGATCGTCAGAAAGAAATAGTCAGAAAGACTTTACCCGTAGGGTTGTAGGGGCTGGATTGGGTTATCGTTTTTAACCCCACGTTTTATCGTTGCATATATCTTTATTCTCATAAACCATGTTGTTAGAAAGGTATAGAGATACACACCTGCTCTGTCGTTGCTTTTTTTTAGGGGAGGGGGGTTACGCAGGTGTGTTAAGGCTGTTTCTAAGATTGCATGCAATAAAAAAGGGGGGTCAGGTATGTAATACAAATTAATGAGTAAAACATAACAATATTTGATGCATATTGCAACCATTATTTATACATGTTCGAAAGTGAAAATGTTTCAACTTTGTGCGAGTCAACGTGGATTTCTGTTGATAAAATGATAGTCACGTGACTACAATCAGTGCCTTAACTAATTTCGAAAAGTTCTAGTATTTAGAGTGAAAGTTGAATTAAAAACTGGATATTTTCTGAAAGATTTTTTGTTTTTGTTTAAGAAAAGTGCTACGAGAGCTACTATACAGCCAACAATGGAGAGTAAGACAAAATAAAACGCGGAAAATTGACGATTCCTGTTGGCCAATGGTGTAAAATTGTAAATCATCGTCTTCTGTCAAGTTTTTCATTGGTCTCGTAGCAAAATCATATATCTTTATTATCTGCTCTTTATTAATATGTTTTCAACTGTGAATTTATTGACGCGTATATTCTAGAACTTTCATGTCGAAGTGTACGTACTCAATATTTAATCAATTTCGAAAACAATAAAACACTCAAGTGATCCGGCGCACCGATAAAGGGAGGTAACAATATTTGTTAACTCTATCGAAGGCAAATATGAAAACAATATAAGCGGATTAATCATAGCATTTATTTTGGAAAGATTTTGAGCAAATGTATTATGAATGGCATAACTTATGATAAATAGTTAAATAAAGAAAATTTGCTGTTTCTTACTATTTTAAATTATTTTCGACAGATTTTGGTAGCACTCAACTATTTTGTACAATCAGACTGGCGGATCATGGTACAAAACCAGGAACTGCCATACAATGTACAACTAAAGGCTCAAGTTGTCACCGACAGAGTTCCGTCCGGGTTTTAAGTGTGATTCGTGCTGCTCAATCTTCAGTTTTCTGTGTAGTTTTTTTTTAGACCACTGTTTATCATTTTTTCCTTTTTCGATTGGCCATTGCATTGCATTCCGATAACTCTTTTGGCATCTACAAAAAAACTTTTCTTATCTGTTGACATATTCACGCACCACTATACTATCCCAATTATCAAATTTATTTCATTGTAGTATATATGCCACATTATTTTTTGTGGGTTTATTCCATTCTAATGCAGGTAAAAACGTTATTTATAACTTTAGTTAGCTGCATGTTATTGAAATGAACAGTCAAACGATTTGAATTACAATTTCAGAAATGTTACGAAAAATCGGGAATTTGCATAAAACCCAGCGTTCTATACAATAAAAAAAACATAAATAAAATATAAACGTACGGACTACTGGGTTTGATGTTTAACACCACTTTCAACAAATTTCAGTTATATCGTGGGGGTCAGTTTTATTGGTGGAGGAAAACGGTGTGCACAGAGAAAAACACGGATTTGCCACAAATCACTGGCAAACTTTATAACATAATGTTGTATCGCCTGGGCGAGATTCGAACTCATCACGTTATTGGTGATAGGTAATGATTGCATAGGTAGTTGTAAATCCAGCTACCAAATGATCACGTCCACGAAGCCCCCTAACGGACTACTGAGTTAAATATTGTAGGGAAGGTCAATTAAGATTTCCTTTCCTTAAACTGGATATATCATACAGATAAAGAATATTTTTTGTTGGAAAATTTTGGAAAATATTCATCTATGTGTTCCCTTTGGATTGTTTATTACAAACATAAATTTATTATTGCTATTAATTTTTTTTATCATTAGCCGTTTTTGGATTTATTTTGAATGATATGAAGTACCAACTATGTTATTTGAAAAGGTGTCTAGATCGAGATTGGAACAAAAATTCTGCTTCAGAGTGCATTTTTTTTTCAGTTACAAAAATGTAGCATCGAAATCTTTTTATAAGAGTTAAATACACCCTTTTCCCCTAATGCTAAGTAAGAAATGAAATGTGATACACGTATACACCGTTAGGAATTTATATCCCTGTCGTTCTGTAGTCAACTGTTCAAGCGAAATGGTTTTAAGTATAAGATACAGTACTATTAAAAAAAAAAGAAGCGGCCCGTATTGAATATCCCGCAATACGTACAACTTCTTTTGTTTCAATAGTAGTTTATCTACAAAGGGAACAGCGTGTTTTTTTTTACAATTCCCACTATTCTGTCACGGAAATTAATCCTTTCCACGATGAAAACACGACGGAACAGGTAAACTGATATTTTTCATCCGCGGTGGTATCATCGTGGAAGGGATTAACTTTTATTATACGTGTGTTTTTTCCACGATATAGCGTGGAAATCATCATGGAAAAGATAAATATACATGTATGTGTTTTGAACACGATATAGCGTGGACATCATCGTGGCAGAGATTAATATATGTGTGGTGAACACGACATATAAATCTTTTCCACGATGATTTCCACGCTATATCGTGGAACATATTTTTAAAAGGTTTAATATGCCTAACATTAATATTTATTTGGAATGTATAAGCTTCCTAAAATTATATACACGAGAGTCTTTACAGTCTGCATTGTCATATATGTCACAATGAAGCGTAGAAATTAATTATGGGACAAACAGATAATTATTTGTACAGAATATATGATTTTGTTCATCATAAATGGTATTGTCATTAATTTACCGAAGTGTATGAAAATTGAGCTTTTCAAATATAGAGTTATATTCCTTATTTTGTAAGTTTATATAAAAAGGGAAACGTTTTACGTTTTCTTGTCAATTTGGCGTAGTATAATAGAAAAAATATTGTAGCGGTGATCGTCGGGTGTAAGTCCATTTGAATTGGAAAGGAGACCCTTTACGTTTACACTATACCATGGAGAGAATGTAGGGAAAAAAGTCACGGAACAAAAGTCACATATATAATGTCATCTTTCAGATAATTAAAGTTTTTTGTAAAAATTATTTCAATGCCTTAATCTTTAATTTGTTTATACTGTAATTAATATATTCTTCCTGAATAGAGACCCAGTTGTTTATTTAGTACATGTATTTAATTCATAAATGACTCAAACCATAATGATTTAAATGGAAAGGGGTAATTTATAATAAGAAGCCACTTGATTGCTATTGTCATAATGTTTATACAGAGACATACATAGGTCATTTTTAATAGTTAAGAATACAATTATGAAAGAAATTGTTGAACATCAACATATGGTGAAACCATACCTGGTGTATTCCATGCCCTAGTCAATTCAGAGCAAAATGTATGGTTTCTTTCACTTTTTGTATAAAAGGAAACAGTTAACTGTCACTATCATTAAACGAAAATGGAGATTATACCAAGCAACAGAGGTGGTTCCAAGCTGTGTTACCAGGGGTACCTGTATACCAAACATGCTACCAGGGAGACCAATCAGTGGTGGAAGTGTGTTAAACGGTCAAGCATAGGATGCAGAGGAAATTCTGACATGTAACAAACATGTATAAAAGGAAACAGTTAACTGTCACTATCATTAAACGAAAATGGAGATTATACCAAGCAACAGAGGTGGTTCCAAGCTGTGTTACCAGGGGTACCTGTATACCAAACATGCTACCAGGGAGACCAATCACTGGTTGAAGTGTGTTAAACGGTCAAGCATAGGATGCAGAGGAAATTCTGACATGTAACAAACATATAATAGCTGTCTATGGTGATTTCACATGCTTTTTACCTGGTGAAGATTATACCGGAAGCTTGCTAGCATGCGCACTATATTAGATATCTACGTTTTTATTAACAACTAGAGTAACGAAACGAAACATGTAATTGTGTGAATTAATAAGTTTACGTCACAATGGTGGGTCTTCGTGAAACTTTTTTGACGAACAGGAAATAGTAAATTAACCTTATAATGTCAATTGAAAAATTCTATTAATTTATTTTTAAAGTTACATCAGCAAATAAAAAAAATAAAATAAAAAATAAGAATTATTTATTGGAAACTAAAAAGTATAAATATAATTGATTACTTTAAATAAAAAAAACACCACTTGTAAAATTGAATCCCGTGTGATATTTGTATGCAACTTTTGATATAATATAGTTTTGCAACGATACAACATCATGTGATAAAATTTGCAGCAGCAGGTCTGTGGTTTTCCCCTGGTACTCCGGTTTCCTCCACCAATAAAACTGACTGCCACGATATAACTGAAATATTGTTGAAAGTGGCGCTAAACACCATAACCATAATCATAACCACACAGTTTTTAAAACCCACGCACTACAAAGTATGCGGCAGGTCGGTAGTTTTGGTACTCCGGTTTCCTCCACCAATAAAACTGATCGCCACGATATAAGTGAAATATTGTTACACCCCATAACCCTAACCTTAACCCTACGCTCTACAAAGTAAACCCAGCTATAAATTATATCACATTAGCGTGTACACATTTTTCTGGTATTTTAATATTGTTGAACGTTTGAATTTATCATGTTTTATTTTTCAACCTAATAACAATTTACTTCATAAGTTGACATAATTATGTTTTTAAATATTTATTTGATTATAATTTTCAGAGATATTTTACTTTTATTTATGAAGCTATTTGATCGTACAGTACATGTTCCTATACAGTAATACACATGTGCATCTTCTTGTGGGATAACATGATGTTAAACTGAGACAGACAATATTATCGTGTAACTCTCAGAAATGGACAGCGTCAAAATAATATGTAATTTTAAGAATTTTATTTACAAGATTTTTTTTTTTTTTTTTAATTTGCAGATTATATATTTTTAAGTATTTATTATATGTTTTTAATGTAAAGACTAAATTTGTGACTATATTTATATTTTTTTCTAAATTAATTAATATCAAATCTAATTTAAATAAGTTATTTGCTTTTAGCTTACCTTTTACTCTTGGTAATGCTAATGCACAAGTACAGAGGACAAACAACAAAGCTAAGGTATATAGTGTCATAGTGGCATCAATTTACCAAAGTGACGACGCGATTGAAAATCAGTGTCTTTATATACATAGTTCCATAATTGTTAAATAATAGTTTACGCCCATAATAACTGTCTAGTGAGCTACCTGTAATTTATGACGTCACTTGCTCTTTTGATAAATTTCGAACATTTGATCACAGCTGAGCGAATTTAATTTAATTTTATGATTTGAATATATATTTAATTGGCCATGTGAAAAATAAATAAATTAGCATCATGGCCAATGGACGTAAATTCGTAGCCATTCTAATAGTTTCCCATATCGAAGTGTCACGCACAATTTATTTTGTTTTTAAACAACATGAAAAATATATATATTTGTAAAGTAATAAAATAATTATTTATTTCTTAGTTAAAGTGAAAAGGGTTCGGCGCGACATCCCCTGTTTTGTTTTCACGTTTTCAAAAATGAAATGGACCAGTTACATGTAGGTTAAAAAATATATTTCTTTACAAAATGTATATTGAACATGACAGACTTTGGGGGGGGGGAAATCAAAATGTTGATACAGGGCTATTTTTTACTGTTCTCATTGTCGTATCTATTAATAGTTATAAACGTAGGGTAAATGATCTGAAACAATTTAAGGTACATTTCTAATTGGTGCCTTTAATTTATGAAAAAATGAGTACCCGGAGAAACCACCGACCTGTCGCAAGTCACTGACAAACTTTATCACATAATGTTGTATCGAGTACACCTCGCCATGAACGAGGTTCGAACTCACAACATACATGTTGGAAATTATTGCACTGGTAGGTAATTATAGCCTATATTGACTATCATGTTTCTGCCCTTTGGTTTGCATGCTCCCAAAGAACTAAATTATTTGGCTTCCCAATTTTCTACATTTGAGTGTACCTGGTGAAGATTATTCCAGAAGCGTATCTATTAATAGTTATTTTAAACGTAGGGTGAATGACATGAAACAACCCAAGGTACTTTTCTAATTGGTGTCTTTAATTTATGGGAAAAACGACTTTGATGACACATTAATGCATTGCATATATCTTAGCTTTCAACTCGTTTGAGCGGTTCTCTAAAGTTCTAACCCTTGATGATACAGAAAGCATAGACTGATTTAATTCATCAATACGTTTTTCTATGTTAGTTTCCATTCTCTGCAGTCTAGTATAAATGCTAGTTTGTAGTATGATGTTTAACAGAGCATTTGAGTTAGTAGTATCATCTTGACCAGATTCAATGATGTTGCGACTCTGTGCAATCAGGTTGGACGTTTCATTCAGTAACATGTTTCTCGTTCTGGTTATCGACTGGTGAACAATAAAGTCAATGCGATTTTACTACGGGTCCAAAGTCCAATTTCATTCAGGATGTTATGAACTGTTCACAGTGTGTTAATTGGCTCCAGGGTAAGTCAAGGCGGGTCACAATGAAAACAAAATGTCTTTCTTTGTCAAGAATTCAAAAGTTCAAAATAAAATTAGGGCGCTGGGAACTCCCAAACGTTAAAGTTCACACAAATTCTGATATTATAAAGCAAATATTCACGTTTTGCGAAAAAAAAGTATTTCCGAGACATAAGTATAACTATCCAAATTCCATGAAAATCTGCAGAGGGAAAACACACTTCATGTTTTCTTAATCACGTGACTGAGGCGAATTCCAAAGGTCTAAATAGGATAGACAATATCAGCAAGAATTACCGATGCTTGATGTCTGATAGAGATTGGTCTTTTCTCTTGATCAACAACATTACTAAAATAATGACGGGAATGTAAATCAAAGTCTTACAAAGTTTTAAACGGTAAATACTCACAGGAAACTTCATAGTTTCGCGAACACAATACACAATTTAGAAATAATTTAACGGAATACTGCAACATATATTAACTTCGAACATTTTGATGCAAGCCAAACAGTGCCTAGATCGTCAGAAAGAAATAGTCAGAAAGACTTTACCCGTAGGGTTGTAGGGGCTGGATTGGGTTATCGTTTTTAACCCCACGTTTTATCGTTGCATATATCTTTATTCTCATAAACCATGTTGTTAGAAAGGTATAGAGATACACACCTGCTCTGTCGTTGCTTTTTTTTAGGGGAGGGGGGGTTACGCAGGTGTGTTAAGGCTGTTTCTAAGATTGCATGCAATAAAAAAGGGGGGTCAGGTATGTAATACAAATTAATGAGTAAAACATAACAATATTTGATGCATATTGCAACCATTATTTATACATGTTCGAAAGTGAAAATGTTTCAACTTTGTGCGAGTCAACGTGGATTTCTGTTGATAAAATGATAGTCACGTGACTACAATCAGTGCCTTAACTAATTTCGAAAAGTTCTAGTATTTAGAGTGAAAGTTGAATTAAAAACTGGATATTTTCTGAAAGATTTTTTGTTTTTGTTTAAGAAAAGTGCTACGAGAGCTACTATACAGCCAACAATGGAGAGTAAGACAAAATAAAACGCGGAAAATTGACGATTCCTGTTGGCCAATGGTGTAAAATTGTAAATCATCGTCTTCTGTCAAGTTTTTCATTGGTCTCGTAGCAAAATCATATATCTTTATTATCTGCTCTTTATTAATATGTTTTCAACTGTGAATTTATTGACGCGTATATTCTAGAACTTTCATGTCGAAGTGTACGTACTCAATATTTAATCAATTTCGAAAACAATAAAACACTCAAGTGATCCGGCGCACCGATAAAGGGAGGTAACAATATTTGTTAACTCTATCGAAGGCAAATATGAAAACAATATAAGCGGATTAATCATAGCATTTATTTTGGAAAGATTTTGAGCAAATGTATTATGAATGGCATAACTTATGATAAATAGTTAAATAAAGAAAATTTGCTGTTTCTTACTATTTTAAATTATTTTCGACAGATTTTGGTAGCACTCAACTATTTTGTACAATCAGACTGGCGGATCATGGTACAAAACCAGGAACTGCCATAAAATGTACAACTAAAGGCTCAAGTTGTCACCGACAGAGTTCCGTCCGGGTTTTAAGTGTGATTCGTGCTGCTCAATCTTCAGTTTTCTGTGTAGTTTTTTTTTAGACCACTGTTTATCATTTCTTCCTTTTTCGATTGGCCATTGCATTGCATTCCGATAACTCTTTTGGCATCTACAAAAAAACTTTTCTTATCTGTTGACATATTCACGCACCACTATACTATCCCAATTATCAAATTTATTTCATTGTAGTATATATGCCACATTATTTTTTGTGGGTTTATTCCATTCTAATGCAGGTAAAAACGTTATTTATAACTTTAGTTAGCTGCATGTTATTGAAATGAACAGTCAAACGATTTGAATTACAATTTCAGAAATGTTACGAAAAAATCGGGAATTTGCATAAAACCCAGCGTTCTATACAATAAAAAAAACATAAATAAAATATAAACGTACGGACTACTGGGTTTGATGTTTAACACCACTTTCAACAAATTTCAGTTATATCGTGGGGGTCAGTTTTATTGGTGGAGGAAAACGGTGTGCACAGAGAAAAACACGGATTTGCCACAAATCACTGGCAAACTTTATAACATAATGTTGTATCGCCTGGGCGAGATTCGAACTCATAACGTTATTGGTGATAGGTAGTGATTGCATAGGTAGTTGTAAATCCAGCTACCAAATGATCACGTCCACGAAGGCCCCTAACGGACTACTGAGTTAAATATTGTAGGGAAGGTCAATTAAGATTTCCTTTCCTTAAACTGGATATATCATACAGATAAAGAATATTTTTTGTTGGAAAATTTTGGAAAATATTCATCAATGTGTTCCCTTTGGATTGTTTATTACAAACATAAATTTATTATTGCTATTAATTTTTTTTATCATTAGCCGTTTTTGGATTTATTTTGAATGATATGAAGTACCAACTATGTTATTTGAAAAGGTGTCTAGATCGAGATTGGAACAAAAATTCTGCTTCAGAGTGCATTTTTTTTTCAGTTACAAAAATGTAGCATCGAAATCTTTTTATAAGAGTTAAATACACCCTTTTCCCCTAATGCTAAGTAAGAAATGAAATGTGATACACGTATACACCGTTAGGAATTTATATCCCTGTCGTTCTGTAGTCAACTGTTCAAGCGAAATGGTTTTAAGTATAAGATACAGTACTATTAAAAAAAAAAGAAGCGGCCCGTATTGAATATCCCGCAATACGTACAACTTCTTTTGTTTCAATAGTAGTTTATCTACAAAGGGAACAGCGTGTTTTTTTTTACAATTCCCACTATTCTGTCACGGAAATTAATCCTTTCCACGATGAAAACACGACGGAACAGGTAAACTGATATTTTTCATCCGCGGTGGTATCATCGTGGAAGGGATTAACTTTTATTATACGTGTGTTTTTTCCACGATATAGCGTGGAAATCATCATGGAAAAGATTAATATACATGTATGTGTTTTGAACACGATATAGCGTGGACATCATCGTGGCAGAGATTAATATATGTGTGGTGAACACGACATATAAATCTTTTCCACGCTATATCGTGGAACATATTTTTAAAAGGTTTAATATGCCTAACATTAATATTTATTTGGAATGTATAAGCTTCCTAAAATTATATACACGAGAGTCTTTACAGTCTGCATTGTCATATATGTCACAATGAAGCGTAGAAATTAATTATGGGACAAACAGATAATTATTTGTACAGAATATATGATTTTGTTCATCATAAATGGTATTGTCATTAATTTACCGAAGTGTATGAAAATTGAGCTTTTCAAATATAGAGTTATATTCCTTATTTTGTAAGTTTATATAAAAAGGGAAACGTTTTACGTTTTCTTGTCAATTTGGCGTAGTATAATAGAAAAAAAATTGTAGCGGTGATCGTCGGGTGTAAGTCCATTTGAATTGGAAAGGAGACCCTTTACGTTTACACTATACCATGGAGAGAATGTAGGGAAAAAAGTCACGGAACAAAAGTCACATATATAATGTCATCTTTCAGATAATTAAAGTTTTTTGTAAAAATTATTTCAATGCCTTAATCTTTAATTTGTTTATACTGTAATTAATATATTCTTCCTGAATAGAGACCCAGTTGTTTATTTAGTACATGTATTTAATTCATAAATGACTCAAACCATAATGATTTAAATGGAAAGGGGTAATTTATAATAAGAAGCCACTTGATTGCTATTGTCATAATGTTTATACAGAGACATACATAGGTCATTTTTAATAGTTAAGAATACAATTATGAAAGAAATTGTTGAACATCAACATATGGTGAAACCATACCTGGTGTATTCCATGCCCTCGTCAATTCAGAGCAAAATGTATGGTTTCTTTCACTTTTTGTATAAAAGGAAACAGTTAACTGTCACTATCATTAAACGAAAATGGAGATTATACCAAGCAACAGAGGTGGTTCCAAGCTGTGTTACCAGGGGTACCTGTATACCAAACATGCTACCAGGGAGACCAATCAGTGGTGGAAGTGTGTTAAACGGTCAAGCATAGGATGCAGAGGAAATTCTGACATGTAACAAACATGTATAAAAGGAAACAGTTAACTGTCACTATCATTAAACGAAAATGGAGATTATACCAAGCAACAGAGGTGGTTCCAAGCTGTGTTACCAGGGGTACCTGTATACCAAACATGCTACCAGGGAGACCAATCACTGGTGGAAGTGTGTTAAACGGTCAAGCATAGGATGCAGAGGAAATTCTGACATGTAACAAACATATAATAGCTGTCTATGGTGATTTCACATGCTTTTTACCTGGTGAAGATTATACCGGAAGCTTGCTAGCATGCGCACTATATTAGATATCTACGTTTTTATTAACAACTAGAGTAACGAAACGAAACATGTAATTGTGTGAATTAATAAGTTTACGTCACAATGGTGGGTCTTCGTGAAACTTTTTTGACGAACAGGAAATAGTAAATTAACCTTATAATGTCAATTGAAAAATTCTATTAATTTATTTTTAAAGTTACATCAGCAAATAAAAAAAATAAAATGAAAAATAAGAATTATTTATTGGAAACTAAAAAGTATAAATATAATTGATTACTTTAAATAAAAAAAACACCACTTGTAAAATTGAATCCCGTGTGATATTTGTATGCAACTTTTGATATAATATAGTTTTGCAACGATACAACATCATGTGATAAAATTTGCAGCAGCAGGTCTGTGGTTTTCCCCTGGTACTCCGGTTTCCTCCACCAATAAAACTGACTGCCACGATATAACTGAAATATTGTTGAAAGTGGCGCTAAACACCATAACCATAATCATAACCACACAGTTTTTAAAACCCACGCACTACAAAGTATGCGGCAGGTCGGTAGTTTTGGTACTCCGGTTTCCTCCACCAATAAAACTGATCGCCACGATATAAGTGAAATATTGTTACACCCCATAACCCTAACCTTAACCCTACGCTCTACAAAGTAAACCCAGCTATAAATTATATCACATTAGCGTGTACACATTTTTCTGGTATTTTAATATTGTTGAACGTTTGAATTTATCATGTTTTATTTTTCAACCTAATAACAATTTACTTCATAAGTTGACATAATTATGTTTTTAAATATTTATTTGATTATAATTTTCAGAGATATTTTACTTTTATTTATGAAGCTATTTGATCGTACAGTACATGTTCCTATACAGTAATACACATGTGCATCTTCTTGTGGGATAACATGATGTTAAACTGAGACAGACAATATTATCGTGTAACTCTCAGAAATGGACAGCGTCAAAATAATATGTAATTTTAAGAATTTTATTTACAAGATTTTTTTTTTTTTTTTTAATTTGCAGATTATATATTTTTAAGTATTTATTATATGTTTTTAATGTAAAGACTAAATTTGTGACTATATTTATATTTTTTTCTAAATTAATTAATATCAAATCTAATTTAAATAAGTTATTTGCTTTTAGCTTACCTTTTACTCTTGGTAATGCTAATGCACAAGTACAGAGGACAAACAACAAAGCTAAGGTATATAGTGTCATAGTGGCATCAATTTACCAAAGTGACGACGCGATTGAAAATCAGTGTCTTTATATACATAGTTCCATAATTGTTAAATAATAGTTTACGCCCATAATAACTGTCTAGTGAGCTACCTTTAATTTATGACGTCACTTGTTCTTTTGATAAATTTCGAACATTTGATCACAGCTGAGCGAATTTAATTTAATTTTATGATTTGAATATATATTTAATTGGCCATGTGAAAAATAAATAAATTAGCATCATGGCCAATGGACGTAAATTCGTAGCCATTCTAATAGTTTCCCATATCGAAGTGTCACGCACAATTTCTTTTGTTTTTAAACAACATGAAAAATATATATATTTGTAAAGTAATAAAATAATTATTTATTTCTTAGTTAAAGTGAAAAGGGTTCGGCGCGACATCCCCTGTTTTGTTTTCACGTTTTCAAAAATGAAATGGACCAGTTACATGTAGGTTAAAAAATATATTTCTTTACAAAATGTATATTGAACATGACAGACTTGTTGGGGGGGGGAAATCAAAATGTTGATACAGGGCTATTTTTTACTGTTCTCATTGTCGTATCTATTAATAGTTATAAACGTAGGGTAAATGATCTGAAACAATTTAAGGTACATTTCTAATTGGTGCCTTTAATTTATGAAAAAATGAGTACCCGGAGAAACCACCGACCTGTCGCAAGTCACTGACAAACTTTATCACATAATGTTGTATCGAGTACACCTCGCCATGAACGAGGTTCGAACTCACAACATACATGTTGGAAATTATTGCACTGGTAGGTAATTATAGCCTATATTGACTATCATGTTTCTGCCCTTTGGTTTGCATGCTCCCAAAGAACTAAATTATTTGGCTTCCCAATTTTCTACATTTGAGTGTACCTGGTGAAGATTATTCCAGAAGCGTATCTATTAATAGTTATTTTAAACGTAGGGTGAATGACATGAAACAACCCAAGGTACTTTTCTAATTGGTGTCTTTAATTTATGGGAAAAACGACTTTGATGACACATTAATGCATTGCATATATCTTAGCTTTCAACTCGTTTGAGCGGTTCTCTAAAGTTCTAACCCTTGATGATACAGAAAGCATAGACTGATTTAATTCATCAATACGTTTTTCTATGTTAGTTTCCATTCTCTGCACTCTAGTATAAATGCTAGTTTGTAGTATGATGTTTAACAGAGCATATGAGTTAGTAGTATCATCTTGACCAGATTCAATGATGTTGCGACTCTGTGCAATCAGGTTGGACGTTTCATTCAGTAACATGTTTCTCGTTCTGGTTATCGACTGGTGAACAATAAAGTCAATGCGATTTTACTACGGGTCCAAAGTCCAATTTCATTCAGGATGTTATGAACTGTTCACAGTGTGTTAATTGGCCCCAGGGTAAGTCAAGGCGGGTCACAATGAAAACAAAATGTCTTTCTTTGTCAAGAATTCAAAAGTTCAAAATAAAATTAGGGCGCTGGGAACTCCCAAACGTTAAAGTTCACACAAATTCTGATATTATAGAGCAAATATTCACGTTTTGCGAAAAAGTATTTCCGAGACATAAGTATAACTATCCAAATTCCATGAAAATCTGCAGAGGGAAAACACACTTCATGTTTTCTTAATCACGTGACTGAGGCGAATTCCAAAGGTCTAAATAGGGTAGACAATATCAGCAAGAATTACCGATGCTTGATGTCTGATAGAGATTGGTCTTTTCTCTTGATCAACAACATTACTAAAATAATGACGGGAATGTAAATCAAAGTCTTACAAAGTTTTAAACGGTAAATACTCACAGGAAACTTCATAGTTTCGCGAACACAATACACAATTTAGAAATAATTTAACGGAATACTGCAACATATATTAACTTCGAACATTTTGATGCAAGCCAAACAGTGCCTAGATCGTCAGAAAGAAATAGTCAGAAAGACTTTACCCGTAGGGTTGTAGGGGCTGGATTGGGTTATCGTTTTTAACCCCACGTTTTATCGTTGCATATATCTTTATTCTCATAAACCATGTTATTAGAAAGGTATAGAGATACACACCTGCTCTGTCGTTGCTTTTTTTTAGGGGAGGGGGGGTTACGCAGGTGTGTTAAGGCTGTTTCTAAGATTGCATGCAATAAAAAAGGGGGGTCAGGTATGTAATACAAATTAATGAGTAAAACATAACAATATTTGATGCATATTGCAACCATTATTTATACATGTTCGAAAGTGAAAATGTTTCAACTTTGTGCGAGTCAACGTGGATTTCTGTTGATAAAATGATATAGTCACGTGACTACAATCAGTGCCTTAACTAATTTCGAAAAGTTCTAGTATTTAGAGTGAAAGTTGAATTAAAAACTGGATATTTTCTGAAAGATTTTTTGTTTTTGTTTAAGAAAAGTGCTACGAGAGCTACTATACAGCCAACAATGGAGAGTAAGACAAGATAAAACGCGGAAAATTGACGATTCCTGTTGGCCAATGGTGTAAAATTGTAAATCATCGTCTTCTGTCAAGTTTTTCATTGGTCTCGTAGCAAAATCATATATCTTTATTATCTGCTCTTTATTAATATGTTTTCAACTGTGAATTTATTGACGCGTATATTCTAGAACTTTCATGTCGAAGTGTACGTACTCAATATTTAATCAATTTCGAAAACAATAAAACACTCAAGTGATCCGGCGCACCGATAAAGGGAGGTAACAATATTTGTTAACTCTATCGAAGGCAAATATGAAAACAATATAAGCGGATTAATCATAGCATTTATTTTGGAAAGATTTTGAGCAAATGTATTATGAATGGCATAACTTATGATAAATAGTTAAATAAAGAAAATTTGCTGTTTCTTACTATTTTAAATTATTTTCGACAGATTTTGGTAGCACTCAACTATTTTGTACAATCAGACTGGCGGATCATGGTACAAAACCAGGAACTGCCATACAATGTACAACTAAAGGCTCAAGTTGTCACCGACAGAGTTCCGTCCGGGTTTTAAGTGTGATTCGTGCTGCTCAATCTTCAGTTTTCTGTGTAGTTTTTTTTTAGACCACTGTTTATCATTTTTTCCTTTTTCGATTGGCCATTGCATTGCATTCCGATAACTCTTTTGGCATCTACAAAAAAACTTTTCTTATCTGTTGACATATTCACGCACCACTATACTATCCCAATTATCAAATTTATTTCATTGTAGTATATATGCCACATTATTTTTTGTGGGTTTATTCCATTCTAATGGAGGTAAAAACGTTATTTATAACTTTAGTTAGCTGCATGTTATTGAAATGAACAGTCAAACGATTTGAATTACAATTTCAGAAATGTTACGAAAAAATCGGGAATTTGCATAAAACCCAGCGTTCTATACAATAAAAAAAACATAAATAAAATATAAACGTACGGACTACTGGGTTTGATGTTTAACACCACTTTCAACAAATTTCAGTTATATCGTGGGGGTCAGTTTTATTGGTGGAGGAAAACGGTGTGCACAGAGAAAAACACGGATCTGCCACAAATCACTGGCAAACTTTATAACATAATGTTGTATCGCCTGGGCGAGATTCGAACTCATAACGTTATTGGTGATAGGTAGTGATTGCATAGGTAGTTGTAAATCCAGCTACCAAATGATCACGTCCACGAAGGCCCCTAACGGACTACTGAGTTAAATATTGTAGGGAAGGTCAATTAAGATTTCCTTTCCTTAAACTGGATATATCATACAGATAAAGAATATTTTTTGTTGGAAAATTTTGGAAAATATTCATCAATGTGTTCCCTTTGGATTGTTTATTACAAACATAAATTTATTATTGCTATTAATTTTTTTTATCATTAGCCGTTTTTGGATTTATTTTGAATGATATGAAGTACCAACTATGTTATTTGAAAAGGTGTCTAGATCGAGATTGGAACAAAAATTCTGCTTCAGAGTGCATTTTTTTTTTCAGTTACAAAAATGTAGCATCGAAATCTTTTTATAAGAGTTAAATACACCCTTTTCCCCTAATGCTAAGTAAGAAATGAAATGTGATACACGTATACACCGTTAGGAATTTATATCCCTGTCGTTCTGTAGTCAACTGTTCAAGCGAAATGGTTTTAAGTATAAGATACAGTACTATTAAAAAAAAAAGAAGCGGCCCGTATTGAATATCCCGCAATACGTACAACTTCTTTTGTTTCAATAGTAGTTTATCTACAAAGGGAACAGCGTGGTTTTTTTTTTACAATTCCCACTATTCTGTCACGGAAATTAATCCTTTCCACGATGAAAACACGACGGAACAGGTAAACTGATATTTTTCATCCGCGGTGGTATCATCGTGGAAGGGATTAACTTTTATTATACGTGTGCTTTTTCCACGATATAGCGTGGAAATCATCATGGAAAAGATTAATATACATGTATGTGTTTTGAACACGATATAGCGTGGACATCATCGTGGCAGAGATTAATATATGTGTGGTGAACACGACATATAAATCTTTTCCACGCTATATCGTGGAACATATTTTTAAAAGGTTTAATATGCCTAACATTAATATTTATTTGGAATGTATAAGCTTCCTAAAATTATATACACGAGAGTCTTTACAGTCTGCATTGTCATATATGTCACAATGAAGCGTAGAAATTAATTATGGGACAAACAGATAATTATTTGTACAGAATATATGATTTTGTTCATCATAAATGGTATTGTCATTAATTTACCGAAGTGTATGAAAATTGAGCTTTTCAAATATAGAGTTATATTCCTTATTTTGTAAGTTTATATAAAAAGGGAAACGTTTTACGTTTTCTTGTCAATTTGGCGTAGTATAATAGAAAAAAAATTGTAGCGGTGATCGTCGGGTGTAAGTCCATTTGAATTGGAAAGGAGACCCTTTACGTTTACACTATACCATGGAGAGAATGTAGGGAAAAAAGTCACGGAACAAAAGTCACATATATAATGTCATCTTTCAGATAATTAAAGTTTTTTGTAAAAATTATTTCAATGCCTTAATCTTTAATTTGTTTATACTGTAATTAATATATTCTTCCTGAATAGAGACCCAGTTGTTTATTTAGTACATGTATTTAATTCATAAATGACTCAAACCATAATGATTTAAATGGAAAGGGGTAATTTATAATAAGAAGCCACTTGATTGCTATTGTCATAATGTTTATACAGAGACATACATAGGTCATTTTTAATAGTTAAGAATACAATTATGAAAGAAATTGTTGAACATCAACATATGGTGAAACCATACCTGGTGTATTCCATGCCCTAGTCAATTCAGAGCAAAATGTATGGTTTCTTTCACTTTTTGTATAAAAGGAAACAGTTAACTGTCACTATCATTAAACGAAAATGGAGATTATACCAAGCAACAGAGGTGGTTCCAAGCTGTGCTACCAGGGGTACCTGTATACCAAACATGCTACCAGGGAGACCAATCAGTGGTGGAAGTGTGTTAAACGGTCAAGCAGAGGAAACCTTAGCACTACACTTCAGAATGAAAATCCAGCTCCTTGGCAGCCACACAATCACGCTCCCAGTGATACAAGCATCAAGTACTCAAAAACCAGACATGCCATGAAAGACCTGGCAACCAACACCAGAGACAAACCCAGCCAGATCTTTGCCCAGGTTGTGTCCCAGTGTGACGACAATGTCCAAGCCTTGCTGCCCCGTGAAGAAAACCCCAATTCGATACCAGCGTCCAACTCCTCCAGTCCCAGCCACCTATGCAGATGTCAGATTGCCTGAAGAGTACACAACAACAACCAACAGTTCCTGCAATACGACAACGCCAGAATGCAGAAAACAGAATGTTAGTCTTCTACTCACCAGAGAGTTTGGAAAGATTAGCCAATGCCCAGACCTTCTTCATCTTCATGGACGGTACCTTCTCTGTAGCTCCGCACCCATTTAAACAGCTATACACCATCCGGGTTCTATTCAAAGATGTAACAGGCACTGCAATATATGCGTTCCTGCCAAATAAATGTCAAGATACTTACAGAGAACTCTTCCAGTCTTCCAGCAACCTACATTTCAATGTCCAGACTTTGAAGATGCAGTTCTTCGTGCAGTTACAGCTGTATTTGGTCGCCACATCAACCACCAGGACTGTTTCTACCACCTGACACAAGCATCATGGCGACAGATACAGCAGCTTGGTTTGGTGCCTCTCTACAAGAGTGTTCTGTGGTATGATGGATGGTCTTGCCTTTTTACTAGTACTTGATTTGACCAATGGTATTCATCTGCTTAGAACAATATGCCCTGATGACCCACCAGAGGCAGCTGAGCTCCTAGATTACTTTGATTCAACTTACATCAGTGGTAGACTTAGACAGCAGAATCCAGCACAAAATCAAGCAGTCCGTCTGGTCTTAACACGTAGCCCACCTGTTTCCACCAGCCATTTGGAACGTACATGATGCCACAGTCAACGGTGATGCCAGAACCAACAACATGTGCGAGGACTGGAACAACAATTTCTTCAACCTGGTAGGACATGCCCATCCGTCTATATGGCGTGTCATCGAGTGGTGTCAAAAGGAAGAAGCTACTGTCCGTACTATTATCCAGCAAGATGCCGTCGGTAATCCACCAGTTAAGCGTACTCAACAGAGACATGTTCAGCTCCAGGAGCGTTTACAGAACCTATGCAGAGACCTCACCACTGGCCAGAAGACCATTGCCGAGTACTTGTGTGGAGTTGGGTGGAACATCAGACTCAATATTAGTGCTTAAGAGACAATTGACATTATGAACATTTACAATTTTAAACTGGAAATATTCAATGTTTGTATGTTCATCATTATATCGTTATGATTTGATATATTTCATATGTTATTTGTAATATGACTTATAACTGCTCCAATCATTGATGTGATTAATTAAATGTAAATGCTAATTCATTGTTTTTTTTATATTATTTTCTAATTAGAAAGAGTTAGATGGGTGAATATCAATGAGTCAAATTTTGGTTTTCATATATCAAGGTCTCATTAAGAATCATTCCTTTATAATTAGAAGGAGTTGGGATTGAATACATAGACATCAATCGAATTTGGTTCTCAATCAAGGTCTTGAATAAATATCAAAACAAAAACAAGACAAAAAAACACACAAACAAATAAAGAAAGATGATTAAAAAGTTGGCATGCGGTGAAATACTTATCCAATTACGAATTATACCTCATAATTTGGTTTTAATCTATGGTACTAGGATGTGCTTTGCAAAGTTTTGACCTTTTTATCTAAGACATCAGCATATCTGGCTTGCATCCGGGATATGTACAATGAAAGATTGCACAGACATCCTGTTCTTTGTATTTGATCATGATGTACTTTATTAGGTTTAAATAGAATACCTTTTCTTGTGTATGAACAATTATTTATATACACGACTATATGGTTTAAAAGGAATATATTACTTGGTTCTATTTTAAGCTTGTCTTATCATTTGTTATGTTAATTTGTCAAGTACACACATGTGCTTACCAAGAAGCTAATTGTATTGATTGATAAATTAAAAAGTAATAATTTTTTGATTAGAATAACGAAAAATCCAAATATCTTTTAAACTATAGATTGTTGAACAGCAACATAAACGAGAGTTTTATTTAGAATTAGAAGTGCTAACTAAATATGTTACAGTAATGCTTCTTATTGTTTTGGCTGAGGCTGCACTCAGATGAAATTTTATATTTTGGTCCTATTTTGTTGTCATTTTTCGGGTGGGAGTAGATGTACTTTATAGAAGAGCCATCCGTACGTCATGTATCTTACCTGTACAATCTTTCTCTCGGCCACGTGTACTTTAGACGAACCTGACAAGCATTTCTCTCATAAATTATTGTTATATTTTGCATTTTGTGTAAAATGGGTAAAAAGTCTGACTTATCTCCGGAATGCCAAAAGTTTGTAAAAAAGTTGTTTGCCTTTTATAGTAAGGAAAAGGCAACGAAGAAGCCAATTGTCACATTTGATAGGGTATATCAAAAGACATCTAAAGCTTTGGGTGTGTCTTACACTTCAGTGCACCGTATTATGAATGGTAAGAGGGGTTTGTACGGTGATGGATGTTTTTTGGGGTTTGTACGGTGATGGATGTTATGTGGTGTTTGTACAGTCATGGATGTTATGTGGGGTTTGTACGGTGATGGATGTTATGTGGGGTTTGTACTGTGATGGATGTTATGTGGGGTTTGTACGGTGATGGATGTTATGTGTGGTTTGTACGGTGATGGATGTTATGTGGGGTTTGTACGGTGATGGATGTTATATGGGGTTTGTACGGTAATGGATGTTATGTGGGGTTTGTACGGTAATGGATGTTATGTGGGGTTTGTACAGTGATGGATGTTATGTGGGGTTTGTACGGTGATGAATGTTATGTGGGGTTTGTACGGTGATGGATGCTATGTGGGGTTTGTATGGTGATGGATGTTATGTGGGGTTTGTACGGTCATGGATGTTATGTGGGGTTTGTACGGTGATGGATGTTATGTGGGGTTTGTACGGTCATGGATGTTATGTGGGGTTTGTACGGTGATGGAAGTTATGTAGGGTTTGTACGGTGATGGATGTTATGTGGGGTTTGTACGGTCATGGATGTTATGTGGGGTTTGTATGGTGATGGATGTTATGTGGGGTTTGTACGCGATGGATGTTATGTGGGGTTTGTACGGTGAGGGATGTTATGTGGGGTTTGTACGGTGATGGATGTTATGTGGGGTTTGTACGGTCATGGATGTTATGTTGGGTTTGTACGGTCATGGATGTTATGTGGGGTTTGTACGGTGATGGATGTTATGTGGGGTGTGTACGGTGATGGATGTTATGTGGGGTTTGTAGAAGTATTTATTGATTAGTCTTCAACTTTAAGGAGTCACGTATTCAAATGTACAATATTATGAAAAGACAGTTAAAACAGTGATTGTCATAAATTCCACCAATATCAACAAAGCGAAAAGTCACCTCTCATATTAATTCACTGAACACGAAAAAGATCACGACATCTAGAAATCTAGGTGCTGGTTTAGTACAGGCAAAATATGTGGCGTAGTTAAACATGTTAATGGGTTCCAATTCCTAGAACTGATTTGAAGACGTAGTTCAAACCAAAAAGTGTGTTTATAAATGTACTTTATTTATTTCATGTACTACAAAATTGATCATTGCTGTGTGAGAATATTATGTAATAACCCTATAAAAGTAAAGTTATCTTGATCATATACGTTCATATAAGTTAAGTAAAAGTGCCCTGTATGAATGCATCAATTATAAGAAGAGGTTGAAGATACCAAAGGGGTAATCAGAATCCGTAAGTCGAAGAAGAGCAGACAACACAATGGTCAAAAGAAAAAGTACTAAAGGACAAACAACGATCTACAATACATACAAATAAAACTAAAGATCGAATAACACGAACCCCATTAAAAAACTGGACGAATATATAAACCTTATTAGAGTCTAGCGGCTTGCAAGAAAAAACATAAATATCGGAAATGATACAGTCCGCGGCAAAAACATGTTGACAAACTAGCCCGAACAGCATTAATGAAGATTTTTTTTTCTATTTGATTAAGCACATTTTGTGCATTTTTTACTAGCCCGAACCAATTTGAGATTAATTTAGTAAACTCATATTATTGGACTGACCGCCACGATATAACACCATCAAACAAACAAACAAGAAACAGTATACTGATATTATTGGAATATTTAAATCTAAATATATATTTGAAAGCAAAAATAATTGTATATTCTACTTCGATGTAACTAAGCAATAAATAAATGGAACAGACATGTTTTACTCTGTAGGGCACAACATATCCACTGGTTAGCGGAACGAATTAAATACTTAGTACACAACTCACCATAATAACAGAGCGAAACGTAAACATGGCAATAAAAACGTAGATATCTAATTTAGTACACACGACACGTTAATGGAATATCATTGACCTTCATCAAGTAGGATCAATGCCAAAAGAATAAAAAACAGAATAATTAAAACGTCTTGGGGAGCAAGAAAATGAAAGGGCCTAAATATAATAGCCAAAATCAAACTCGGATCACATACGTATGCCCGAGGGGGGTATTAGTTTTAGTAATAATTACATTAATTAGGTTTGGTTTATATTGGTTTTGATTTATAGTAAATAACGCTATTTTCAACAATATTTCAGTTATATCGTGGTGGTCAGTTTTATTGGTGCAGGAAACCGAAGTAACCGGAGAAAACCACCGACCTGTCGCAAGTCACTGAAAAACTTATCACATAATATTATTTCGAGTACATCTCGGTATGAACGGGTTTCGAGGCACTGATTACATAGGTAGTCATAAATCCAACTACCATACGATCACTATTACGGCGGTCCCCATCAACTAGGAACTCAAACAAATAGATCAGATCAGCCCCGAAGTAATAAATGGAGATATATATTTCTCAGCTGGTACAATAGTCTCTATCAGGATTTCATATACATATACATGTATATATATACAGGACATGCTGCTAACAAGATAGCTACTGCACCAAGGATTCGAGTGGCTAAGTTGAAATCATTACTTCGAAAGTTTTACGAACGCCATCATAACTGCTTGCCCTTCCAGAGCACATGAGTTCATTCCCGATTTTCAAAGGGGTTCGTGTTATTCAATCTATAGTTTTTAAATAGGGTTATTTGGATCATTGTTTTTTTTTTACCTTTTGTTTTTGGTCATTGTATTGTCTATCCTTCCATTAACGACTTCTGGGTACCCAGTTGGTATCTTCAAATACTCATTAAGATACGTGTTGCATTGTCAAATACTCATTAAGGTACGTGTTGCATTGTCAAATACTCATTAAGGTACGTGTTGCATTGTCAAATACTCATTAAGGTACGTGTTGTATTGTCAAATACTCATTAAGGTACGTGTTGCATTGTCAAATACTCATTAAGATACGTGTTGCATTGTCAAATACTCATTAAGGTACGTGTTGTATTGTCAAATACTCATTACGGTACGCGTTGCATTGTCAAATACTCATTAAGGTACGCGTTGCATTGTCAAATACTCATTAAGGTACGTGTTGCATTGTCAAATACTCATTAAGGTACGCGTTGCATTGTCAAATACTCATTAAGGTACGCGTTGCATTGTCAAATACTCATTAAGGTACGTGTTGCATTGTCAAATACTCATTAAGGTACGCGTTGCATTGTCAAATACTCATTATGGTACGCGTTGCATTGTCAAATACTCATTAAGGTACGTGTTGCATTGTCAAATAAATTAATATAAATTAATGACAATTTGATAATGCTGACAGTAATGCAGACTGTCTCACAAATGGGAAAATATAGAGAATATTAGGGTTATGTCTTAACAGGGTTAGGGGTTAAGGTTATAGTGTTTAACGCCACTTTCAACAATATTTCAGTTCCATCGTGGTGGTCAGTTTTATTGAGCGAGGAAACCGGACTACCCGGAGAAAACCCCCGACCTGCCGCAAGTAATCGATAATGTTGTATCGAGTATACCTCGCCTGAGCGGGATTCGAACTCACAATGTCAGTGGTGATATAGGCACTGATTGCATATGTAGTTATAAATCCAACTACCATACGATCCCGACCACGACGGCCCCAGTGTCTTAATAAATATAAGGTTTATCTGTACGAGGCTTAAAAAAAACTTGGATTAAAGGCGAGGTTCCAAACCAACATTTGTACTTTTAAATTATTTGGCTTTCCACTCTTTTGACTTTGAGCGTACTTAACGAAGATTATTCCAGAAACGCACCATATGCACTCAATGTGATGTCTACGATTTTACTGAATGTGCATATCTCGACGAATATTCTTATATCTTACATAATCTTTATTTAGCGAAAATTTATATAATGTGACGAAAAATAAAATAACAAAAATAATATACCATAAAATAAATGTCTTTATATTAATTAATTTTACATATTTTCAGAAACGCCGAGTTCATAATACATCAATCACTATTGGTGCATGTTTTTGTGCACTTTCAATGCATAATATTAGTTTGAGAATGCATAATGCTTTGTTCGAGATTAAATGGATGTATAATTAATACACATCAAAGACAGACGGGTGACAATACCTGTATCTAACTTCAGGGCAACGCCCGATTCACTGTGAAATACGTTCTACAGGTACGGAACAATTGAATCGAATGATTCAGAAGTGTTCGGAACTTTTCTGGTGGTTCCGCGTAAACAGGTGGTATGGTTAGAACAGTGACATACTAAAGATGGCGACTGTGGTAATAATAATGTTCCTCGTACATTTGTAGTTTTCTTCTATCTTGATCGAAAGTACTTCCTGTTCCAACCTCTCCGATTCAACTGTCCACGCCACCACTGTCCAGAACCGGAGTAGCTGCGGAACCGTAACACTTATGGTCCTTGGCCAGTTTTCTGATATTTGCGGACCATAGGGCTACGGATTTCACCCTATCAAAAATTTGCGAAACTGCGAACTTGATTTTGTTGCACCTTTCAACAGTAATTTTGACAACAAAACGCTTTGTGAGAGCGGAGTCATGTGGATAATTCGTTTCGTGACATATTTATCTATCGCTTTCCATATTTATTTACTCATTATTATTCATTTCCAGCTCATTATCATAACAAATGTCTCCAGATGGAATGCCCCCAGGAAAACCAACGTTAAACATATGTGGACACGTGATTTAAACACCGCCTATAGGACTATGCAAAACCACTAAAATGAAGGACACGTAATTGATTAAAAATGTGGTTGTACCAGATTCAATCCTTCAGATGCACTTTAGTTTACCCATTATGACAAGTGGTTTTCATTTCTGGGCCGTTTTAGCTGACAACATATTGCTGTATTGATTTGTCGTGTATATTTACTGAACGTCCAGCGTCATATATGTCAGGAGGAGAACAATTATAATAATATAATACATAGAAATGGGACAATCGGGGTAATGACTTTTGTTTACTGATCACTGGAAATGTACAGGGGAGTTGGGTAGTAACGAAAAATCTAGCCTTTTGTAGCGCCCATTGCTTTTCATTTTACAACTTGACAATCCCCCAATCGGGAGGGGACCTCTTATCAGCAAACTGATGGCATGTTTGTCAGCCATGTAGTCTGAACACTGATAAACGTCACCAAGATCAGGGCATCAATTAGAAATTCACGATAATATAATGGGGAAAATACCGCCAGAACAGTTTCTAAATATAGAACGAGTGTGGTAGATCGTGGGTTCGAGTCCCGATCGTGTCAAACTAAAGACTATACAATTGGCATTTGTTGTTTCTCCGCTAAGCACGCAGTATTAAGGAGAAAGAGCAAAGACTGGTTGGCTCGGAATAAGGATAATGTATTCGAGTGTGCGACATGTCTATACGCGGACTGACTGTTGTTTCAGTGAGCTAGCACTATACAAATCCACCTAAACATGCTGGGCTAGTACAAAGCTGATCTCATCATCATGTCATTGCAAATTAACTTGTTCTCACCATGATATAGTTGAAAAATTCCTGAGTTGGCGTTAAACAACAATCACTCACTCACTCATGCACCTGTGTTCACCTCCGTGTTTTTTTTTATTTGAGTAGGGGGAGGGGTAGTGTCCGTCTTGGTAATCGTTTTTGTTTTCTGGATTTTTTTATTTTTTTTAATCTTTGTCCTGTGTCTTGTGTGCACAATTTTGCCAGTGTCTCTGATTTTTCTACTTTTATTTCCGCTGATATTAGCATCAATAAAAAGGAAAACAACAAATACCGACAAACAGTAGGAACAGTTCTAAGATCTAATAGAAAAACAACAAATACGACAAACAGTAGGAACAGTTCTAAGATCTAATAGAAAAACAACAAATACGACAAACAGTAGGAACAGTTCTAAGATCTAATAGAAAAACAACAAATACCCACAAACAGTAGGAACAGTTCTAAGATCAAATAGAAAAACAACAAATACGACAAACAGTAGGAACAGTTCTAAGATCAAATAGAAAAACAACAAATACCCACAAACAGTAGGAACAGTTCTAAGATCTAATAGAAAAACAACTAATACGACAAACAGTAGGAACCGTTCTAAGATCAAATAGAAAAACAACAAATACGACAAACAGTAGGAACAGTTCTAAGATCAAATAGAAAAACAACTAATACGACAAACAGTAGGAACAGTTCTAAGATCTAATAGAAAAACAACAAATACCCACAAACAGTAGGAACAGTTTTAAGATCAAATAGAAAAACAACTAATACAACAAACAGTAGGAACAGTTCTAAGATCTAATAGAAAAACAACAAATACGACAAACAGTAGGAACAGTTCTAAGATCAAATAGAAAAACAATAAATACGACAAACAGTAGGAACAGTTCTAAGATCTAATAGAAAAACAACTAATTCGACAAACAGTAGGAACAGTTCTAAGATCTAATAGAAAAACAACAAATACGACAAACAGTAGGAACAGTTCTAAGATCAAATAGAAAAACAACAAATACGACAAACAGTAGGAACAGTTCTAAGATCAAATAGAAAAACAACAAATACGACAAACAGTAGGAACAGTTCTAAGATCAAATAGAAAAACAACTAATACGACAAACAGTAGGAACAGTTCTAAGATCAAATAGAAAAACAACTAATACGACAAACAGTAGGAACAGTTCTAAGATCAAATAGAAAAACAACAAATACGACAAACAGTAGGAACAGTTCTAAGATCAAATAGAAAAACAACAAATACGACAAACAGTAGGAACAGTTCTAAGATCTAATAGAAAAACAACTAATACGACAAACAGTAGGAACCGTTCTAAGATCAAATAGAAAAACAACAAATACGACAAACAGTAGGAACAGTTCTAAGATCAAATAGAAAAACAACAAATACGACAAACAGTAGGAACAGTTCTAAGATCAAATAGAAAAACAACAATACGACAAACAGTAGGAACAGTTCTAAGATCTAATAGAAAAACAACAAATACGACAAACAGTAGGAACAGTTCTAAGATCTAATAGAAAAACAACTAATACGACAAACAGTAGGAACAGTTCTAAGATCTAATAGAAAAACAACAAATACGACAAACAGTAGGAACAGTTCTAAGATCTAATAGTAAAACAACAAAAACGACAAACAGTAGGAACAGTTCTAAGATCAAATAGAAAAACAACAAATACGACAAACAGTAGGAACAGTTCTAAGATCAATTAGAAAAACAACAAATACGACAAACAGTAGGAACAGTTCTAAGATCTAATAGAAAAACAACTAATACCCACAAACAGTAGGAACAGTTCTAAGATCAAATAGAAAAACAACAATACGACAAACAGTAGGAACAGTTCTAAGATCAAATAGAAAAACAACAATACGACAAACAGTAGGAACAGTTCTAAGATCAAATAGAAAAACAACTAATACCCACAAACAGTAGGAACAGTTCTAAGATCTAATAGAAAAACAACAAATACGACAAACAGTAGGAACAGTTCTAAGATCAAATAGAAAAACAACAAATACGACAAACAGTAGGAACAGTTCTATGATCTAATAGAAAAACAACTAATACGACAAACAGTAGGAACAGTTCTAAGATCTAATAGAAAAACAACAAATACGACAAACAGTAGGAACAGTTCTAAGATCTAATAGAAAAACAACTAATACGACAAACAGTAGGAACCGTTCTAAGATCAAATAGAAAAACAACAAATACGACAAACAGTAGGAACAGTTCTAAGATCAAATAGAAAAACAACAAATACCCACAAACAGTAGGAACAGTTCTAAGATCAAATAGAAAAACAACTAATACGACAAACAGTAGGAACAGTTCTAAGATCTAATAGAAAAACAACAAATACCCACAAACAGTAGGAACAGTTCTAAGATCAAATAGAAAAACAACTAATACGACAAACAGTAGGAACAGTTCTAAGATCTAATAGAAAAACAACAAATACGACAAACAGTAGGAACAGTTCTAAGATCAAATAGAAAAACAACAAATACGACAAACAGTAGGAACAGTTCTAAGATCTAATAGAAAAACAACTAATACGACAAACAGTAGGAACAGTTCTAAGATCTAATAGAAAAACAACAAATACGACAAACAGTAGGAACAGTTCTAAGATCTAATAGAAAAACAACAAATACGACAAACAGTAGGAACAGTTCTAAGATCTAATAGAAAAACAACAAATACGACAAACAGTAGGAACAGTTCTAAGATCAAATAGAAAAACAACAAATACGACAAACAGTAGGAACAGTTCTAAGATCAAATAGAAAAACAACTAATACGACAAACAGTAGGAACAGTTCTAAGATCAAATAGAAAAACAACTAATACGACAAACAGTAGGAACAGTTCTAAGATCAAATAGAAAAACAACAAATACGACAAACAATAGGAACAGTTCTAAGATCAAATAGAAAAACAACAAATACGACAAACAGTAGGAACAGTTCTAAGATCAAATAGAAAAACAACAATACGACAAACAGTAGGAACAGTTCTAAGATCTAATAGAAAAACAACTAATACCCACAAACAGTAGCAACAGTTCTAAGATCAAATAGAAAAACAACAAATACGACAAACAGTAGGAACAGTTCTAAGATCTAATAGAAAAACAACAAATACGACAAACAGTAGGAACAGTTCTAAGATCTAATAGAAAAACAACTAATACGACAAACAGTAGGAACAGTTCTAAGATCTAATAGAAAAACAACAAATACGACAAACAGTAGGAACAGTTCTAAGATCTAATAGAAAAACAACAAATACGACAAACAGTAGGAACAGTTCTAAGATCTAATAGAAAAACAACAAATACGACAAACAGTAGGAACAGTTCTAAGATCTAATAGAAAAACAACAAATACGACAAACAGTAGGAACAGTTCTAAGATCTAATAGAAAAACAACTAATACGACAAACAGTAGGAACAGTTCTAAGATCAAATAGAAAAACAACAATACGACAAACAGTAGGAACAGTTCTAAGATCTAATAGAAAAACAACAAATACGACAAACATTAGGAACAGTTCTAAGATCTAATAGAAAAACAACTAATACGACAAACAGTAGGAACAGTTCTAAGATCTAATAGAAAAACAACAAATACGACAAACAGTAGGAACAGTTCTAAGATCAAATAGAAAAACAACAAATACGACAAACAGTAGGAACAGTTCTAAGATCTAATAGAAAAACAACAAATACGACAAACAGTAGGAACAGTTCTAAGATCTAATAGAAAAACAACAAATACGACAAACAGTAGGAACAGTTCTAAGATCTAATAGAAAAACAACAAATACGACAAACAGTAGGAACAGTTCTAAGATCAAATAGAAAAACAACAAATACGACAAACAGTAGGAACAGTTCTAAGATCAAATAGAAAAACAACAAATACGACAAACAGTAGGAACAGTTCTAAGATCTAATAGAAAAACAACAAATACGACAAACAGTAGGAACAGTTCTAAGATCTAATAGAAAAACAACAAATACGACAAACAGTAGGAACAGTTCTAAGATCTAATAGAAAAACAACAAATACGACAAACAGTAGGAACAGTTCTAAGATCTAATAGAAAAACAACAAATACGACAAACAGTAGGAACAGTTCTAAGATCAAATAGAAAAACAACAAATACGACAAACAGTAGGAACAGTTCTAAGATCTAATAGAAAAACAACTAATACCCACAAACAGTAGGAACAGTTCTAAGATCAAATAGAAAAACAACTAATACCAACAAACAGTAGGAACAGTTCTAAGATCTAATAGAAAAACAACAAATACGACAAACAGTAGGAACAGTTCTAAGATCAAATAGAAAAACAACAAATACGACAAACAGTAGGAACAGTTCTATGATCTAATAGAAAAACAACTAATACGACAAACAGTAGGAACAGTTCTAAGATCTAATAGAAAAACAACAAATACGACAAACAGTAGGAACAGTTCTAAGATCTAATAGAAAAACAACTAATACGACAAACAGTAGGAACCGTTCTAAGATCAAATAGAAAAACAACAAATACGACAAACAGTAGGAACAGTTCTAAGATCAAATAGAAAAACAACAAATACCCACAAACAGTAGGAACAGTTCTAAGATCAAATAGAAAAACAACTAATACGACAAACAGTAGGAACAGTTCTAAGATCTAATAGAAAAACAACAAATACCCACAAACAGTAGGAACAGTTCTAAGATCAAATAGAAAAACAACTAATACGACAAACAGTAGGAACAGTTCTAAGATCTAATAGAAAAACAACAAATACGACAAACAGTAGGAACAGTTCTAAGATCAAATAGAAAAACAACAAATACGACAAACAGTAGGAACAGTTCTAAGATCTAATAGAAAAACAACTAATACGACAAACAGTAGGAACAGTTCTAAGATCTAATAGAAAAACAACAAATACGACAAACAGTAGGAACAGTTCTAAGATCTAATAGAAAAACAACAAATACGACAAACAGTAGGAACAGTTCTAAGATCTAATAGAAAAACAACAAATACGACAAACAGTAGGAACAGTTCTAAGATCAAATAGAAAAACAACAAATACGACAAACAGTAGGAACAGTTCTAAGATCAAATAGAAAAACAACTAATACGACAAACAGTAGGAACAGTTCTAAGATCTAATAGAAAAACAACAAATACGACAAACAGTAGGAACAGTTCTAAGATCAAATAGAAAAACAACAAATACGACAAACAGTAGGAACAGTTCTAAGATCAAATAGAAAAACAACAAATACGACAAACAGTAGGAACAGTTCTAAGATCAAATAGAAAAACAACTAATACGACAAACAGTAGGAACAGTTCTAAGATCAAATAGAAAAACAACTAATACGACAAACAGTAGGAACAGTTCTAAGATCAAATAGAAAAACAACAAATACGACAAACAGTAGGAACAGTTCTAAGATCAAATAGAAAAACAACAAATACGACAAACAGTAGGAACAGTTCTAAGATCTAATAGAAAAACAACTAATACGACAAACAGTAGGAACAGTTCTAAGATCAAATAGAAAAACAACAATACGACAAACAGTAGGAACAGTTCTAAGATCTAATAGAAAAACAACTAATACCCACAAACAGTAGCAACAGTTCTAAGATCAAATAGAAAAACAACAAATACGACAAACAGTAGGAACAGTTCTAAGATCTAATAGAAAAACAACAAATACGACAAACAGTAGGAACAGTTCTAAGATCTAATAGAAAAACAACTAATACGACAAACAGTAGGAACAGTTCTAAGATCTAATAGAAAAACAACAAATACGACAAACAGTAGGAACAGTTCTAAGATCTAATAGAAAAACAACAAATACGACAAACAGAAGGAACAGTTCTAAGATCTAATAGAAAAACAACAAATACGACAAACAGTAGGAACAGTTCTAAGATCTAATAGAAAAACAACAAATACGACAAACAGTAGGAACAGTTCTAAGATCTAATAGAAAAACAACTAATACGACAAACAGTAGGAACAGTTCTAAGATCAAATAGAAAAACAACAATACGACAAACAGTAGGAACAGTTCTAAGATCTAATAGAAAAACAACAAATACGACAAACAGTAGGAACAGTTCTAAGATCTAATAGAAAAACAACTAATACGACAAACAGTAGGAACAGTTCTAAGATCTAATAGAAAAACAACAAATACGACAAACAGTAGGAACAGTTCTAAGATCAAATAGAAAAACAACAAATACGACAAACAGTAGGAACAGTTCTAAGATCTAATAGAAAAACAACAAATACGACAAACAGTAGGAACAGTTCTAAGATCTAATAGAAAAACAACAAATACGACAAACAGTAGGAACAGTTCTAAGATCTAATAGAAAAACAACAAATACGACAAACAGTAGGAACAGTTCTAAGATCAAATAGAAAAACAACAAATACGACAAACAGTAGGAACAGTTCTAAGATCAAATAGAAAAACAACAAATACGACAAACAGTAGGAACAGTTCTAAGATCTAATAGAAAAACAACAAATACGACAAACAGTAGGAACAGTTCTAAGATCTAATAGAAAAACAACAAATACGACAAACAGTAGGAACAGTTCTAAGATCTAATAGAAAAACAACAAATACGACAAACAGTAGGAACAGTTCTAAGATCTAATAGAAAAACAACAAATACGACAAACAGTAGGAACAGTTCTAAGATCAAATAGAAAAACAACAAATACGACAAACAGTAGGAACAGTTCTAAGATCTAATAGAAAAACAACAAATACGACAAACAGTAGGAACAGTTCTAAGATCAAATAGAAAAACAACAAATACGACAAACAGTAGGAACAGTTCTAAGATCTAATAGAAAAACAACTAATACGACAAACAGTAGGAACAGTTCTAAGATCTAATAGAAAAACAACTAATACGACAAACAGTAGGAACAGTTCTAAGATCAAATAGAAAAAAAACTAATACGACAAACAGTAGGAACAGTTCTAAGATCAAATAGAAAAACAACAAATACGACAAACAGTAGGAACAGTTCTAAGATCAAATAGAAAAACAACAAATACGACAAACAGTAGGAACAGTTCTAAGATCAAATAGAAAAACAACAAATACGACAAACAGTAGGAACAGTTCTAAGATCAAATAGAAAAACAACAAATACGACAAACAGTAGGAACAGTTCTAAGATCTAATAGAAAAACAACAAATACGACAAACAGTAGGAACAGTTCTAAGATCTAATAGAAAAATAACTAATACGACAAACAGTAGGAACAGTTCTAAGTTCTAATAGAAAAACAACTAATACGACAAACAGTAGGAACAGTTCTAAGATCTAATAGAAAAACAACAAATACGACAAACAGTAGGAACAGTTCTAAGATCAAATAGAAAAACAACTAATACGACAAACAGTAGGAACAGTTCTAAGATCAAATAGAAAAACAACAAATACGACAAACAGTAGGAACAGTTCTAAGATCTAATAGAAAAACAACAAATACGACAAACAGTAGGAACAGTTCTAAGATCTAATAGAAAAACAACTAATACGACAAACAGTAGGAACAGTTCTAAGATCAAATAGAAAAACAACAAATACGACAAACAGTAGGAACAGTTCTAAGATCAAATAGAAAAACAACAAATACGACAAACAGTAGGAACAGTTCTAAGATCAAATAGAAAAAAAACTAATACGACAAACAGTAGGAACAGTTCTAAGATCAAATAGAAAAACAACTAATACGACAAACAGTAGGAACAGTTCTAAGATCAAATAGAAAAACAACAAATACGACAAACAGTAGGAACAGTTCTAAGATCAAATAGAAAAACAACAAATACGACAAACAGTAGGAACAGTTCTAAGATCAAATAGAAAAACAACAAATACGACAAACAGTAGGAACAGTTCTAAGATCTAATAGAAAAACAACAAATACGACAAACAGTAGGAACAGTTCTAAGATCAAATAGAAAAACAACAAATACGACAAACAGTAGGAACAGTTCTAAGATCAAATAGAAAAACAACAAATACGACAAACAGTAGGAACAGTTCTAAGATCTAATAGAAAAACAACAAATACGACAAACAGTAGGAACAGTTCTAAGATCAAATAGAAAAACAACTAATACGACAAACAGTAGGAACAGTTCTAAGATCTAATAGAAAAACAACAAATACGACAAACAGTAGGAACAGTTCTAAGATCTAATAGAAAAACAACTAATACGACAAACAGTAGGAACAGTTCTAAGATCTAATAGAAAAACAACAAATACGACAAACAGTAGGAACAGTTCTAAGATCAAATAGAAAAACAACAAATACGACAAACAGTAGGAACAGTTCTAAGATCTAATAGAAAAACAACAAATACGACAAACAGTAGGAACAGTTCTAAGATATAATAGAAAAACAACTAATACGACAAACAGTAGGAACAGTTCTAAGATCAAATAGAAAAACAACAAATACGACAAACAGTAGGAACAGTTCTAAGATCTAATAGAAAAACAACAAATACGACAAACAATAGGAACAGTTCTGAGATCAAATAGAAAAACAACAAATACGACAAACAGTAGGAACAGTTCTAAGATCTAATAGAAAAACAACAAATACGACAAACAGTAGGAACAGTTCTAAGATCAAATAGAAAAACAACTAATACGACAAACAGTAGGAACAGTTCTAAGATCAAATAGAAAAACAACAAATACGACAAACAGTAGGAACAGTTCTAAGATCAAATAGAAAAACAACAAATACGACAAACAGTAGGAACAGTTCTAAGATCAAATAGAAAAACAACTAATACGACAAACAGTAGGAACAGTTCTAAGATCTAATAGAAAAACAACAAATACGACAAACAGTAGGAACAGTTCTAAGATCAAATAGAAAAACAACAAATACGACAAACAGTAGGAACAGTTCTAAGATCAAATAGAAAAACAACAAATACGACAAACAGTAGGAACAGTTCTAAGATCAAATAGAAAAACAACTAATACGACAAACAGTAGGAACAGTTCTAAGATCAAATAGAAAAACAACTAATACGACAAACAGTAGGAACAGTTCTAAGATCAAATAGAAAAACAACAAATACGACAAACAGTAGGAACAGTTCTAAGATCAAATAGAAAAACAACAAATACGACAAACAGTAGGAACAGTTCTAAGATCTAATAGAAAAACAACTAATACGACAAACAGTAGGAACAGTTCTAAGATCAAATAGAAAAACAACAATACGACAAACAGTAGGAACAGTTCTAAGATCTAATAGAAAAACAACTAATACCCACAAACAGTAGCAACAGTTCTAAGATCAAATAGAAAAACAACAAATACGACAAACAGTAGGAACAGTTCTAAGATCTAATAGAAAAACAACAAATACGACAAACAGTAGGAACAGTTCTAAGATCTAATAGTAAAACAACTAATACGACAAACAGTAGGAACAGTTCTAAGATCTAATAGAAAAACAACAAATACGACAAACAGTAGGAACAGTTCTAAGATCTAATAGAAAAACAACAAATACGACAAACAGTAGGAACAGTTCTAAGATCTAATAGAAAAACAACAAATACGACAAACAGTAGGAACAGTTCTAAGATCTAATAGAAAAACAACAAATACGACAAACAGTAGGAACAGTTCTAAGATCAAATAGAAAAACAACAATACGACAAACAGTAGGAACAGTTCTAAGATCTAATAGAAAAACAACAAATACGACAAACAGTAGGAACAGTTCTAAGATCTAATAGAAAAACAACTAATACGACAAACAGTAGGAACAGTTCTAAGATCTAATAGAAAAACAACAAATACGACAAACAGTAGGAACAGTTCTAAGATCAAATAGAAAAACAACAAATACGACAAACAGTAGGAACAGTTCTAAGATCTAATAGAAAAACAACAAATACGACAAACAGTAGGAACAGTTCTAAGATCTAATAGAAAAACAACAAATACGACAAACAGTAGGAACAGTTCTAAGATCTAATAGAAAAACAACAAATACGACAAACAGTAGGAACAGTTCTAAGATCAAATAGAAAAACAACAAATACGACAAACAGTAGGAACAGTTCTAAGATCAAATAGAAAAACAACAAATACGACAAACAGTAGGAACAGTTCTAAGATCTAATAGAAAAACAACAAATACGACAAACAGTAGGAACAGTTCTAAGATCTAATAGAAAAACAACAAATACGACAAACAGTAGGAACAGTTCTAAGATCTAATAGAAAAACAACAAATACGACAAACAGTAGGAACAGTTCTAAGATCTAATAGAAAAACAACAAATACGACAAACAGTAGGAACAGTTCTAAGATCAAATAGAAAAACAACAAATACGACAAACAGTAGGAACAGTTCTAAGATCTAATAGAAAAACAACAAATACGACAAACAGTAGGAACAGTTCTAAGATCAAATAGAAAAACAACAAATACGACAAACAGTAGGAACAGTTCTAAGATCTAATAGAAAAACAACTAATACGACAAACAGTAGGAACAGTTCTAAGATCTAATAGAAAAACAACTAATACGACAAACAGTAGGAACAGTTCTAAGATCAAATAGAAAAAAAACTAATACGACAAACAGTAGGAACAGTTCTAAGATCAAATAGAAAAACAACAAATACGATAAACAGTAGGAACAGTTCTAAGATCAAATAGAAAAACAACAAATACGACAAACAGTAGGAACAGTTCTAAGATCAAATAGAAAAACAACAAATACGACAAACAGTAGGAACAGTTCTAAGATCAAATAGAAAAACAACAAATACGACAAACAGTAGGAACAGTTCTAAGATCTAATAGAAAAACAACAAATACGACAAACAGTAGGAACAGTTCTAAGATCTAATAGAAAAACAACTAATACGACAAACAGTAGGAACAGTTCTAAGTTCTAATAGAAAAACAACTAATACGACAAACAGTAGGAACAGTTCTAAGATCTAATAGAAAAACAACAAATACGACAAACAGTAGGAACAGTTCTAAGATCAAATAGAAAAACAACTAATACGACAAACAGTAGGAACAGTTCTAAGATCAAATAGAAAAACAACAAATACGACAAACAGTAGGAACAGTTCTAAGATCTAATAGAAAAACAACAAATACGACAAACAGTAGGAACAGTTCTAAGATCTAATAGAAAAACAACTAATACGACAAACAGTAGGAACAGTTCTAAGATCAAATAGAAAAACAACAAATACGACAAACAGTAGGAACAGTTCTAAGATCAAATAGAAAAACAACAAATACGACAAACAGTAGGAACAGTTCTAAGATCAAATAGAAAAAAAACTAATACGACAAACAGTAGGAACAGTTCTAAGATCAAATAGAAAAACAACTAATACGACAAACAGTAGGAACAGTTCTAAGATCAAATAGAAAAACAACAAATACGACAAACAGTAGGAACAGTTCTAAGATCAAATAGAAAAACAACAAATACGACAAACAGTTGGAACAGTTCTAAGATCAAATAGAAAAACAACAAATACGACAAACAGTAGGAACAGTTCTAAGATCTAATAGAAAAACAACAAATACGACAAACAGTAGGAACAGTTCTAAGATCAAATAGAAAAACAACAAATACGACAAACAGTAGGAACAGTTCTAAGATCAAATAGAAAAACAACAAATACGACAAACAGTAGGAACAGTTCTAAGATCTAATAGAAAAACAACAAATACGACAAACAGTAGGAACAGTTCTAAGATCAAATAGAAAAACAACTAATACGACAAACAGTAGGAACAGTTCTAAGATCTAATAGAAAAACAACAAATACGACAAACAGTAGGAACAGTTCTAAGATCTAATAGAAAAACAACAAATACGACAAACAGTAGGAACAGTTCTAAGATCTAATAGAAAAACAACAAATACGACAAACAGTAGGAACAGTTCTAAGATCAAATAGAAAAACAACAAATACGACAAACAGTAGGAACAGTTCTAAGATCTAATAGAAAAACAACTAATACGACAAACAGTAGGAACAGTTCTAAGATCTAATAGAAAAACAACTAATACGACAAACAGTAGGAACAGTTCTAAGATCAAATAGAAAAACAACTAATACGACAAACAGTAGGAACAGTTCTAAGATCAAATAGAAAAACAACAAATACGACAAACAGTAGGAACAGTTCTAAGATCAAATAGAAAAACAACAAATACGACAAACAGTAGGAACAGTTCTAAGATCAAATAGAAAAACAACAAATACGACAAACAGTAGGAACAGTTCTAAGATCAAATAGAAAAACAACAAATACGACAAACAGTAGGAACAGTTCTAAGATCTAATAGAAAAACAACAAATACGACAAACAGTAGGAACAGTTCTAAGATCTAATAGAAAAATAACTAATACGACAAACAGTACGAACAGTTCTAAGTTCTAATAGAAAAACAACTAATACGACAAACAGTAGGAACAGTTCTAAGATCTAATAGAAAAACAACAAATACGACAAACAGTAGGAACAGTTCTAAGATCAAATAGAAAAACAACAAATACGACAAACAGTAGGAACAGTTCTAAGATCTAATAGAAAAACAACAAATACGACAAACAGTAGGAACAGTTCTGAGATCAAATAGAAAAACAACAAATACGACAAACAGTAGGAACAGTTCTAAGATCTAATAGAAAAACAACAAATACGACAAACAGTAGGAACAGTTCTAAGATCAAATAGAAAAACAACTAATACGACAAACAGTAGGAACAGTTCTAAGATCAAATAGAAAAACAACAAATACGACAAACAGTAGGAACAGTTCTAAGATCAAATAGAAAAACAACAAATACGACAAACAGTAGGAACAGTTCTAAGATCAAATAGAAAAACAACTAATACGACAAACAGTAGGAACAGTTCTAAGATCTAATAGAAAAACAACAAATACGACAAACAGTAGGAACAGTTCTAAGATCAAATAGAAAAACAACAAATACGACAAACAGTAGGAACAGTTCTAAGATCAAATAGAAAAACAACAAATACGACAAACAGTAGGAACAGTTCTAAGATCAAATAGAAAAACAACTAATACGACAAACAGTAGGAACAGTTCTAAGATCAAATAGAAAAACAACTAATACGACAAACAGTAGGAACAGTTCTAAGATCAAATAGAAAAACAACAAATACGACAAACAGTAGGAACAGTTCTAAGATCAAATAGAAAAACAACAAATACGACAAACAGTAGGAACAGTTCTAAGATCTAATAGAAAAACAACTAATACGACAAACAGTAGGAACAGTTCTAAGATCAAATAGAAAAACAACAATACGACAAACAGTAGGAACAGTTCTAAGATCTAATAGAAAAACAACTAATACCCACAAACAGTAGCAACAGTTCTAAGATCAAATAGAAAAACAACAAATACGACAAACAGTAGGAACAGTTCTAAGATCTAATAGAAAAACAACAAATACGACAAACAGTAGGAACAGTTCTAAGATCTAATAGTAAAACAACTAATACGACAAACAGTAGGAACAGTTCTAAGATCTAATAGAAAAACAACAAATACGACAAACAGTAGGAACAGTTCTAAGATCTAATAGAAAAACAACAAATACGACAAACAGTAGGAACAGTTCTAAGATCTAATAGAAAAACAACAAATACGACAAACAGTAGGAACAGTTCTAAGATCTAATAGAAAAACAACTAATACGACAAACAGTAGGAACAGTTCTAAGATCAAATAGAAAAACAACAATACGACAAACAGTAGGAACAGTTCTAAGATCTAATAGAAAAACAACAAATACGACAAACAGTAGAAACAGTTCTAAGATCTAATAGAAAAACAACTAATACAACAAACAGTAGGAACAGTTCTAAGATCTAATAGAAAAACAACAAATACGACAAACAGTAGGAACAGTTCTAAGATCTAATAGAAAAACAACAAATACGACAAACAGTAGGAACAGTTCTAAGATCAAATAGAAAAACAACAAATACGACAAACAGTAGGAACAGTTCTAAGATCTAATAGAAAAACAACAAATACGACAAACAGTAGGAACAGTTCTAAGATCAAATAGAAAAACAACAAATACGACAAACAGTAGGAACAGTTCTAAGATCAAATAGAAAAACAACAAATACGACAAACAGTAGGAACAGTTCTAAGATCTAATAGAAAAACAACAAATACGACAAACAGTAGGAACAGTTCTAAGATCTAATAGAAAAACAACAAATACGACAAACAGTAGGAACAGTTCTAAGATCTAATAGAAAAACAACTAATACGACAAACAGTAGGAACAGTTCTAAGATCTAATAGAAAAACAACAAATACGACAAACAGTAGGAACAGTTCTAAGATCTAATAGAAAAACAACAAATACGACAAACAGTAGGAACAGTTCTAAGATCTAATAGAAAAACAACAAATACGACAAACAGTAGGAACAGTTCTAAGATCTAATAGAAAAACAACAAATACGACAAACAGTAGGAACAGTTCTAAGATCAAATAGAAAAACAACAAATACGACAAACAGTAGGAACAGTTCTAAGATCAAATAGAAAAACAACAAATACGACAAACAGTAGGAACAGTTCTAAGATCTAATAGAAAAACAACAAATACGACAAACAGTAGGAACAGTTCTAAGATCTAATAGAAAAACAACAAATACGACAAACAGTAGGAACAGTTCTAAGATCTAATAGAAAAACAACAAATACGACAAACAGTAGGAACAGTTCTAAGATCTAATAGAAAAACAACAAATACGACATACAGTAGGAACAGTTCTAAGATCAAATAGAAAAACAACAAATACGACAAACAGTAGGAACAGTTCTAAGATCTAATAGAAAAACAACAAATACGACAAACAGTAGGAACAGTTCTAAGATCAAATAGAAAAACAACAAATACGACAAACAGTAGGAACAGTTCTAAGATCTAATAGAAAAGCAACTAATACGACAAACAGTAGGAACAGTTCTAAGATCTAATAGAAAAACAACTAATACGACAAACAGTAGGAACAGTTCTAAGATCAAATAGAAAAAAAACTAATACGACAAACAGTAGGAACAGTTCTAAGATCAAATAGAAAAACAACAAATACGACAAACAGTAGGAACAGTTCTAAGATCAAATAGAAAAACAACAAATACGACAAACAGTAGGAACAGTTCTAAGATCAAATAGAAAAACAACAAATACGACAAACAGTAGGAACAGTTCTAAGATCAAATAGAAAAACAACAAATACGACAAACAGTAGGAACAGTTCTAAGATCTAATAGAAAAACAACAAATACGACAAACAGTAGGAACAGTTCTAAGATCTAATAGAAAAACAACTAATACGACAAACAGTAGGAACAGTTCTAAGTTCTAATAGAAAAACAACTAATACGACAAACAGTAGGAACAGTTCTAAGATCTAATAGAAAAACAACAAATACGACAAACAGTAGGAACAGTTCTAAGATCAAATAGAAAAACAACTAATACGACAAACAGTAGGAACAGTTCTAAGATCAAATAGAAAAACAACAAATACGACAAACAGTAGGAACAGTTCTAAGATCTAATAGAAAAACAACAAATACGACAAACAGTAGGAACAGTTCTAAGATCTAATAGAAAAACAACTAATACGACAAACAGTAGGAACAGTTCTAAGATCAAATAGAAAAACAACAAATACGACAAACAGTAGGAACAGTTCTAAGATCAAATAGAAAAACAACAAATACGACAAACAGTAGGAACAGTTCTAAGATCAAATAGAAAAAAAACTAATACGACAAACAGTAGGAACAGTTCTAAGATCAAATAGAAAAACAACTAATACGACAAACAGTAGGAACAGTTCTAAGATCAAATAGAAAAACAACAAATACGACAAACAGTAGGAACAGTTCTAAGATCAAATAGAAAAACAACAAATACGACAAACAGTAGGAACAGTTCTAAGATCAAATAGAAAAACAACAAATACGACAAACAGTAGGAACAGTTCTAAGATCTAATAGAAAAACAACAAATACGACAAACAGTAGGAACAGTTCTAAGATCAAATAGAAAAGCAACAAATACGACAAACAGTAGGAACAGTTCTAAGATCAAATAGAAAAACAACAAATACGACAAACAGTAGGAACAGTTCTAAGATCTAATAGAAAAACAACAAATACGACAAACAGTAGGAACAGTTCTAAGATCAAATAGAAAAACAACTAATACGACAAACAGTAGGAACAGTTCTAAGATCTAATAGAAAAACAACAAATACGACAAACAGTAGGAACAGTTCTAAGATCTAATAGAAAAACAACTAATACGACAAACAGTAGGAACAGTTCTAAGATCTAATAGAAAAACAACAAATACGACAAACAGTAGGAACAGTTCTAAGATCAAATAGAAAAACAACAAATACGACAAACAGTAGGAACAGTTCTAAGATCTAATAGAAAAACAACAAATACGACAAACAGTAGGAACAGTTCTAAGATCTAATAGAAAAACAACTAATACGACAAACAGTAGGAACAGTTCTAAGATCAAATAGAAAAACAACAAATACGACAAACAGTAGGAACAGTTCTAAGATCTAATAGAAAAACAACAAATACGACAAACAGTAGGAACAGTTCTGAGATCAAATAGAAAAACAACAAATACGACAAACAGTAGGAACAGTTCTAAGATCTAATAGAAAAACAACAAATACGACAAACAGTAGGAACAGTTCTAAGATCAAATAGAAAAACAACTAATACGACAAACAGTAGGAACAGTTCTAAGATCAAATAGAAAAACAACAAATACGACAAACAGTAGGAACAGTTCTAAGATCAAATAGAAAAACAACAAATACGACAAACAGTAGGAACAGTTCTAAGATCAAATAGAAAAACCACAAATACGACAAACAGTAGGAACAGTTCTAAGATCTAATAGAAAAACAACAAATACGACAAACAGTAGGAACAGTTCTAAGATCAAATAGAAAAACAACAAATACGACAAACAGCAGTAGGAACAGTTCTAAGATCAAATAGAAAAACAACAAATACGACAAACAGTAGGAACAGTTCTAAGATCAAATAGAAAAACAACAAATACGACAAACAGTAGGAACAGTTCTAAGATCTAATAGAAAAACAACTAATACGACAAACAGTAGGAACAGTTCTAAGATCAAATAGAAAAACAACAAATACGACAAACAGTAGGAACAGTTCTAAGATCAAATAGAAAAACAACTAATACGACAAACAGTAGGAACAGTTCTAAGATCAATTAGAAAAACAACAAATACGACAAACAGTAGGAACAGTTCTAAGATCAAATAGAAAAACAACTAATACGACAAACAGTAGGAACAGTTCTAAGATCAAATAAAAAAACAACAAATACGACAAACAGTAGGAACAGTTCTAAGATCAAATAGAAAAACAACAAATACGACAAACAGTAGGAACAGTTCTAAGATCAAATAGAAAAACAACTAATACGACAAACAGTAGGAACAGTTCTAAGATCAAATAGAAAAACAACAAATACCCACAAACAGTAGGAACAGTTCTAAGATCAAATAGAAAAACAACTAATACGACAAACAGTAGGAACAGTTCTAAGATCAAATAGAAAAACAACAAATACGACAAACAGTAGGAACAGTTCTAAGATCTAATAGAAAAACAACAAATACGACAAACAGTAGGAACAGTTCTAAGATCTAATAGAAAAACAACTAATACGACAAACAGTAGGAACAGTTCTAAGATCAAATAGAAAAACAACAAATACGACAAACAGTAGGAACAGTTCTAAGATCAAATAGAAAAACAACAAATACGACAAACAGTAGGAACAGTTCTAAGATCAAATAGAAAAAAAACTAATACGACAAACAGTAGGAACAGTTCTAAGATCAAATAGAAAAACAACTAATACGACAAACAGTAGGAACAGTTCTAAGATCAAATAGAAAAACAACAAATACGACAAACAGTAGGAACAGTTCTAAGATCAAATAGAAAAACAACAAATACGACAAACAGTAGGAACAGTTCTAAGATCAAATAGAAAAACAACAAATACGACAAACAGTAGGAACAGTTCTAAGATCTAATAGAAAAACAACAAATACGACAAACAGTAGGAACAGTTCTAAGATCAAATAGAAAAGCAACAAATACGACAAACAGTAGGAACAGTTCTAAGATCAAATAGAAAAACAACAAATACGACAAACAGTAGGAACAGTTCTAAGATCTAATAGAAAAACAACAAATACGACAAACAGTAGGAACAGTTCTAAGATCAAATAGAAAAACAACTAATACGACAAACAGTAGGAACAGTTCTAAGATCTAATAGAAAAACAACAAATACGACAAACAGTAGGAACAGTTCTAAGATCTAATAGAAAAACAACTAATACGACAAACAGTAGGAACAGTTCTAAGATCTAATAGAAAAACAACAAATACGACAAACAGTAGGAACAGTTCTAAGATCAAATAGAAAAACAACAAATACGACAAACAGTAGGAACAGTTCTAAGATCTAATAGAAAAACAACAAATACGACAAACAGTAGGAACAGTTCTAAGATCTAATAGAAAAACAACTAATACGACAAACAGTAGGAACAGTTCTAAGATCAAATAGAAAAACAACAAATACGACAAACAGTAGGAACAGTTCTAAGATCTAATAGAAAAACAACAAATACGACAAACAGTAGGAACAGTTCTGAGATCAAATAGAAAAACAACAAATACGACAAACAGTAGGAACAGTTCTAAGATCTAATAGAAAAACAACAAATACGACAAACAGTAGGAACAGTTCTAAGATCAAATAGAAAAACAACTAATACGACAAACAGTAGGAACAGTTCTAAGATCAAATAGAAAAACAACAAATACGACAAACAGTAGGAACAGTTCTAAGATCAAATAGAAAAACAACAAATACGACAAACAGTAGGAACAGTTCTAAGATCAAATAGAAAAACCACAAATACGACAAACAGTAGGAACAGTTCTAAGATCTAATAGAAAAACAACAAATACGACAAACAGTAGGAACAGTTCTAAGATCAAATAGAAAAACAACAAATACGACAAACAGCAGTAGGAACAGTTCTAAGATCAAATAGAAAAACAACAAATACGACAAACAGTAGGAACAGTTCTAAGATCAAATAGAAAAACAACAAATACGACAAACAGTAGGAACAGTTCTAAGATCTAATAGAAAAACAACTAATACGACAAACAGTAGGAACAGTTCTAAGATCAAATAGAAAAACAACAAATACGACAAACAGTAGGAACAGTTCTAAGATCAAATAGAAAAACAACTAATACGACAAACAGTAGGAACAGTTCTAAGATCAATTAGAAAAACAACAAATACGACAAACAGTAGGAACAGTTCTAAGATCAAATAGAAAAACAACTAATACGACAAACAGTAGGAACAGTTCTAAGATCAAATAAAAAAACAACAAATACGACAAACAGTAGGAACAGTTCTAAGATCAAATAGAAAAACAACAAATACGACAAACAGTAGGAACAGTTCTAAGATCAAATAGAAAAACAACTAATACGACAAACAGTAGGAACAGTTCTAAGATCAAATAGAAAAACAACAAATACCCACAAACAGTAGGAACAGTTCTAAGATCAAATAGAAAAACAACTAATACGACAAACAGTAGGAACAGTTCTAAGATCAAATAAAAAAACAACAAATACGACAAACAGTAGGAACAGTTCTAAGATCAAATAGAAAAACAACAAATACGACAAACAGTAGGAACAGTTCTAAGATCAAATAGAAAAACAACAAATACGACAAACAGTAGGAACAGTTCTAAGATCAATTAGAAAAACAACAAATACGACAAACAGTAGGAACAGTTCTAAGATCAAATAGAAAAACAACAAATACGACAAACAGTAGGAACAGTTCTAAGATCTAATAGAAAAACAACTAATACGACAAACAGTAGGAACAGTTCTAAGATCAAATAGAAAAACAACAAATACGACAAACAGTAGGAACAGTTCTAAGATCAAATAGAAAAACAACAAATACGACAAACAGTAGGAACAGTTCTAAGATCAATTAGAAAAACAACAAATACGACAAACAGTAGGAACAGTTCTAAGATCAAATAGAAAAACAACTAATACGACAAACAGTAGGAACAGTTCTAAGATCTAATAGAAAAACAACAAATACGACAAACAGTAGGAACAGTTCTAGGATCTAATAGAAAAACAACAAATACGACAAACAGTAGGAACAGTTCTAAGATCAAATAGAAAAACAACAAATACGACAAACAGTAGGAACAGTTCTAAGATCTAATAGAAAAACAACAAATACGACAAACAGTAGGAACAGTTCTAAGATCTAATAGAAAAACAACAAATACGACAAACAGTAGGAACAGTTCTAAGATCTAATAGAAAAACAACAAATACGACAAACAGTAGGAACAGTTCTAAGATCTAATAGAAAAACAACAAATACGACAAACAGTAGGAACAGTTCTAAGATCTAATAGAAAAACAACTAATACGACAAACAGTAGGAACAGTTCTAAGATCTAATAGAAAAACAACTAATACGACAAACAGTAGGAACAGTTCTAAGATCAATTAGAAAATCCGTAGAATGAGACAAAACCGATACCCCTAACACACAAATACATGACCACTAACACACAAATACATGACCGCTAACACACAAATACATGACCGCTGTGTGTGGCGGTGATAAATTAGTTTTATGGGCATAAGCCTCCCCTCTTTGTATAATACAACACTCATTTCTTTGTAAACATATCACATATAATTGTGTTTCATTTCACATCTTTCTTTATATCAAATGCCTTGTTATTTTTTTTTCTAAATATTAAAAGCATCCAATTATCAAATTAATTAGCGCATTATTTTAGACACAATAATAACTATGTAAATTTTAATTTAAAATTATATGAAAATTAAGAACATTTTAATCTTAAATCAACTCATGAATTTTGTATTTGATTTTTATATGTGAACTATATAACATTATTAACATTTAATCAACCAGCTTATTATTTATAATTATCTAACTTTGATATGAAAATGTTCTGATTTTAATTTTAAAATTTTCTAACTTTGAATACTCAGTGTACTTTAAGACATTATTATGATATGATAACTGATTTCGAAATTAATTCATATCATCGTTCAATATATACATGTGAATAAACATTTTTTTTCAAACTATTCAAAAATATTCTTTTCACGCTTGATAAGAATGGCTAAGCTTAGCAAAATGAACTTGTCGTTGTCTACTACAAAGACGCCATGTCAAAGAGAGGGCAAATTATCACGTGACTTTTACAAGCGCAAACGAGAGAAACGGCTCAAAATAACAATTTATCCTATTTCGGAACAAAACTAATTCACTTCTATTATACAGATACAGTCAAACCTGTATTAAGTGGTCAGTTTTGGGAGAAAGAAAAAAATGGCCTTATAAGACAGATGACCTCCTAAAAGAGGGTCAATTCATATGTAATTATCTATGACAGAACAAGAAAAGGGTGACCTTCTAATACAGGTAACTGCTTAATAGAGGTGACCGCATGAGTAGGTTTGACTGTATTTGTTTATTTAAAATAACTACCCCTTTACATAGGGGCACATACATGTACAGGTGGGGTACCAAAATATAATTATGTACACATCACAATATCATTATTAAATTGGTTCATCATATAAATTAGATAAACCTTGTTATTTTATTTGGCAACTTCAGAAAAATTATATATTTTTTTTCAGCTTCACAATAATGTCTAATTATCTATGAATATTAAATAATAATTATTATAACAACCATATATTTCTTTTCGCCCAAATTTACAATTTGTTTTATATACTCCTCGTCATTTTACTTCTTACCACTTTGCTATTATCAAATAAAATATTGACTTTCAGCTTCCCGCATTCCAGTTTTTACTTACTTTTAATTCCCCAAACTATTTCATTTATTAAATTAAAAATGCTGCTCTTCCAATTCCAAGTTGTCTTTTGTTTTGTTTTTTGATTTTTTTTTGTTTTTGTTTTTTTGTTGTTGGTATTTTACTTAATCTTTAAGCCATGTCATTTTTTTTTGGTGTTTTTTCTATATGTATAATTTTACTTATAAACGGTTTATGTCTAAGTCTATTTTTTTCCGAAAATTACTCTATTAACCTCTATGAATGATGTTTTTTCCTTCCACTAACAATTATAACATAGGACATTAACCCGCTATTAATTTATTAAAGTACATATATAACTATCAATTCATAAGAATTCTTTCTGAGTTTCACCCAAACCTGAAATTTTTACTTTAGAACACACAACACATAACGATGAAATTGTTGAGGGTTTTTTGGTTTTTTTTTTTCTTTTCTCTCCATTAATATAATTTTTACATCGCCGTTTCATGCGAGTCGCTTATTGGGTGTTTTTTTTCAGAACAAAAATGATAACTATTTTGATAACAGCTTACATAATATGCAGAGCAAAAGAACTTGAGCCGAGTGCAGCCGATCCAATATTTAAAAGGGTCGTCGTGGTCGTGATCGCATGATAGTTACATTTACAACTACCTTTACAATTAGTGTCAGTTGTGAGTTCAAATCCCACTCCGGCGATGTGTACTCGATACAACATTATGTGATAAAGTTTGTCAGTGACTTCCGACAGGTCGGTGGTTTTCTCCGAGTACTCTGGTTTCATCAACCAATAAAACTGACCGCCACGATATAACTGAAATATTGTTGAGAGTGGCGTTAAACACCATAACCCTAACCCTATATTTATGTTAAATATTCGGCTGTATGAACCTCAATTCAACGAAAATATACAACGAGTTACGTCCCTTTGTACGTGTTTCTTGACTTTGATGAAGTCTACTGAAATAGATACAAAATCTATTGACAACATTCTGTATCACGCGTACCGCATCTGTGGTGTAATGGGTACCGAGCTCGCGTCGGGTGAGGTAGATCGCGAGTTCGAGTCCCGATCGAGTCAATTAAATCAAAGACATGTAAATTGGTAGTTGCTGCTTCTCCGCTATAGCCTATGCGTTCAGCATTAAGAAGAAAGAGCAAAGAGTGGTTGGCTTTAAATCAGGATAATGTGTCCGATTGGAGTGAAATATCTACCTACGGACTGTTGTTTCAGTGAGCTAGTACTATTAAAATCGTACAAAGCGGACATCATCATCACCTTATCGATATAACTTGTTCTCGCCATGATATAGCTAAAAAATTGCTATTTTTTGGCATCAAACAACTTTCACTCACTCACTCACTCACTGTGTATCACGTGACATAAGAAGTCACATTTCCAGCGACTAAGCAGAGAAGATATAACTAACTGTTTAGGCTTAAAACACCACAACGAGTGTTATATATCTATAAAACGTAGATATCCAATTTCGTCATAAAAACGTAGATATCTATGAAGAGTTTGAAGACACCAAAGGGAGGTAATCAGAATCAGTACATCGAAGAAGAACAGACAACGCAACGCCAAAAGAAAAAGTACAAAAGAACAAACAACGATCTGCAAAACATACCAGAGGTGAACTCAGGTACTCCGGAAGGGTAGGCAGTTCCTGCTCCACTAGTGGCACCGGTTGTGTTAATCTAGTTACAAACCGGTGATTAGTCATAAATGAGGAAATGACCGGGAAGTGTTTACGACAAGTGGAACATATCCGTGGTTATTTGTGACACAGATATTCCATAACGGTTAACCAAGTCATGGTGGCGACCGTAAAACGTTCGACGTGATGACTTCAACTTGACCAATAGGAACACTTGGTTCAGTAGCAGCAATCCTCTATCAAGGAAATCCACATAAGAACCACAAGCTCTGGAATATCTTATCAACTGAGAGATATATACTCCATACGCAGGTGCTGCTGGAATGTTGCTACATATAAATGGAAAGTGCACAATGGGAAAATTGAAATCATCTCTTTTGTCGTAAAGTTTCGTTCTTAACCACCCCTCACTGTCCATTTCGAGGTGTAGGTTAAGGTATGAAGCAGACCTATCTGTATCGCTGGATTTGTCGTTGTTTTTGTCTGTCAGTAAACACAATATGTGGTGGAATTATGGTTGGGTTTGTTGCAGTGGTCGTCCGGCAGTAAACACAATCTATGGTGGTATTATGGTTGGGTTTGTCGTTGATGTCATCAGTCAGTAGGTAGCATTATGGCTGGGTTTGTCGTTGTTTTTGTCTGTCAGTAAACACAATATGTGGTGGAAATATGGTTGGGTTTGTTGCAGTGGTCGTCCGGCAGTAAACACAATCTATGGTGGTATTATGGTTGGGTTTGTCGTTGATGTCATCAGTCAGTAGGTCGCATTATGGCTGGGTTTGTCGTTGTGTTTGTCTGTCAGTAAACACAATATGTGGTGGAAATATGGTTGGGTTTGTTGCAGTGGTCGTCCGGCAGTAAACACAATCTATGGTGGTATTATGGTTGGGTTTGTCGTTGATGTCATCAGTCAGTAGGTCGCATTATGGCTGGGTTTGTCGTTGTTTTTGTCTGTCAGTAAACACAATATGTGGTGGAAATATGGTTGGGTTTGTTGCAGTGGTCGTCCGGCAGTAAACACAATCTATGGTGGTATTATGGTTGGGTTTGTCGTTGATGTCATCAGTCAGTAGGTAGCATTATGGCTGGGTTTGTCATTGTTTTTGTCTGTCAGTAAACACAATATGTGGTGGAAATATGGTTGGGTTTGTTGCAGTGGTCGTCCGGCAGTAAACACAATCTATGGTGGTATTATGGTTGGGTTTGTCGTTGATGTCATCAGTCAGTAGGTCGCATTATGGCTGGGTTTGTCGTTGTTTTTGTCTGTCAGTAAACACAATATGTGGTGGAAATATGGTTGGGTTTGTTGCTGTTGTCGTCCGGCAGTAGCACAATACATGGTCGTAATATGGTTCGGTGTGTCGTTGTCATTAGTCAGTAAACACAATATGTGGTCGTAATATGGTTCGGTGTGTCGTTGTGGTCATTAGTCAGTAAACACAATATGTGGTCGTATTATGATTGGTTTATAGTTGTTTTCGTGTATCAGTAAGCGAAATATGTGGTGGTATTGTCAATGTATATTTGTTCCTAAGAATATTTGTTCCAGATGGAAAAAATGGATGCCATTAAACTCGGCCCGCGGACAACTCGGACCATAAGCCAGGACAAGTCGGTCGCTAAGCGAGGACTAGTCGGCCCGTATGTTAAGACAACTCGGACCGTATTATTGTTTTATAATATTGTTCAATATTTATATGTGTATAATCATTTATTTATTTATTTAAAGGGCAATTATTATCTTTTAGTGAAAATGAATTATTTATTAAATGATAATATTACTTGTGACCAAAAATGTGATTAGGACGTGATTTTGTTCTCATAACATGGTCTATTACTATCATTTACAGGAATAAAATTAATATCAAAAATTAAAAATAAATAATTTAAGAAAAAATTATTTAGAGCTTATAAATTGTGAAATTTCATATAAGCATTATGTATTATTTTTGTTTGTATAAGCTTCATGGTTGTTGGAAAAGTTGCAAATGGGTGTCATTAAACAAAACATAAATTAAAAACAAATTATATCTTAAAGATGACAATATGTAATATCCCTCAAGTTGTCTTTGATAAATATAAAATTTAAAAAAAAATTATTGGGCTGTTAACAGGATTTTGTCAAAATTGGGTTTTGAGATAATGATATTTCTATGCGCGTTTTTCATATCATGTTGAATTTGAATTTTTATATTATATCATCTCTAATAAAATATTTAAGAAAATATCTTATTTCTCTTTAATAAATTAGCTCATTATATACTGACAATTTAAGAAAAAAATCACTTATCAGTTATGATCATATATGATCAGGCTAGTAAGTTGATTATTATGTACACAATAACTTAATCACATTCTAATTTTCCTATGACTTCACCTTGATTGCAGTAATTAGATAAAATTGACACGAGTTTTTATAGACACATTTTTATCAATCTTAGACATAACCCGAATAATCCAGTCGTTATATTACGCTTTGCTATATTAATCCAGCGATAGTGCCGACCTAGAGGGCGCAGTATTATTCGAGTTATCTTAGACATGGATTTTTAATAGCTAGACTGTCTATCAAAATCCTTGAAATGAAGTTGCACATAGTCATCTGTCAAAAGTATTGGGAATCGTTAAAAAAGCCATATTTTTTCCAAAAATTATTGTGAAGTCATTTCTGGATAGATTTTAACAAATTGTGCACCAAAACATTCGTAATTATCTATATTTTGTTTGTTTATTTGCTCATTATGTTTATATGAGCGGTTTTTATTTGTACATAATTTTCCCATGATTGTCAATGTTTAGGATTTATTTTTAGTTGAAATACAATGGGAAAATCAAATTTTATTTGTTGTGTTTAAATTATGTACAAATAAAAATCACTCATAACAACATAATGAGTAAATAACCAATCAACATATAGACAATTCCGAATGTTTTGGTGTAAAACTTGTAAATATATATCCAGAAATGACTTCACAATAATTTTTTCAACAAAATATGGTTTTGGTTGATTATATAGGGATTTTTTTTTACATTTCCCAATACTTTTGACAGATGACTGTATCTTTGTGATTTCCGTCAATTTTATTTTAAAAACAAAGTAAGACAACAATCATTATTGATGGCCCGAGTTGTCTTTTCATACGGTCCGAGTTGTCTTAACATACAGGCCGACTTGTTTCGGTCCAAGTTGTCTGCGGGCCGAGTTGTCTTAACATACAGGCCGACTTGTTTCGGTCCAAGTTGTCTGCGGGCCGAGTTGTCTTAACATACAGGCCGACTTGTTTCGGTCCAAGTTGTCTGCGGGCCGAGTTGTCTTAACATACAGGCCGACTTGTTTCGGTCCAAGTTGTCTGCGGGCCGAGTTGTCTTGTACCCCTTGCAACAGGTCGGTTGTATTCTCAGGGTACTAGGTACAGTTCTACCAATAAAACTGACCGACACGTCCAATATAACTGAAATATTGTTGCAAGTGGCGTTAAACACCATAAGCGTAATATGCATGAAATATGTTAAGCATGACAAAACCAGAGTCACTCTAGTGCCTAAATCGCTCACCTGATTTACATAATAACTGATTAAAATTGAAAAAAGATAATTGTCCGGCAAACGTTATCATGAGGTAGAATCTGTTTGCAAAGTGCAGGAATGAATTCGATAAGGTAAAAAATAAAAACCCCATTAAAATCAGTACTGATTCCATGCACATTTAAAGTGAGCTAAGAATCAAGAGAGGATCCGACCTCACAATCTGTAAAAACAATATCAGTGAAAAAAATAATACAAAAGATCTAAAGAAAACGATCAGATTCTGACAGAAAAACAGTAACACAACAGGTGCCACTAGTGGAGCAGGAAATGTTCATACTTCCGGTGTAGCTGAGTTCACTCTTGGTTCTTAGTGGGGTTCATGTTGTCTGTATTGTATCGCATTCCATTTACGCCTTCTGTTTATCCCTTTGGTATATTCAAGCTTTTCTTGCTGTGGGGTGTAAATGAATGTCAAGTGTATGCAGAATCGCAGTCTTCTTGCAGTACTAATAAGCAATATTTTGGGGTAAGGTGGTGGTTTGTTAATAATTACAAGGTAATCTTTACTGACACTATCTATACCTTTTCTTTGTTGCTGTTAAAACATTCGTCCCTTCTCTTGTGGTGTTATAGTGTTTATCCTCTCTGTCGTCCATCACATAACTTAATACACATATCTCCTATATTTTATTTTAGTCCTTTATTCTTTACATGCTGATTTATTACCATATTGAGAATTACATATTGTAATGGCATTTTTATCAGAACTTTTTTGAAAGAGTTATTGCCCTTTTTGACTTGCCTAATATTTGATCAAAATGAGAGTGGAGATAATGATGTTGTGAGTTCGAATCTTGATCATGGCGAGGTTTACAACATTATGTGATAAAGTTTGCCAGTGACTTGCGACACGTCGATGGGTTTCTCCGGGTCCCCTGGTTTCCTCCTCCAATAAAATTGACCGCCACGATAAAACTGATATATTGTTGAAAGTGGCATTAAACACCATCACACAAACGATTAAACAAACAATATTACCATTTTGAGAAGTACATATTGTAATGGCATTTTGATCGGAACTTTTTTGAAGGAGTTATTGCCCTTTTTACTTATATAATACTTGATCAAAATGGGAGTGGAGACACACATGTTAATCCTTGAAAACCATCATTTATTGTTTGTAATATTGTGCCCGTCATAGAAAAAACTGAAATATTGCTCATTTGACGTTAATGAATAATCAATTAATCTTGTATGAATGATAGTCGTCGTGGAAGCGATCCTCAAATACAAAGTGAGTGAGTGAGTGATTATTGTTTAACGCCAAGCCAGCAATTTTTCAGCTATATCATGGCGTGAACAAGTTAATTTTCAATGAAATGATGCCGAGGTACGCTTTGTGCTAGACCAACATGATTAGTTGGATTTTTATAGTGCTAGCTTTCTGAAACAACCATCCACGGATAGACATATTGCCCCACTCGACACATTATCGTGATTCCGAGCAAACAGGTCTTTGCTCTTTCTCCTTGATGCTGCGTGCTTACCAGAGAAGCAACAAATACTAATTCTAGTCTTTGGTTTGACCCAATCTAAGCTTGAACACACGATCTACCTCACTCGAGGCAAGGACGCAAACAATTACACCACCCATGTGGTTCTCCTGATATGCGAGGTCAAATGAGGCGTGTCTAATAATGACATCAAGAAGGATGCATGTCTAATAATGACATCAAAGAAAGAAGCGTGTCTAGGAATGGCATCAAAGAAAGAGGCGTGTCTAATAATGACATCAAGAAGGAGGCGTGTCTAATAATGACATCAAAGAAAGAAGTGTGTCTAGGAATGGCATCAAAGAAAGAGGCGTGTCTAATAATGACATCAAGAAGGAGGCGTGTCTAATAATGACATCAAAGAAAGAAGCGTGTCTAGGAATGGCATCAAAGAAAGAGGTATGTCTAATAATGACATCAAGAAGGAGGCGTGTCTAATAATGACATCAAGAAGGAGGCATGTCTCGTGATAACATCATGGAGTCAAAAATGGCAATTTTTTATAACATCATGGAGTCAAAAATGGCAATTTTATGCACATTACTGAAATGCTAATATTTATTACTAAACGGAATTGTTGTCAAATGTGAAATAGTACAAATAAAACATTAAAAAAGTAAACCAGTACATTCATAGACCATGATAAATCACTGTGATAGACATATCTTCCTCTTAGGTGAATTGAGAAAAGGAGTTTTCAGCACACTTTCAGTTACCCTGGGTTGTAGACCGGGCGACAAGACTATCACCTCCCTCTACATTATAGATGTTTGGGTTGTCCACCTCGTAAACAAATTTTCCGTAAAACATGCAACTTGCCTTGTTAGTTTTATATAGTAAAAGATATGTAAGGTATAATTATAAACAGTCTTAATAAATGGTCTATCTACATCTATCACAGTGATTCATCAGAGTATGTCGTTTACTGTACCATATAAGTATCACTAAAAAGAGTGATAAATATATCACAGTGATTTATCACGGTATGTCCCTGACTATACTGTATAATATTAAGTCATTATTTTATTGTCACACATTTGATACAATCTGATATGGATGTTGTCCTTGATTTAACACTTTTATTATGTAACACCTGAAAAAGAAAAAAACAATAAACAATTAAAACATTATACTTAGACCAGCTTTTCATATAAATGTGGATGTATACTATATGAACATTTTCGGCAATTATCGCATGATCATCTACCCTGATTATCATTATACCTATTATTTGTAATCATAGCGACCCTACCCATGTAAACTCCTTCAAAATGGCCGTTCAGATGTTCCATGCCACATACCCCACCTTTTGCACGTAAATGAGGAACATTATTGTAGAATTTGTCTGTGTTGTAGTGTTGTAATGTTTAGTGTTAATGATGTAGTGCTTAACGCCAATTTCAACAATATTTCAGTCATATCATAGCTGTCAGTTTTATTGGTGGAGGAAAATGGGAGCACCCGGAGAATTAAAATATTATTAAAAATTGTAATAGCAACCATTATTACTTATTTCATACATTACTCTATGATGTCCATTTGACCTACTTATTTGATTTTTATATATAATTATTTTTTCTCGAGATATTGTCTCTATATAAAAATAAATATCAGAACTAGGTTGCACAAACGTCAATTAAATATAAGTCTCAATTAAACCTTGAGTGCATATTAAATTCCTGCACACAGTTCAAGTGAATTTAAGTGGTAATTAAGTTTTAATTGACATTTAAATTAAACTGAAAGTCGTGCAATCCAGTCCTGATCATCGATCCAATAATATTATACGTACATAAACCTTTCTGTAGACGAATCAAGTCTAGTCCGATATCTCCTTTACTGTCTGGTCCAATAGTCCCTTCAAAGGCAATCTGCAATAAACATCATGAAACAAAATTTACTTTTGTAAATTAAGCTTTTTCTTACGAGGGGAAAACTTAAATAACATTTTGGAACAAGATGTTAGATTTGATGTTAATTCAATAAAATAAAATGTAAAAATATGTCAATAAGGTGTATGGTGTTTAACGCCACTGTCAACAATATTTCAGTGGTATCGTGGCGATCAGTTATATTAGTGGATGAAATGCGAGTACACAGAGAAAACCACCGACCTGCCGCAAGTCACTGACAAACTTTATCACACAATGTTGTATCGAGTACACCTCGCCTGAGCGGGATCCGAACTCACAACGTTAGTGGTGATAGGCACTGATTGCATAGGTAGTTGTAAATCCAACTACCATACAATCACGGCCGAGACGGAACCAGTGTGTCAATGGATGATCCACTTAATACTACAATAAACAGGAAGCACAACTCCATAACGCATAACGATTAAAGTGCAAAATCTAAATGGGCCTTCCTGTTATGGCCCCTGACCTTGTGCATAAATTTCAAATTATTTGCTTAAGGAGAACAAAAATTGGGTCAAAGCCAAATCTGGAATATAGACGGATATACGGACAATAGCAAAACTTAATGACCCTGAAGACTAGTCACCGGAGCATAAATGTTTTATTTTTCAAATTCGTTTCCTTTATTTTTGGTTTAGTTTCTACCATATCCATCAATAAGCTTGCTGTAGCTAATTAATCACTTACCCACTATGGGCAGCGATCAGGCCCTTCGTATTATAACCCGTAAACCCTCATCTAAAGGACACCCCCATCAGACGACTAGGACCACGCTCGGTAGCTCTGTGGTTTCAGCCAAACACAATAACCAAAAGAAAAAACAACGATCTACAAAACACTACACAGACAACTAAAGATAGTGCAAGACGAACCCCAATAAACTGAACTGAACGCAGCTGCTGCGGGAGGGTAAACAGTTCCTGCTCCACTAGTGGCATCCGTCGTGTTACGCTAGTTACAAATCTGTTGAAATGTGTGTCAAGTTATGTTTGTCTGACACAACCCATTATACTCACTACTGTATCTGAGTATTGAGGAATTTGAACAATACTTGTATGCCATTGGTCTCCTTGGTTTCCGGAAAAGGTTTCAACTTGACTGGGAGTAGCAGATCGTTCTCCAGCATACACTATCAGATCCCCTGGGTTACTATACATATGGTAGGAATACTTCAGGCAGTATGGAGAATCTGCAAATTAGAAAAAAAAGATAGTTATGAATATTTATAGTATAACTACTCTTGCATTCTCAATATCAAAAAATCACATGTAACAGAACAATGCAGTAAGTCATGCATAACAGAACAATGCAGTAAGTCATGCATAACAGAACAATGCAGTAAGTCATGCATAACAGAACAATGCATTAAGTCATGCATAACAGAACAATGCAGTAAGTCATGCGTGGCATAACAGAACAATGCAGTAAGTCATGCATAACAAAACAATGCAGTAAGTCATGCATGGCGTAACCGAACAATGCAGTAAGTCATGCATGCGTGTTAAGTGAATAAATTAATTGACATTATTATACCTTAGATAATTTAAAATATATAAAAGTAATAATACAATTTAAATGTTTTTGGTCACTTTTTTTTTATCAATTTTGTTCAGGGCATGAAGAATTATTTTTGAAGTCACTTACCCAAAGGGAAAGTGAAATGAAAAATTTACTTTCCCTTCCAAATTGCTACTTTCTGTTGAGGCCAACGAAGCCGGCAAAATTTATCTAGGTTTTGGGGACATGCCCCCACATGAAAATTTTGAAATATTTAATGCAATATCCTGCATGCTTGAAAATAAATAGATTTTTCTTACTTTGTTTTGTTGTTTAAAATCAATTTGAGACATGAATCTCAAATGGAATGTTCATGCACTGTTGATGTACAAACTCCTAGTAATCAAAATGCATATACCAATACTAAATAGACGGGGCCATTGTGGCTGTGGTCGTATATTAGTTGAACTTAAAACTACCTATGCAATCAGTGCCTCTAACCACTGATGTTGTGAGGTCGAATCCCGCTCAGCGCCAGGTGTACAACATTTTGTGATAAAGTTTGTCGGCGACTTGCGACAGGTTGGTGGTTTTCTCCGTGCTCCCCGGTTTCCTCCACCAATAAAACTGACCGCCACAAAATAACTGAAATATTGTTGAAAGTGGCGCTAAAGCACCATAAAACAAACCAACACAAAATAACTGAAATATTGTTGAAAGTGGCGCTAAAGCACCATAAAACAAACCAACACTAAATAAAATGATAATATTTTTCTCTTCGTCAGAAGTACACAATTGACAGTCACAAATGCAGTTTTACCACGTGTACACACTAGTTTGAAAACATAAAAATAAATGACGAAGTATATGCACTTTTCAAATTCCTTCCGCTAAAAAATAGTCCATCAAATCCACAATTGACACCGACAACTCTTCAAATACAGTACTGTTATTCCTATTCTGATGAAATTCTCCCAGCGTGTACACACTAGTTTGAAAACATACATATAAATGACGAAATATATGTATTGTATTTGAAAATTTCACGGCATCAATTGTCAAACTGTGGAATAATGATCGGCATCAATAATAGGTCATCAGCATCAAATTCATAGTCAGAAATATCCGAGTCCGCCATATTGTTTACAAACATTTAGTGCATTCGGCGTAGGAATATAGCATTCCTTCAGGCATGTCAACTGCAGATTTAACAGCTCCCGATAGGCAATGAAAATGCGTGTTACATTATAATTGCATTAGAATACCAAATTATATGGAACAAATTATGCAAAGTATATGTGTTCGGTTTATACAGGTTTAATAAACAAAGATTTCCTACATTCAGACTCAAATGAAATTTCAGTTTATACAGGAATCTGGTGTGTCTAACGTTCTGTTTAAAAGTATATACACTCGCCACAAAACAGGCCAGAAAAGTCCCCCAAACTTTGTACATATAAATTTTATATTTTCTGACAATGTACATATATTGGTTATATAATATGACATATGCATAAAATTACACTATTAATAAAAATATCATTGATATTCTATTTCTGTATTGATACTGGGATAGTTGTATTGACTCTTAATCAAGTTTTTTAAATATTTGTATTTTTCAAATTTAAATAAACATAATATTCATGCCAATATACTTACTAATCATTTTTATCCCCTCGCCAACGAAGTTGCGCAGGGATATAGTAACGCTACCGTCCGTCCGTCCTTCCTTCCGTCCGTCCTTCCGTAACATCCTTGTGAACACTCTAGGATCAACATCCTTCAATGGATTTTGACCAAACTTGGTACATACTTAGTCCTTAAGAGAATCTGGAACCCTATTGATTTTCAAGGTCATAGTTCAAAGGTCAAGGTTACCAGGTCAATTTTTTACCTTGTAACATCCTTGTGAACACTCTAGAATCAACATCCTTCAATGGATTTTGACAAAACTTGGTACATACTTAGTCCTTAGGAGAGTCTGGAACCCTATTGATTTTCAAGGTCAAAGGTCAAGGTCACTGGGTCAAATTTTTACCGTATAACATCCTTGTGAACACTCTAGAATCAACATCCTTCAATGGATTTTGACCAAACTTGGTACATACATAGTCCTTATGAGAGTCTGGAAACCTCATTGATTTTCAAGGTCAAAGGTCAAAGGGTCAAATTTTTACCGCATAACATTCTTTTGAACACTCTAGAATCAACATCCTTCAATGGATTTTGACCAAACTTGGTACATACTTAGACCTTAAGAGAATATGGAACCCTATTGATTTTCAAGGTCATAGGTCAAGGTCACAGGGTCTAATTTTTTAGGCGAGAGGATACGTCACGCTTTGCGTTGCCCTTGTTTTTATTTCTATTTAAGTTACCTGCTAATTTGTAGTTAGACGTATCCAGTATAGCGTTATCGCCCTGTACACGAGGTGATGATGCCTCTGTATACTTGTAATATAGGCCTGTGAATGCTTCAGTTGGTCCTGTGCCGGAGCTAGAGGTAGATCCCTTGAATAAAAATGTAGGTATTACATTTAGTGTGCACTATGATTAGATCTAACCAATAATGTCTCTTAACCATTTTTAGAAATTTACGGAAGATCCGATACTCTCCACTCAATAAAACTGAGAAAATTCCTTGTAGCAATTAATCTTCATGAGTCATTTAAAAAACAACATTTTGATTAGTTCCAATACACTGTTTTTAAACAAGATGTCCTCACAAATTAACCTGACAAGAGGAGAGGAGCTGATCGTAATTATCCGTGGGTTATCAAAGATCAATGCTATAACCATTCATGTGATATCTTTCATAATCTGTTCAATCAGTCTACTTGAAGTGAGTGATTGTTGCTTAACGCCAACTCAGCAATCGTGTAGCTATATCATGGCAAGAACAGTTAATTCTCAATGAGATGATGATGATGTCATTTTTTTTATTTTTCTAGTGCTAGCTCACTGAAACAACAGTCCCCAGATAGACAAACAAAGCAAAAAACGCAACACAATATGTGTTAGACACCACTATGCACAAACAAACACAAATAACATAAATAAGACATGAGCCCCCATACAAACAACTGGAGGTAAAGATGAACCGAACAACCTTTTTTATTTTGTGGAAATCGTAGCGGACATCAAAACACGCAACGTAACTACATTTGATAGAGCAAAATGGTAGATATTTTCTTACTAAAATTACAAAAAAGGCATAATTACTGTTCTTAGTCTCCAGTCGAAAATATCATTTGTAGTTTCATCAAACGGGCATGTATAACCAGTGTCTTCAAAATCACAGTACAAAAACAGCTCTGATGTTAAATCTGAAGATAAACAATGAAGTACTATTAAAAATACATCATTCTGTGTCAATATTAAAGTCTTTTTTATTTTTTTGGCGTTTAAATGCCACCCTCAGCAATATTTCAGCTATATTATGGCGACCAGTTTTAGTGGTGGAAGAAGCCGGAGTACGCAGAGAGAACCACCGACATTGGGCAAGCAACTGGTAAACTTTATCACTTGCGGCTGCTAGTCGAGTGCACCTTTTTGTAATTTACAAAGCATGGCACGAACCCATGCCATATTGGTGATAGGCTTGAATGAAGTGCTAGATCCAACGACCTAACTTATTGAGGCACCCAGGCCCCTTGTTAAAGTCTTATATCTATATTATTATTATTATTATTATTATTATTATTATTATTACAAGGCATTTTTATAGCGCATTATATAACAATACAATTACTCTAAGCGCTTTACATGTTTAAAATATACACAAATGTACATAAATAAGAAAAATAAGTGAAATAAGAACAATACATTTAAAAGCATGCTCAATTTAATCAAATACCGGTATAAAAACTTTAAGACTCAAAAAGCTTAACCAAATTGAATTAAAAAGAAGAAAATTGCGTATTTTAAGAGAATTAGGGAAAACATATCTAAAAATATTAATTAAAGTAAAGGCATAAAAATGGACAAGAAATTGAATAATAAATAAACTTAGCTATCGAAATCAGTGAATGTAACTAAAAATTAATAAAAATATATTACGCAAAGACAATGAATCACAGTAAGAATTAAAAAATAATACTCAACTGTACAAAAAGACAACAAATTAAAATCAAAAGTATAAAACAATCTTGTAGCAGAACAGCACCAGTTAAAACAGTCAATCACAGATCTAAAAATACACTCATTTCACAAAAGCGTTTTTTGGCATTTCAATTAATGCAGCACTTTGAGATCGCAAGGATCGCGCCGTTTTTTAAAAATGTATGAGTTCCCCAAGATAAGAAGGAGCTAGTCCATGCAAGGCTTTGAATGCGTAAAGCAACAGTTTATACTGGCATCGGAATTTAAATGGTATCCAGTGAAGAGCCACAAGTGTGGGAGTTATATGTTCATATTTCATTTTGCGAGTTACTAGCCTGGCAGCAGTGTTCTGAACACGCTGAAGTTTGGATACAATTGAGGCGTTCACACCATACATTAATGCATTACCATAATCCATTCGGGACGCTACAAGAGAGCATACTAAAGTTTTGCAAGCGTCCACCGTTATATAGGATCGAATCCTTCCTATGTTCCGAATCTGATGAAAACAGGATTTGGTAATAGCAAGAGGCATGTTGCTCCATACTGAGGGTTTGGTCGAAAAAACTCCTAGATTTCGAACACAGGACGATTCATTAAGAATAGCTCCATCGAAATTAAATTGTAACTTAGTAAGACTTTTGACTTTGTGCTTTGGAGCGAAAACGATCAATTCGGTCTTATCTTGGTTCAACTTTAACATATTCGTACACATCCAAGATTTAATATCAGATAAACAAGCCTCCAGACGATCGGAAATGTCATCCCAGTTATCTAATGGTTTGATGACTTGGTAAATTTGAGTATCGTCTGCATAGCAGTGGTATGCCATACCATGTTTTTTTATAGATGTTACCAACAGGTTTGGAAAAATATAATTAATATCACAAAATAATGTTTAAAAATATACCTGTCTAAACCGAACCCTGAAGTTTGTTAGTGACCTACAGTAGGTCGGGGGTTTTCTCTGGGTACTATTTATTCCTCCACTAATAAAACTGACCGCCATGATATAACTGTAATGTTGTTTAAAGTGACATTAAACCCCATAACCCTAACTCTAACCGAACCCTGAATAAACTAAAATCCTGTTAATTTAACCATTATAAGCCGAACACCTTTCTATTACGAACATAGAAAGGTGGTCTTAATCAGGTCAGGTTTAGACAGATTTCACTGTATATGCCTTTGAGGGACCATTGTGGTCGTGATCATATGGTAGTTGGGTTTGATACGATTTCATTGGATAACATGTTTTTCTGGTCGGTAGATAAACAGAGACAGCCAGGGTATAGTTGAAATACCCTTGGAAGTGGTGCTAAATATCAATACATCAAACAACAACAATGTATGAAGTCTTAACAAAAAACAGCTGTTTACCTATATCAATTAAACTGATTGCAACGAAATAACTGAAATATTGTTGAAAGAGGCGTTAAGCACTATAAACCTAAAGAAACGTAAACCTAGAGTCCAATTAACACAATTGTGTGCCTGTGTCAAGTCAAGCCCTGGATATCTAACGTCATGTTCTGTTTATGTTCAATGGATTGAGGTATGATGTGATTATTCGTTTTATTGATATTGGTGGAATTGTTGACTATCACTGTTATGAATTTCTTTTCATAAATTTGTCTTGTTAATCAACGAGTTTAATTTGCCTACCTATAAATTGGCACTGTGAACCTGCCCATCCTGATTTGCATGAACACACATACGTATCAATCTGGTTGGTACATGAACCACCATTTAAACACGGAAAACTTCCACAAGGGTCGGTACCTGGATGAAAAATTACTACATTGTACAATGCATTACTGTATACCTTTAGACTTTAAATATTTAACTGTGCGAGTCCATCATTGTGACAGAATTTAACCTAGAATCTACCTTATTTCATTCTATACATCCTGATGTCCTATTACAAACCATCGTAACTTTTGCATTATTGCAATCTAATTAAAATTAGTTGTTTGTTGTATATTTTTTCAATAAAAACGTAGATATCAAATCGTAAACTTTGCTTCATTGGCGATACACTAATATAACACTTAACAACATATCGATTTGGGTCATGTCAGGTGACCTTCCATTCATTTCTAACCCTACAATTACATTGTATATCCCAGAAAATATATTAATATCGATCAATAAGGCAACATGTCTTGGCATGTACTCGAATGTGATACCAAAGGTTTGAGTAAGCTCATTGTTGATTGGTCACTTGAAAATATTAACCCTGCCATGACCCCATGTTTGAGTATCGCCAAAGAAAAACATTAAAATAAGATACAACAAACATCTAATTGTAATTAGATTGATACTGTGGACACCAAATCTTCTAACCAACCCTTCCGGAGCACCTGAGTACACCCCCAGTTTTTAGTGGGGTTCCTGTTACTCGATCTTTAGTTTTATATGTATGTTTTGTAGATCGTTGTTTGTCCTTTTTTACTTTTTCTCTTAGCCATTGTGTTGTCTGTTCTTCTTCGATATACGGATTCTGATTGCCCCTTTGGTATCTTCCAACTGTTGTTCTAACCACAGTCGATCATCTTAATACTTTTTCTTATTGATTTTGGTATGAATTTTTCTTTTTTTTTCTTTATTTATTTCATTGAGGTTTTATTGAATGTTTCAGTGTTTTATGGTACTTTTCATACAGTATAATTTTATTAGATATATTTATATGGTTAACATGTCAAATTGTTTAATGTTTTAGATTGTAAAGCACTTAGAGTAATTTTTAATTGGATAATGCGCTATATAAATACTGTAAATAATAATAATAATAATACTATAATGGTTTGTTGTTAGTACAAAAAATGTAGCGACATAATAAATGTAAATAACTCAATTTCAATAATTCGATTTACAAGTATTGATGAGACTGTATACCGGGAGATAAATGGTCGGTAAGTAGTAGAGCCTATGAGTTCGACTCCAACTTGTGGCAAATTGTACTCTATGACACATTATCTGTTACATGTGAACGATTGGTGGTTAACACTGAGTATTCCGGCTTCCTCCATCAATAAACTGCTCATCGCAATATAACTGAACTATTGCTAAAAAAAATTATTGTCAACTATTACTATTCTATTAATCTTGTTTTGTATTCTGATAAAAATAGTCTACGTACAATGACCTTTCTGTAGACGAATCAAGTCTAGTCCGATATCTCCTTTACTGTCTGGTCCAATAGTCCCTTCAAACGAAATCTGCAAAAAATATAGTTAACATTTGTAAATAAATATTGGTTCTTACTTGTTTTTTATCGTTTGTTTATATATGTATTGATTGTGGAGATACAGGTATCAAGAGGTGAAGGTTGGGAGTCCATTAAACGGTAAAACACTGATACATTTCTCCAATCCAGTGTTCAGTAAGAAATTGAGATGTGATTGTGGAGATACCGGTATCAAGAGGTGAAGGTTGGGAGTCCATTAAACGGTAAAACACTGATACATTTCTCCAATCCAGTGTTCAGTAAGAAATTGAGATGTGATTGTGGAGATACAGGTATCAAGAGGTGAAGGTTGGGAGTCCATTAAACGGTAAAACACTGATACATTTCTCCAATCCAGTGTTCAGTAAGAAATTGAGATGTGATTGTGGAGATACCGGTATCAAGAGGTGAAGGTTGGGAGTCCATTAAACGGTAAAACACTGATACATTTCTCCAATCCAGTGTTCAGTAAGAAATTGAGGTGTGATTGTGGAGATACAAGTATCAAGAGGTGAAGGTTGGGAGTCCATTAAACGGTAAAACACTGATACATTTCTCCAATCCAGTGTTCAGTAAGAAATTGAGATGTGATTGTGGAGATACAGGTATCAAGAGGTGAAGGTTGGGAGTCCATTAAACGGTAAAACACTGATACATTTCTCCAATCCAGTGTTCAGTAAGAAATTGAGGTGTGATTGTGGAGATACAAGTATCAAGAGGTGAAGGTTGGGAGTCCATTAAACGGTAAAACACTGATACATTTCTCCAATCCAGTGTTCAGTAAGAAATTGAGATGTGATTGTGGAGATACAGGTATCAAGAGGTGAAGGCTGGGAGTCCATTAAACGGTAAAACACTGATACATTTCTCCAATCCAGTGTTCAGTAAGAAATTGAGGTGTGATTGTGGAGATACAGGTATCAAGAGGTGAAGGTTGGGAGTCCATTAAACGGTATAACCCAGATACATTTCTCCAATCCAGTGTTCAGTAAGAAATTGAGGTGTGATTGTTGAGATACAGGTATCAAGAGATGAAGGTTGGGATTCCATTAAACGGTATAGCCTCAATACATTTCTCCAAGCCAGTGTTCAGTAAGAAGTTGAGATGTGATTGTGGAGATACAGGTATCAGGAGATGAAGGTTGGGATTCCATTAAACTGGATAACCTCAATACATTTCTCCAAGCCAGTGTTCAGTAAGAAGTTGAGATGTGATTGTGGAGATACAGGTATCAGGAGATGAAGGTTGGGATTCCATTAAACTGGATAACCTCAATACATTTCTCCAAGCCAGTGTTCAGTAAGAAGTTGAGATGTGATTGCTCGTTTTGTTGATATTGGTGGAATTGTTGATCATCACTGGTTAAACTTTCTTTTCATAAAGAGGAGGAAATATATTTGAAATTCGAAAGAAAGAATTAAAAAAAATGTCAGCATGTAAAAACGATGAAAATAAATATGATCCAAGTTTTATGGTCATTCAAGGAATATATTTTGTTTGCCGTAGGCACAAATTTGTTTTTCTATTTCATGACATATTACTGGATTTTTAACAACAGGAGCCACTAGTGGAGCAGGAATTGTGTGCCTTTCCAGAACACCTGAGCTCATCACAAGTGCTAAAGGTTTTCAGGACTTCTGGTATGTGTATATTAGACTAGATATTACAGATCAATGTTGAATTATGACTACATGGCCAACACAACTGAATTGATATTGCTCCCTGTTGTCCTATGGTTTAATGACATCTAACTAAGGTCAGGGGTTTCACCGTTTAATTGAGCATACAAACAACACAATACATACATATAGATATTAGCTATTGAAATTTGTCTAGCTTATAAGTTACGTTACTCTGAATCAACTCATTTTACTCACTATTGTATCTGAGTATTGAGGAATTTGAACAATACTCGTATGCCATTGTTCTCCTTGGTTTCCGGAAAAGATTTCAACTTGACTGGGTGTAGCAGACCGTTCGCCGGCGTACACTATCAAATCCCCTGGGTTACTATACATATGGTAGGAATACTTCAAGCAGAAATCCGAGTCTAATAACAAGAAAAAATAACCTATATTATTAACATGAATATGTAAAGCTCCAACAATCAATTTTGCTAAGGGGCCATGGCTATGCTCGTATGGTAGTAAGGTTTACAACTACCTATGCAACAATCAGTACATATGACCACTAACATTATGAGTTGGAATCCCGCTAAATGCGAGGTGTACTTGATACAACATTACGCGATAAAGTTTGTTTGTGACTTGTGGTAGGTCAGTGGCTTTCTCCGGTTTCCTCCATCTATTAAACTAAACATTATAGCTGAATTAGTATGACAGTGGCATTACCCTATCCCCTAAATTTTGATATGGAATATAATTTTGGGTGTTTAACACACAGTTTTTCATAAGTGTTAAATGGTGCATGGCGGACATATTAATGAAAAATCTAATCTACATACTGTTAGGAAAACAAACAGAGTAAACAATCACTAAAAACAAGTTCCTAAATAACATTAAAAAGATCCTTAGAAATTCTCTGTGGTATAGAAATGGAGAGAGCCCATCTGATAGTGGGATACGCTTGATATACATAATGACCTCAATACTTAACCACAAATGTTGAATCATGAATGACATTTAAAAAAACCTGACGGATTCTCAGTTGTATAGAATTAGTACACTTGATATACATGACGACCTAAATTACTTGACATTAAATAACAAGCAATCAATCAAAATCTAGACAAGACATCTTACTAATTTTTCTTTTTATTCTAGTTCTAAATATTTCCTTTTAGAGTGACACTGATATCTGCACATGGTTTATATTGTGAAAACTGTCTAAACAGAACTCCCAACTTTTGTGTTCGGAATAGACAGGTGTTCGGTTTATACAGGTTGACTTAATAGCGATTTCGCACCTTGTGACTTTATTTAAAGTTTGGTTTATACTGGATTATGTGTTACGCTTAGGGTTAAGTTTAGACTGGTTTCACTGTAGACAATTTACACAACTTCAGTTTGCATGGAAATTGTAATGGAATGTTAATTAATTTTGTCTATTTCTAAGCCAACCTCAATCCAAATTATACATTATAAATCACATTAGTATGTTTGCTTTTTTTATGTTTGCATTGACAAGGCTTAATAGGTACATTATGTCATAATAGAAATGTACAGTTTCAAAATAATACAAATATTAATTAAACTAAGGTATATTCCCTCAGTCATATGTAACCATAGCATTTGTGGTTATCTTGTGTATACCCATTAGTTTTCTTGATCTCAAAGACTCTCCAATTATTCGACTTTTCAATTGTTTTACTTTAAGTGTATATGATACATGTCATTCCAGAAACATGTTTATTGTATCACAATTTCTATGGTACAATATGTATACCTACTTAGCTAAACTAGAGGCTCAGTGGACTGAGCATGTGTCGCTATCCTTTCATTTTGTTTTTAGGAAACTTTATACAGAACCTTCCATGGCTGCTTCCTACCACGTTTGAGTTCATTTGGCCTAGCTGTTTCAGAGAAGAAGATTTTTTTTAGAGATCGACCAATCAGAAATAAGAATTGCCTGTGTCGGCCATGTTTGTTAACAGATCGGGACGAAATGAGCAGTCAATATAGAGGACTTTCCATAAATGTGCCATACCAAGTTTCAGTTCCTTTGGCTAAGGGCTGTCAGAGGTGAAGATTAAAAGGTGAAAAGTTAACGGATGACAGACGATGGACGCCAAGTGATGGCAAAAAGGTAATGTGAGCTAAAAAAGGAAACTATTCATAGGACAGTTACCTGCAAGTTTGAATTGTGACGTGTCAAATATTGCATTATCCTCTGGCTGACGTGGTAACGATGCTTCAGTATATATATAATACATTCCGTTAAAGGCCTTGTTGGGTCCTGTGCTGCCACTTGGTGTCTTACCCTGTCGATTAAACAGATACGAACTCAATTCTTAAGCTTTCGTGGAAAACTTTATATAAATGTTATTGGCTTGTTTAGAAAACAACAATTAATTTACTTAAACTCTCAATCAGTTTGTTTTTTGAATATCAATCATACTTTGAACGGCATCAATTCAACAAATAATCCCTTAAATGCGGGACGTAAAAAATATGATCTCCTTTTTCATACTTTTGTAAGAGTTTCCTTACTTGGTAGTTATTTTATATAGTTTAAGTGGGGATTTTATGTAATTGTTTATAAGAAAAGAATAACTTTTTGTGCAAAGGAAATAAAATCTATTCGAGATAACTTGAAAATATATTAAAATTCTAAGCATAAGGAAATTCAGAGCAGAAATAACATCAAAAACATTAAACTGTCAAAAATGTCCGTAGAGATTATATAAAAATACCGTCAAAAAGGGAGAAAACTCTTACAGAATGTAAACCAAACATATAAGGAAGATAACTCTAACAGAATGTAAATTAAACATACAAGAAAGATAACTCTTACAAAAAGTAAATTAAACATATAGCGAGATAACTCTAACAGAATGTAAACTAAGAATATAAGGAAGACAACTCTAACAGAATGTAAATTAAACATTTATGGGAAACAACTCTTGCATAATGTAGATTAAACATATAAGGCAGATAACTCTTACAAAATGTAAATCAAATATATAAGGGAGATAACTCTAACAGAACGTAAAACAAACTTATAAGGGAGATAACTCTAATATATTGTAAATTAAACATATAAGGAAGACAACTATAACAGAATGCAAATTAAATATATAAGGGAGACAACTCTTACAGAATGTAAATTAAACATATAAGGGAGATAACTCTAACAAAATGTAAATTAAACATATAGCGAGATAACTCTTACAGAATGTAAATTAAAAATATAAGGGAGACAACTCTTACAGAATGTAAATTAAACATTCATGGGAGTCAACTCTTGCAGAATGTATATTAAACATAAAAGGGAAATAACTTTAATATAATGTAAATTAAACATATAAGGGAGAAAACTCCAATAGAATGCAAATTAAACATACAAGGGAAATAACTCTAACAGAATGGAAACTAAACAAAAACTGAACAGAATAAAACACGAAGTTCTGCTCATGTCGAGTTTAACAGTGTGAGGTTTGGATGTTTTACATCTCCCCACAACTCACTCTTCCGAAGCCACATAAATGCTAGAGTGGAGAATGTTTGCCTCCATGTATGTAAAGGGATTACTGGCAGTAGCTCTGAATGCGAAATCATTTTTGGAAGTAGTCATAAATTGCCCAAAAAAGTTACTGCCCCATAAATTATCTGCCTTTCTACTTGTAACACACACCTGTATATAGTGTAATGTTATCTTACCTATATGAGTTACTGTTACTAATAAAAACATAGATATTAAATTTAGTGCAAACGACACGTTTCTGGAATAACCTTCATCAGACCTGTATGCTCAAAATCGAAAGATTGGAACGCCAAATTTGGGAACAATAAAACCAAAGGGCCTAAACAGAATAGCTAATATATGCGAAGGTCACATATGCCTGAGGGAGGAGAACCTTAGTTTTATCATCAATATAGCTGAAATACTGATCACTCAAAATAAAAAATCAACCAATCATGTTTTCCCAGAACAAACGTATTGTGTGGAAATTGTGTCTGTAGTATCTTTGTCATAAAGTGGTCACAATTTCAAGATCATTTACAAGTGAGAATTTAAACAATAGCATGTCAATTCTACTACATCTTATAGTGAAGCAATGGTCCTATATCTAAGGAAAAAAGTCCATTGGAATATTGTCACAGGAATGTGATTCTTATAAATGAAGTTTTGCAATAAAAAAAAATACAAATACATGTATGCTAGCCCTTAACTTAGAAATATAAATTCAACATTCTGGTTTTAATACTGTAGAAAGATGTGGGTAGATCTATTTTCTTGAACCTAATAGCATTGACATTGTGTGTAAGAAATAAAAAGCATAAATAAATAACATTACTTACGGTGTAAACGGTCCAATTGAAGATATCTTCCATTGCATTGTGGAAAACACACTCATTTTCGCCAGCCTCAAAATCACAAGTAAATGTCACACCGCTTGTTCGGTCTGAAACAGATGAATATGGCAAATAAAGAGAGAGGGATTTAGAATAATGCTTTAAAATATTAATTTAACATTAGATATTGTAAGAAGAGTTTGAAGATACCAAAGGGGTAATCAGAATCCGTATATCGAAGAAGAACAGAAAACAAAATCGTCAAAAGTACCAAAGGACAAACAACGATCTACAAAACATACATATAAAACTAAAGATCTAGTAACATGAACCTCACTAAAAACCAGGGGTGAACTCAGGTGCTCTGGAAGGGTAAGCAGTTCCTGCTCCACTATGACGCCCGTCGTGTTTATCTTGTTACAAACCTGGTGATAAATCATGAATGAGGAAAAGACAGGGAAGGGTTTACGACAAATGGAACATATCCGTGGTCATTTGTGACACAGATATTCCATAACGGTCAACTAAGTCATGGTGGCGACCGTAAAAGTTTCGAAGTGATGACTTGTGTAAGCTTGTCTGTGATTGGTCATTTGAACTTATTACCTATGATACAACCTTATACCATTCATAAGAAAATTCAACAAACAGCCAATACTCATTAAATTTCCATTAGAATTTGAATTTTGGTGTTTAACGCCACATTCAGCAATATTTCAGCTATATCATGGCGACCAGTTTTAATGGTGGAGGAAGCCGGAGTACCCGGAGAAAACCACCGACCCTGGACAAGCAACTGGTAAACATTATCACTTGCGGCTGCGAGTCGAGTGCACCCTTTTTTGTAATTTACAAAGCTGGGTGCGAACCCACGCCGTATTGGTGATAGGCTTGTATGAGTTGTTAGATCCACCGACCTAACTCATTGAGCCACCCGAGCCCTATTTCCAGGGTCATTACGGTTTTCACAGTTTTCCGGTTGTTGACTGATTTTGTCTGTTTATATACTTATGAGTTTTGACTTTCCCTTTGTAAGATTGTACAGAGTTCGGTAATTTTGTTATTACCCTTAATTAATTATCCATTAGATATATACAACACCATGAATGAATATATTTTCAGTTATTTTGTCAGCTATTAAGCTTAGCTGAATCTCCTTCTGACATCTTATTTGTTTGTATCCTTATGTTATGTTTCCTCAACACCGAATAATCCCCGAGAGATCTGTGCAAACAAATACTGTTCTAGCTAAAAGGTACAACTTCCTCCATAAGTGGAGTCCTCTAGTTGTGTGGAGTGAATAAAATAAAAACCTCACATTGATGACAGGCTACATATATGCAGGTGTGGATTCAGACAGGGACACACCCATCTACCTCCCTTTAAAAACTCGGCCGGTGATCATTTGTTGTTAAATTTTACGATATTTCTAGGCTACAAAGTGTGTTTCCCCTCTAACATTTGCGCCTACATATGAGGGCCTTATGTTTGGAGAATGTTGCAGGTAGCAAACAACTAGCAGTAGATCATTATAAACATGTGCTATCAATAACCCCAATACTCCCAAAATGCATCACAACAAGGTATGATTCTTCTTATCTAAACTCCAACCATGTCCATGAAGTATACACCATTTTTCCATATTACTTTGTTCGCTTGTTGATTCTCTGTTATGCACATTTAACAAAATCTAGTAAATACTTTTTTTTTCAGAAATAAGGATCTAATGGTTTTGACAATAAATGTAAACAAATGCAATGAGTAGGTTGTGAAACTCAGAATAATACTTTATTAAACGGTGACAGCCATTAAATATAATATGGTAATAGGTGTTACCTAACTTGGGACGAAGTCCAATCAAAAAAATTAAACAATATTAACTCAGATATATGTACTCGACGTCTCAATTTCATAGAACATATTATTTCGGACAGGAGGAGGAAGAAATCAAACTCTGTTTAATGATATTGTCAGTTCATTGTATATGTTTAATGGGCTAGAACACGCTGCGATTTTGAGTCATTTTTTAACATTCATAACCGGAAGTAGTTCCAGATTACTGCACATCCGAATTTCTGCAGAAACCCCCTGTATTGGTTTCTGGTGCGTCATTTCCGGTGCAAGGAATTTTAGCTATTAAGTGATATGGATCTGGAATCAAAATATTGCTATTTCTACCATAGTTGGGACTTCGTCCCATATAACTTCTTACTAAATAACTGCCAATGACCTTGATGATAGAGGGGACAAGGTCATTAACATATGACAACTTGTCATGACAACAGTTGACACAGATTCACACCCTCATACCCACCTCAAATGTGTGAATGTTGCAAGACACCTACCCAAGACCAGAAGGGTGTGTCATAGATCAGTTTGTTATATCTCTCTTGCCTTTACTCACCTCATTCACCATCCCTGGTAAGAAGTTAGAATGAACTACAATAACCCAGGTCAACTAGAAATTAACTGACTAACACTGGTGTGTACAAGACTGAAAGTAAGCATATTTTTCATAGGTAACCATAGGTAGCAATAGCTGATTTTGGTCTATACTAGTTAGACCCATTGGTTTACTTGTATCAACAGACTTGACAACAAAATTATTTGTCTTTTGTATCTTTTGATTATGAGCATACCTGTTGAAGGTTATTGCAGAAACACTAATTTCGGTTTTATCGGGATATTTCGGTTTCTGCCACCAATACAACTGACCACCACAATATATCTGAAATATTGTTGAAAGTGGCGTTAAGTACCATAACACCTCCACCACCACCACCCCACAGTTCAACCACCTAATTTTCATATCTATATTTAATTTTGTACTAACATACCTTGAATGGTGCATAAATCTCCTGTCCATTCAGAACCAGATGGACAAGTACAGACAAATGTTCCTGTATCTATATTTGATGAACATTGTGCACCATTCTGACATGGTGAAGAATCACATGGATTACCTACAAATAAACATATAAGTTTAGTGTTATTGTTGATGGCTTCGTAATTCTCAAGATTTTATATCTAAACATGTATGTTATTATTGACAAAAGGTAATATTGATAATATTGTTAAACTTTCAGTTCGTCTTTACTTCCAGTTGTTTGTAGGAAGGCTCAAGTCTAATTTACAATAGGGAACGACCATTTAACTTGAAGGGGGGGTTATAGTTTTTTTCTAAAAATTTTGGTGGAGGAAAAAATATAATCTGATTCAGAGTTTTTGTCATATAACCTAATGTTAAATTCTGGAAAAAAAATTTGCGCTTTGCGCGACAAAAAAAATAAATATTCTAACTCTTGTGTTGTCAGAAATTTTTTTTCTGAACGAAACAAAAAACCATAACCCCCCCCCCCCACCCTTCAAGTTAAATGGTCCGTCCCTTATTATTGACAAAAGGTAATATTGATAATATTGTTAAACTTTCAGTTCGTCTTTACCTCTAGTTGTTTGTAGGGGCTCAAGTCTTATTTACATTATTTGTGTTAGTTTGTGTAGAGTAGTGTCTAACACATATTGTGCTATGGTTTTGTTTTGTTGTATTCGTCTTGTGTTTCTCTGGATTGTCCATATTTGATTGCCCCTTCTGTATTCTCTTTCGGTTTATGTCATTGGTTAAAACTAGTATTAGGTATTTACACAGGCGCATGGGGCATGGATTTCGTTTCCTCCTCCCCCATTTTTCTCTACTACCCCCCCCCTTTTTTCAAAATTTTCATATACTTATACTGTATCAGTCGAAAAACTGTGGACACAGAATACACGTATTATTCATGATGTATGACGTCTACTGATATTGTCAAATGAAGAAAAAACGAATGATTATGAAAATTTTGAAAAAGGAATGATTTATATGGAAATTTTGAAAAAAGGGGGGGTAGTAGAGAAAAGGGGGGAGGAGGAAACGAAATCCATGCTCCATGCGCCTGTGGGTATTTATATCGGAATGATGCTTATCTAAAAACAGATGGGGTTTGCCAGCAGGATAGTGTTTTATACCGGGAATTGCGATTTCATCGAATAACACAACTGATAGCCATGATATAACTGTAATGCTAATAAGTAATGGGTGACATTGTCCTGTTGATATAATACGGTTGTTTCCAATCATTTCCATTCCGTCAAAAGTTTCTTATTTTCGTCTGTCAGACCATGTGATTTTGATGGCATGTTAGGCACTGGGCTTCCAGTGTCAATGTACACAACGAAAACTCTAATCGATATGTGACGTTTCAACGTTCCTCAATTTAACGAATTTTTAACATTATCTGTGAAAAACAGATGTCAAATTTAATTGTTTTATTTGTATCAAAGACTTCAATACATAGACAATTACTTCTTTAAAATTAAATTTGATTTCTTCTTTATTTACTGCCGTCAGCATCATGAAAGGAAAACGATCTGTCTTGATATATATTTCTTATCAGATAGACAGTGGGGTACCAAACCCCAGCATTTACTATGCCATTTTCTTGGCGTCTCTTATTACAATTATTTATAATCTACCGCATCTACGACTATGATATGTTGACGTTGTCACGGTAATAACGTATACACCGGAAGTCGTCTGCCTAACATTTCAGACGTCAAGACATGAAAAAGATGGAACGTGGTCGGAATTGACATAATACGAAACAACCGTATTGTAATATGTTATATATGCATGATATTATGATAAATCATTTAAAAATAGATATAGCTAAAATGTTGTTGAAAGTCATGTTAAACAACTACAGTAGTTCTCCTGTTATGATGCCATCTCTTCTGCAGTGTTTTTAAAAGAGGGCTGGGCTTCTCTTGAAGGGGACATTTTAGTAGTATTTCACTATCTCAGTGAATCAAAAATCCAGTCTGATAGAGATGGCCTTTGGTTAGGGTGGCCTTATAAGAGGGGGACAATTTAGTAGTACATTTGTAATTTACTCTCTCAGTGAATCAAAAAGCTGGTCTGATAGAGATGGCCTTTGGTTGGAGTGGCCTTATAAGAGGGGGACAATTTAGTAGTACATTTGTAATTTACTCTCTCAGTGAATCAAAAAGCTGGTCTGATAGAGATGGCCTTTGGTTGGAGTGGCCTTATAAGAGGGGGACAATTTAGTAGTACATTTGTAATTTACTCTCTCAGTGAATCAAAAATCTGGTCTGATAGAGATGGCCTTTGGTTGGAGTGGGCTTATAAGAGGGGGACAATTTAATAGTATTTAGCTATCTCAGTGAATCAATAATCTGGTCTGATAGAGATAACCTTTGGTGAGATTGGTCTTATAAGAGAGGTTGCCTTTGGTGGGAGTGGCCTTATAAGAGAGGTTGCCTTTGGTGAGAGTGGCCTTATAAGAGAGGTTACCTTTGGTGAGAGTGGCCTTATATTAAAGAGAGATTGCCTTTGGTGAGAATGGCCTTATAAGAGAGGCAGCCTTTGGTGAGAGTGGCCTTATAAGAGAGGTTGCCTTTGGTGAGAGTGGCCTTGTAAGAGATGTTGCCTTTGGTGAGAGTGGCCTTATAACAGAGGTTGCCTTTGGTGAGAGTGGCCTTATAAGTGAGGTTGCCTTTTGTGAGAGGTGGCCTTTCGTGGGAGTAGTCTTATAAGAGAGGTGGTCTTTGGTGGGAGTGGTCCTATAAGAGAGGTTGCCTTTGGTGAGAGTGGCCTTATAAGAGAGGTTGCCTTTGGTGAGAGTGTCCTTATAAGAGAGGTTGCCTTTGGTGGGAGTGGCCTTATAAGAGAGCTTGCCTTTGGTGAGAGTGCCCTTATAAGAGATGTGGCCTTATAAGTGAGGTTTTCTTTTGTGAGAGTGGCCATATAAGAGAGGTTGCCTTTGGTGAGAGTGGCCTTATAAGAGAGGTGACCTTTGGTGAGAGTGCCCTTATAAGAGAATGTGCCTTTGGTGAGAGTGGCCTTATAAGTGAGGTTGCCTTTTGTGAGAGTGGCCTTATAAGAGAGGTTGCCTTTGGTGAGAGTGGCCTTATAAGATAGGTTGCCTTTGGTGGGAGTGGCCTTATAAGAGAGCTTGCCTTTGGTGAGAGTGCCCTTATAAGAGATGTGGCCTTATAAGTGAGGTTTTCTTTTGTGAGAGTGGCCATATAAGAGAGGTTGCCTTTGGTGAGAGTGGCCTTATAAGAGAGGTGACCTTTGGTGAGAGTGCCCTTATAAGAGAATGTGCCTTTGGTGAGAGTGGCCTTATAAGTGAGGTTGCCTTTTGTGAGAGTGGCCTTATAAGAGAGGTTGCCTTTGGTGGGAGTGGCCCTATAAGAGAGGTGACCTTTGGTGGGAGTGGTCTTATAAGAGAGGTGGCCTTTGGTGGGAGTGGCCCTATAAGAGAGGTTGCCTTTGGTGAGAGTGATCATATAAGAGAGGTTGCCTTTGGTGAGAGTGGCCTTATAAGAGAGGCTGCCTTTGATGGGAGTGGACTTATATTAAAGTGAGGTTGCCTTTGGTGAGAGTGGCCTAAAAAGAGATGTGGCCTTATAAGTGAGGTTGCCTTTTGTGAGAGTGGCCTTATAAGAGAGGTTGCCTTTGGTGAGAGTGGCCTTATAAGAGATGTTGCCTTTGGTGAGAGTGGCCTTATAAGAGAGCTTCCCTTTGGTGAGAGTGGCCTTATAAGTGAAGTTGTCTTTTGTGAGAGTGGCCTTATAAGAGAGGTTGCCTTTGGTGAGAGTGGCCTTATAAGAGAGGCTGCCTTTGATGGGAGTGGACTTATATTAAAGTGAGGTTGCCTTTGGTGAGAGTGGCCTAAAAAGAGATGTGGCCTTATAAGTGAGGTTGCCTTTTGTGAGAGTGGCCTTATAAGAGAGGTTGCCTTTGGTGAGAGTGGCCTTATAAGAGATGTTGCCTTTGGTGAGAGTGGCCTTATAAGAGAGCTTCCCTTTGGTGAGAGTGGCCTTATAAGTGAAGTTGTCTTTTGTGAGAGTGGCCTTATAAGAGAGGTTGCCTTTGGTGAGAGTGGCCTTATAAGTGAGGTTGTCTTTTGTGAGAGTGGCCTTATAAGAGAGGTTGCCTTTGGTGAGAGTGGCCTTATAAGAGAGGTTGCCTTTGGTGAGAGTGGCCTTATAAGAGAGGTTGCCTTTGGTGAGAGTGGCCTTATAAGTGAGGTTGCCATTTGTGAGAGTGGCCTTATAAGAGAGGTTGCCTTTGGTGGAAGTGGTCTTATAAGAGAGGTGGCCTTTGGTGGGAGTGGTCTTATAAGAGAGGTGGCCTTTGGTGGGAGTGGTCCTATAAGAGAGGTTGCCTTTGGTGAGAGTGGTCATATAAGAGAGGTTGCCTTTGGTGAGAGTGGCCTTATAAGAGAGGCTGCCTTTGATGGGAGTGGACTTATATTAAAGAGAGGTTGCCTTTGGTGAGAGTGGCCTTATATGCCTTTGGTGAGAGTGGCCTAAAAAGATATGTGGCCTTTGGTGAGAGTGGCCTTATAAGAGAGGTTGCCTTTGGTGAGAGTGGCCTTATAAGAGAGGTTACCTTTGGTGAGAGTGGCCTTATAAATAAGAGATGTTGCCTTTGGTGAGAGTGGCCTTATAAGAGAGGTTGCCTTTGGTGAGAGTGGCCTTATAAGTGAGGTTGCCTTTTGTGAGAGGTGGCCTTTGGTGGAACTGGTCTTATAAGAGAGGTGGCCTTTGGTGGGAGTGGTCTTATAAGAGAGGTGGCCTTTGGTGAGAGTGGTCTTATAAGAGAGGTGGGCTTTGGTGGGAGTGGTCTTTGGTGAGAGTGGCCTTATAAGAGAGGTTGCCTTTGGTGGGAGTGTTCTAATAAGAGAGGTGGCCTTTGGTGGGAGTGGTCTTATAAGAGAGGCTACCTTTGGTGGGAGTGGTCTTATAAGAGAGGCTACCTTTGGTGGGAGTGGTCTTATAAGAGAGGTGGCCTTTGCTGGGAGTGGTCTTATAAGAAGGGGACTACTGAATAGCCGAATACCAACGGAAACTTACATTTGTCCAGGCTAAGTGATATGGCATCAACAGCTATATCTCCTTTTGTGGTGGGGCCAATGGTTCCTTTGATCTGAATCTAAAAAGTCACATTTGTTAAAATATTCTGAAGTCTTTTGTTTTAATTGTTGTATAATTTTGTTTGAAAAGATAGAAAATTGGATTATCATCGAAATAGAAAATCCCTAAAAATACAAGAAATCCCTAATAATATGAAAAATCCCCAATAGTATAGGAAATCTCTAATAACATGCAAAATCCCTAATTAAATAGGAAATCCCAAGGAACACAGGAAATCCTTAATAATATAGCAATTCCCTAATAATATAGGAAATCCATTTATGAAATAAAAAAAAATATAGAAAAAAAATATAGGCAATCCCAAATAAAACAGAAAATTCATAATAATATAAAAAAAAATCCCTATTAAAATAGAAAATCCCTAATAATATAATAATATAGAAACTCCCTAATAATATAGGACTCCTGAATAACATGGACATCAACTAAGTCGGTAAACAGGAAGTAGGAATCTGATGGGTCCAAAAACGCTTCCTACAATATGGTATACCTATATGAAGGTTGTCACCAAATATAAGATTTCTGCCATCAATAGTTGCTGAGAAAAATGCGCTGAAAAATATCTTCGACGGACGGAAGGACGGATGGACGGAGGTAAAACAGTATACCCCCTCCGGTGGAGTGGGGGTATAATAAGATAGGAAATCCCTAATAATATAGAACATCCAAAACAAAATTTAAAAAAATCCCTAATAACAGGAAATACCAAATAAAATATGAAATCTCTAATAACATAGGACATCCCTAATGATATATGAAATCCCAAAATATTACAGAAAAATCGAATTAACATTGGAAATTCATAATAATGTACGAAATCCATATTAATATAGAAAATCACTAATAATACAGGAAATCACTATTGATATAGGAAATCGCTAATGATATAAGAAATTCCTAATAAAATAGAAAATCCTTAATATTAGGAAATCCCAAACAATATGCGAAATCCCTGATAATTAATTAATTTAGGGAGTCACTAATAACATAGCGTTTCGTTATTAACATATGAAATCCCTTACAAAAATAGGAAATTCCTAAACATAGAAGGAATCCATATTAATATAGAAATCTCTTATGACATAGAAAATCCTGATTCATACCGGACATTCCTAATTAGATAGGAAATCCTTATTAATACAGGAAATCCTTAATAATATAGGAAATCCCTATTAATAGAGGAACTCCCTAATAATATAGGAAATCCCTTTTAATACAGGAAATCCCTAATAATATACAAAATCCTTAATAATACAGGAAATCCCTAATAATGTAGAGAGCTCGAGTATGTCTTTAATAATATGGGGAATCGATAATAATATGGAAAATCACCAAGCACGATGCAATTTACCATGCATATGCATCGTCCTAAAGACAGGTTGTGCATCTAATTCCTCCTATATAACTAGATGACGTCCCTTTCAAAAGACATGTCCTATGTCTATAGCATAGCTTACTCTATGGGAGCGGTATTTGACAGTAAAAATGACAACAAAACTACCTACCACTGCATCTGAATACTGTGGAATATTAAATCTTGTTGTATGCCATTCATCACCTTGACTTCCATCAATAGACATAGTCGGGTTGTAGGTACTACCTCTTTCTCCTGCAGACACAATCAAACTTCCAGGAGATCCTCTCATGTGATACGACAGCTCCATACAAAAGAAAGAGGCTGAAAACAGTGATTATTCATGTATCAATAATAGATTATAATTTATTCATCATCTTTAAAGAACTATTTATTGCTTAACATTATCTTTTGCAATATTTCAGCCATATCGTGGCAAAAGTGAGTGAGTGAATGAGTGATTGCTACTCAGCGCCAACTCAGCAATTGCTCAGCTCTATTATTGTGAGAACAAGTTAATTTTCAATGAGATATTGATGAGGTCCGCTTTGTACCAGACCAACACGTTTAACTTGATTTTAATAGTGATAGCTCAGTCTGTGGATAGACATGTTGTCCCACTCGGAAACATTATCCTGATTCTGAGGCCACATATCTTTGCTCATTCACCTTAATGCTGAGTGCTTAGCGGAAAGGCAACCAATACCAATTTTATATTCTTTGGTTTGACCCCACCGTGACTTGAACCCACGATCTACCGCAATCCAGACGAGCACTCTAACCATTACAACACTGATGCGGTTATCGTGGCATGAAATTTCAATTAAATATATTAAAATTGAATAGGGCAATATCAGTCAATAATATGTAAAGAAACGTGTAAAATAAAAAAATAACATGGTTAAATAAAAATTATAAAATAATATCAGTATTAAATAAAGAGTAGAGATATTACACAAAACAATATTCTATGATACAAATGGGGCTCTTTAAATAAAAATACTAAAATTGGGTTCACTGTGACCTTTGTAAATAAACCCAGAAGAGTTTGTTGATACCAAAGGGGTAATTAGAATCTGTCTGTCGAAGTAGAACTTATTATCCTACAATGGTGTGATTTTTGAATATTAATATACATGTAGGTGTAATAGATAAACTGTATTAACATAGGAGTTATAGAAAAATAAACTGTATTGATATAGGAGTTATAGATAAACTGTATTGTTATTTAGTTATGGCACCTAATCAAGCTTTCCTGGCACCTAATTCGTGTAGCACGAATGGTAAGGAACGATAACAGTAGAAACACAGACGTGATGGTGGACACCTTTGAAAATGAAAAGAAGTTATGTTTGTTTCTGCCCTTTCAATAAGAAGATTTAGAAGATACCAAAGGGAGGTAATCAGAATCCATATATCGAAGACAAAACACTGGCCAAACGGAAAAGTACAAAAGGACAAACAACGATCTACTAAACATACACATAAAACTAAAGATCGAGTCATACTAACCCCACTAAAAACTGGGGGTGAATTCAGGTGTTCCAGAAGGGAAAGCGATTCCTGCTCCACTAGTGGCACCCGCAGTGTTAATCTAGTTACAAACCCGGTGATAAGTCGTGAATGAGGAAAGGACCGGGAAGTGCTTACGACAAGTGGAACATATCCATGGTCGTTTGTAACACAGATATTCCATAACGGGCAACCAAGTCATGGTGGCGACGGTAACATTTTCGTTTTGCGGTTGGGTCATGCCAATTAACCTGTCATTCAACTTTGACGTCCAACTATATGGAAGACAGTTATATAAATTGACCAATCTGATAACAACTTCTGGCATGTACTCGATTTTGATGCTTATAGATTTACTAGGCTCATCGCTGATTGGTCGGTTGAAACAAATGAACCCTGACATGACCCCATATGAGATGTCTTTATATATTAGGGTACTACCAAATAAAATAAAGTAGGAATGAACTGGATGGCATTAGATGTAAGACGCTAAAGAAAAGTAACAGATATAAAAAGATGCAAAACAAACGTTTGATTCTAATTAGATTAACTGATTATACTGATTATACTGATTATACTGATTATACTGATTTCTTAAAGGTTGGTGGTCCCATTTAACAATTAAATAAACATCCACTATGAAATATTGTGTGCAGTGGTATTAAACACACATTATTCTAATACAATATACATACATGGCAGTTGGTATAGAGCTGTACTAATAATAGCTTCATCATCAGGTACACGTGGTGAGGAGGCCTCTGTATATATATAGTATGATCCGGAGGCAGCACTGCTAGGTCCTGTAGATGATGATGTTGTTGTTCCCTATGAATACAAACATATTACGTCTTATATGTAAAGAATGCTGACTGGCTTAACATTTAATGTTCACAAGAAAAGTTTGAAGATAAAAAAGGAGTAATCAGAATTCGTTGAAGCTTCAGAGCCGTTAAACACAAATAACACCAACGTGTTCAAAGTGTTGTTAAACACATATAACCCTAGCGTGTTCAAAGTGTTGCTAAGCACATATACCAATAACCGTAAATATGCTCAAAGTTAAGCACATACAACCATAGTGTGTTCAAATTGTATTTCAGAAGAATTTGAAGATACGAAAGGGGTCATCAGAATACGTATTTCGAAGAAGAACAGACAAAACAATGGACAAAAGAAAAAGTACAAAAGGACAAACAACGATCTACAAACATACACATAAAACTAAAGATCGAGTAACAAGTCTTATAATGAACAACCAAATTGTTTTAATAACGGCCAAGCATTGCAAGATGTACGCAATACAGATTCAACATCACGCTATCAAAATGATTTGTAACTGGATCGGAATACATGGAAAACGATCAGTAATTCCCATGTCTTCCCATTCCTACATATCCTACTAAATAACATAGATATCCTGCAATATTATTACAGCAGTATGCCTTTTATACGACCACCCTTTCTGGAAAGAAGAAAAGGTTTTATCAGAGAGGTTGTCTCATTTGTGGAGGCAGCTGACTGGTCTCTTAATATCACAATACATCTGCAATCGGGTCTGCTATCAGAGGTGGTCTTTGGTGAGAGGGGTCATGTAAGGGGGAGACCACTATGTTAATTCTGGGTATACAAATCCATTCACAATATGAATCTTTACAGTGCCGACACACTGAAATATGGATCTATGTCGCTTAACTCAGACATATTAACCTGATTCCGAACCACCCAATATTTACTCTCACTTCTTAAAACTGCCTACTGAACAGGGAAACATTAAATACCATTTTCATTTTCAAAACCATAACCCCCCCCCCTTCAAGTTAAATAGTCGGTCCCTAACCATGACCATTTATACAGTTCATTGGCTTGTGGGTTACATAAGATAACATCAATAACAATGAACCATATAAGATTGTTATTGATTAATTGATTGATTGAATGAATGATTGGTTGATTACTGTTAAATGTCCACTGAAAAGGAAATCAGCTATATTCGTATTTATATTCTATAACAATAAGTTTGCAAAACAATGTACTAGCAGGTGTCACTAGAACAGCCATATTGATTGATATTTTGATTGCCTCAGATCGAGTCAGAAATTGTTGCCTTGCCAACAGGAATAGATAAACATGCAATCATCCTATAACTCTTAATTAAGCGACTACAATTAGTTAACATTGGCAGTGGTTAACGTTGTAATCTACTCATGTAAGGTAAAGAATGTCAGCTTAAAATATAACGTAGAAATCCAACAGTACAAATTTAGCGTAGATCAGTCCATTACATCTGTAATGTAGAAATTGATCAGAATCAATGTAACGTAGAAAATATCAATTACACAGGTAGCATTGAAAATGTCCATAAAAATGGAAGGTTGAAATTGTTCATTACAAAAGTATCGTAGAAAATGTCCATTACAAATGTAACGTAGAGAATGTCTATTATAAATGTAATATAAACAATGTCCATTACAAATGTAACGTAGAGAATGTTTATTACAAATGTAACAAAAAAAATGTCCATTACAAATGTAACATAGAAAATGTCCATAAAAATGTAACATAGAGAATGTCTATTACAATTGTAGCTTAGAAAATGTTCATTACAAATGTAACATAGAGAATATCCATTACAAATGTAATGTAGAAAATGTCCATTACAAATGTAACGTAGGAAATGTTCATTACAAATGTAACATAAAAAATGTCCATTACAAATGCAACGTAGAAAATGTCAATTACAAATGTAACGTAGAAAATGTTCATTACAAGTATAACATAGAAAATGTCCATTATAAATGTAATGTAGAAAATGTCCATTACAAATGTAACATAGCAAATGTCCATTACAAATGTAACATAGAAAATGTTCATTACAAATGTAACGTAGAAAATGTTCATTACAAATGTAACATAGAAAATGTCCATTACAAATGCAACGTAGAAAATGTCCATTACCAATGCAACGTAGAAAATGTCAATTACAAATGTAACGTAGAAAATGTTCATTACAAATGTAACATAGAAAATGTCCATTACAAATGTAATGTAGAAAATGACCATTACAAATGTAACATAGCAAATGTCCATTACAAATGTAACGTAGAAAATGTTCATTACAAATGTAACGTAGAAAATCTCCATTACAAATGTAATATCGAAAATGTCCATTACAAATGTAATATCGAAAATGTTCATTACAAATGTAACATAGAAAATGTCCATTACAAATGCAACGTAGAAAATGTCCATTACAAATGCAACGTAGAAAATGTCCATTACCAATGCAACGTAGAAAATGTCAATTACAAATGTAACGTAGAAAATGTTCATTACAAATGTAACATACAAAATGTCCATTACAAATGTAATGTAGAAAATGACCATTACAAATGTAACGTAGAAAATCTCCATTACAAATGTAATATAGCAAATGTCCATTACAAATGTAACGTAGAAAATGCCCAACACAAATGCAATTTAGAAAATGTCCGTTTTAAATGTAACATAGAAAATGTCCATTTTAAAGGTGATATAGAAAATATTCATGACAAATGCCATCTTAATTGTAAATAAATAGTCATAATATAAAAATAAACTTACAGAGTTTCGTGTCCAATCAAAATCATCATCTGCAATGTCGTCAAAGAGGCATCCACCATCCACAGTCTCAAAGTCACATGTCATACTCTGTATCGTTGTTTTATCTATCAAAAGTACAATGCATTACGCTGAATAACTTTTAGTGAGTATTATTACAGAAACAGTGAAACCGAATTTAACTTGAATAAACCAAATAGTTGTCTATGAGGATCACAAAAGTTGGTTCCGTGCAGACAGGTTTCACTGCATATTCATGAAATGTACATATTTCACTGCATATTCATCAAATGTAGAAGTATTTCTTACTATTGACTATCCCTGAATGGGATCTTCCTCATAAGTACATGGTAGATCCTATTTTCGTTTTGTAAACGCTATGAGCCTAGTATTCTCTAGACATGGCATTACTTTATGTGTCGTCCAAATTCTGTATTTACTAAGTTCCCCGTACAGTAGTATGATCTTCGTTCATGTCTAGTGTGGATTCTGTGTTTACTAAGTTCCCCGTACAGTAGTATGATCTTCGTTCATATCTAGTGTGGATTATGTATTTACTAAGTTCCCCATACAGTAGTATGATCTTCGTTCATATCTAGTGTGGATTGTGTATTTACTAAGTTCCCCGTACAGTAGTATGATCTTCGTTCATGTCTAGTGTGGATTCTGTATTGACTAAGTTCCCCATACAGTAGTATGATCTTCGTTCATATCTAGTGTGGATTCTGTATTTACAAAGTTCCCCGTACAGTAGGATGATCTTCGTTCATGTCTAGTATGGATTGTGTATTTACTAAGTTCCCCGTACAGTAGTATGATCTTCGTTCATGTCTAGTGTGGATTCTGTATTGACTAAGTTCCCCATACAGTAGTATGATCTTCGTTCATATCTAGTGTGGATTCTGTATTTACAAAGTTCCCCGTACAGTAGGATGATCGTCGTTCATGTCTAGTGTGGATTGTGTATTTACTAAGTTCCCCGTACAGTAGTATGATCTTCGTTCATGTCTAGTGTGGATTGTGTATTGACTAAGTTCCCCATACAGTAGTATGATCTTCGTTCATATCTAGTGTGGATTCTGTATTTACAAAGTTCCCCGTACATTAGGATGATCTTCGTTCATGTCTAGTGTGGATTCTGTATTTACTAAGTTTCCCATACATTAGGATTATCTTCGTTCATGTCTAGTGTGGATTCTGTATCTACTAAGTTCCCCATACAGTAGTATGATCTTCATTCATGTCTAGTGTGGATTGTGTATTTACTAAGTTCCCCATACAGTAGGATGATCTTCGTTCATATCTAGTGTGGATTGTGTTGCTCAATCCCCAATTACATGTCTAGTGTGGATTGTGTTGTTCAATCCTCAATGTTACATGTCTAGTGTGGATTGTGTTGCTCAATCCTCAATTACATGTCTAGTGTGGATTGTTTTGCTCAATCCTCAATATTACATGTCTAGTATGGATTGTGTTGCTCAATCCTCAATTACATGTCTAGTGTGGATTGTGTTGTTCAATCCTCAATAATACATGTCTATTGTGGATTGTGTTGCTCAATCCTCAATATTACATGTCTAGTGTGGATTTCGGTAATTTTGTTATTACCTTTAATTAATTATCCATTAGATATATACAACACCACGAATGAATATATTTTCAGTTATTTTGTCAGCTATTAAGCTTAGCTGAATCTCCTGACATCTTATTTGTTTGTATCCTTATGTTATGTTTCCTAAACACCGAATAATCCCCGAGAGATATGTGCAAACAAATACTGTTCTAACTAAAAGGTACAACTCCCTCCATAAGTGGAGTCCTCTAGTTGTGTGGAGTGAATAAAATAAAAACCTCACATTGATGACAGGCTACATATATGCAGGTGTGGATTCAGACAGGGACACACCCATCTACCTCCCTTTAAAAACTCGGTCAGTGATCTTTGTTGTTAAATTAGACAATACTCCTAGGCAACAAAGTGTGTTTCCCCTCTAACATCTGTGCCTACATATGAGGGCCTCATGTCTGGAGAATGTCAATCTCCTTGCAGGTAGCAGACAACTAGCAGTAGATCATTATAAACATGTGCTATCAATAAGCCCAAGACTCCCAAAATGCATCACAACAAGGTATGATTCTTCTTATCTAAACTCCACCCATGAAGTATACACCATTTTTCCATATTACTTTGTTCGCTTGTTGATTCTCTGTTATGCACATTTAACAAAATCTAGTAAATACTTTTTTTTTCAGAAATAAGGATCTAATGGTTTTGACAATAAATGTAAACAAATACAATGAGTAGGTTGTGTAACTCAGAATAATACTTTATTAAACGTTGACAGCTATTAAATATAATATGATAATACGGTAGATGTTACCTAACTTGGGACGAAGTCCAATAAAAAAAATTAAACAATATTAACTCAGATATATGTACTCGACGTCTCACTTTCATAGAAAATATTATTTCGGACAGGAGGAGGAAGAAATGAAACTCTGTTTAATGATATTGTCAGTCCATTGTATATGTTTAATGGGCTAGAAAACGCTGCGGTCTTGAGTCATGTTTTAACATTCATAACCGGAAGTAGTTCCAGATTACTGCGCATCCGAATTTCTGCAGAAACCCTCTGTATTGGTTTCTGGTGCGTCATTTCTGGTGCAAGGAATTTTAGCTATTAAGTGATATGGATCTAGAATCAAAATATTGCTATTTCTACCATAGTTGGGACTTCGTCCCATATAACTTCTTACTAATTAACTAACAATGACCTCGATGATAGAGAGGACAAGGTCATTAACATATGACAACATGTCATGACAACAGTTGACACAGGTTCACACCCTCATACCCACCTCAAATGTGTGAATGTTGTGTGGGTGTGTCATGGATCAGTTTGTGATATCTCTCCTGCCTGGTGTGTACAAGACTGAAAGTAAGCATATTTTTCATAGGTAACCATAGGTAGCAATAGCTGATTTTGGCCTATACTAGTTAGACCCATTGGTTTACTTGTATCAACAGACTTGACAACAAAATTATTTGTCTTTTGTATCTTTTGATTATGAGCATACCTGTTGAAGGTTATTGCAGAAACACTAATTTCGGTTTTATCGGGATATTTCGGTTTCTGCCACCAATAAAACTGACCGCCACAATATATCTGAAATATTGTTGAAAGTGGTGTTAAGTACCATAACACCTCCACCACCCCACAGTTCAACCACCTAAATTTCATATCTATGTTTAATTTTGTACTAGCATACCTTGAATGGTGCATAAATCTCCTGTCCATTCAGAACCAGATGGACAAGTACAGACAAATGTTCCTGCATCTATATTTGATGAGCATTGTGCACCATTCTGGCATGGTGAAGAATCACATGGATTACCTACAAATAAACATACAAGTTTAACGTTATTGTTGATGGCTTCGTAATTCTCAAGATTTTATATCTAAACATGTACGTTATTATTGACAAAAGGTAATATTGATAATATTGTTAAACTTTCAGTTCATCTTTACTTCCAGTTGTTTGTAGGAAGGCTCAAGTCTAATTTACATTAGGGAACGACCATTTAACTTGAAGGGGGGTTATGGTTTTTTTCTAAAAAAATATTCTGATTCCCAATGTTGCTGAAAAAAATATTCTGATTTTGGTGGAGGAAAAAAAAAATAATCTGATTCAGAATTTTTGTCATATAACCTAATGTTATATTCTGGAAAAAAATTTCGCGCTTTACATGACAAAAAAAATAAATATTCTAACTCTTGTGTTGTCCGAAATTTTTTTTTTGAACGAAACAAAAAACCATAACCACCCCTCCCCCCCCCCCCCTTCAAGTTAAATGGTCGGTCCCTTATTATTGACAAAAGGTAATATTGATAATATTGTTAAACTTTCAGTTCGTCTTTACCTCTAGTTGTTTGTAGGGGCTCAAGTCTTATTTACATTATTTGTGTTAGTTTGTGTAGAGTAGTGTCTAACACATATTGTGCTATGGTTTTGTTTTGTTGTATTCGTCTTGTGTTTCTCTGGATTGTCCATATTTGATTGCCCCTTCTGTATTCTCTTTCGGTTTATGTCATTGGTTAAAACTAGTATTAGGTATTTACACAGGCGCATGGGGCATGGATTTCGTTTTCCTCCTCCCCCCCTTTTCTCTACTACCCCCCCCCTTTTTTCAAAATTTTCATATAAATCATTCCTTTTTCAAAATTTTCATAATCATTCATTTTTTCTTCATTTGACAATATCAGAAGATGTCATACATCATGAATAATACGTGTATTCTGTGTCCACAGTTTTTCGTCTTATACTGTATCAGTCGAAAAACTGTGGACACAGAATACACGTATTATTCATGATGTATGACGTCTACTGATATTGTCAAATGAAGACAAAACGAATGATTATGAAAATTTTGAAAAAGGAATGATTTATATGAAAATTTTGAAAAAAGGAGGGGTAGTAGAGAAAAGGGGGGAGGAGGAAACGAAATCCATGCTCCATGCGCCTGTGGGTATTTATATCGGAATGATGCTTATTTAAAAACAGATGGGGTTTGCCAGCAGGATAGTGTTTTTTACCGGGAATTGCGATTTCATCGAATAACACAACTGATAGCCATGATATAACTGTAATGCTAATAAGTAATGGGTGACACTGTCCTGTTGATATAATACGGTTGTTTCCAATCATTTCCATTCCGTCAAAAGTTTCTTATTTTCGTCTGTCAGACCATGTGATTTTGATGGCATGTTAGGCACTGGGCTTCCAGTGTCAATGTACACAACGAAAACTCTAATCGATATGTGACGTTTCAACGTTCCTCAATTTAACGAATTTTTAACATTATCTGTGAAAAACAGATGTCAAATTTAATTGTTTTATTTGTATCAAAGACTTCAATACATAGACAATTACTTCTTTAAAATTAAATTTGATTTCTTCTTTATTTACTGCCGTCAGCATCATGAAAGGAAAACGATCTGTCTTGATATATATTTCTTATCAGATAGACAGTGGGGTACCAAACCCCAGCATTTACTATGCCATTTTCTTGGCGTCTCTTATTACAATTATTTATAATCTACCGCATCTACGACTATGATATGTTGACGTTGTCACGGTAATAACGTATACACCGGAAGTCGTCTGCCTAACATTTCAGACGTCAAGACATGAAAAAGATGGAACGTGGTCGGAATTGACATGATACGAAACAACCGTATTGTAATATGTTATATATGCATGATATTATGATAAATCATTTAAAAATAGATATAGCTAAAATGTTGTTGAAAGTCATGTTAAACAACTACAGTAGTTCTCCTGTTATGATGCCATCTCTTCTGCAGTGTTTTTAAAAGAGGGCTGGGCTTCTCTTGAAGGGGACAATTTAGTAGTATTTCACTATCTCAGTGAATCAAAAATCCAGTCTGATAGAGATGGCCTTTGGTTAGGGTGGCCTTATAAGAGGGGGACAATTTAGTAGTACATTTGTAATTTACTCTCTCAGTGAATCAAAAAGCTGGTCTGATAGAGATGGCCTTTGGTTGGAGTGGCCTTATAAGAGGGGGACAATTTAGTAGTACATTTGTAATTTACTCTCTCAGTGAATCAAAAAGCTGGTCTGTTAGAGATGGCCTTTGGTTGGAGTGGCCTTATAAGAGGGGGACAATTTAGTAGTACATTTGTAATTTACTCTCTCAGTGAATCAAAAATCTGGTCTGATAGAGATGGCCTTTGGTTGGAGTGGCCTTATAAGAGGGGGACAATTTAATAGTATTTAGCTATCTCAGTGAATCAATAATCTGGTCTGATAGAGATAACCTTTGGTGAGATTGGTCTTATAAGAGAGGTTGCCTTTGGTGGGAGTGGCCTTATAAGAGAGGTGGCCTTTGGTGAGAGTGGCCTTATAAGAGAGGTGGCCTTTGATAGGAGTGGCCTTATAAGAGAGGTTGCATTTGGTGAGAGTGACCTTATAAGAGAGGTTGCCTTTGGTGAGAGTGGCCTTATAAGAGAGGTTACCTTTGGTGAGAGTGGCCTTATATTAAAGAGAGATTGCCTTTGGTGAGAATGGCCTTATAAGAGAGGCAGCCTTTGGTGAGAGTGGCCTTATAAGAGAGGTTGCCTTTGGTGAGAGTGGCCTTGTAAGAGATGTTGCCTTTGGTGAGAGTGGCCTTATAACAGAGGTTGCCTTTGGTGAGAGTGGCCTTATAAGTGAGGTTGCCTTTTGTGAGAGGTGGCCTTTCGTGGGAGTAGTCTTATAAGAGAGGTGGTCTTTGGTGGGAGTGGTCCTATAAGAGAGGTTGCCTTTGGTGAGAGTGGCCTTATAAGAGAGGTTGCCTTTGGTGAGAGTGTCCTTATAAAAGAGGTTGCCTTTGGTGGGAGTGGCCTTATAAGAGAGCTTGCCTTTGGTGAGAGTGCCCTTATAAGAGATGTGGCCTTATAAGTGAGGTTTTCTTTTGTGAGAGTGGCCATATAAGAGAGGTTGCCTTTGGTGAGAGTGGCCTTATAAGAGAGGTGACCTTTGGTGAGAGTGCCCTTATAAGAGAATGTGCCTTTGGTGAGAGTGGCCTTATAAGTGAGGTTGCCTTTTGTGAGAGTGGCCTTATAAGAGAGGTTGCCTTTGGTGAGAGTGGCCTTATAAGATAGGTTGCCTTTGGTGGGAGTGGCCTTATAAGAGAGCTTGCCTTTGGTGAGAGTGCCCTTATAAGAGATGTGGCCTTATAAGTGAGGTTTTCGTTTGTGAGAGTGGCCATATAAGAGAGGTTGCCTTTGGTGAGAGTGGCCTTATAAGAGAGGTGACCTTTGGTGAGAGTGCCCTTATAAGAGAATGTGCCTTTGGTGAGAGTGGCCTTATAAGTGAGGTTGCCTTTTGTGAGAGTGGCCTTATAAGAGAGGTTGCCTTTGGTGGGAGTGGCCCTATAAGAGAGGTGACCTTTGGTGGGAGTGGTCTTATAAGAGAGGTGGCCTTTGGTGGGAGTGGCCCTATAAGAGAGGTTGCCTTTGGTGAGAGTGATCATATAAGAGAGGTTGCCTTTGGTGAGAGTGGCCTTATAAGAGAGGCTGCCTTTGATGGGAGTGGACTTATATTAAAGTGAGGTTGCCTTTGGTGAGAGTGGCCTAAAAAGAGATGTGGCCTTATAAGTGAGGTTGCCTTTTGTGAGAGTGGCCTTATAAGAGAGGTTGCCTTTGGTGAGAGTGGCCTTATAAGAGATGTTGTCTTTGGTGAGAGTGGCCTTATAAGAGAGCTTCCCTTTGGTGAGAGTGGCCTTATAAGTGAAGTTGTCTTTTGTGAGAGTGGCCTTATAAGAGAGGTTGCCTTTGGTGAGAGTGGCCTTATAAGTGAGGTTGTCTTTTGTGAGAGTGGCCTTATAAGAGAGGTTGCCTTTGGTGAGAGTGGCCTTATAAGAGATGTTGCCTTTGGTGAGAGTGGCCTTATAAGAGAGGTTGCCTTTGGTGAGAGTGGCCTTATAAGTGAGGTTGCCATTTGTGAGAGTGGCCTTATAAGAGAGGTTGCTTTTGGTGGAAGTGGTCGTATAAGAGAGGTGGCCTTTGGTGGGAGTGGTCTTATAAGAGAGGTGGCCTTTGGTGGGAGTGGTCCTATAAGAGAGGTTGCCTTTGGTGAGAGTGATCATATAAGAGAGGTTGCCTTTGGTGAGAGTGGCCTTATAAGAGAGGCTGCCTTTGATGGGAGTGGACTTATATTAAAGAGAGGTTGCCTTTGGTGAGAGTGGCCTTATATGCCTTTGGTGAGAGTGGCCTAAAAAGATATGTGGCCTTTGGTGAGAGTGGCCTTATAAGAGAGGTTGCCTTTGGTGAGAGTGGCCTTATAAGAGAGGTTACCTTTGGTGAGAGTGGCCTTATAAATAAGAGATGTTGCCTTTGGTGAGAGTGGCCTTATAAATAAGAGATGTTGCCTTTGGTGAGAGTGGCCTTATAAGAGAGGTTGCCTTTGGTGAGAGTGGCCTTATAAGTGAGGTTGCCATTTGTGAGAGTGGCCTTATAAGAGAGGTGGCCTTTGGTGGAACTGGTCTTATAAGAGAGGTGGCCTTTGGTGGGAGTGGTCTTATAAGAGAGGTGGCCTTTGGTGAGAGTGGTCTTATAAGAGAGGTGGGCTTTGGTGGGAGTGGTCTTTGGTGAGAGTGGCCTTATAAGAGAGGTTGCCTTTGGTGGGAGTGTTCTAATAAGAGAGGTGGCCTTTGGTGGGAGTGGTCTTATAAGAGAGGCTACCTTTGGTGGGAGTGGTCTTATAAGAGAGGCTACCTTTGGTGGGAGTGGTCTTATAAGAGAGGTGGCCTTTGCTGGGAGTGGTCTTATAAGAGAGGTGGCCTTTGCTGGGAGTGGTCTTATAAGAAGGGGACTACTGAATAGCCGAATACCAACGGAAACTTACATTTGTCCAGGCTAAGTGATATGGCATCAACAGCTATATCTCCTTTTGTGGTGGGGCCAATGGTTCCTTTGATCTGAATCTAAAAAGTCACATTTGTTAAAATATTCTGAAGTCTTTTGTTTTAATTGTTGTATAATTTTGTTTGAAAAGATAGAAAATTGGATTATCATCGAAATAGAAAATCCCTAAAAATACAAGAAATCCCTAATAATATGAAAAATCCCCAATAGTATAGGAAATCTCTAATAACATGCAAAATCCCTAATAAAATAGGAAATCCCAAGGAACACAGGAAATCCTTAATAATATAGCAATTCCCTAATAATATAGGAAATCCATTTATGAAATAAAAAAAAATATAGGCAATCCCAAATAAAACAGAAAATTCATAATAATATAAAAAAAAATCCCTATTAAAATAGAAAATCCCTAATAATATAATAATATAGAAACTCCCTAATATTATAGGACTCCTTAATAACATGGACATCAACTAAGTCGGTAAACAGGAAGTAGGAATCTGATGGGTCCAAAAACGCTTCCTACAATATGGTATACCTATATGAAGGTTGTCACCAAATATAAGATTTCTGCCATCAATAGTTGCTGAGAAAAATGCGCTGAAAAATATCTTCGACGGACGGAAGGACGGATGGACGGAGGTAAAACAGTATACCCCCTCCGGTGGAGTGGGGGTATAATAAGATAGGAAATCCCTAATAATATAGAACATCCAAAACAAATTTAAAAAAATCCCTAATAACATAGGAAATACCAAATAAAATATGAAATCTCTAATAACATAGGACATCCCTAATGATATATGAAATCCCAAATATTACAGAAAAATCGAATTAACATTGGAAATTCATAATAATGTACGAAATCCATATTAATATAGAAAATCACTAATAATACAGGAAATCACTATTGATATAGGAAATCGCTAATGATATAAGAAATTCCTAATAAAATAGAAAATCCTTAATATTAGGAAATCCCAAACAATATGCGAAATCCTTGATAATTAATTAATTTAGGGAGTCACTAATAACATAGCGTTTCGTTATTAACATATGAAATCCCTTACAAAAATAGGAAATTCCTAAACATAGAAGGAATCCATATTAATATAGAAATCTCTTATGACATAGAAAATCCCGATTCATACCGGACATTCCTAATTAGATAGGAAATCCTTATTAATACAGGAAATCCTTAATAATATAGGAAATCCCTATTAATAGAGGAACTCCCTAATAATATAGGAAATCCCTTTTAATACAGGAAATCCCTAATAATATACAAAATCCTTAATAATACAGGAAATCCCTAATAATGTAAAGAGCTCGAGTATGTCTTTAATAATATGGGGAATCGATAATAATATGGAAAATCACCAAGCACGATGCAATTTACCATGCATATGCATCGTCCTAAAGACAGGTTGTGCATCTAATTCCTCCTATATAACTAGATGACGTCCCTTTCAAAAGACATGTCCTATGTCTATAGCATAGCTTACTCTATGGGAGCGGTATTTGACAGTAAAAATGACAACAAAACTACCTACCACTGCATCTGAATACTGTGGAATATTAAATCTTGTTGTATGCCATTCATCACCTTGACTTCCATCAATAGACATAGTCGGGTTGTAGGTACTACCTCTTTCTCCTGCAGACACAATCAAACTTCCAGGAGATCCTCTCATGTGATACGACAGCTCCATACAAAAGAAAGAGGCTGAAAACAGTGATTATTCATGTATCAATAATAGATTATAATTTATTCATCATCTTTAAAGAACTATTTATTGCTTAACATTATCTTTTGCAATATTTCAGCCATATCGTGGCAAAAGTGAGTGAGTGAATGAGTGATTGCTACTCAGCGCCAACTCAGCAATTGCTCAGCTCTATTATTGTGAGAACAAGTTAATTTTCAATGAGATATTGATGAGGTCCGCTTTGTACCAGACCAACACGTTTAACTTGATTTTAATAGTGATAGCTCAGTCTGTGGATAGACATGTTGTCCCACTCGGAAACATTATCCTGATTCTGAGGCCACATATCTTTGCTCATTCACCTTAATGCTGAGTGCTTAGCGGAAAGGCAACCAATACCAATTTTATATTCTTTGGTTTGACCCCACCGTGACTTGAACCCACGATCTACCGCAATCCAGACGAGCACTCTAACCATTACAACACTGATGCGGTTATCGTGGCATGAAATTTCAATTAAATATATTAAAATTGAATAGGGCAATATCAGTCAATAATATGTAAAGAAACGTGTAAAATAAAAAAATAACATGGTTAAATAAAAATTATAAAATAATATCAGTATTAAATAAAGAGTAGAGATATTACACAAAACAATATTCTATGATACAAATGGGGTTCTTTAAATAAAAATACTAAAATTGGGTTCACTGTGACCTTTGTAAATAAGCCTAGAAGAGTTTGTTGATACCAAAGGGGTAATTAGAATCTGTCTGTCGAAGTAGAACTTATTATCCTACAATGGTGTGATTTTTGAATATTAATATACATGTAGGTGTAATAGATAAACTGTATTAACATAGGAGTTATAGAAAAATAAACTGTATTGATATAGGAGTTATAGATAAACTGTATTGTTATTTAGTTATGGCACCTAATCAAGCTTTCCTGGCACCTAATTCGTGTAGCACGAATGGTAAGGAACGATAACAGTAGAAACACAGACGTGATGGTGGACACCTTTGAAAATGAAAAGAAGTTATGTTTGTTTCTGCCCTTTCAATAAGAAGATTTAGAAGATACCAAAGGGAGGTAATCAGAATCCATATATCGAAGACAAAACACTGGCCAAACGGAAAAGTACAAAAGGACAAACAACGATCTACAAAACATACACATAAAACTAAAGATCGAGTCACACTAACCCCACTAAAAACTGGGGGTGAATTCAGGTGTTCCAGAAGGGAAAGTGATTCCTGCTCCACTAGTGGCACCCGCAGTGTTAATCTAGTTACAAACCCGGTGATAAGTCGTGAATGAGGAAAGGACCGGGAAGTGCTTACGACAAGTGGAACATATCCATGGTCGTTTGTAACACAGATATTCCATAACGGGCAACCAAGTCATGGTGGCGACGGTAACATTTTCGTTTTGCGGTTGGGTCATGCCAATTAACCTGTCATTCAACTTTGACGTCCAACTATATGGAAGACAGTTATATAAATTGACCAATCTGATAACAACTTCTGGCATGTACTCGATTTTGATGCTTATAGATTTACTATGCTCATCGCTGATTGGTCGGTTGAAACAAATGAACCCTGACATGACCCCATATGAGATGTCTTTATATATTAGGGTACTACCAAATAAAATAAAGTAGGAATGAACTGGATGGCATTAGATGTAAGACGCTAAAGAAAAGTAACAGATATAAAAAGATGCAAAACAAACGTTTAATTCTAATTAGATTAACTGATTATACTGATTATACTGATTATACTGATTATACTGATTTCTTAAAGGTTGGTGGTCCCATTTAACAATTAAATAAACATCCACTGTGAAATATTGTTTGCAGTGGTGTTAAACACACATTATTCTAATACAATATACATACATGGCAGTTGGTATAGAGCTGTACTAATAATAGCTTCATCATCAGGTGCACGTGGTGAGGAGGCCTCTGTATATATATAGTATGATCCGGAGGCAGCACTGCTAGGTCCTGTAGATGATGATGTTGTTGTTCCCTATGAATACAAACATATTACGTCTTATATGTAAAGAATGCTGACTGGCTTAACATTTAATGTTCACAAGAAAAGTTTGAAGATAAAAAAGGAGTAATCAGAATTCGTTGAAGCTTCAGTGCCGTTAAACACAAATAACACCAACGTGTTCAAAGTGTTGTTAAACACATATAACCCTATCGTGTTCAAAGTGTTGCTAAGCACATATGCCAATAACCGTAAATATGCTCAAAGTTAAGCACATACAACCATAGTGTGTTCAAATTGTAGTTCAGAAGAATTTGAAGATACGAAAGGGGTCATCAGAATACGTATTTCGAAGAAGAAGAGACAAAACAATGGACAAAAGAAAAAGTACAAAAGGACAAACAACGATCTACAAACATACACATAAAACTAAAGATCGAGTAACAAGTCTTATAATGAACAACCAAATTGTTTTAATAACGGCCAAGCATTGCAAGATGTACGCAATACAGATTCAACATCACGCTATCAAAATGATTTGTAACTGGATCGGAATACATGGAAAATGATCAGTAATTCCCATGTCTTCCCATTCCTACATATCCTACTAAATAACATAGATATCCTGCAATATTATTACAGCAGTATGCCTTTTATACGACCACCCTTTCTGGAAAGAAGAAAAGGTTTTATCAGAGAGGTTGTCTCATTTATGGAGACAGCTGACTGGTCTCTTAATATCACAATACATCTGCAATTGGGTCTGCTATCAGAGGTGGTCTTTGGTGAGAGGGGTCATGTAAGGGGGAGACTACTATGTTAATTCAGGGTATACAAATCCATTCACAATATGAATCTTTACAGTGCCGACACACTGAAATATGGATCTATGTCGCTTAACTCAGACATATTAACCTGATTCCGAACCACTCATTATTTGCTCTCACTTCTTAAAACTGCCTACTGAACAGGGAAACATCAAATACCATTTACATTGTACTTGGGATGACCCGATCAGAGCTCAAACTCACGACCTACCACTCAAAGCATGCTAAGGGAATGACCATTTAATTTGAAGGGGGGGTTATGGTTTTTTTCTAAAAAAATATTCTTATTCCCAATGTTGCTGAAAAAAATATAATGTGATTCAGAGTTTTTGTCATATAGCCTAATGTTAAATTCTGTAAAAAAAATTTCGCGCTCTGCGCGACAAAAAAACAAATATTCTAACTCTCGTGTTATCCGAAAAAAAAATTCTGAACGAAACAAAAACCATAACCCCCCCCCTTCAAGTTAAATAGTCGGTCCCTAACCATGACCTACCACTCAAAGCATGCTAACCCTCCCCCCCCCCCCCCTTCAAGTTAAATAGTCGGTCCCTAACCATGACCATTTATACAGTTCATTGGCTTGTGGGTTACATAAGATAACATCAATAACAATGAACCATTTAAGATTGTTATTGATTAATTGAATGATTGAATGAATGATTGGTTGATTACTGTTAAATGCCCACTGAAAAGGAAATCAGCTATTTTCGTATTTATATTCTATAACAATAAGTTTGCAAAACAATGTACTAGCAGGTGTCACTAGAACAGCCATATTGATTGATATTTTGATTTTCCCAAACTAATAGTGGATCGAGTCAGAAATTGTTGCCTTGCCAACAGGAATAGATAAACAGGTAATCATCCTATAACTCTTAATTAAGCATCTACAATTAGTTAACATTGGCAGTGGTTAACGTTGTAATATACTCATGTAAGGTAAAGAATGTCAGCTTAAAATATAACGTAGAAATCCAACAGTACAAATTTAGCGTAGATCAGTCCATTACATCTGTAATGTAGAAATTGATCAGAACCAATGTAACATAGAAAATGTCAATTACACAGGTAGCATTGAAAATGTCCATAAAAATGAAATGTTGAAATTGTTCATTACAAAAGTATCGTAGAAAATGTCCATTACAAATGCAACGTAGAGAATGTCTATTACAAATGTAATATAGACAATGTCCATTACAAATGTAACATAGAGAATGTCTATTACAAATGTAATATAGACAATGTCCATTACAAATGTAACGTAGAAAATGTCCATTACAAATGTAACATAGACAATGTCCATTACAAATGTAACGTAGAGAACGTTTATTACAAATGTAACATAGAAAATGTCCATTACAAATGTAACATATAAAATGTCCATTACAAATGTAACATAGAGAATGTCTATTACAATTGTAACGTAGAAAATGTTCATTACAAATGTAACATAGAGAATATCCATTACAAATGTAATGTAGAAAATGTCCATTACAAATGTAAAGTATAAAATGTCCATTACAAATGTAATGTAGAAAATGTCCATTACAAATGTAACATAGAGAATGTCTATTACAATTGTAACGTAGAAAATGATCATTACAAATGTAACATATAAAATGTCCATTACAAATGTAACATAGAGAATGTCTATTACAATTGTAACGTAGAAAATGTTCATTACAAATGTAACATAGAGAATATCCATTACAAATGTAATGTTGAAAATGTCCATTACAAATGTAACGTATAAAATGTCCATTACAAATGTAACATAGAAAATGTCCATTACAAATGTAATGTAGAAAATGTCCATTACAAATGTAACGTAGAAAATGTCCATTATAAATGTAACGTAGGATTGTCCATTACAAATATAAGGTAGAAAATGTCCATTACAAATGCAACGTAGAAAATGTCAATTACAAATGTAACATAGAAAATGTTCATTACAAATGTAACATATAAAATATCCATTACAAATGTAATGTAGAAAATGTCCATTACAAATGTAACATAGCAAATGTCCATTACAAATGTAATGTAGAAAATGTCCATTACAAATGTAACATAGAAAATCTCCATTACAAATGTAATATCGAAAATGTCCATTACAAATGTAACGTAGAAAAATGTCCAACACAAATGTAATGTAGAAAATGTCCGTTTTAAATGTAACATAGAAAATGTCCATTTTAAATGTGATATAGAAAATATTCATGACAAATGCCATCTTAATTGTAAATAAATAGTCATAATATAAAAATAAGCTTACAGAGTTTCGTGTCCAATCAAAATCATCATCTGCAATGTCGTCAAAGAGGCATCCACCATCCACAGTCTCAAAGTCACATGTCATACTCTGTATCGTTGTTTTATCTATCAAAAGTACAATGCATTACGCTGAATAACTTTTAGTGAGTATTATTACAGAAACAGTGAAACCGAATTTAACTTGAATAAACCAAACAGTTGTCTATGAGGAACACAAAAGTTGGTTCTGTGCAGACAGGTTTCACTGCATATTCATGAAATGTACATATTTCACTGCATATTCATGAAATGTACATATTTCACTGCATATTCATCAAATGTAGAAGTATTTCTTACTATTGACTACCCCTGAATGGGATCTTCCTCATAAGTACATGGTAGATCCTATTTTCGTTTTGTAAACGCTATGAGCCTAGTATTCTCTAGACATGGCATTACTTTATGTGTCGTCCACATTCTGTATTTACTAAGTTCCCCGTACAGTAGTATGATCTTCGTTCATGTCTAGTGTGGATTCTGTGTTTACTAAGTTCCCTGTACAGTAGTATGATCTTCGTTCATGTCTAGTGTGGATTCTGTGTTTACTAAGTTCCCTGTACAGTAGTATGATCTTCGTTCATGTCTAGTGTGGATTCTGTATTTACTAAGTTCCCCGTACAGTAGTATGATCTTTGTTCATGTCTAGTGTGGATTCTGTATCTACTAAGTTCCCCGTACAGTAGTATGATCTTCGTTCATGTCTACTGTGGATAGTGTTGCTCAATCCTCAATTACATGTCTAGTGTGGATTGTGTATTTACTAAGTTCCCTGTACAGTAGTATGATCTTCGTTCATGTCTAGTGTGGATTCTGTATTTACTAAGTTCCCCGTACAGTAGTATGATCTTCGTTCATGTCTAGTGTGGTTCTGTATTGACTAAGTTCCCCGTACAGTAGTATGATCTTCGTTCATGTCTACTGTGGATTGTGTTGCTCAATCCTCAATTACATGTCTAGTGTGGATTGTGTATTTACTAAGTTTCCTGTACAGTAGGATGATCTTTGTTCATGTCTACTGTGGATTATGTTGCTCAATCCCCAATTACATGTCTAATGTGGAATGTGTTGCTCAATCCTCCATATTACATGTCTAGTGTGGATTGTGTTGCTCAATCCTCAATATTACATGTCTAGTGTGGATTATGTTGCTCAATCCCCAATTACATGTCTAGTGTGGATTGTGTTGCTCAATCCTCACTATTACATGTCTAGTGTGGATTGTGTTGCTCAATCCTCAATATTACATGTCTAGTGTGGATTGTATTGCTCAATCCTCAATTACATGTCTAGTGTGGATTGTGTTGCTCAATCCTCAATATTACATGTCTATTGTGGATTGTGTTGCTCAATCCTCAATTACATGTCTACCATAGGATACCATACGAACTACAGTGGACGCTGGCTTGTTGCCACTATGTCCGCCTCTAAATCCACATCATTGATGCGTGACTTTACGTCACTTCCGGAATTTGATCTCATGTTTATGCTTGCCGTAAAGTCATATTTGCACTCTTGGTGTGGATTGTGTTGCTCAATCCTCAATATTACATGTCTAGTGTGGATTGTGTTGCTCAATCCTCAATAGTATATGTCTAGTGTGGATTGTGTTGCTCAATTCTCAATATTACATGTCTAGTGTGGATTGTGTTGCTCAATCCTCAATATTACATGTCTAGTGTGGATTGTGTTGCTCAATCCTCAATTATATGCGCAGTGTTTTGTTGACCATTAATCTTTGTTTTCGTCTTTTTTCCTTTTTAGTTTCTACATATTTATTTATTTAGTGAAACATACTACAATATAACACATATATATTTTTACATAATGAAGGATTATTTTGGCCATTGTATTGTCTGTCCAGCTTCAATGTACCCCCTTTTGGTACTTATCTATTTTAAAACTTTTCTTTTTAATAGTAAATATACTATTTTTACTTATATTTAATATTTACCTATTATACTACAATGTTCTCCTGTCCAGCCAGATGTACATGTACAAGGAGAATAAGTTCCATCAGTGTTTGTGATACATGTTCCACCATTTTCACATGGTTTCGCGGTCGCACAATCAGCTTTTAAAAAAAAATATGAATTGGCTTAATAGCTTTATTAGGTTAATGTGAAAGGCGTTATTATGACAATATGAAGTGTTATTATGACAATGTGAAGCAACAGTTTATTTCAACCCATTTATCATGACAAAAAATACCCCAAATTGCAGGATAAAAGAACGTATTGGATCAGTAGATGTTTACCGGAGCAGACTGCCTTGTCATGATCTTTTGTTCTTTGGTTTAATTTAACTACTTATATTTTTATATTGTTTCACTTTATAATTTGTTCTTCTCAACAGGACACTTATCCTGATTGGCTGCTGTCCAATTCTACAAGATATTTGTTCTGAACATAATGTGATTTAATCTCCAACATTCCAAAAACACATGTTCGTACTCCAGTACACAAACCTCTGGTACAAGGACGGTAATAACATGAACACATGCATACGTTTTTGTGTTGTTAATTTCATGTCAATAAATTGTATTCAACCTAACTTTCAAAATACCTGGCTGAGTCGTTGTAGTAGAGGTGGTTACTGTCGTGGTAGAGATGGTTGCTGCTGTCACTGGTTCGTCTAAACAAGATAATTCCGAAATGGTAAATTTATTGTAAGCAAAACTCATGGAAATGCAAGCGTACAAACAGGGAAATGGATTTGCGTTGTCATATGTCCTTCAATGACTTGAGGTAAGAGGTAATTGCTTGCTTACCATCACTGTTTAGAGGTGATTGTTCGCTTTGTTGATATTGGTGGAATTGTTGATCATCACTGTTTAGAGGCGATTGTTCGTTTTAATTTAATTTATTAATAAAATCATACTTGCAATTAGATTAATAGGAACATCTAGTTTTACTAACTGGGGATTTTATACTATTCTGTTGGGTTATTTAAGGTATTTTTGGTATCTTTGTTACCTATTAAATAATTTTAGAGAAAACCGAAGGGGCAATCACGAAAGGGCAATCCAGAGAAACTGACAAGGGCACATAATACGCAAGAGACGAAGACATTTCATTTCATAGAATATGCGAAAAATAGTTTTATGTTAATTACTATTCAAAAACAAAGCATACATGATTTCTGTATTGGATACATAATCAGAGGTTCTCATGCCTACACATTTAGGTTTGCTACCAATTATACATAAGTATCTGTCCTGTCCGGTATCCGTCATGTCCGATTCATCCCTATCTCTAGATCTTTCAATTAAAACCACAATTTTTCGATAAATTTTCTTAACCAGTTTTGTAAACATTTTTAGCTCACAAATGCCAATTGATTCGAATTTTTGTTCTGCCAACTTTCAAACATATTTTTGAATTCAGATGTTACAATTTTTAATGACTAAAGGAGGATATGGGTTGTGTTGTTTAACGTCACTTGTGGCAATATTTCAACTACATCATTTGTTTTTAGAGGAAACAGGAGTACCCGGAAAAAGCCACCGACCTGCAGCAATTCACTAACTTTATCTCATAATGTTGTATCGAGTACACCTCACAATGAGCGGGATTAAGGGCCCGAGTGGCTCAATGAGTTAGGTAGTTGGATTACCTAACAACTCATACGAGCCTATCACCAATACGGCATGGGTTCGCGCCCGGCTTTGTAAATTACAAAAAGGGTGCACTCGACTCGCAGTCACAAGTAATAAAGTTTACCAATTGCTTGCCCATGATCGGTGGTTCTCACCGAGTACTACGGCTTCTTCCACCACAAAAACTGGTCGCCATGATCAAGCTGAAATATTGCTGAAAGTGGCGTTAAACATAATAAATCAAATCACAATCATGAGCGGGATTCGAACCTACACATTTGATGATTTATACACACTCCTTAATTCTTGAAGAACAAAAGTACTATTATTATTTAGGAGTGTTTAACATACAAATCTAGATTTGAGTTCAACCCATGAATTATTAAAAAAAAATCAAATCACAAATTTATATAGAAATTATGATGAAAACTTCAGAACTATGTGCATTTGCCAGAGAAAATTTCAGCAAAATAGATTGATATATTACCTTGGAATAAATGTTTGAACAAATGTGGTTTGATATGAAATAAATAAGGAAAAAAGAGAAAATGAGGAACACTTATGTCCACTGACTTTTTCATGAGGCTACCATTGTTTTCAATACTAATTTGGAATGCCATCTCCCTCGTCCTGAAAACTTGTTCCACAAGTATGAGACAGGAACACTGTCTGAAGACCATGCATGATGACGATATAAAATGAGTGAGTGAAAGAGTGATTATTCCTTAATGCCAAATGATCAATTATTCAGCTATTTCATGGCGATAAAAAGCTACAATTTTGATAAGATGATGATGATGATGATGATGATAATGATGCCCGTTTTGTACTAGACCAACATGCTTAGGATTTTATAGTGCTGGCTCATGAGACAACAAGCCATGGGTAGACATGCCGCACCCCTCGAACAAAATAATTTGATTCCGAGTCAACCGATCTTTCCTCTTACGCCTAAGTGATGCTTGCTGAGTGGAGAAGCAACATATATCAACTTTATTGTCTTTGGATTTACCCGACCGGGGTTTGAACCCATGAACCCACCACACTCGAAGAGAGCTCGCTAACCAAAAGTTCATTACACAACCGATTTTAATTCGCTTGCAGACAAAATAATCATACTTACCACATGTTCCTGGTATCAACCAAATGTCATCTATAGCCATATCAGATTTAGAGGATGTTGACCTGATGCTTTCAAATATAACCTTTAAAAGATATTAGAAAAATGTGATGGTAAGATATAAATGCTTTATTCCTATGAGGCGGTTTTCATAGAGGGACTTCACTAGAGAAACGAAAAGAAGTTAGCTCAGTCCGTTAATCTCACTTTCCGCTATATACCAGTGGGTGGTGCCCTTTCACTACATAATTCTATAATTAGTTATTATGATAATCACTTCTACAGATTGAAATAAGGAATTCCACAGACACAGCTAGGGCTGCTTCATACGTTGACTTACACCTCAAAGAGGCCTACATCTCGAAATTGAAGATGAACACCAGTTAAGAACGAGCATTTACGACAATAGAGATTATTTCAATTTTCCCATTGTGTACTTACCATTTATATGAAGCAACAATACAGATGCATGTGAAAATGGAGTACACATCTCTCACCGTGATGTTCCTCTCATGATCTAACAGTGTTGCTGAAAACTTGCGTAATCAATAGTTCCTAGTGGTTAACTTGAAATCATCACTTTGTAGCTTTTACGGTGACCACCATGATTTGGTTCACCAGTACAGAATATCTGTGTGACAAATGACCACGGATATTATTCCGTTTATGGTCATCAAAATCCGGTCCTGTCCTTATTAAGGACTTATCACTGGGTTTTTAACAAGAGCAACACGTCTGGTGCCACTACCAAAGGAATTGTTTATCATTTCGGAACACCTGAGTTCACCCACCGTTTTCAGTAGTGTTCTTGTTGCTCAATCTTTAGTTTTCAGTAGTGTTCTTGTTACTCAATCTTTAGTTTTCAGTAGTGTTCTTGTTGCTCAATCTTTAGTTTTCAGTAGTGTTCTTGTTACTCAATCTTTAGTTTTCAGTAGTGTTCTTATTGCTCAATTTTTAGTTTTCAGTAGTGTTCTTGTTACTCAATCTTTAGTTTTCAGTAGTGTTCTAGTTACTCAATCTTTAGTTTTCAGTAGTGTTCTTGTTACTCAATCTTTAGTTTTCAGTAGTGTTCTTGTTACTCAATCTTTAGTTTTCAGTAGTGTTCTTGTTGCTCAATCTTTAGTTTTCAGTAGTGTTCTTGTTACTCAATCTTTAGTTTTCAGTAGTGTTCTTGTTACTCAATCTTTAGTTTTCAGTAGTGTTCTTGTTACTCAATCTTTAGTTTTCAGTAGTGTTCTTGTTACTCAATCTTTAGTTTTCAGTAGTGTTCTTGTTACTCAATCTTTAGTTTTCAGTAGTGTTCTTGTTGCTCAATCTTTAGTTTTCAGTAGTGTTCTTGTTACTCAATCTTTAGTTTTCAGTAGTGTTCTTGTTACTCAATCTTTAGTTTTCAGTAGTGTTCTTGTTACTCAATCTTTAGTTTTCAGTAGTGTTCTTGTTACTCAATCTTTAGTTTTCAGTAGTGTTCTTGTTGCTCAATCTTTAGTTTTCTGTGTAGTGTTGTGTGGATCATTATTTTTGCTTTTGTTCTTTTTGCAATTTTATCATTTATCCCTTCATTAACGGTTTCTTATCACATATGTTATTGAAATAATGCCAAATTTGCATGTGTAATAAAAGCATAATTTGCGGATTGTTATTTGCCTCCGGGGCAATAACATGTTATCTGCCCTCTTGTGGAGGGCAATAACTTGTTTTCTGCCCTGGCAAGATATGTGATCAATAGATTAATACATGGCCTTTTTTCATATTGCCCTTGTCATCAGCCCTCGACTGATATCGTCCCTCGGGGCCGATATCAAGATCTTGTGCTGATGCGAATCTATAGTTTTAAGGAACTTTTTAAATGGCGATACGGTTGGGGGAAACAGATGTGAAATACAGCAAAGTGATATGATATACATGTACGCCAAAGACCAATTTTAGACTATCATACTCATGTAATTAACTTTTAGCAGCAATCTGACAAATTGTAAAATCTTAACTGTATATAGAAGGATTGTTATGCTAAGTGTGTGTGGGTAGGACTTCACTGTATATATGTGCACAAATTCGAATGGTGGAAGGAATACGAACACTGTACATAAACGGAACACCTGTTCTACATACTGATGTATGGTTCTCCTAAAGAAGAAGAAGAAGAAGGAGGAGGAGAAGAGGGAGAAGGAGAAGAAGAAGGAGAAGGAGAAGAAGAAGAAGAGTAATAAATATCATATGAATGTAATCGTGATCAGGTGTATACCAATGTTTTTATTACCTAACAGTTATTATTGAATACATGTCAAAACGCCCCCACTACCAAAACGCCCCCACTTTCTACCAAAACGCTCCCACTATTTTTTCAGAATAAAAATTATTTTACCAAAACGCCCCCACTTTTTTATTGCCAAAACGGCACGTTTAATATTTTTTTCTACTCAAACGATGATATCATGTGTGATATCTTGTAATTCAAGATTTGTCCAGTAAATTTATATATTGTATATATACATGTTTATTTTACATCAGACGACGACAAACTTGCATATACACTCCGGTAATTGTGTCTTATCCATTTGTCTTTATTTTTGTTTTTTTCGGTAACAATAAAATATAGACTCATTCTCACAGAACCGCGACAATTGCTGCCGACCAACTAGTTTACGCCATTGATTACTTTTTCGTTATTCTGCATAGAATAACAATTTTCTCACGGATACCAACTTCCTAGAGACCAGAAATGACAACAAAAATGGACGTGAATAGAAATTAGACACGTTTGTGTACAATGGGGTACGAAATGTCGACACATTTATAATCAACGGGACTTTTAGCTACATGCTTATTAAAGTCTAAAGTAGTATTGCATTGTTACATAGGATGTAAAATAACACACAAGAGGTCCAAAGATGTACTTTTCAACCAATAAATATTGAGTACAATTTAAATAACTTCAAATTCACCTATAAAGTTAACCAAAAATTTAAACATTCTAATTTACAGGACCTAATTTACATAACAAAATATTAAAAAAAAATTGCAGTATTCACTAATTATTAAGCCATACGGCCACATCAAGCCATTGTTATCAAAGCTTAAACTTCTCAAAATTCATTTATTAGCTTTGTACATTTGTTTTTCACAATACCTTGGCTTGTGTGTGTTTTTACTTTCTTACCGGTAATTAAGCTCATCAAAGACCGTTGGCACGGATAAAGGCATATAATTATTGTAATAATTAATGAAACATATAGATTTAATTTAATGCAATCATCATTAATTAAATTTATAATTTTAATAAATAGATTAATAAAAATATAATAAAACAAAAACAAAATATTCGAACAAAAACAAATCGAGTGAAGACATTTATAAACATTTGAATCACAAAAAATATTTATTTTATGATTATCTTTGGAAAAAAGTGGGGCGTTTTGGTAAAAAGTGGGGGAGTTTTGGTGAAAAGTAGGGGCATTTTGGTAAAAAGTGGGGGCGTTTTGACCTGTTGCCTTATTATTTGGTGTTAAGTATCATCATTTTAACATTTCAGACACCTCGTGGCGACTAAAGAAGCAAAAAAAACCCAAACAAATACCTTCAATCCGTTCGTCGCTTTAATGAAAATAGCAGCTTCCTGCCAGAGATCTCCTTGGTTACCACTTCTTGTAAATATGTTTTCTTCTTCACCTGCACTGTTAATTGTATTAACATTCAATGTCCCCATGCTTGAGCCGTACATATGAAACCAAAACCGCAGACATCTATCTACGCCTGTAATGGAAATATTTTCAGGATTAATCAATTGCTATTTAACGTCAAATGATCCTGATGTGAGCTATATACCGTGTACATTACATACACAATCTTACTAACCGAAATGTAGGTACAATGTGGCACTTAGATGGGGCTATGGTCGGATAGTTCGACCAATCATTTGTGCGGAAATTAGAAAATTCTGGTAATATTAACATATTTAAAAGAAAAATTAAAATATTGCTTGAAAAAGTGCCTTTTTATTTCGGTTGGGGTGATAGAAAACTAAATATTATTCATAGCAGACTTGGAAATATGTGCAGTTCGCTAAATGCAGATTTGCACCTTGTCAATTTAAAGCCTATTCCTGCATGCATCTGTGGTCATGGTTTTGAAGACTGTATACACTTTTTCCTTGAATGTTCCTTTTACAATGAAAATAGGGCAATCTTGTTAAATAAATTAAAGAATTACGTATTTACAATTGAATTGATATTAGCTGTTGATGAAAATTTGACTCCTAACCAAAACATTGAAATTTTCTCTGCTGTTTATTCTTTTATTAGAAGCACCCAGCGCGTTAACTAATATACTAGCTTACTCACTCCAGTCCATGTTGTTTTTTGTTGTTTTTGTTTGTTTGAAACCTTTCTTCTTCTTCCTATCCTTCTTTCTATCCCTATGTTTTGAACATTTTATTTCACCTTATTTTTCTTTATATTTACTTTATTATTAACGTCTAAATATATCATGTTGTAAAATTTATTTGTATAATTATCGCCATTATGTACAATTATTTTTTGTTTATATCTTTGTAAAAGTGAAAGGACTTCACTAATGTTGTCATAACTTGTGTCCGATCCCATTTGCAACTTGCATGCAAATAAAATATGTTTAAACTAATCATTTGTGCTAACTCACAACATGCAGCCTTAGAATAGAACATCGATGTTCACGCCTTAACAGCTGACATACAACACAAAACGTACCACTACCTTGCAATATATCTCTCTTTATGGAATATTAATTTCTTATTACAGACAATGGACAAAAGTATTTGCAAGCTTCCAATTTTCCCCATATATTTCATATAAAACTACAATTTTTCAGAAGCTTATCCTGAAGTCAATTCACACCCGATTTCGATAATTTTTATATCAATAAAAACAGAATTTTATGTAGTTTTACTGTATAATTTCAAAATAATTTTCTATGATACACATTTTGAGAATATACAAGCTAAACACACAACTGAATTAATTTCTTTCGAAATACAATGCTTTGATAGTACCTTTAATTTGTAGACAAATTATTTAAGTCTGTGTTTAAATCTTGGCGATTTGAAAAACATGCTTCAAAAAGTTATTTCAAAATTACTACTATAAACTGCATATCTTTCTGCTTTCCTTGATAAAATCATGATTAAAATCGGACGTGAATTGATTTCAAGATAATATTTTGAAAAACTGTAGTTTTATATGAAATATATAGGGTAAATTGGAAGCGTGCGAATACTTTTGTCCATTGTCTGTACCTTGAAAGGTGAGCTAATTTATGCCGCAAAATATAAATGTGAAAGGGACATAGTGACACTCTGTTTGTCTATCCCGGTTGATTACTTCATATTTAAATCCATTTCTGAGAATTTCATTATTTCCCACTTTCCTCGCTGGTAACATTTTCCCAGACTTTTGTCATAAGTAACACGACAGATGTCTTACCCATGTAGTACAGGAACTGCTTACCCTTTAGGGGTACTATATAATATTGTCTGGTTTATTACAAACATCCTGGCAATTAACAAAAAAACCTAAGAGTTTTTATAATATGAATCTAATTAATCATCTTAAAATTTACCAATGAAAAAAAATCTACCGGCAAATGGTTAAGTTGCACTGATCAGTAGCAAATAGTGAATGTATATTCAGGACAAGAACTAAATAAAACGTAGATATCTAATAGAGTGCGCACAATGCGCTTTGCAAAAGTTTAGAAATATATATATATAGATTATATGAGGGCTGTCCTGGTCATATTCGGATGGTAGTTTCTATGCAGTCCGTGCCTATCACCACTAACGTTAGGAGTTCGAATCCCGTTTAGGCGAGGTGTACTCGATACCAAAATTATGTTATAAAGTTTGTCAGCGACTTGCGACATGTCGGTGGTTTTCTCCAGTTTACCCCACCAATAAATCATGCCGCCACAATGCAATATAACTGAAATATTGTTGAAAGTGGCGTTAGACATCATAACCCTAACCCCTAACATTCATACATAATTTGATGAAGGAATGGATCAACATTGGTAATATCGTTTGAATACAACAAACAAAATATGTAGACTTGGGTCAGGAAGATAAGAAGAGTTTGAAAATACCAAAGAGGTAATCATAATCCGTGAATCAAAGAAGAACAAACAACACAATGGCCAAAAGAAAACAGACAAAAGGACAAACAACGATCTACAAAAATACACATAAAACTAAAGATCGAGTAAAACGAACCCCAGGTGCCCCGGAAGAGTGCACAGTTCCTGTTCCACTAGTGGCACTGATATAAAGGGATAGATCAGATGTTTATGAAACGCATTATATTTGACTGAATGCTTAAATAGGATTGTAAAATCTTACTTGGAAGGGCAAGGTCAGTGTACAACATAGCTCTATCTCCTTCCTCCCTGGGGTTAGAGGATTCTGTATACAAGTAGATAAACCCTTCTTTAGCATTGTGTGGTCCTGTTGATGACGATTTGGTTGTTCCCTGTGAAATATATAGTCATGTATCTTGTCAAACACCCGGCCATTTTTCGTATCCGCTTCTGAATATGATTCTTCCGCTGGATACTAGTGGAGAGTTGTTTGTGGATCGGAGCTGGAACGGCAAGGGAGTTTGGTATCTTATCTGTCTTCACGTTCTGAATTACCGCCAGTTGTTTGTGGGAGGGATCATGTCCTGTTTACGTTATTTGTGTTTGCGTGTGCATAGTGGTGTCCAACACACATTGTGTTGTGTTTTTGCTTTGTTTTTCTTCGTCTTGTGTGCCCTATGTTGCCAGTTTCTCTGGATTGTCAATATTTGATTGCCCCTTCGGTATTCTCTAACGTTTATTTATTACACAACCTGCATTTCCAATGGCTTCAGCTGAAGATTTAGAACTCGTTTTTTTAGTAACACTACTCATCCAGTTATACAAATGTATGTGAGGGTTAGCATTCATTTGCTAACACTTACATAACCGCGCCAGTTCACTACGATGGGGTGGGAGTATGAGCCCAGATTAATCCTGACACTTTTTATTGAAGTGCCTGTGCCAAGCACCGGCGGAAAATGAACAATCATACATATGTGTGTTCTGGGTATACATTTTATCTGTTTCTACAAATTTCAAATTTGATATTGGAACTGCTCTGATGGTGTGGAATTTTTCATTTTTCATTTGCTTCTGTAAATATGCTGATTGATTGTTATTTAACGTCAAGGGACAAGTTCGTTTAGCTATACTATCGATGAGAACAAATCATTTATGCAGTAAAAGAGTGACGTTGAGGTTGGTCTATAAATGGATAAGTCAATTTCATTGATATATCATGATACAGTTAAACCTGACCATACAGTCACCTATATTTAACAGTCACCTGTATTAAAAGGTCACATTTTCCTTGTCCTGTAATAGAAAACTTCATATGAACTGAACCTCTTTTAAGAGATCTCCTTTCTTATAAGGCCACTTTTTCTTTGTCCAAAAGGTGACCTTTCAATACAGGTTTAACTGTCTATTGCTTAGCAAGAGGCCTCAGTCAACAACAAAGACTACTAACAACTCATTGTTAATTAAACACATGTTCCAAACATTAAGGAAAAATGCATTTTACTTGATATTTTTACCTACAGGTCTAAAATAAGGGTCATCAAAAGTTCAAACAATGCAATTATTGGACTGTTAACCTGTGGTAGACATTTATTTGCATTCTATTCATTGCCAAAATAGAAAATTGGTCATAAAAGTTCAAAGCGTTGGCAGAATGTGCAACAATTGCATTATTTACCCGTGGTAGACATTTATTTGCATACATTTTCACTCCCAAAATAGAAATGGGGTCATAAAAAGTTCAAAGTGACAAAATGTGCAACTATTGCATTATTTATCTCTGGTTATTATTTATTTGCATGTACTTACACTGCCAAAATCAAAATCGAATTCGTCAAGCGTCTCTTCCTGTTTAAGCATACAATAATCCCCTACTTCTGCTGTGCATCCAACAACTGCCAAATCTATAAACAAATATTGATTGATAGATTAATTGGTGCTTAACGCCAACCTTAACAATATTTCAGCTATATCGTGGCATGTAAACATATACTATGCTACCGTTAGTAACCCGAGAAATGAAATAGTGATCTAGTATTTCAAATATGGCATTTTGGACATTTGGTAAGGTATGTTTTAAATTGTCCACCCGATTTACAATTAGTTCAGTAATTGTTATTAAGTGAGCATTATTTCAGCTTGACAATAACGTCCAAAGAGTGTGTCATCCTCTGTACATAACCAAGTCATTTACGTCCAAAGTCAAAGAGAGTGTCATCTTCTGTGCATAACTAAGACATTTACGTCCAACGAGAGCGCCATCCTCTGTACATAATCAAGTCATTTACGTCCAAAGAGAGTGTCGTCCTCTGTACATAGCCAAGTCATTTACGTCCAAAGAGAGTGCCATCTTCTGTACATAACCAAGTCATTTACGTGTGGCATCCTCTGTATATAACCATGTCATTTACGTCCAAAGAGTGTGGCATCCACTGTGCATAACCAAGTCATTTACGTCCAAAGAGAGGGCCATCCTCTGTACATATCCAAGTCAGTTACGTCCAAAGAGAGTGTCATCCTCTGTACATAACCAAGTCATTTATGTCCAAAGAGAGTGTCATCCTCTGTACATAACCAAGTCATTTATGTCCAAAGAGAGTGTCATCCTCTGTACATAACCAAGTCATTTATGTCCAAAGAGAGTGTCATCCTCTGTGCATAACCAAGTCATTTATGCCCAAAGAGAGTGTCATCCTCTGTATATAACCATGTCATTTACGTCCAGAGAGAGTGTCATCACCTGTACATAGCCAAGTCATTTACGTCCAAAGATAACGTCGTCTTCTGTACATAACAAAGTCATTGACGTCCAAAGAGAGTGTCATCCTCTGTACATAACCAAGTCATTTACGTCCAAAGAGAGTGGCATTCTCTATGCATAACCAAGTCATTTACGTCCAAAGATAGTGTCATCCTCTGTACATAACCAAGTCATTTACCTCAAAAGAGAGTGCAATCATCTGTACATAACCTAGTCATTACGTCCAAAGAGAGTGTCACCCTCTGTACATAACAAGTCATTTACAACGAAAGAGAGTGCCATCCTCTGTACACAACCATGTCATTTACGTCCAAAAAGTGTGGCATCCTCTGTATATAACCATTTCATTTACGTCCAAAGAGTGTGGCATCCACTGTGCATAACCAAGTCATTTACATCCAAAGAGAGTGCCATCCTCTGTACATAACCAAGTCATTTACGTCCATAGAGAGTGTCATCCTCTGTACATAACCATGTCATCTACGTCCAAAGAGAGGGCCATCCTCTGTACATATCCAAGTCAGTTACGTCCAAAGAGAGTGTCATCCTCTGTACATAACCAAGTCATTTATGTCCAAAGAGAGTGTCATCCTATGTACATAACAAAGTCATTTATGTCCAAAGAGAGTGTCATCCTCTGTACATAACCAAGTCATTTATGTCCAAAGAGAGTGTCATCCTCTGTGCATAACCAAGTCATTTATGCCCAAAGAGAGTGTCATCCTCTGTATATAACCATGTCATTTACGTCCAGAGAGAGTGTCATCACCTGTACATAGCCAAGTCATTTACGTCCAAAGATAACGTCGTCTTCTGTACATAACAAAGTCATTGACGTCCAAAGAGAGTGTCATCCTCTGTACATAACCAAGTCATTTACGTCCAAAGAGAGTGGCATTCTCTATGCATAACCAAGTCATTTACGTCCAAAGATAGTGTCATCCTCTGTACATAACCAAGTCATTTACCTCAAAAGAGAGTGCAATCATCTGTACATAACCTAGTCATTACGTCCAAAGAGAGTGTCACCCTCTGTACATAACAAGTCATTTACAACGAAAGAGAGTGCCATCCTCTGTACACAACCATGTCATTTACGTCCAAAAAGTGTGGCATCCTCTGTATATAACCATTTCATTTACGTCCAAAGAGTGTGGCATCCACTGTGCATAACCAAGTCATTTACATCCAAAGAGAGTGCCATCCTCTGTACATAACCAAGTCATTTACGTCCATAGAGAGTGTCATCCTCTGTACATAACCATGTCATCTACGTCCAAAGAGAGGGCCATCCTCTGTACATATCCAAGTCAGTTACGTCCAAAGAGAGTGTCATCCTCTGTACATAACCAAGTCATTTATGTCCAAAGAGAGTGTCATCCTCTGTACATAACAAAGTCATTTATGTCCAAAGAGAGTGTCATCCTCTGTGCATAACCAAGTCATTTATGTCCAAAGAAAGTGTCATCCTCTGTATATAACCATGGCATTTACGTCCAGAGAGAGTGTCATCCCCTGTACATAGCCAAGTCATTTACGTCCAAAGATAACGTCGTCTTCTGTACATAACAAATGCATTGACGTCCAAAGAGAGTGTCATCCTCTGTACATAACCAAGTCATTTACGTCCAAAGAGAGTGGCATTCTCTATGCATAACCAAGTCATTTACGTCCAAAGATAGTGTCATCCTCTGTGTATAACCAAGTCATTTACCTCAAAAGAGAGTGCCATCATCTGTACATAGCCTAGTCATTACGTCCAAAGAAAGTGTCACCCTCTGTACATAACAAGTCATTTACGTCGAAAGAGAGTGCCATCCTCTGTACACAACCATGTCATTTACGTCCAAAAAGTGTGGCATCCTCTGTATATAACCATGTCATTTTCGTCCAAAGAGTGTGGAATCCACTGTACATAACCAAGTCATTTACGTCCAAAGAGAGTGCCATCCTCTGTATATAACCATGTCATTTATGTCCAGAGAGAGTGTCATCCTCTGTACATAACTAAGTCATTTACGTCCAGAGAGAGTGTTATCCTCTGTACATAACCATGCCATTTATGCCCAAAGAGTGTGGCATCCTCTGTTTATAACCATGTCATTTACGTCCAAAGAGTGTGTCATCCCCTGTACATAACCAAGTTATTTACGTCCAAAGAGAGTGTCGTCCTCTGTATATAACCAAGTCATTTATGTTCAAAGAGAGTGTCATCCTCTGTGCATAACCAAGTCATTTACGTCCAAAGAGAGTGTCATCCTCTGTTCATAACCAAGTCATTTACGTCCAGAGAAAGTGTTATCCTCTGTGCATAACCAAGTCATTTACGTCCAAAGAGAGTGTCATCCTCTGTGCATAACCAAGTCATTTATGTCCAAAGAGAGTGTCATCCTCTGTATATAACCATGTCATTTATGTCCAGAGAGAGTGTCATCCTCTGTAAATAGCCAATTCATTTACGTCCAAAGATAACGTCGTTTTCTGTACATAACCAAGTCATTGACGTCCAAAGAGAGTGTTGTCCTCTGTACATAATCAAGTCATTTAGGTCCAAAGAGGGTGGCATTCTCTATGCATAACCAAGTCATTTACGTCCAAAGATAGTGTCATCCTCTGTACATATCCAAGTCATTTACGTCCAAAGAGAGTGCCATCATCTGTACATAACCATGTCATTACGTCCAAAGAGAGCGTCACCATCTATACATAACAAGTCATTTACGTCGAAAGAGAGTACCATCCACTGTACATAACCAAGTCAATTACGTCCAAAGAGAGTGTCATCCTCTGTACTTAACCAAGTCATTTACGTCCAAAAAGTGTGGCATCCACTGTACATAACCAAGTCATTTACGTCCAAAGAGAGTGCCATCCTCTGTACATAACCAAGTCATTTACGTCCAAAGAGAGTGTCATCCTCTGTACTTAACCATGTCATTTACGTCCAAAGAGTGTGGCATCCTCTGTATATAACCATGTCATTTACGTCCAGAGAGAGTGTCATCCTCTGTACATAACCAAGTCATTTACGTCCAGAGAGAGTGTTATCCTCTGTACATAACCATGCCATTTACGTCCAAAGAGTGTGGCATCCTATGTACATAGCCAAATCATTTACGTCCAGAGAGTGTTATTCTCTGTACATAACCATGCCATTTACGTCCAAAGAGTGTGTCATCCCCTGTACATAACCAAGTTATTTACATTCAAAGAGAGTGTCGTCCTCTGTATATAACCAAGTCATTTATGTCCAAAGAGAGTGTCATCCTCTGTACATAACCAAGTCATTTACCTCCAGAGAAAGTGTCATCCTCTGTACAAAACCAAGTCATTTACGTCCAAAGAGAGTGTCGTCCTCTGTACATAACCAAGTCATTTACGTCCTGAGAGAGTGTCATCCTCTGTGCATAACAATGTCATTTACGTCCAAAGAGAGTGTCTTCCCACTGTACATAACCATGTCATTTACGTCCAAAGAGTGTCATCCTCTGTACATAACCAAATCCTTTATGTCCAAAGAGTGTGGCATCCACTGTACAAAACCAAGTCAATTATGTCGAAAGAGAGTGTCATCCTCTGTACATAACCAAGTCATTTACAAGGAAAAAATTAAAAATGGCAGCTGAGTTGATGGCAGCTTGAAAAACAGCTCAGCAATTTTTGCAGTTTTTTGATGTTTTATGAAGTTCTAATGCAAAAAATTTTTGGAAAGATAATTGCCTATATCATGTGTTAAAGGATGATGTTTCTGTTGATGAAAATTGATTTTTGAACATTTATTGAGTGTGTACAGATATTTTCATTGGAATTTATTGTTAGTGAAATTGACATTATGTCTGGAGGCAGTAATTCACTTAAACCTGGACAACCTAGAAGAACAAATATAAATACTGTTCAAACACTGCTCAAAGCAAAATTGGGTTCAACAAAGGAGAAAGCACCTAAGAAGGGTTGCTATCTAATGACTCAAACAATAGTATTGAATTTGATCTGTCATGATTGGACCATATACAAAAGGACCTTGAGGAAATAAAATCAAGTCTTCAAGGTGTGACAAAGATAACTGATCTTAACGAGGCAACAAAAGATCTGGTAAAAAGTACTGAATTAGAAACATTAGTTACTGTTATAGTTAACAAACTACTCAACAATTTTGAAAGTAAATTGGAAACAAAATTTGAAACTAAACTTACACAAGTTACAAACAATATGCAGGAAAAAATAGATGCATTATCATTGGAAAATGAAAACTTGAAAGGCCAACTAGATGCCACAAAAAATGTACTTGGTAATGTAAAGACAACTCTTAATAGGAATGTTATACTGACCAAAGACGCTACCATACAAAGTAACTACAATGAACAATATTCGAGGAAAAACAATATAAAAGTGTTTAACATGAAAAAAAGAGACAAACAAAACCTGAGAGAGGATTTCATTGATCTTGTCAAGAAAGACCTTAATGTGGATTTAGAACTAAGGGATGTTGTAGCCATACACCGTTTACCTTCAGATCGACCAGGAGAAAAAACAATTATTGTCAGACTATTTAACAGTGATGCCAAAAGGAATGTCATGCGTGCAAAGAAAAACTTGAAAAACAATGTTCGTTTTGTAGACGACATTACAAAACAAAATCATGAACTAATGAAAAGGATGCGTGATTCCAATAGATTTGACTCTGTGTGGTTCTACAATTGTGGCATATATGGAAGAACATCTGATGATAAACAATTCAAATTTGGTTTGTATGATGACATTGACATTAAAATCAGACAGAGAAGGTAAATGCTTACTTTTTTACCATACATTAACTGTCCATATTTATTTAACTTTATATTTAATTTGTCTTTACCTGTTATGATATGCATATTGAATACACAGTAAAAAAGATTATATAGAATGTACATAAGATGATATCTACATACCGGTACCAGAAAACATACTGTCATGATTATTGATATACATTACATTTCATTTATGATTTTTATTACCGTATACATGTAGTACCCTGTATTTGATTCTGTATGGATTCTTTGGTTTTTTCAGAAATACATATTGTGACTACTTGCAACTGTCTTAGCACAAAATTTTAATTATTTACATTTGCATATTGAAGATAATATATACTATTACCTGCTCTACCAACAGTGGACATAGGCTTAGGGGCCATATGACTCCACCTGTTTGCCCAAATATATATATACATGTACCTAGGTAGGTTATGTAATCTGGAACTCTGAGTTTTTGGTATAACATGTCTTAGATTTGACCCATGTCTGAGGTGGAATAATGGTGTGCACCTCCTGTATTCATAAGTATTGTAAAATTTTTATCATGAACTTTCCGTATAATTATGTGTATTAAACTTGTTGGTTTGTTCACTGAAACATTAGTTTGTGTAATTGTTAACGATCCTTTAGTTTTGTTCATCACTTTTCTAATGTACCCAGTGTTACCCACTCATGTATTTGTGGATAGATTCAAGATGTGCATTGGAAAAGGGGGGGGGGGGGTATTTCCAGCATGATTGAACATAGTTATTGGTTTGTTGTCTAGAACAAGGGCAGTAACTGGTTTTTTGTGATCTAGAATTGATGTAGTTTATATTCTGGCTGCATGAAATAATTGCACACCTCCTTTTCATAGGTGATTTTTTTTTTGTGGATTTTCCCACAACTGAAACACTAATGGTACATTGTACATGGGTGGAAATCCTACATGTTATAGTTCATATAATTAAACGTGGCTTTCTCTAGTTGTTTGCCACCTTGAATCTTTGAATTTTAATATTGAAGTAGTAGATTTTCTGCATGTGTGACTTGCTCAGGGTATGGCCGTATCTATTGTTTGGGACAACAGTGAGTAGAGTGGGTATGAATTCAGTGTTGGTCTTGTATCTTAATTGATAAATATAATAGAAATGATATGTATAATACTGATAACTTATTTAATTTTTGTTTTGTTTATCAGTTACATTTTAACAGAATGAAACAGAATATTGATGTGTATGATTTTGATTTTGCTGATACTATATGAAATTAAAAGGATATAATTTATAACTGTAAAAATTACAATATATTATGTTGTTTAGCTTTTTGTAGCCATGTTTGATTACAGTCATTGTTTTTATTGTCTCTTTCTTTTGTCTTCTTTCTCTTTGTACTACTGTTCATTACATTTTTTCTGTTGTCTTCTTTCTCTTTCTTTTTGTACTACTTTTAATTTCATTTTTGTGTACTTATTATTATATTGGTTGGTCTGGTGCAGAATTTATGTATATTGTCTGTTTATTTATGATAATCAATCAGTGTGTTATGTTATAAGATTACTTAATGGCTAGTGTAAGAATTCTTTCAGTAAGCTGTCAGGGACTCGGTAACATTGTAAAAAGAACAGACGTCTGTAATTATCTAAAAAAAAAGCAGTGCAACATCTACTGTCTACAAGATACTCATTTTACTTGTGAAAATGAAAAGAGCATACGATCAAGTTGGGATTATGAATGTTATTTTAGCTCATTTACATCAAATGCCAGGGGTACTGCTATTCTTTTTAACAATAATTTTGAATTTAATATTCTTAAAGAGAAAAGAGACATAAATGGGAATTATCTTGTTTTAGATATTAATGTTGACAAAATTAACTTGACACTTGTTTCTATTTATGGACCGAATGATGATAATCCTCAATTTTATGAGAATATCATGTCAATAGTTGAGGAATTTGGAAATGAAAATTTTATAATTTGTGGTGATTTCAATCTTGTATTATGTCCAGAGTTAGATTACTGTAACTATTTGCATGTAAATAACCCAAAGTCGAGAGAGAAGGTTTTAGAATTAATTGAAGAAAGAAGTCTAATAGACCCTTATAGGCAACTTTATCCAGATAGTTTTCGTTATACTTGGAGGAAAAAAAATCCATTTAGACAGGCTAGATTGGATTTTTTCCTTTCTACAGAAAGTATGCTTACTAATTTAAAAAATTGTACTATTGATCCAAGTTACAGATCTGATCATTCAATGATTATTTTAAGCCTTGTGTTTAATCCCTTCAATAAAGGTAAAGGCTTGTGGAAGTTTAACAACTCACTATTATACGAAAAGGACTACAGCAAAATTGTAAGGGAAAAAATCATTGATCTGAAAAAACAATATGCAGCATTAATCTTAATAGGGATAAAATTCAAGAAATTGATGATAATGAACTGCAACTTACTATTAACGTTCAACTGTTTTTGGAAATGTTACTTTTAGAAATACGAGGAAAAACAATTTCATTTGCAAGCTATATAAAAAAAATTAAGGAACAGAGATTTAGAGATCTTCAAGAAGAAATTGCTACCCTTGAAAAAAATGTTACTGAAAACTCAATTGAAAATTTAGAAACAAAAAAGCATGAATTGGAATCTCTTAGAAATGAAAAAATGAAAGGTAAGTTAGTAAGATCAAGAGCTCAATGGGTAGATGAAGGAGAAAAGCCAACAAAATATTTTTGTGGGCTAGAGTCTAAAAATTATACCAGTAAGATAATTCCAAAAGTTGAAAAAGATAATGGGGAAATTGTTACAGATCAGAAGGAGATATTAAAAGAAGTACAATATTTTTATGAAAATTTGTACAAAAATAAAGATGAAGATAAAGGTTGTAGTCTTAAAGATATAGTGGAGGGTTTGAAGGGGGCAAGTATAAGAAAACTCACAGAAGAAGAAAAAGATAATTTAGAAGGGGAAATTGGGAGCTTTGAAGCTGGGGAAATTTTGAAAAAAATGAAAAATAACAAAAGTCCTGGATCAGATGGGTTTACATCAGAGTTTTTAAAGTTTTTTTGGAAAGATCTGAAAGTTTTTGTTATTGGTTCTTTAAATTATGGGTATAGCTTAGGAAGTTTATCTGTTACACAAAAACAAGGTATAATCACATGTTTACCAAAGGGAGACAAATCAAGACATTTTCTAAAAAATTGGCAGCCAATCTCATTGTTGAATACAGTATATAAGATAGGGTCTGGGGTGATAGCAAATAGAATTAAAAAAGTTCTCCCCACATTAATTAATAATGATCAGACTGGTTTTATTGCAGGTAGGTACATAGGGGAAAATATTAGGCTTTTGTTTGATACAATGGAATATGCAGAGGAGAATGATATACCTGGTTTATTTTTGTTAATAGATTTTGAGAAGGCTTTTGACTCAATATCATGGAACTTTCTTAATAACATTTTAAAAATTTTCAATTTTGGGGAATCTATTCAAAAATGGGTTAAAACGTTTTATAACAACATTAAATCTGCAGTCAATCAGGGAAGGAATTTATCTGAGTTTTTTCGTATAGAGAGAGGCTGTAGGCAATGGGATCCGTTGTCCCCTTATTTATTCATACTATGTGCTGAAATAATGGCTATAAAAATAAGAGAAAACCCTAAAATAAAAGGAATTAAAGTCTTGCACTCAGAACATGAAATTTCTCAGTTCGCTGATGATACATCAGTGATTTTGGATGGATCAGAAGAATCATTAAATGAAACACTTTTGGAATTGGAATGGTTCAAAAAGATATCAGGCCTTAAAATAAATTTTTCAAAAACACAAGTTATTTGGATAGGAAGCAAAAAATACAGCAGTGATAGACTATGTGAAAACTGGAATCTCTCCTGGGGAAAAACTACGTTTACAGTTCTGGGAATAAATTTCGATGTTGATATTTCTAAAATTACAAAGATCAATTATGAAAAATATTTAAAAAAAATGAAAGGACTCTTTAAACAGTGGAACAAAAGAAATTTAACTCCTATAGGTAAGATTACTGTGGTTAAATCACTAATTCTGCCAGTACTTAACCATCTTTTTATTGCACTTCCAAACCCTAGTATAGAAATTATTAAAGATATTGAAGCTATGTTATATACATTTATTTGGAAATCATCTGTTAATAGAGTGAAAAAGGATATCATGCAAAAGAAGTATCAAGAGGGGGGACTTAAGATGATTGATATACATTCTTTTATTTTGGCTTTGAAGTCCACATGGATCAGGAGACTCTTTTTCAACAATTGTAAATGGCAGAATATTTTTATGTCATCAATTGATATAAATAAACTATCATGTGGCGGTAGTGGATATATAGAACAAGTAATAGAAAGTGTAAAAAATCAATTTTGGAAGGATGTATTATATGCTTGGAAATCTGTTATTGAAAAAGACGAAAACAAAGATTGGACAAACTTTCTTGCCAATACAGTTTGGTTGAATAAACAGGTAACAATTGACAAAAGAACTATTTTTTATCCAGAGTGGTTCGATAGGGGTGTAAAGTTTGATAACGATTTTGTCAATGATGATGGTTCTTTTCTGACTTTAGATCAGTTTTCAAACAAATTTGGACTTTGTGTAAATTTTCTGCAATATAATGGGGTTATTAGTTCTTTACGACAAATGCTAAAATTATATCCATATGGAGACAAATCATCTAATTTACAGACTCCTTTTGTCCCATTATCTCTACAAAATATTTTTCGAAGTTCTAAAGGTTCAAAAGATATGTACACAATTCTAAATAAAAACAGTAGTGTTCCTACAGCTCAAAGAAAATGGAATACAGTTTTCGATATTAATTCAAATGAGTGGAAGCAAATTTATATACTCCCATTTAAAGCTACAGCATGTACAAAATTACATTGGTTTCAATTTAGAATAAACCACAATATTCTGGCTACTAAATATTTCCTGAAAAAAATCAAAATTATTGATGATGCAAATTGTAATTTTTGCCAAAAGGAAAATGAAACCATTGAACACATTTTTTGGGGTTGTGAAAATGTACAAAATCTGCTAGGGCAAGTAAATTCTTGGTTCGGTGACAAAGACATAAACCAAACATTTTTAAAGAAGACTCTAATTTTTGGGGATGTTGATAAAGTATATAAAGATGATGTATACAATGCCATTTTACTAAACATAAAATACTGTATATATACAAACAGATGTCTGAAGAAAAAATTATCTTTTCATTCGCTTAAAGCCTGTTTGATAAATTTATATAAAACTGAAAAAATGATTGCTGTCCGAAATCAAAGAATTGCAGAATTTCAATTACATTGGAGTACTTTTGAAAAACTGTTTGAGGATTGTTGACATAGTTTTTATTCTTATGTAAATTCCCTTTCCATAGAGACACCACTAAATACTAACTGATATAGTCTATCTAAATATACTTTTCTTGTTTATATTTACTATACTATAGTATACTTTATAGTATACTCATTACGGGATAATTAAAACAATATGAATGTTTGATCCATCCAAATAATACTTTTGTATAGTCCAATTGATTGTTTGCACCAGGCCAGACCATAAAAGTTTTATATATAAATGCCAATATAAAGTACAATCTCATCTTCTCAATGTCTTCTTTTTTTTTTCTTCTTCTTTTTAAAAATACATTAAATTGTTATCTACTTTTTTTTCCTAATTATACAAAAAAATATTTATCATATATTAATAGTAAACAATTGACCTCTTTTCTCATCTTTTATATTCTAAAAAAAAAAAAAACCTCCACTGCAATATACATATGATTATATATTGGAAAAGATTGTAAGAAGATTTAATTGTACTTTACTATATAGATTGTATGATGTTTTATATGTTATTATATTATTGTACTCTATTCTGTATTGATGTATTTTGCAGTTGAGAAAAAAAAAAAAAAAAAAAAAAAAAAAAAAAAGTCATTTACATCCAAAGAGAGTGTCGTCCTCTGTACATAACCAAGTCATTTACGTCGAAAGAGAGTGTGATCCTCTGTACATAACTATATCATTTACGTCCAAAAAGTGTGGCATCCTCTGTACATAAACAAGTCATTTACGCCCAGAGAGAGTGTCATCCTCTGTACATAACCAAGTCATGTATGTCCTAAGAGAGTGTCATCCTCTGTACATAACCAAGTCATTTACCTCCAAAGAGAGTTGCATTTTCTGTATATAACCAAGTCATTTACGTCCAAATAGTGTGCCATCCTCTGTACATAACCAAGTCATTTACGTTCAAAGAGAGTGCCGTCCTCTGTACATAGCCAACTCATTTACGTCCAGAGAGAGTGTCATCCTCTGTGCATAACAATGTCATTTACGTTCAAAGAGAGTGGCATCTTCTGTGCATAGCCAAGTCATTTACGTCCAGATAGAGTGTCATCCTCTGTACATAACCAAGTCATTTACTTCCAAAGAGAGTGGCATTTTCTGTTCATAACCAAGTCATTTATGCCCAAAGAGAGTGTCATCCGCTGTACATAACCAAATCATTTACGTCCAAAGAGAGTGGCATTTTTGGTACATAACCAATTCATTTACTTCCAAAGAGAGTGGCATTCTCTGTACATAACCATATCATTTACGTTCAAAGAGAGTGACATTTTCTGTATATAACCAAATCATTTACGTTCAAAGAGAGTGGCATTCTCTGTTCATAGCCAAGTCATTTACGTCCAAAGACAGTGTCATCCTCTGTACATAACCAACTCACTGACATCCAAAGAGAGTGGCTTTCTCTGTATATAACCAAGTCATTTGCATCCACAGAGAGTGGCATTTTCTTTACATAGCCACGCCATTTACGTTCAAAGAGAGTGACTTTCTCTGTGAATAACCAAGTCATTTACGTCAAAAGAGTGGCATTCTCCATACACAACAAACTCATTTATGTCAAAACAGTGGCATGCTCCATACACAACAAAGTCATTTATGTCAAACAGTGGCATTCTCCATACACAACAAAGTCATTTATGTCAAAACAGTGCCATGCTTCATACACAGCAACATCATTTACTTCAAAAGAGTGGCATTCTCTATACACAACAAAGTCATTTATGTCAAAACAGTGGCATGCTCCATACACAACAAAGTCATTTATGTCAAAAGAGTGGCATTCTCCATACACAACAAAGACATTTATGTCAAAAGAGTGGCATTCTCCATACATAACAAAGTCATTTATGTCAAAACAGTGCCATGCTCCATACACAACAAAGTCATTTATGTCCAAAGAGTGGCATTATCTGTGCATAACCAAGTCATTTACGTCAAAAGAGTGCTATTCTCCGTACACAACAAAGTCATTTATGTCAAAACAGTGGCATGCTCCATACACAACAAAGTCATTTATGTCAAAAGAGTGGCATTCTTCATACATAACAAAGTCATTTATGTCAAAACAGTGGCATTCTCCATACACAACAAAGTCATTTATGTCAAAAGAGTGGCATTCTCCATACACAACAAAGACATTTATGTCAAAAGAGTGGCATTCTCCATACATAACAAAGTCATTTATGTCAAAACAGTGCCATGCTCCATACACAACAAAGTCATTTATGTCCAAAGAGTGGCATTATCTGTGCATAACCAAGTCATTTACGTCAAAAGAGTGCTATTCTCCGTACACAACAAAGTCATTTATGTCAAAACAGTGGCATGCTCCATACACAACAAAGTCATTTATGTCAAAAGAGTGGCATTCTTCATACATAACAAAGTCATTTATGTCAAAACAGTGGCATTCTCCATACACAACAAAGTCATTTATGTCAAAAGAGTGGCATTCTCCATACACAACAAAGTCATTTATGTTCAAAGTTTCGATACAACATTTAACCCTAACATGTTCAAAATATCGTTTAACACATATAACCCTAACTTGTTCAAAGTGTTGTTAAACATATATAGCAATAGTGTGTTCAAATTGTAGCTAAACACATATAACCCTAACATGGCCAATGTGTCGTTAAATGCATACAGCCCTAACGCATACAAAGTGTAGCTAAACACATATAATCCTTACATGTTCAAAGTGTTATTTGACATATATTACCCCAACATGTTCAAAATGTTGATAAACACATGTAGAGTTAACGTGTTCCAATTGTAGTTAAACGCATGTAATAGTGTGATGTTCAAAATGTCGTTTAACACATATAACCATGACATGTTCAAAGTGTCTTTAAACACGCATAGCCCTAATGTGTTCAAATTGTAAATAAACACATATATAATTCTAACACGTCCAAAGTTTCGATAACAAATTTAACCCTAACATGATCAAAATATCGCTCAACACATAATAACCTTAACGTTTTCAAAGAGTAGTTAAACCCATATAACCCTAACATGATCAAATTGTCGTTAAACACATATAAATTAATTTCAGAGTCACATGTCATGCTATGCGTGTTTTGATTGGTTTAAAAAGTTGAGGTTATTTGTCAATGAACGAAATCTAAAAATAGACGTTGTTCTCAAGTCGTCGCATGCCATTGTCATCAGGTGATTTTCTTTGGGGTTATTCAAATCTATTTCCGATTATTTGCCTTATTTTGAAAAAATAAATATATTTTTCAATATCATAGCAAAAAAAACTTTGAATTAATTTATAAGGATTGATCGAAATTATTGGTTCAGTTCATTCGAAATAACCTCAATCAGGTTGTACACACCCTTACATGGGTTATGCAAGGGTGTGTACAACCTGATTGAGGTTATTTCTTCATGAACCGAACAAAAATTGCCATCAATCCTTAAATAACCATAACATGATCAAAGACTAGATAAACATGCATAATCATAAAAGTGTAGCTAAATACATATAATAATTACGTGCTTAAAGTGTCATTTAACACATATACCCTTAAAATTACCCAATACTTTACCTGTAAGAACGTCACAATTTGTTCCCGTAAATCCCTGGTTACATGTGCAGATAAACGTGGCAGTGTTGACTGGGCTGTAACATGATCCAAACACACAGGGATGGTTCATACATCCTGTATAAAGGAAAGAGTAAGTGAGGGATTGTTGTTCAACCCCAAATGAGCAATGTTCAGCTATATCATGATGAGAACAAGTTACATTCAATGAGATGATGATGCTATCCGCTTTGTACTAGACAAACACGCTTAGTTGGGTCTTAATAGTGTTAGCTCACTGATACAATAGTCCATGCATTGTCATATGAAACCTTTGTATTGTAGCTGTAGAATAAATATAGAAACATCAAAACCTCCTACCTATACAATATAATTATGTATCAGACTTGGTGTGCAATGAAAATACTGCACTTTTCAATAACCATAAAATAATTATATTATAATTAACTACAGATAAGTATGGAGTTGTTAATGGTAAGTAGCATAGTAGTCATTACTTATGCAATAAAACGTAATGAAATACGAATGTTCTCAACTCAGGGTTTGTTTTGTTTGTTTGTTTGCTTGTTTTGTTTTGTTTGGTTTTTTTTTTGGTTTTTTTTTGTGTTTTGCTACTTTATTTTGTTTCGTTTTTTTTCGTATTTATTAATTTTTTTAAATATTTTTGCTTCACAGACACTGACGTTTTACTACTTCTATCATACAGACCTGTGCCTATGGATTCAAATTTCATTTTCAATCCCCGTGCTGTAGCCTTATCACTGCTAACAAAACTGTCGAACAATACGATCATTTTATTCTTAAATTCATCCTCTGAAGCGTCCCAAACTTCATGTTGTGTTTTTCCACAGCGTCTGTAAACATATTATATTACATAGGATTTATGTGGTTTGCCTCTTTTATCACATACTCAAGAGTGAGTAAGTGGTTGTTGCTTAACGCCAACGCTACAATTTTCAGCTATATCGTGGCTAGAATCAGTTAATTTTTAATGAGATGATGAGGTCCACTTTGTACTAGACCAACACGCTTAAGTGGATTTTTATAGTGCTAGCCCTCTGAAACAACAGTCCACGGATAGACATGTCGCTCCACTTGGACACATTATCCTGATTCCGATCCAACCAATCTTTGCACTTTCTCCTTAAAGCATCAAATACCAATTTTTTAGCCTTTCGATTGACCCGATCAGGGCTCGAATCCACGATAAACAGCACTCGAGGCGAGCACTCTAAGCATTACACCACCGATGAGGTTTCACATACACAACGTTTATGTCAAATAGTCTTAGTAGCAGTAGGAATGTATATGTAGCACGTTAAAACTTTGTCTTAGTAGCAGTTGGAATGTATGTAGCAAGTGAAAACTTTGTCTTAGTAGCAGTAGGAATGTATGTAGCAAGTGAAAACTTTGTCTTAGTAGCAGTAGGAATGTATATAGCAAGTGAAAACTTTGTCTTAGTAGAAGTAGGAATGTATGTGGCAAGTGAACACTTTGTCTTAGTAGAAGTAGGAATGTATGTAGCAAGTGAAAACTTTGTCTTAGTAGAAGTAGGAATGTATGTAGCAAGTGAACACTTTGTCTTAGTAGCAGTAGGAATGTATGTAGCAAGTGAAAACTTTGTCTTAGTAGAAGTAGGAATGCATGTAGCAAGTGAATACTTTGTCTTAGTAGCAGTAGGAATGTATGTAGCAAGTGAAAACTTTGTCTTAGTAATAGTAGGAATGTATATGTAGCAAGTGAAAACTTTGTCTTAGTAGCAGTAGGAATGTATGTAGCAAGTGAAAACTTTGTCTTAGTAGAAGTAGGAATGTATGTAGCAAGTGAACACTTTGTCTTAGTAGCAGTTGGAATGTATGTAGCAAGTGTAAACTTTGTCTTAGTAACAGTAGGAATGTATGTAGCAAGTGAAAACTTTGTCTTAGTAGCAGTAGGAATGTATGTAGCAAGTGTAAACTTTGTCTTAGTAGCAGTAGGAATGTATATAGCAAGTGAAAACTTTGTCTTAGTAGAAGTAGGAATGTATGTAGCAAGTGAAAACTTTGTCTTAGTAATAGTAGGAATGTATATGTAGCAAGTGAAAACTTTGTCTTAGTAGCAGTAGGAATGTATGTAGCAAGTGAAAACTTTGTCTTAGTAACAGTAGGAATGTATGTAGCAAGTGAAAACTTTGTCTTAGTAGCAGTAGGAATGTATGTAGCAAGTGTAAACTTTGTCTTAGTAGCAGTAGGAATGTATATAGCAAGTGAAAACTTTGTCTTAGTAGAAGTAGGAATGTATGTAGCAAGTGAAAACTTTGTCTTAGTAATAGTAGGAATGTATATGTAGCAAGTGAAAACTTTGTCTTAGTAGCAGTTGGAATGTATTTAGCGACCACCTGTCTTTTGTGACCTTTGATTCCATTTGAATGTCAATAAGACAAGCTTGACTGTAACATAATGTCATTATTGTTAGCTGGTTGCTTAATTGATTGATTGATTTATTTATTGTGTTTAATGCCACTTTCCGCAATGCTTCAGCTGTATCATGGCGACCAGTTTTAGTGGTGGAAGAATCCGGCGTACCTGGAGATAACCACTGACCATGGGCAAGCAACTGGTAAACTTTATCATTTGCGGCTGCGAGTCGAGTGCACCCTTTTGTGACTGGTTGTCATATGGCATGAGACAGGAAGTCAAGATAAAATAAACATATAACATACTTTGGTCCTGTTTGTCCTAAAAGGTTGTATCTAAATTCTACCCAATGGTAACAAGCATTGTCGTTGTTACTGATATCCATATCTACAACAGTTCCTCGGAGAATATTATTGGGTACTCCCTGTAATACAAGAAAATATGATATGATACGATTGATTCATTGATTGCTGTTTGACGTCAAGTGAGAGGTATTTTAGCTATATTCATCACAAGGGAATGATTCATTATTGCTTAACGTAAAGTGAGCAAAAATCTTGACAGTTGTTTTCTCTAGGTATTCCATTAAAAATAACGAGCGACATAATATAGGGTTAGTGTTAGGGTTGTGGTGGTGAGCGACATAATCTAGGGTTAGTGTTAGGGTTATGGTGGTGAGCGACATAATATAGGGTTAGTGTTAGGGTTGTGGTGGTGAGCGATATAATATAGGGTTAGTGTTAGGGTTATGGTGGTGAGCGACATAATATAGGGTTAGTGTTAGGGTTGTGGTGGTGAGCGACATAATATAGGGTTAGTGTTAGGGTTATGGTGGTGAGCGACATAATATAGGGTTAGTGTTAGGGTTATTTATGGTGGTGAGTGACATAATATAGGGTTGTGGTGGTGAGCGACAAAATATAGGGTTGTGGTGGTGAGCGACATAATATAGGGTTAGTGTTAGGGTTATGGTGGTATGGACCAAGTTATAGTTTGGTGATAAGTGAGTCTGGCAATATATAGAGGGACAAACCTACATTAAAACTACATTATTTATTTTAATGTGGACTTATTTGATGGTGATAAGACTAGTGATGACAGTGAATTAAACAGAGCTATATAATGAGCATACACTGAATACATTTGTCTTTAAGGGTGGGATATCATTGAGTAAGAGAGGTTCTATCATGTAATATTTGTCTATAATTTGATTTTTGGAGGACGCATATAATCCTGGGTGTGTTTTTATCTTCATGAAGTCTCAGCGTTAAACATACATCTGACACCAGCTGTTTCGTTTTCTCATTGTAGAGAGAAACCATGCATATCAAGCTTTCTTGTGGGTCAAACATTATAATTTGAAAATACTAGTCGTTTCCTTATCATACAATACTAACCTGTATTAACCAGACACACTGAAGTCCAGTATCGTAATTACTGGGGTAGTTTGGAGTAGTTATATATACTTCATCTCCAGCAGCGACATTTACTGTTTCACCACAATCTATAAAGAAATATTATCTCCCTTTATTTATTTCTTAAAAGAGTTGTCTTTCTTTGGTAGATCTTGTGATATAATTGTATCCCCCATTGCCTAAATTTGTAAAAGGTGTCTTTCTTTGGTAGGTGTTGTAATATAACTTTGTCCTCCATTGCCTAAATGTGTAAGAGTTTTCTTTCTTTGGTAGATCTTGTGATATAATTGTATCGCTAATTGCCTAAACTTGCAAGAGTTGTCTTTCTTTGGTAGGTGTTGTGATATGATTGTATACCCATTTTGCTTATCTATGTAAGAGTTGTCCTTCTTTGGTAGGTCTTGTGATATAATTTTACCCCCATTGCTTAAATGTGTAAGAGTTGTCTTTCCTTGGTAGGTGTTGTGATATGATTTTATCCCTCTTTGCTTAAATATGCAAGAGTTGTCTTTCCTTGGTAGGTGTTCTGATATGATTGTATCTCCCTTTGTTATTTTTTGTAAGAGTTGTCTTTCTTTGGTAGGTGTTAAGATATAATTTGTATCCCATTGTTTAAATATGTAAGAGTTGTCTTTCTTTGGTAGGTCTTGTGATATAATTTTTATCCCCCATTGTTTAAATGTGTAAGAGTTGTCTTTCTTTGGTAGGTGTTGTGATATTTCAATTGGTGGAAATTATGTAAATATGTATACATTTATATCTGGGTGGTCTCTTTTCTGTAAAATAATTGCCATCTGACCTCTGTCTTCTGCAAGATCTTCATCATAATAATTTCCAGCTATAAGTATCTCCTGTATCATAGTGGATGTTAACAATAACAACTTGCCTTTGCCACCATCCCTTTGAACTTATTATTGTTTAAAATACTGTTAAGTATCTATTATGCGTGTGGAACCCATTTTCATTGATTTCGTGGCCTAATCAATGCAAGAATATAATATTCCAACGATGTATATGTTTTCGTCTTTCCACTATCAAACACCAATAAATAGCAAATTTACCTTATATTTGTATTGTATTTTTTTAACTCAGAATCCACGAAATTAAGAACCATAGAATATTTTTATGAGCAATCCACCATTATAAGTAAGTGGACTGGTATTTAAAATACACCAAGAGATAAATTTCACAAATATAAGCAAATAAATTGACGTTTAAATATACCGAGAGGTAAATTGGTATTGTCAGATACATATATTGGTTTATATGACTCCGGTATTTTGTGTAATTGATTAATTTATTTATTGTATTTGGCGCCATTTTTCAGTATTTCAGCTACATCATGGCAACCAATTTTTGTGGTGGAAGAAGCCAGAGTACCCGGAAAGAACCACCGACCATGGGCGAACAACTGCTAAACTTTATCACTTGCGGCTGCGAGTCCAGTGCACCCTTTTTGTGATTTACAAAGCAGGGCGCGAACCCACGTAGTATTGATGATAGGCTTGTATGAGTTGTTAGGTATTCCAACTACCTAAGTCATTGAGCCACCCAGGCCCTGATATTGTGTGTATTTATCTACTTTCGTAGACCAAAAATTTGAGCCCAATGTTAAAGACTAAAGTGTATATTCCCCTCTTCAATTTCATTAACCATAAATAGTGACCGGGAGCTAAATACAAACAAGATAAAGGGGTACTCATCCTATACCTTACTACAAGAGCAAAGTACAAAAAGGATAAAGGGGTACTCATCCTATTATTTACTCCTAGAGCTAAGTACAAATAGGATAAATGGGTACTCATCCTATTATTTACTCCCAGAGCTAAGTACAAATAGGATAAATGGGTACTCATCATATTACTTACTCCCAGAGTTAAGTACAAACAGGATAAAGGGGTACTCATCCTATTACTTACTCTCATAGCTAAGTACAAACAAGATATAGAGGTACTCATCATATTACTTACTCCCTGAGCTAAGAACAAACAAGATAAGTGGGTACTCATCCTATTACTTACTCCCAGAGCTAAGAACAAACAAGATAAATGGGTACTCATCCTATTACTTACTCCCAGAGCTAAGTACAAACAAGATAAATGGGTACTCATCATATTACTTACTCCCTGAGCTAAGTACAAACAAGATAAATGGGTACTCATCCTATTACTTACTCACAGAGCTAAGTACAAACAAGATAAATGGGTACTCATCATATTACTTACTCCCAGGGCTAAGTACAAACAAGATAAATGGGTACTCATCCTATTACTTATTCTCAGAGCTAAGTACACACAAGATAAATGGGTACTCATCCTATTACTTACTCCCAGAGCTAAGTACAAACAGGATAAAATGGTATTCATCGTATTACTTACTCCCAGAACTAAGTACAAACAAGATAAAGTGGTACTCATCATAATACTTACTCCCTTTTGTGTCTTCACATGAAGTACCCTGCAAAACATCTGGACAGTAGCATTCACACTTCCAGTTGATGAATCCAGCATTTTGACAATCTATGGATGCACAGTTACCTAAGTAGAATAATAATAAACAAACTTTAAGTATGCTATTTTATTTCAGCAATATTCATAATCAGAAGATTGATGTTTAACGTCCAGCGAGCAATTTTTCAGCTATATTCAGGACGAGAGAAAAAATTTAAACGCCACTGGACTCGAAACAAGGAAAGGTGATGGGTATGGACGGATAATTTAGCCAGTGCAACAGGTCTCCTATGGACCACTCATCATGACCATAATGAGCTGTTACATTGGGTTCTTTAACGTGCGAAGAGGGTGGCACTCTCTCAACACGTGACCTCGGTTTTATTTACGTCTCATCCGAAGGACGGGTTGGTTGTTAATTTATACATCCCGCACAACCGACGGATGCCCCAGCAAGCCGAAGAAGCTCTCGGTCCCATTTCTATACCCCGGGGTTCCCGCGGGGTTGGCCCCTTTTAAAGAACTAGTGCCTCTAGGACGGAGAAACCTGGTGCCTGTTCTACCCCCAGCACACCCTCTAGACGCTACGCGCGCTATTGGTGATACTTTGACTAAATAGAACATGAAATAAGTATTTAAACGAATGTAGATTTTTGTTAGATTGATAGATTTTGATTTCCGATACATGCTTGTTAGGGAATTATACGTATAATTGTTTTATTATATTAGATTAAGTTTAATTTTGCTTTTGAAAACGTATTTATTGGATAAAAACGTCGTTAACGCACAATTTTCTCATGTAACGCGTTACAAAATATCCATATGTCTTTTACATTTTTCTCAGTAAAAACCTAAAAATACGTTTTTCGGACCATTTTTTAGTAGGCCCGGAAGCAGAGTCAGTGTACTCTATGACCTTATTAACGATTTCTGATTAAAGGAATGCTTGAAGGGAAAAAATCGGTGAGTTCCTGGAAATAAAAGAATGTAACGCTGAAGGAAAAACATCTGCATGCCAAAAAAACAAGCTTTATTTCAGCTATGTTTTACAAAATTTTCACAAAAAAATATACATATCAAATGTGATTATCTTAAAAAACGAAAAAATCTTTTCAAAAATGATTTTTTTAAAGAGTTTAAAAAATATTCCTAAAAGAGTAAGGTCAACAAAAATGTCCAGTTGCAACTTGACGTAAAAAAATCACGAAGTATAAAACTTTACACATTCGAAACTATATTTGTCGCTCGTAATTTTCGTGCTAAATCCAAATAGCAAAAATGTACATTTTCAGTGGAAGAGAATGAACTTAACAAACTTGATTTCGGATAAAAATTTCGATTTCTACGTAAAATTGTAGAAGTTCAACCAATTTGTCCAGTAAACGTTTTATCTTAGACCCTGTTCACACTAAGCGTATTTAGATCGATCGCGATCACTTCGAGATCGATTTCAATGTTCACACCAAAGAAAGATCGATTGCAATCGGTCTAATTTGAGACCCATAAAATATGTGGTCTAAATTAGATCGCTCTAAACTAGAGCGCTTCACATTTAGATGAGAACAACTAAATCGATTCGAGATCGGTTCAAAACGTGTTCATTAGGCATGCGTTGAATAAAAAGTCTGTAGATTCTCCTTTGAAGCAGTCTTCTGGTCATAAAGTCAACTATCATTGCATTTAAAATGCAAATATGCATAAACAACACTGTTTGCAAGATCAGCCATGATTATATCCAAGCAACAGTCTGCTGATGGCAAGTGCCCGGAAGACAACAGAAAATTGAATCGATTCGAGATCGAATCAGATGAGCAGTGCATGTGAACAGTGGTTATTACCGGAAACGATTGCAATCGGTTCGAGATCGATCCAATCTGAACACAAAGCAGTTTCAAACTGAATCGAACTAACCTAAACCAATCGCAATCGATCTATTCATGTGAACACGGTCTTATCGACGACAAAATAACGTCGCACTATACATACAATCTTGCTATATTTTTCAAAGTTTGCTATTTTAAAAATGAAAACAAATAAACAACAACACGATATTACGATATTTTTTAAGAATACAACGTATACAATCAATCAATAAACAAACAGAATATGATAATCTCATTTTAGAGCAACATATACTTTCAAAGAAAAAATGATAAAGTACAGTCACATAACATAAACAATAAATAAATACAAAAAGGGAATACAAACGAAATAAAACAACAAAACAAATAAGCAAACGAGCAAACATTGAAACAAACACCGTAAAGGAAAACATAAATTACACATATATAGACAAGCACGCAAAAATAAAATAAAAATCATTAAAAACAAAAAATGAAATTCCGAAATGAAAAGTAGAATAAGTACTAAATTGGTGTTCTACCTGTGTCGTTGGCCTATGGGTTGGTGGTTGTTTCCGCAAATTGCATGCAGGACAGGAAGAATGAGCTACATTTAAAATCCACCAGTTATGTAAATCTATTGTCAAAACTCTCCATTATTTTTAAGGAATGGAGAGTTATTGTTCTCTTTGTTCTTTAGATAATATACACAGGCTTTTTTTTTGTTACAAGATTAATAATTAATAAAATTAATAAAGTACAATGGGTGGATTTTAAGTTGGAAAATGTCCTCGGCTCCATTATTTTTAAGGAATGGAGAGTTACTTGGACATTCTTCTATACGTATTAACGGCAACGTTCAACTGTACCCTACGGATGTTTGCGACATTTAAAAACGCAATGTGCTAAAAAATATGTTTTATCAATTTAAATTATGTACATGTACATGCAACTGACTCAATCATTAGCATTACGATTTTTTTTTATAAATTAATTCATTAAAAAACTTTTAAAATTTCAAATGAAGTTTTCCTCAACTATAACTTTGTGCTTTAACAGATCGAACAACCTTTTATTGCATAACTCAAAGTCCATTTCATCTCAAACTAGCTGCTTATGTACATGTACAGTCCATGGACATAAGTATTCGTCACCCTCGATTTTAAGCTATATATTTCATATAAAACCACATTTTTCAAAAATATTATTGTGAAGTCATTTCTAAACGGATTTTGATCATTTTTGCACCAGAAGAAGCAGAAATATTTAAAGATTATTTCTTTATTTTAGCATGATTTTCCGTTAGATTGCCTTTATTCCCTTATGATTTAAAGACATTTTTTTTCTGACGTCAAATTTGCTATATATTTTAACAAAAATAAAATCGGAAAAATCAACATTTGTGTTTAAATCACTAGAAAACAAAAACCATGCAGACAAAAATTACTATCAGATAAACAAATAAAATTCAAAGAATTCTGCGTTTCTTGAAATAAATTTCATAAAAATCTGCCCAGAGATAGCTTTAAAAAAAAATTGTTTTTGAAAATGTGGTTTTATATGAAATATACAGTAAAAAATCGAAGGTGACGAATACTTCTGTCCATGGACTGTACTTATCTTAATACTCCCTCTACATTCTATAGTAATCTACGCAAATATTATTCAGGTGAATACATGCACTTGATGAAAAGCGAAAATCGAAGAGTATGAATAGGGATCATTCACCAAATTCCTTTCGACAGACGTCGCTGTTGTTCCATAAGTGGTTAGCGGAACGTTTTAATCTCAATGACGCTTGAATTGTTAACGTTGGGTACAAGAACACGTCAATATATAATGCCCTTATAACATAAATATGAAAATTCTGTTCATTTCGTTCACAAACAAAACTGTTCTCACGACTTTTTTTATTTTATAAATTATAACATTATTGTACAAGTTAGATAAACTACTATGAAACAAAAGAAGTTACCCGTATTGCGGGATATTCAATACAGGTCGCTTTTTTTTTTTAATAGTACTGTATCTGTACTGTATGTTATAACCATTGCGCTGGAACAGTTGATTACAGTACGACAGGGATATTAGGTTATTAATTAAATTCCTAACGGTGTATACGTGTATCACATTGTATTCCTTTGCTTTAGCATTAGGGGGAAAGGGTGTATTTTACTCTGATAAAAAGATTTCGATGCTACATTTTTGTACCTGAAAAAAAAATGCATTCTGAAACAGAATTTTTGTTCTGGGAAAAAATTGTCCCTTTATGACTAATAATAAAAATCTGGGTAAAAGGATACAAAATCAAAACCATACATGTACAATACACAGGAACACAACAAATTCATCTATACCTTTAGGCAGTAATATACAATTTTCAACAAACACTGTATGATATATCCAGTTCACAGAAAAGCAAAACTTAATTTACCTTCCCTACCTAGATCAAGGAATAGTAATTCTACTACACAAATCCTTGCCTAGATGATCAGTTTTTATTTTTGAAACATATTTTCCTTTTCTCATTTTTGTTTCAATTTTTAGTTTAAGCCACACCAAAAAAAACTTTTTTAGATTCTCATCCCCTCCCTTCCCATTTTTTACCATTAAATTCACGATTTTCTATTTTCAATCAATTTATTTTCAAAGTTTAACAAATTCTTCATTAGGGTATCAGTATACCAAATAAAGTATATTTTTTTTCTTATGTAATGTTCTATCACGATAGTTACCATATATGTATCTAGTTCTACAATATTTATTTCAGTAGTCCGTAAGGGGCTTTCGTGGTGATCGTTTGGTAGCTGGATTTACAACTACCTATGCAATCAGTACCTATCACCACTAACGTTACGAGTTCGAATCTCGCCCAGGCGATACAACATTATGTGATCAAGTTTGCCAGTGACTTGTGGCAAGTCCGTGGTTTTATCTGTGCTTTCCGTTTTACTCCACCAATAAATCTGACCCCCCTGAAATTTGGTGAAAGTGGTGTTAGACACCAAATCCAGTAGTCCGTACGTTTCCAATCGTGTACGTTTACATTTTTTTATGTTTTTTTTTTTTTTTTTATTGTATAGAACGCTGCGTTTTATGAAAATTCCCGATTTTTTTCGTAGCATTACTGAAATTGTAATTTAAATCGTTTGACTTCATTTCAATAACAAGTAGCTAACTAAAGTTATCAATGACGTTTTTACCTGCATTAGAATAGAATAAACCTACAACAATTATGTGCTTTGCCTTTAGTCCTTTACCATTAAAAAGTTCATTATGCCAAATAATTGTAATCTTCAATATATTTGTACATATATATTACAATGAAATAAATTTGATAATTGGAATAGCATAGCGGTGCGTGTATAGGTCAACAGATAAGAAAAGTTTGTAGATGCCAAAAGGGTTATCGGAAGTCACAAATCGAAGAAGGGCAGGCAATGCAATGGCCAAACGAAAAAGGACAAAATGATAAACAGTGCTCTACAAAAAACTACAAAGAAAACTGAAGATTGAGCAGCACAAATCCCGCTTGTTGTCGAATCTTTAACAGTTAATAACACTACACGAAGAAGGAATATATTATGTGTATAATTGTGTCCCAAATAATTTTAAAGAGTGTGATTTAGATTTGAAGATTGCCTAAATATAGATAGACCTAGATAATATTCATTCAAAATTTGGTATGTGGAGACAGGGACTTTATTATTCTATTTTGTTCACTTGGAGGTAGTATTTCCCAAAATTCAGGTATACTTTAAAATGTTAGAATGAAGTTCATCAGTATTGCAGTGTGAGTAACCAAACATCATGTACGCCTTTTATGAACATGTATAGGCTACACCAAGGTACATGCCGATATGGCTTGTAAACAGCCGTTTTATTTCTTAATATGGTCATAATAAAACTCTTTTCTTGCTACTTAAAGATAATACTTTTATTTTACATATACTCGTCAACTAAATTTATACTTCTAAGAGGTAATATCACCCTCGCTGTACTAGCTAAGCTTCAATGTTTGCATCATCCAAGTTTTATAATTCAGTGCCGTCATTAGGTTAACGTTAAGATACAAGCGTCTGAGTGATTCAAACGCACAATTAACCACTTATGGAACAGTAGCGTCACCAAACGGCAGAAGCGGTAAATGATCCCTATTGCGCGACGTCAGAACGATTTAATTTATTTGGCGCCGAGACGTCTGATGACGTGGTATAATTCGGCAACGTTGCAAACGTTATAATTTTGAATCTGGCAATGAAAGGGTTAAAGCTTAAGGTTTTTGTCTCCGCATTTGTTATTCTTTTACCGATATATACCGAGGGGGAAATGATAAGAAATCCTCGGATTTTATCATAGACTTTCATTATAAAAATATGCGATCAATGAATAAAGTTGTGAGCTCGAATCCCGCTCATGGCGAGGTGTACTCGATACAACATTATGTGATAAGGTTTGTCAGTGACTTGCGACAGGTCGGTGGTTATCTCCAGGTACTCCGGTTTTCTCCATCAATAAAACTGACTGACATTATATAACTGATATTATGTTTATTGAGGATTTGTCAAGACGACCTTAGTGACGTCACATAACGACTGATGATATGTTTGTGTCATGCGTGTGGCTTCATAACAGGTATCATCACGTGTAAAGATCAAAGACCAAAATTACAAAATATATAACGTACCTGCACAATTATAAGCCGTGTTAACATCTAGTACATCATAGAACATTAACCCATCAGCTATGTTGGCAAGAAATTCTAATCTCCAGTCCTTAAATCTCATGGTTTGTCCCCCGGTAGATGAAAATGCCTTTTAAAATGAATAATAAATATTTAATATAGAAGGGTAAAATCATCATTAAAGTATATTACTATGGTGAAACCTGTCTTCACCGAACATACTTGCGGACAACTTTTGTGTTAGTAAAAGACAGGTGTTTGGTTTATACAGGTAAAATTTAAAATGCTATCCTACATTGGGACTTTATCTAAAATTCGGTTTAAACAGGATTCCAGTTTATACAGGGTTCGGTTCAGACAGGTTTCACTATATTAGCATAGGAAAGATAACTTGTTATTATACCCCAGTATAAGTTTTCATATTAGGGACCGTTCAATATTTATCAGATTACTGGGCCATTGCATTGGTATACTTGGCACATACTTTTTTTCTTGTATACGCCCACAGGGCAAGTAGATTTTTTTTTTAATTCCTCAGGAACTGGGCACAGACATTTTTTCACACACATTTTGTTTAAAAAAAATTAAATAAAAAAAATTATTCTGATATCATTTTATTCTAAATTGCATACTCTGACTGGGCAATTAGTTTTTTTTTTTTTTGTTCAACAGTTGACTGGGACTTGATTTTATTCTATCAATTCAATTGACGGGCAAATGGATATTTTGAAGAAGGTAAAAGATGAGGACATTGTAAGGACCGCCGTGGTCGTGATCGCATTGTAGTTGGATTTACAACTACCTGTGCAATCGATACAACATTATGTGATAAAGTTTATCAGTGACTTGCGACAGGTCGGTGGTTTTCCCCGGGTACTCCAGTTTCCTCCACCAGTTAAACTGACCGCCACGATATAACTGAAATATTGTTGCAAGTGGCGTTAAACACACATAAACCAACCAAACTATTTATTAACATTGTAGTTACATTTTTTGTATATTTTATTCAGTATCGTTTCCGCATTATTGTCCTCTTTTTATAACATTTCCATATTTCGGCAAAAATTTACATAAACGTAGTATATACAGTTTTTTTATCTCAGCTGCCGACACAAAAGCTATTCAAACAAGGCTACGCTGCTCATTGATTGAACAAATTTTATGGTCGTCATCACAATCCGCTTGACCGTTACGAAATACATCTATATATCAAATGACAATGGATCTTTTACTATCCTCATGAGTGGGATTCGAACTCACAACTTAAGTAGTGATAGACATAGGTAATTATAAAATCCAACCATCATTCGATCACGCAACAAATACCAATTTTATAATCTTTGGTTTGACCCGACCGAGGCTCGAACCCACGATCTACCGCACTCGAGGTGAGCACGCTAACCATTACGCCACCGATGCGGTTTCAGTGATTTTAGGCAATAGGTTATGTTGAACCTTAATCAAATTAACTAACCCGTAGACTATATTGAAGATCTGATGACCCATCATAGGCATGCTTATCCGTTGTTGAATACTTTTTAAAGGTAGAATATCGGTTCTCCGCCATATTTTTGTACATTATTTCTATGTACTTGTCACGGTCTGTTCTACTTTGTTCATGGTGTGCACCCAAGGCGTGGAGCATTTCATGAACTGCTGTCGATACCTTTAATAAATTCAAATAAATAAATGTTATCAAACTTCTTGCATTTATAATTGAATACATGTAAAAGTTCGTTCATGGTAGTAATGCATGTAGAACAAAGCATGACACAATCACACCGTGTCGACAATTAGGAGATAACTGTATTGTATTTGAAAATTTCACGGCATCAATTGGAGATTTGATGGTTGCAAATTAAGCTTACTGGCGACGCGTTAGCGGAGCCAGTAAACGGATATTTGCGACCATGAAATCGACAATTGATGCCGTGAAACATTCATATATAATACAGTTATCTCCATTCTAATGCAATACTGAACATAAAAATGTATTCTTGAATATCCCCGAGTCTAAAAATCACACAAATTAAAATTCCGCGAAATATTGTTGACGACTTTGACATATAAACAACATGACGTCATATGAAGACTTCCAGTTTAAAATGTAAAGATCATACGTTATTTGGCTTCGTGTACGCTTCAACTTTGATAAAATTTAACTAAAATAAGTTTTCAAAGTAGGCATTTTATTATTTGTGTGTTGTAAATATGACATATATGATTTCATGTTTTCAAGATGTCGGATCCTTCCAGCTGAATCTCTAATTCTAAAAAAAAAGCTCATGCTATTTCAACAGTGGAATTGATACCGTGAAAATTAGAGCATTGTCCAATCACAAACCAGGAATATTAAACAACTACATTTTAGAATGCCAAGCTGAACTAGTAAATTGAATATTAAAAGCAATCGTGGATACAATAGTTCGCTTGAAACAGTAAATTGCTGGACACAGTAATATGATGGAAACAGTCATTTGGTGAGCCCATTGCATTTAGGAAATTTGTCTTACTATTTCAAGTGTTAAATATGCCGTCCAAATATGTGATTTTTTAAATTTAGATCCCTTTTAGACCAATTTTCAAAATAAAATAGCCAAAACAATTTAATGGTCCACCAATAGCCTATAAAGATGATAAGAGTGATAACCAACAGACATACATCTAGGTGTGGTAAGAGTGATGACTTACAGACATACATCTAGGTGTGGTAAGAGTGATAACTTACAGACATGCATCTAGGTGTGGTAAGAGTGATAACTTACAGACATACATCTAGGTGTGGTAAGAGTGATAACTTACAGACATACATCCTGGTGTGGTAAGAGTGATAACTCACAGACATACATCCTGGTGTGGTAAGAGTGATAACTCACAGACATACATCCTGGCGTGGTAAGAGTGAGAACTTACAGACATACATCCAGGTGTGGTAAGAGTGAGAACTCACAGACATACATCCATGTGTGGTAAGAGTGAGAACTCACACACATACATCCTGGTGTGGTAAGAGTGATAACTCACAGACATACATCCTGGTGTGGTAAGAGTGATAACTCACAGACACACATCCAGGTGTGGTAAGAGTGATAACTCACAGACATACATCAAGGTGTGGTAAGAGTGATAACTCACAGACATACATCCTGGTGTGGTAAGAGTGAGAACTTACAGACATACATCCTGGTGTAGTAAGAGTGAGAACTTACAGACATACATCCTGGTGTGGTAAGAGTGATAACTCACAGACATACATCCTGGTGTGGTAAGAGTGATAACTTACAGAGATACATCCTGGTGTGGTAAGAGTGATAACTTACAGATATACATCAAGGTGTGGTAAGAGTGAGAACTCACAAACATACATCTTGGTGTAGTAAGAGTGAGAACTTACAGACATAAATCCTGGTGTGGTAAGAGTGAGAACTCACAGACATACATCCTGGTGTGGTAAGAGTGAGAAATCACAGACATACATCCTGGTTTGATAAGAGTGATAACTCACAGACATACATCCAGTTGTGGTAAGAGTGAAAACTCACAGACATACATCCAGATGTGGTAAGAGTGAGAACTTAAAGACATACATCCAGGTGTGATGAGAATAAGAACTTACAGACATACATCCAGGCGTGGTTAGAATAAGAAATTACAGACATACATCCAGGTGTGGTTAGAATAAGAACTTACAGACATACATCCAGGTGTGGTAAGAGTGATAACTTACAGAGATACATCCTGGTGTGGTAAGAGTGATAACTTACAGATATACATCAAGGTGTGGTAAGAGTGAGAACTCACAGACATACATCTTGGTGTAGTAAGAGTGAGAACTTACAGACATACATCCTGGTGTGGTAAGAGTGAGAACTCACAGACATACATCCTGGTGTGATAAGAGTGATAACTCACAGACATACATCCAGGTGTGGTAAGAGTGAAAACTCACAGACATACATCCAGATGTGGTAAGAGTGAGAACTTAAAGACATACATCCAGGTGTGATGAGAATAAGAACTTACAGACATACATTCAGGCGTGGTTAGAATAAGAACTTACAGACATACATCCAGGTGTGGTTAGAATAAGAACTTACAGACATACATCCAGGTGTGATTAGAATAAGAACTTTCCGACATACATCCAGGTGTGGTAAGAGTGATAACTTACAGACATACATCCTGGTGTGGTTAGAATAAGAACTTACAGACATACATCCAGGTGTGGTTAGAATAAGAACTTACAGACATACATCCAGGTGTGATTAGAATATGAACTTACCGACATACATCCAGGTATGGTAAGAGTAAGAACTTACCGACATACATCCAGGGGTGGTTAGAATAAGAACTTACAGACATACATCCAGGTGTGATTAGAATAAGAACTTACCGATATACATCCAGGTGTGATTAGAATAAGAACTTACAGACATACATCCAGGTGTGGTAAGAGTAAGAACTTACCGACATACATCCTGGTGTGGTTAGAATAAGAACTTACCGACATACATCCAGGTGTGATTAGAATAAGAACTTACCGACATACATCCAGGTATGGTAAGAGTAAGAACTTACCGACATGCATCCAGGTGTGGTTAGAATTAGAACTTACAGACATACATCCAGGTGTGATTAGAATAAGAACTTAGAGACATACATCCAGGTATGGTAAGAGTAAGAACTTACCGACATACATCCAGGTGTGGTTAGAATAAGAACTTACAGACATACATCCAGGTGTGGTAAGAGTAAAAACTTACAGACATACATCCAGGTGTGGTTAGAATAAGAACTTACAGACATACATCCAGGTGTGATTAGAATAAGAACTTACCGACATACATCCAGGTGTGATTAGAATAAGAACTTACCGACATACATCCAGGTGTGGTAAGAGTGATAACTTACAGACATACATCCTGGTGTGGTAAGAGTAAGAACTCACAGACATACATCGTGGTGTGGTAAGAGTGAGAACTCACAGAAATACATCCAGGTGTGGTAAGAGTGATTACTTACCGACATACATCCAGGTGTGGTAAGAGTAAGAACTTACAGACATACATCCAGGTGTGGTAAGAGTAAGAACTTACAGACATACATCCAGGTGTGGTTAGAATAAGAACTTACAGACATACATCCAGGTGTGATTAGAATAAGAACTTACAGACATACATCCAGGTGTGGTAAGAGTGATAACTTACAGACATACATCCTGGTGTGGTAAGAGTAAGAACTCACAGACATACATCGTGTTGTGGTAAGAGTGAGAACTCACAGACATACATCCAGGTGTGGTAAGAGTGATAACTTAGAGATATACATCCAGGTGTGGTAAGAGTAAGAACTTACCGACATACATCCAGGTGTGGTAAGAGTCAGAGGTTGGTACTTGTAATTATATTTATACAGAAGGTGAGCAACATTTCCTACATAAGAACTGCAACCACTGAAAAAAAATGTCATCATTATAATTATATAAAATCTTATACTTATTTAAAACAAAATGAAGACGAGACAGAGCTGTTTCTTATATATAATAAAATAAAGGGCAACCTAGAGTGAAGCATGATGTATCAGTAATATGTATACAAGGGAAAGTTGAGCAAGTATATATTAAAGGCATGTGAGGACATGGTGTAAACAATACACACAATAATGTGTTGAATACAGTAATACTCTAGACCCATTGCACTTTGGACATTTGTCTTCTTTATCTACTTAAGGTGTTACATGTGCCTTACATATGGGACATTACTAATTTTGGGTCTTTTCAGATTCCTTTTCGAATTAAATAACAAACAATATTTAAAGCCCACCAATAACCCATCAAATGATCATTTAGCAAACAACTGCATTAAAATTCTATGTAAAATTTCTAATTTCAATTTTTTGAATTTTGATTTTATTATTCCCTTGCGCCTGAGTTTATCTCCGAAACCAGAAGGAATAGAGGAAATTTATGTACATAATACCAAAAACTCTTGGTCTTGTCAATTCAATATTTTTTTTCTTGACAACATCAATCTCCGCCCTTATTAACATCTCAGTGCTATCTTTTTACCTACACGATTTATTTGTTTCATAACTTGTTCTCATCGTGAATATAACTTAAATATGGTTCAATTGATTGCTAAATAATCAATAAATCTAAAAAGAACATCACATTTATATATATACATGTACCTGTTGCTGACGATTTTCACGTAGGAGTCATGTCCAAGATTAGCCTCTGTATTTCTCGGGTCATTTCGATCAACCCAGCGAACACACGTAAGATCATCAAACTGCTTTACAGCTTGATAAATTTTACCTTCCTCCTCGACAGCTGTAAATTATTCATGGACATGATATCAATTCATTAGATTTAATGTTGATTTATTTTAGATACATATAAAATATCGGCAGTTTTGAAGGTCGAAACAGACATTATCACAAGAATCGCATCGAGCCCGATAGGATTAGTCGTGATATTAGTAAAACTTTATGTCGAGACCGCCTAAGCAGACGTTATTGTTATATATTACATATGGTGTGGTTTTCGTACAATTTCATTGGCTAAATCAGTCACGTGATATACAGAATATTTAATGCATTTTGTCCACTGTGAAGAAACCAGACGTCTTGTTTCTATTTTTTAAAAATATTGACGCTATGTTTCTATTTTTAAGTATATTGACGCTATGTTACTAAATTTAGATCCGGATATTGTCCGTTCCGGATCGCGTTTACACTCCACCTGTAGTAAACAACCATTCTCTATCCAGAGTTGTCGTTCCTGCTACGCTAGACTCTATCTCTGTCAACGCCCATTTTACAAGATTTTTGTAAAATTTAGAAACAGTAAAAAAATGTACTTAAAATTGTTTTAATTATTGTAAATATCATTAAAGATGAAAAAAAATCACTCATTTCAAATCAATTGTCTCTTAAAAATGATTTGTGATCGTTTTTGACTTTTTAATTTTTACCTCCGCAAAATAGTTCTCCAAGAAGTGTGTGGGGGGGGGGGGGGGGTGATTTTTAAGAGAGAATTGATTTGAAATGAGTGATTTATTTTCATCTCTATTGATATTTACAATAATTAAAACAATTTTAAGTACATTTTTTTTACTGTTTCTAACTTTTACAAGAATCTTGTAAAATGGGCATTGACAGAGATAGAGTCTAGCGTAGCAGGAACGACAACTCTGGGTAGAGAATGGTAAACAACATGGCAGAAGCGCCAGTTCATCAGCAGACGAAAAGAAAAATTTTTAATTTATCAGTATTCAAAAATTTCGTAAAATTTCAAAATTTTCAAAAATTTTTAAAAAAAATCAAAATTTCAAAAATTTCTAAAAAATTCGAAATTTTTATAAGATTTCAAAATTTTAAAATTTTTTCAAAAATTTCAGTTTTCATAAAATTTCAAAATTTTAATATTTAAATAATAATATTGAAAAACATGTAATATAAAAATTAAGGACTTTTTACTCTGTCAATATGTTATATATGGACCTGTTAGGATTATATTGACCGAGGACGAATATGGAACTGTTAGGATTATATTGACCTCGGATTTCGTCCTCGGTCAATATAATCCTAACAGGTCCATATATAACATATTGACCTCGTGAAAAGTCCATAATTGATAAATATTGTTATTACACGTAATGATGTGATGTGACACTGACCGATATATTCCAGTATCAGAGTTACTAAGTTGATAATGACAATATATCTAATTGAATTCAAACGGAGAAGTGTTCAATTTACCTATCGAAATGTACTAGTATATGATATTGTAACATGAATGCATTCTTTTCTTTTGATCTTTTTATGGTTTATATACTAGAAAGTAGGCAAGATCTCAGAATTATGAAATAATACAAGCAGGTACGAGATATTGCACACTTTAACTCGGGGATGTAGCTTTGATACTCTCGAGAGCCGTGCAGTAATCAACGATCTACATGTGATATTGCATGACTTTGTGCTACAAATCATTTATACGACGGCTTTCCGAGTTAAACTGTTTAACAATCTCACGCTTCGCGGTCGACAGTTTAATTCGAAAACCACGGTATAAATATTACTTGTCACATTAATGCATAAAAAATACACGTACTATGTCTCTAAATATAATTTATTTGTATGAGTCTTTCAAAATTAGGGTTGATCATTTTTTACACCAATGCTTCTCATCCTGTTATATGTGAGAGTTGGCATTTTACTCGCAAGGGGAAAATATTTGTATGGTTACATATTTTTACTAAGAAAAGCTATAAAACCAGTTTAACCACGCACTATTTATTGAAGTGTCTGCACTAAGCCAGAATAGTAATCGTTCATGTGCATGCATACAAGGGGGTATCAATTTTGCACGTTGTTTTAATGATTTTCCAATTGCATTTTGGATTTTGTGATGATCTTTATTTCTCATTTTATTACTTATATGTAAACTCTATATTCGTTCCTTTCAATTTTAATTATAACAATTGTTATGCATATGTAATAAATTTGATGTATTATTTTACTAATGTAAAATATTTTTGTTCACAAAGATAAAGGTAGGTTTGCATTATCAGTGCAAATAGGTTGCCGAAAATAGAAAACGTTGTTTACAAGTTTTTACTATGGACAGCAAGACAGATGTCAAACCTGAACAAACCACATAGGTGGTGTAATGGTTAGCTTTCTCGCCTCGAGTGCAGTAGATCGTGGTTTCAAGCCCCGATCGCGTCAAACCAAAGACTATAAAATTGGTATTTGTTGCTTCTCAGCTAAGCACGCGGCATTAAGCAGTAAGAGCAAAGATTGGTTGGTTCGGAATCAGGATAATGTGTCCGAGTGGAGCGACATATCTAACCTCGGACTGTTATTTCAGTGAGCTAGCACTATAAAAATCCAACTATGCGTGTTGATCTAGTACAAAGTGGACCTCAGCATCATCGCATTGAAAATTAACTTGTTCTCGTCATGATATAGCTGAAATATTGCTGAGTTGGCGTTAAGCAAGAATCACTCATTCAATCATACCTGAATGTTCTAGATGTTTCTGCATACCTATATAAGGATGAACAAATTACTGTGGGTTTCCTCAGATCTCCCATGGCAGAACATATCAGTAACGGGGAGGAAGAGAGATATCTTATTTTAATTAGATTGTATGTTTATGTTCTTTGTTGATAACATTTACTACTAATTCCTTGATAGTAGTAATGGCCAGAAAAACAGAAATTATTTATTTACGAAACATCTTCTTGAAATGGTATGGACTAAATGCGTATAATTTTGCAGCATAAATTGATTGGTTGATTGATTGAATGATTGATTGATTGATTGATTGATTGATTGATTGATTGATTGATTGATTGATTGATTGATTGATTGATTGATTGATTGATTGATTGATTGATTGATTGATTGATTGATTTGTGCTTAATGCCAACTTAAGGGGGTACCATACACTACAGGGAGATAACTCTTTAAAATCAGTTGAACGTTTTGATCATATGATGTTTGTATGCAGATTTCAAGCATCTGGGTGATCAAAACCACAGAGAGAAAAGCTGCTATGTGGCTAGTGAATTTATAGTTCTGAGTCTGTTGGTTGGAATTTGTTAAAATTTTGATATTTATTACAGTGGATATATTCAAACACACTGCCAAAAAGATAAGAAAATTAAACGAGCAGATCAAATTTTACCTGAAGTGTATGGTACCACCTTAAGCACTATTTCAGATATATTGTGATGTTTTCAAATTTGACGATTTTGTTGCAATTATTTGATAAATTTACTTACTATATCCTGCAGATGAGTCGATTTCAAAGGGGACAATGCCTTTTGTCCAGTATCTAGATGTCCGTGTTATAAAGTTCCTCTTTTTATCGTCCTAAGATGAAAAATTAGTGAGATTGACAGAAATTGGAAAGAAAACACTTTATGTTGGTGTTTATTTTAGAAAAAAAATAAAACAAGAGACTATCATACACCTGTAATCGTTCACCTGATTTATATCAGCAATGACTGAAAAATCAGAAACACCTCATCAGAGTGTTTATGCTTAAAACCAGAGATTATCATGCACCTATAATCGTTCACCAGATTTATATCGACAATGACAAAAAATCTGAAACTCCTCGTCAGAGCGTTTATACTCAATGTTCTATTTACTGTAAACGCAACCATGTTGAGTGGTTGGAGGGAATATTGGAGGCATACTCAAGACAAGTTTAGTTTAAATTGTCTAAGAGTTTACAGAGCAGAATATCTTCTAATTGTTTGCTATAATAGGCTAAATTTGCATATTCTTCAAAAAAGGCAGTCACAATTACAAATTTCATTGAAAAATTCTAAATAAATTACAGTTCATAACATAAAATTACACCTTAAATGTCAGATCATCTCAGATTAAAATGTAGCAGTTTTGCCCATTGAAGAATCTTTTATTTTTATTTACTGTGGTCATCTTAGATGAGGATCACAGCTGTCGGATACAAATTTGAATGGGGATTACCCATGATCCATCCCTGCAAGGTGTGGTTTAGATTGTTTAGTGGTTCAGATTAGAAAATGTTCACATGATGTTTTTCCAAAATCAGCCTAATTTGAACATTATCGTTAACAACAAATAAAAACCATAGTGCTTCGACAAAAACAGTATCACATGTAATACTACTCATTGAAAGTCAACCTACTATTATTATTATACCTCATATATTAATTACCATAAATAGATTAATTTGATTGGACAATGGTTAAAAATCAGAACACGTGATCACACAGGACAAAAATCACATTCCGTGAAATAAAAATCATATTCCACCACTTCGGAAGCCTCGCGGGTTTTCCCGCCATAGTTATCGTTCTTTGACAGGACAACATCAGAGGCACTCGGAACGCATCCTTTGAAGGCGACCGTTACAATGTGGTTTTTAAATATCTGAGACAACGTTCCAATGGACATAAAATATGTTTGCCAGCAGTATTATACATACTGGTATATGTGTTTTCTTGGTTTCATTCGGTATAATAAAACATTTATAGCATGCGGGTATAGGAAATGTGAAAATTTATTCACCCACGAGTATCATATACCCCTCGGGCGTTGCCCTCAGGGAATATGATACTCTTGGGTGAATAAATTTTCATATTTCCCTCACCAGCATGCATTAAATGTATAATATTAATCGCATCTCTGGTTTAATGGTAAGCTGGTTTAATGGTAAGCTGGTTTAATGGTAAGCTGGTTTAATGGTAAAGCTGGTTTAATGGTAAGCTGGTTTAATGGTAAAGCTGGTTTAATGGTAAGCTGGTTTAATGGTAAAGCTGGTTTAATGGTAAGCTGGTTTAATGGTAAGCTGGTTTAATGGTAATCGTGTTCGCCTCACGTGAGATAGATCCTAGGTTGGAGCCACGGTACACTCAAACTAAAAACTATAAATATCGTATTTGCTGCTTCTTCGCTAAGGACGCAGCATTAAGGGGTAAGAGAACAGACTGGTTGGTTCGGAATTAGAATAATGTGTTTAAGTGGAACGACATGTCTACCCCCGGGTCGTGTTGTTTCAATGAGCTCTATACAAAAGTTCACCAAGAATTGGGTGATCCCTCTTCTAAATTAGATCCAATAGGTTCAAATTCCATCCAATATGGCTGCCGTTATTAATAATTAATACCTATAATCTTAATTCAAACACACATACCTCAGGTACAGATAAATGGTCATCACCGTTTTCTCCTCTAAGCTTCTTTTTCTGTCTTGGCTTCGTACCCTTTGCCTGTAAATAAACAAAGCCACTATACTATTATAATGTTAACATTCACGATGTTCTATATATAATTGGTTGATTGATTGATTTTTGGTGCTTAACGCCACTTTCAGCAATATTTCAGCTATATCAAGGCGACCAGTTTTAGTGGTGGAAGAAGCCGGAGTACCCTGAGAGAACCACCGACCATGGGCAACCAACTGGTAAACTTTATCACTTGCGGCTGCGAGTCGAGTGCACCTTTTTTGTAATTTACAAAGCTGGGCGCGAACCCACACCGTATTGGTGATAGGTTTGTATGAGTTGTTAGGTAATCCAACTACCTAACTCATTGAGCCATCCGGGCCCCTGTTCTATATACGAAAGTGAACTTGTAATCCTATGATTATCACTACTACAACTACTATTTCCATTATGAATGGTTAGGTACGAACCCAGCTATATGTAAATTAGGGTGTTCTCGATTTGCACCCTTTAGTGAGAAAGCATAACAGATATTAAACAACCAACATTCTCTGGTTTTCGTCGAAAAATATGAATTCCTTAACGAGTCAAAACTATATCTGAAAAATTTCCAGAAGTGGTGCACAATAAATATTCAATCAATATATGTTACTAAGTAACAGCTAACTATATATTATCTATGTGTTGCTAAGTAGCAACTAACTAGTAATATCTAATATTTGTTTTGCTATGTAATAATATTATCAATGTGTTGCTAATTGACGGCTAATATTATGTTATCAATGTGTTCATAACTAACGCTAATATTATGTTATCAATGTGTTGCTAAGTGACGGCTAATATTATGTTATCAATGTGTTCATAACTAACGGCTAATATTATGTTATCAATGTGTTCATAACTAACGGCTAATATTATGTTATCAATGTGTTCATAACTAACGGCTAATATTATGTTATCAATGTGTTCATAACTAACGGCTAATATTATGTTATCAGTGTGTTCATAGCTAACGGCTAATATTATATTATCAATGTGTTCATAACTAACGGCTAATATTATGTTATCAATGTGTTCATAACTAACGGCTAATATTATGTTATCAATGTGTTGCTAAGTGACGCCTAATATTATGTTATCAGTGTGTTCATAGCTAACGGCTAATATTATGTTATCAATGTGTTCATAACTAACGGCTAATATTATGTTATCAATGTGTTCATAACTAACGGCTAATATTATGTTATCAATGTGTTCAAAACTAACGGCTAATATTATGTTATCAATGAATTCCTAAGTATTGTTTTTCAAAGTATCATCAATGACCACAACAAACTGTCACTAATGTAATAGAAAGGTAGAAATCTAAAATTAGCTTGCCTGACGCGTTTCTGGAATAACCTTCATATGTTACGCTCAATATCGAAAGATTGGAAAACCAATTAATTTAAAAGTGTTTGGGAGCAATAAAAAAAGGGGGGCTAAACAGGATAGCCTAAACAGGATAGACAAAATCATGCTAAGGTTACCTATTTCTGAGGGAGGAGAACCTTAGTTTTAATAATAATTACATTATTTAGGAACTATAAATTTCGATGAAAAATATATCTAATAAACCATATCAGTGTCGAAGCAGTGACTACTGGTCGGATGATATCATCGAGGACTAATAGTCCACCAGCAGAGGTGTCGAACCGGTTGTAGTGATAAGAAGGTAGATATCTAATTTAGTGTGCACGACGCGTTGCTGTAAGATATAACAGTTTTGAATTTCCCTTTGTAAGATTGTTCTGAGTTCGGTAATTTTGTTATTACCCTTATGTACAAGGAGCGTCAACAAACAATACCGTACATGTGATCGTATGGTTGGACTTACAACTACCTGTGCAATATGTGCCTTTCACCATTAAAGTTGTGAGTTCTGATCTCGCTCATAGCGAGGTGTAAGATTGATATCATTGTGCTCTGCAACTTCAGTACCTGTGCTTAAAAAGCAACAAGGATTTGAGTGCCTGGTAGTTTTCATTAGTAGCTGTCTGTGTACATGTTTTTGACAGTTACAAATAATTTCCCGTTGCTTTCATTTCACATACAAGTATGGTTAAAAATGCTTATATTGTATTATTGTACCTCAGTATATGAACATCACTACAAAATTTTCTACATTAAAATTGCTATTCTTCTTCTTTTCCAGTTGTTTGACTATTGAGCGGTCCATAGGTTTTAAGACTATGGACCGGCAATGTGAATCGTTTTCGCGGACTTTTAGTTCCGCGACTGGATTGGATAAAAGCTTTATATTTATTCGGAACACTCGGACTTCATCGTCTATTAACGAAAACTCTGAAATTTTTTAAAAAATTTCAAAATTTCTAGAATTTCAAAAAATTTCAAAATTTCAAAAATTTCAAAAAAAAATCAAAATTTTCATAAGATTTGTAGGCACCATGCAAATGTATGTTGAAGTCTACTTTCTCAAAAGAAATAGCATAAAAATTAAATGTCCATGAGACAATATTCAGATTTATAATGCAAAATACTGGCAAAAGATGCGTGATTTTATTGGTCTTTATCATTTTGAGGTGATCATTCAACTATGAGTCTAATGTTTTTCGGTATAATAAAATACTTATAGACTGTGTATTCGGGAATAGCAAGTTTGTTGTCCCCTCGACCTTGACTATTGACCGAGGCGAAGCCGAGGTCAATAGTCAGTGTCTCGGGGACAACAAACTTGCTATTCCCTCATACCCAGTCAATAAGTATATATTATTTCATGCTTTTTTGCTTAGAATTTTTTTTTCATTTTTCATAAGTGGCAAGAATTTATAATTTATAATGTTGCATATTGTCTTATACTATTGCTGACGTATGTATTATTGTAAATTGATATAATTTGTGTCCAATCCAATTGTTAAAATATTTAGTAATGAAATTTGTTTTTGTCTAATCTAACAAATGATAAAAGCAAAAACAAACATTAGCAGAGAACTAAACCGATAATACAAACCCGATGTTCCTTTTTTCCATTCTCTATAACCTCTCCTTCTAAGATAGCCTCAAGAAAAGAGTCTGCATCTATGTTCTAAGAATACAAATATTTCTATATATTAGGTGATCATTTGTGAATATTAATAATCAGATTAACAGTTCCAAATATCAAAATACTATACAAAAAACAATCAAGAGTACAAGCAAAAACATAGTGTTCTGACATGGAAACCATGTGTTTGATACCTCTTATTGTGTGTACCATCCAGTATACAGCCAAACCTGTAATAAGAGGTCACTTTTAGGACAAGAAATAAAGAGGTCTTTTAAGACAGGTGACTTATTGTTCAATTCATATTAATTTTTCTATGTCAGGACAAGAAAAAGGTGACCGCTGAATAGAGTGTGATCGCGCGGACAGGTTTAATTCTAAATCAATGATACAGCTCATTCTACATAGGACTTATTAATGATAAAAAAAAATTCATGTAAGTATTATGCCATGCATTACTATGTATTATTTTGTTAGTTTTACACTTATAGCAGAATTAAAAATCAAATATGACTTCCCATTCACAAAATCAACAAAAAAAATCATATAATTTCTTTGACCGTTTTTTGTTTTTGTTTTGTTTTGGTTTTTTTTCGTTTTTCCATTTTATATTTGCTTTCAGGTTTTTTTTTAATTTTTATTGCTTTTATCTATGTTCTGGTGTCTAACACGTATTGTCTTGTGTTTTTTGCTTTGCTTTGCTATGTTCTGGTGTCTAACACGTATTGCGTTGTGTTTTTTGCTTTGTTTTGCCATGTTCTGGTGTCTAACACGTATTGTCTTGTGTTTTTTGCTTTGTTTTGCTATGTTCTGGTGTCTAACACGTATTGCGTTGTGTTTTTTGCTTTGTTTTGCTTAGCTTTGCTATGTTCTGGTGTCTAACATGTATTGTGTTGTGTTTTTTTGCTTTGTTTTGCTTTGTTTTGCTATGTTCTGGTGTCTAACACGTATTGCGTTGTGTTTTTTGCTTTGTTTTGCCATGTTCTGGTGTCTAACACGTATTGCGTTGTGTTTTTTGCTTTGTTTTGCCATGTTCTGGTGTCCAACACGTATTGCGTTGTGTTTTTTGCTTTGCTTTGCTATGTTCTGGTGTCCAACACGTATTGCGTTGTGTTTTTTGCTTTGTTTTGCTATGTTCTGGTGTCCAACACGTATTGTGTTGTGTTTTTTGCTTTGTTTTGCTTTGTTCTGGTGTCTAACACGTATTGCGTTGCGTTTTTTGCTTTGCTTTGCCATGTTCTGGTGTCTAACACGCATCGCGTTGTGTTTTTTGCTTTGTTTTGGCTTTGTTCTGGTGTCCAACATGTATTGTGTTGTGTTTCTTGTTTTGTTTTGCTATGTTCTTGTGTCTAACACGTATTCCGTTGTGTTTTTTGCTTTGTTTTGCTATATTCTGGTGTCCAACACGTATTGCGTTGTGTTTTTTGCTTTGTTTTGCTGTGTTCTGGTGTCCAACACATATTGCTTTGTGTTTTTGCTTTGTTTTTCTTCGTCTACATAGGACTTATTAATGATGAAAACAATCCATGTAAGTACTATGCTATGTATTACTATGTATTACTATGTATTATTTTGTTAGTTTTACACTTATAGCAGAATTAAAAATCAAATATGACTTTCCATTCACGAAATCAACAAAAAAAATCATATAATTTCTTTGACTGTTTTTTTTTTTTTTTTTTTTTTATTCGTTTTTCCATTTTATATTTGTTTTCAGGTTTATTTTATTTTTTATTGCTTTTATCTATGTTCTGGTGTCTAACACGTATTGCGTTGTGTTGCTATGTTCTGGTGTTCACGTATTGTGTTGCGTTTTTTGCTTTGCTTTGCTATGTCCTGGTGTCTAACACGTATTGCATTGTGTTGCTATGTTCTGGTGTCTAACACGTATTGCGTTGTGTTTTTTGCTTTGTTTCGCTATGTTCTGGTGTCTAACACGTATTGCGTTGTGTTTTTTGCTTTGTTTTGCTATGTTCTGGTGTCCAACACGTATTGCGTTGTGTTTTTGCTTTGTTTTGCTATGTTCTGGTGTCAAACATGTATTGCGTTGTGTTTTTTGCTTTGTTTTGCTATGTTCTGGTGTCTAACACGTATTGTGTTGTGTTTTTTGCTTTGTTTTGCTATGTTCTGGTGTCCAACACGTATTGCGTTGTGTTTTTGCTTTGTTTTGCTATGTTCTGGTGTCTAACACGTATTGCGTTGTGTTTTTTGCTTGGTTTTGCTATGTTCTGATGTCCAACACGTATTGCGTTGTGTTTTTTGCTTTGTTTTGCTATGTTCTGGTGTCTAACACGTATTGCATTGTGTGTTTTGCTTTGTTTTGTTATGTTCTGGTGTCTAACACGTATTGCGTTGTGTTTTTTGCTTTGTTTTGCCATGTTCTGGTGTCTAACACGTATTGCATTGTGTGTTTTGCTTTGTTTTGCTATGTTCTGGTGTCTAACATGTATTGTGTTGTGTTTTTTGCTTTGTTTTGCTATGTTCTGGTGTCCAACACGTATTGCGTTGTGTTTTTTGTTTTGTTTTGCTATGTTCTGGTGTCCAACACGTATTGCGTTGTGTTTTTGCTTTGTTTTGCTATGTTCTGGTGTCTAACACGTATTGCATTGTGTGTTTTGCTTTGTTTTGCTATGTTCTGGTGTCTAACATGTATTGCGTTGTGTTTTTTGCTTTGTTTTGCTATGTTCTGGTGTCTAACACGTATTGTGTTGTGTTTTTTGCTTTGTTTTGCTATGTTCTGGTGTCTAACACGTATTGCATTGTGTGTTTTGCTTTGTTTTGCTATGTTCTGGTGTCTAACATGTATTGCGTTGTGTTTTTTGCTTTGTTTTGCTATGTTCTGGTGTCCAACACGTATTGCGTTGTGTTTTTTGCTTTGTTTTGCTATGTTCTGGTGTCCAACACGTATTGCGTTGTGTTTTTGCTTTGTTTTGCTATGTTCTGGTGTCTAACACGTATTGCGTTGTGTTTTTGCTTTGTTTTGCTATGTTCTGGTGTCTAACATGTATTGCGTTGTGTTTTTTGCTTTGTTTTGCTAAGTTCTGGTGTCCAACACGTATTGCGTTGTGTTTTTTGTTTTGTTTTGCTATGTTCTGGTGTCCAACACGTATTGCGTTGTGTTTTTGCTTTGTTTTGCTATGTTCTGGTGTCTAACATGTATTGCGTTGTGTTTTTTGCTTTGTTTTGCTATGTTCTGGTGTCTAACACGTATTGTGTTGTGTTTTTTGCTTTGTTTTGCTATGTTCTGGTGTCCAACACGTATTGCGTTGTGTTTTTGCTTTGTTTTGCTATGTTCTGGTGTCTAACATGTATTGCGTTGTGTTTTTTGCTTTGTTTTGCTATGTTCTGGTGTCCAACACGTATTGCGTTGTGTTTTTTGCTTTGTTTTGCTATGTTCTGGTGTCTAACACATATTGCGTTGTGTTTGTTTGCTTTGTTTTGCTATGTTCTGGTATCCAACAGGTATTGCATTGTGTTTTTTGCTTTGTTTTGCTATGTTCTGGTGTCCAACACGTATTGCTTTGTGTTTTTGCTTTGTTTTTTTCGTCTTGTGTGCCCCGTGTTGCCAGTTTCTCTAGATTTTCCATGTTTGATTGCCCCGTCGGTAATCTCTACCGTTTATTTTTGTTTTGAAAACACAGGAATTCAATGATATCTAAAAAGTACTAGGACAATAAAAATGTACCTCTAGTGTGTCCAACATGAATCCGTCTCCCAGTCCTTGTCCTCTTCCCAATTGTTTGTCTTTTTTTCTCTTATGCAAATCATACAATGATGTAATATGGCGATAATGGTTCTGGTTTAGACTTCCACGAAGACGTTTTTCTCTGCCATAATTAGAATCGTGAACATTTCTTTGACTTTCATGCCAGTGTTCTTCATTACCAGTCTAAAAAGTGAAAGGTTAGGGTAATGGGGTTTAACGCCACCTTCAACAATATTTCAGTTATATCGTGGTGGTGAGTTTTATTGGTGGAGGAAACCGGAGTACCGAAATACAGCAAATGTAATGATATGTATATAGCATGTTTTAGATTTTGACTTAATCTTAATCATTTAAAAAAAAAACAAAGCAGCACACTGTCAGAACCGTTCCAAAATACAATATAAAAATCAGACAAAATCAATAAGTGTTATGATGTTAAACGTTACTTTCAACTACTAGTATATTTTAGCTATATTGTGGTGGTCAGTTTTATTAGTGGAGGAAATCGGAGTACCCGGAGGATACCACCAACCTTCCATAAGTCACTAACAAACTTTATCACATAATGATGTATCGAATACACCTCGCCATGAGCGGGATTCAAACTCACCTCTTTAGTAAATAAAGAGATGCGTTCAACATATTTTCAGCTCGTGCGTTTGATAATCTAATAATTTGTTCACTTTGATTTCAATTGCGGTGAACGCAGCACTGAACTGCATTCGTTTGCTATAACTCACAAGTAACACTCTTGTAATGTTTAGATATTTCATATAAACACTAAAGAGGAAAGATTTCAATATAACTAGCTTATCCCTGCCACTTTTTATTCAAATGCTTGTACCAAGCCATGAAAGTGAGTGACCATGTATTTGTGGTAGATGTATCGATTTTGCCTCTTTCTAAAACTTTGATGTTTGATTTTTGGAGTTGTTGCGACTTGTGGTATTTTTTGTTTTTCATTTTCTAAAACACATTTTATTCAAATCAATTCATTTTTAAGCCAACCGTGACGGATTTCTCTTGATTCAATTATATAGAAAATAACATATCCCAATTCGTTCTGAACCTCCCCTCCTCCAGGATGTTCTGAACCTCCCCTCCTCCAGGATGCTTTCTGTGCAATAATATCAGCTCCAAAATGTGATATTCGGCTTTATTATACGACTAAAAATATTTCTTTTATCTGATTGGCTAAAATCATGAGATTTTTTCTTGATAGAATTTCATGAACACTGTCTAAGCCTTCAATTTTCGCAAAGATTAATTTATATCGTACCAGAGGAGCCTTTGGAACGTTATATTAACCTCACGTGACTCTAAAATTAAGAGTAGCGGTTTTCCGATTTTCTGCCTAAATCTTGTTATCACTAAAATTTACAAAAAAACACATGTAGTGTTTAATGCCAATTTATAAAACAAGACCCAAAGGACATTAATAACAGTTGTATATAATAAAATAATTACTGACTTTCATTCCGATTTATATATTATACGTTTATTGACCACAGGCGCTCGTGGCACGGACCACCCCCCTTTTTCTAACTTTCTGTTTACAAATTTATTTTCAATAAAATTTCTTTATTTCTTTATTATTTCATCTCTTTTTCCTTATTTTAACTTGTTCGTGTCAATATTCACACAATCTTATGTTAACATCAAATTGCATGTGTCGACCCTATATAGATACTAATAATCCACAAGGCATGCAACTCGGCAGGTTTAAAAATTTTAAAAAAAGTTCCAAATTTGAATATGGAACTCTTCTGACCCTATCGTTGAAGCTAATGCAGTAGTACGTCACTTCCGTCAGCCGTGGGTCCTTATACGAAACATTTGGCAATAAATGTGTGAAAATCTTAAAATTCTGGAGAACTGAGCTATCGTATGCACAAAACAATAACAGGGGCATAAAGATGCGTCTTTTAGGAATGTTGTCCTTTTTCTTTTGATCATTGTGTTGTCTGTTCATCTTCAATATACAAAATCTGATTACCCCTTTGGTATCTTTAAGCTCTTCTTTCATCAAAAATCGTAGTAAGTGTAAACAAGTAGTCTCTGATTTTACAGTCATGTATATTAGTGAAAATTGTTTTCTCAAAAAGAATCCAAATTATTTTTACCTTTCTTTTTTAATACCCATATCCTGAGACAATGGATATGATATGTCCCAATGGTATAAATGATTTTATTGAATGGTCAAGTAAACAGGAACAAGCAGATACACGCATAGGGTTAAACATGCCATGTATGGTGTGAAAAGTTTGAAGATACCAAAGAGATAATCAGAAGCCGTAAATCAATGAAGGACAGACAATGCAATGACCAACAGTTTGAAGATGCAAAAGGGGTAATCAGAAGCCGTAAATCAAAGAAGGACAGACAATGCAATGACCAACAGTTTGAAGATGCAAAAGGGGTAATCAGAAGCCGTAAATCAAAGAAGGACAGACAATGCAATGGCTAAAAAGGAAAAGGAAATAAGACAAACAAGGATCCACAAAGCACTACACAGAAAACTAAAGAATTAACTATTTGTACATAATTTCTGCAAATCATTAAATTCAGTTATATATGATATCTTACCAGTTGCATATGTGGAATCATTCCACTCTTACATGGAATCGGGAAAATATATACGCTTAAAATGAGCAAGAAATATCCTCAATCAATTTAAAAACCCAGACATAGAGATTTCAGTAATATCAAGTGAAAATTGATAGAAAACAATATAGGATCCAAAAATCCGTAATGAAATAATCACTGATAAAAATATGTTTAGTTCCCCTTACGAATTAGCATTAATGTAACAGGTTGTGAGGCGTTATTTCCAAACAAAACTCTAGATAAATCCACATGAAAGTAATGTGGGTATTGTAGTATCCTTTTCAGCTTGGCTGGTTTGCAAGCAGTCTTATTAGCGAGTCAAATGTCATTTGTCTTTCTTCGTGCGTTTATTTGTACGTTCAAAGGAAAATCAGTTTGCAGTTAGGGTTGTACGTGTTTTTTGTTCAAAATTTGTCCTGTACTGAACTCAACACAGTTGAAATACTAGTAAACGTCAGAGAAAACCGAAATGATTACTAAGAATGGACAACCAACGAGACACAGGGCGAAGACAAATAAAACAAAAAGGGCAACACAAAAGGGGGAAAATGATGAGGAATACGGACCCCCCCCAAAAAAACCAAAGGGTAAACCTAGGTGCACGCGAAAGGTAAGCTGTTTCTGCTCTCTTGTAAGATACCGGTTGTGTTACTCATAAAGTCAATTCTAGCTAAGGTCTTGTTAATGTTAGTTGTGAATTAAGATACAGCTTACCGACTGGCTTTTCCTTCTTTCAATGAGATGTCTCAGTAGCTTTATATCTTTTTCTATGTCTTCATCTGTATGACCGAATGGTAAAAACAAACCAATGACAATGTGAACATACTAATTAAATAATACTTGTTATTACGTGTTACAATAACCCCTAGTTTTATTGATTCGTATTGTTAGTTCCAGGGGCCGGCGTGGTCGTGATCGTATAGTAGTTGGACTGGATTTATAGCTACCTTTGCAATCAGTGCCTCGGGTTTCCTCCACCAATAAAACTGACCGCCACGATATAACTGAATTATTGTTGAAAGTCGCTCACCCCTCCGTCGATTCTGTGCGGTGGTTTTTAGTTAAAAGTTGCTCACCCCTCCATCGATTCTGTGCGGTGGTTTTTAGATATTGATGAACCTGTTTTCGCCCTGAATTTGCATGAATTATTTACCACTGAGTGTTAAACAAAAATCAATCAATCAATCAAACATTACAAAATAATAACAATATCAACAAAATATGTTACTAGTTTAAGACACATAATGATAACAATATCAACGTTCACACTAAATTAGATATCTACGTTATAATTACTATCACAGGGTCCATACCTCTGCTGGTGGACTATTAATCCTCGAGAGTATCATCCGCCCAGTAGTCAGTGTTTCGGGACTGACACGATGCATTATATATAATAATCATTGAAATTTACAGTTCCTATATAATGTAATTATTATTAAAAACAAGGTTCTCTTCTCTCAGACATACATGTATATGTAGGTTCCATTGGTTGGTTTATGATGCTTAACGCCACTTTCGACAAATATTTCGGTTGTATCGTGGTGGTCAGTTTTCATGATGGAGGAAACCGGAGAAAACCGCTGACCTGTCGCAAGTTACTGACAAACTTTATCACATAATGTTGTATCGCGTACACCTCGCCATGAACGTGGTTTGAACTCACAACTTTAGTGGTGATAGGCACTGATTGCACTGGTAGGTAATTATAGCCTATATTGACTATCATGTTTCTGCCCTTTGGTTTTCATGCTCCTAAAGAGTTAAATTATTTGGCTTCCCAATTTTCTACATTTGAGTGTACCTGGTGAAGATTTTTTTATTTTTTTTTAATCACTGATAATTTTATTGCACTAATTGCTGTTAACAATTCACTAGGTATACAGCTTTTACCAGTATCCCTAGTTGCTATTTAGTGAAGCTTAGTTCAAAATAAATGTTGTTAGTACACTTATACAGTTAATATACAGTATATATTGTAATTCTGACATGTAACAAACATATAATAGCTGTCTATGGTGATTTCACATGCTTTTTACCTGGTGAAGATTATACCGGAAGCTTGCTAGCATGCGCACTATATTAGATATCTACGTTTTTATTAACAACTAAAGTAACGAAACGAAACATGTAATTGTGTGAATTAATAAGTTTACGTCACAATGGTGGGTCTTCGTGAAACTTTTTTGACGAACAGGAAATAGTAAATTAACCTTATAATGTCAATTGAAAAATTCTATTAATTTATTTTTAAAGTTACATCAGCAAATAAAAAAAATAAAATAAAAAATAAGAATTATTTATTGGAAACTAAAAAGTATAAATATAATTGATTACTTTAAATAAAAAAAACACCACTTGTAAAATTGAATCCCGTGTGATATTTGTATGCAACTTTTGATATAATATAGTTTTGCAACGATACAACATCATGTGATAAAATTTGCAGCAGCAGGTCTGTGGTTTTCCCCTGGTACTCCGGTTTCCTCCACCAATAAAACTGACTGCCACGATATAACTGAAATATTGTTGAAAGTGGCGCTAAACACCATAACCATAATCATAACCACACAGTTTTTAAAACCCACGCACTACAAAGTATGCGGCAGGTCGGTAGTTTTGGTACTCCGGTTTCCTCCACCAATAAAACTGATCGCCACGATATAAGTGAAATATTGTTACACCCCATAACCCTAACCTTAACCCTACGCTCTACAAAGTAAACCCAGCTATAAATTATATCACATTAGCATGTACACATTTTTCTGGTATTTTAATATTGTTGAACGTTTGAATTTATCATGTTTTATTTTTCAACCTAATAACAATTTACTTCATAAGTTGACATAATTATGTTTTTAAATATTTATTTGATTATAATTTTCAGAGATATCTTACTTTTATTTATGAAGCTATTTGATCGTACAGTACATGTTCCTATACAGTAATACACATGTGCATCTTCTTGTGGGATAACATGATGTTAAACTGAGACAGACAATATTATCGTGTAACTCTCAGAAATGGACAGCGTCAAAATAATATGTAATTTTAAGAATTTTATTTACAAGATTTTTTTTTTTTTTTTTAATTTGCAGATTATATATTTTTAAGTATTTATTATATGTTTTTAATGTAAAGACTAAATTTGTGACTATATTTATATTTTTTTCTAAATTAATTAATATCAAATCTAATTTAAATAAGTTATTTGCTTTTAGCTTACCTTTTACTCTTGGTAATGCTAATGCACAAGTACAGAGGACAAACAACAAAGCTAAGGTATATAGTGGCATCAATTTACCAAAGTGACGACGCGATTGAAAATCAGTGTCTTTATATACATAGTTCCATAATTGTTAAATAATAGTTTACGCCCATAATAACTGTCTAGTGAGCTACCTGTAATTTATGACGTCACTTGTTCTTTTGATAAATTTCGAACATTTGATCACAGCTGAGCGAATTTAATTTAATTTTATGATTTGAATATATATTTAATTGGCCATGTGAAAAATAAATAAATTAGCATCATGGCCAATGGACGTAAATTCGTAGCCATTCTAATAGTTTCCCATATCGAAGTGTCACGCACAATTTCTTTTGTTTTTAAACAACATGAAAAATATATATATTTGTAAAGTAATAAAATAATTATTTATTTCTTAGTTAAAGTGAAAAGGGTTCGGCGCGACATCCCCTGTTTTGTTTTCACGTTTTCAAAAATGAAATGGACCAGTTACATGTAGGTTAAAAAATATATTTCTTTACAAAATGTATATTGAACATGACAGACTTTGGGGGGGGAAATCAAAATGTTGATACAGGGCTATTTTTTACTGTTCTCATTGTCGTATCTATTAAGTTATAAACGTAGGGTAAATGATCTGAAACAATTTAAGGTACATTTCTAATTGGTGCCTTTAATTTATGAAAAAATGAGTACCCGGAGAAACCACCGACCTGTCGCAAGTCACTGACAAACTTTATCACATAATGTTGTATCGAGTACACCTCGCCATGAACGAGGTTCGAACTCACAACATACATGTTGGAAATTATAGCCTATATTGACTATCATGTTTCTGCCCTTTGGTTTGCATGCTCCCAAAGAACTAAATTATTTGGCTTCCCAATTTTCTACATTTGAGTGTACCTGGTGAAGATTATTCCAGAAGCGTATCTATTAATAGTTATTTTAAACGTAGGGTGAATGACATGAAACAACCCAAGGTACTTTTCTAATTGGTGTCTTTAATTTATGGGAAAAACGACTTTGATGACACATTAATGCATTGCATATATCTTAGCTTTCAACTCGTTTGAGCGGTTCTCTAAAGTTCTAACCCTTGATGATACAGAAAGCATAGACTGATTTAATTCATCAATACGTTTTTCTATGTTAGTTTCCATTCTCTGCACTCTAGTATAAATGCTAGTTTGTAGTATGATGTTTAACAGAGCATTTGAGTTAGTAGTATCATCTTGACCAGATTCAATGATGTTGCGACTCTGTGCAATCAGGTTGGACGTTTCATTCAGTAACATGTTTCTCGTTCTGGTTATCGACTGGTGAACAATAAAGTCAATGCGATTTTACTACGGGTCCAAAGTCCAATTTCATTCAGGATGTTATGAACTGTTCACAGTGTGTTAATTGGCCCCAGGGCAAGTCAAGGCGGGTCACAATGAAAACAAAATGTCTTTCTTTGTCAAGAATTCAAAAGTTCAAAATAAAATTAGGGCGCTGGGAACTCCCAAACGTTAAAGTTCACACAAATTCTGATATTATAAAGCAAATATTCACGTTTTGCGAAAAAAGTATTTCCGAGACATAAGTATAACTATCCAAATTCCATGAAAATCTGCAGAGGGAAAACACACTTCATGTTTTCTTAATCACGTGACTGAGGCGAATTCCAAAGGTCTAAATAGGATAGACAATATCAGCAAGAATTACCGATGCTTGATGTCTGATAGAGATTGGTCTTTTCTCTTGATCAACAACATTACTAAAATAATGACGGGAATGTAAATCAAAGTCTTACAAAGTTTTAAACGGTAAATACTCACAGGAAACTTCATAGTTTCGCGAACACAATACACAATTTAGAAATAATTTAACGGAATACTGCAACATATATTAACTTCGAACATTTTGATGCAAGCCAAACAGTGCCTAGATCGTCAGAAAGAAATAGTCAGAAAGACTTTACCCGTAGGGTTGTAGGGGCTGGATTGGGTTATCGTTTTTAACCCCACGTTTTATCGTTGCATATATCTTTATTCTCATAAACCATGTTATTAGAAAGGTATAGAGATACACACCTGCTCTGTCGTTGCTTTTTTTTAGGGGAGGGGGGGTTACGCAGGTGTGTTAAGGCTGTTTCTAAGATTGCATGCAATAAAAAAGGGGGGTCAGGTATGTAATACAAATTAATGAGTAAAACATAACAATATTTGATGCATATTGCAACCATTATTTATACATGTTCGAAAGTGAAAATGTTTCAACTTTGTGCGAGTCAACGTGGATTTCTGTTGATAAAATGATATAGTCACGTGACTACAATCAGTGCCTTAACTAATTTCGAAAAGTTCTAGTATTTAGAGTGAAAGTTGAATTAAAAACTGGATATTTTCTGAAAGATTTTTTGTTTTTGTTTAAGAAAAGTGCTACGAGAGCTACTATACAGCCAACAATGGAGAGTAAGACAAGATAAAGCGCGGAAAATTGACGATTCCTGTTGGCCAATGGTGTAAAATTGTAAATCATCGTCTTCTGTCAAGTTTTTCATTGGTCTCGTAGCAAAATCATATATCTTTATTATCTGCTCTTTATTAATATGTTTTCAACTGTGAATTTATTGACGCGTATATTCTAGAACTTTCATGTCGAAGTGTACGTACTCAATATTTAATCAATTTCGAAAACAATAAAACACTCAAGTGATCCGGCGCACCGATAAAGGGAGGTAACAATATGTGTTAACTCTATCGAAGGCAAATATGAAAACAATATAAGCGGATTAATCATAGCATTTATTTTGGAAAGATTTTGAGCAAATGTATTATGAATGGCATAACTTATGATAAATAGTTAAATAAAGAAAATTTGCTGTTTCTTACTATTTTAAATTATTTTCGACAGATTTTGGTAGCACTCAACTATTTTGTACAATCAGACTGGCGGATCATGGTACAAAACCAGGAACTGCCATACAATGTACAACTAAAGGCTCAAGTTGTCACCGACAGAGTTCCGTCCGGGTTTTAAGTGTGATTCGTGCTGCTCAATCTTCAGTTTTCTGTGTAGTTTTTTTTTAGACCACTGTTTATCATTTTTTCCTTTTTCGATTGGCCATTGCATTGCATTCCGATAACTCTTTTGGCATCTACAAAAAAACTTTTCTTATCTGTTGACATATTCACGCACCACTATACTATCCCAATTATCAAATTTATTTCATTGTAGTATATATGCCACATTATTTTTTGTGGGTTTATTCCATTCTAATGCAGGTAAAAACGTTATTTATAACTTTAGTTAGCTGCATGTTATTGAAATGAACAGTCAAACGATTTGAATTACAATTTCAGAAATGTTACGAAAAAATCGGGAATTTGCATAAAACCCAGCGTTCTATACAATAAAAAAAACATAAATAAAATATAAACGTACGGACTACTGGGTTTGATGTTTAACACCACTTTCAACAAATTTCAGTTATATCGTGGGGGTCAGTTTTATTGGTGGAGGAAAACGGTGTGCACAGAGAAAAACACGGATCTGCCACAAATCACTGGCAAACTTTATAACATAATGTTGTATCGCCTGGGCGAGATTCGAACTCATAACGTTATTGGTGATAGGTAGTGATTGCATAGGTAGTTGTAAATCCAGCTACCAAATGATCACGTCCACGAAGGCCCCTAACGGACTACTGAGTTAAATATTGTAGGGAAGGTCAATTAAGATTTCCTTTCCTTAAACTGGATATATCATACAGATAAAGAATATTTTTTGTTGGAAAATTTTGGAAAATATTCATCAATGTGTTCCCTTTGGATTGTTTATTACAAACATAAATTTATTATTGCTATTAATTTTTTTTATCATTAGCCGTTTTTGGATTTATTTTGAATGATATGAAGTACCAACTATGTTATTTGAAAAGGTGTCTAGATCGAGATTGGAACAAAAATTCTGCTTCAGAGTGCATTTTTTTTTTCAGTTACAAAAATGTAGCATCGAAATCTTTTTATAAGAGTTAAATACACCCTTTTCCCCTAATGCTAAGTAAGAAATGAAATGTGATACACGTATACACCGTTAGGAATTTATATCCCTGTCGTTCTGTAGTCAACTGTTCAAGCGAAATGGTTTTAAGTATAAGATACAGTACTATTAAAAAAAAAAGAAGCGGCCCGTATTGAATATCCCGCAATACGTACAACTTCTTTTGTTTCAATAGTAGTTTATCTACAAAGGGAACAGCGTGGTTTTTTTTTACAATTCCCACTATTCTGTCACGGAAATTAATCCTTTCCACGATGAAAACACGACGGAACAGGTAAACTGATATTTTTCATCCGCGGTGGTATCATCGTGGAAGGGATTAACTTTTATTATACGTGTGTTTTTTCCACGATATAGCGTGGAAATCATCATGGAAAAGATTAATATACATGTATGTGTTTTGAACACGATATAGCGTGGACATCATCGTGGCAGAGATTAATATTATGTGTGGTGAACACGACATATAAATCTTTTCCACGATGATTTCCACGCTATATCGTGGAACATATTTTTAAAAGGTTTAATATGCCTAACATTAATATTTATTTGGAATGTATAAGCTTCCTAAAATTATATACACGAGAATCTTTACAGTCTGCATTGTCATGTATGTCACAATGAAGCGTAGAAATTAATTATGGGACAAACAGATAATTATTTGTACAGAATATATGATTTTGTTCATCATAAATGGTATTGTCATTAATTTACCGAAGTGTATGAAAATTGAGCTTTTCAAATATAGAGTTATATTCCTTATTTTGTAAGTTTATATAAAAAGGGAAACGTTTTACGTTTTCTTGTCAATTTGGCGTAGTATAATAGAAAAAAAATTGTAGCGGTGATCGTCGGGTGTAAGTCCATTTGAATTGGAAAGGAGACCCTTTACGTTTACACTATACCATGGAGAGAATGTAGGGAAAAAAGTCACGGAACAAAAGTCACATATATAATGTCATCTTTCAGATAATTAAAGTTTTTTGTAAAAATTATTTCAATGCCTTAATCTTTAATTTGTTTATACTGTAATTAATATATTCTTCCTGAATAGAGACCCAGTTGTTTATTTAGTACATGTATTTAATTCATAAATGACTCAAACCATAATGATTTAAATGGAAAGGGGTAATTTATAATAAGAAGCCACTTGATTGCTATTGTCATAATGTTTATACAGAGACATACATAGGTCATTTTTAATAGTTAAGAATACAATTATGAAAGAAATTGTTGAACATCAACATATGGTGAAACCATACCTGGTGTATTCCATGCCCTAGTCAATTCAGAGCAAAATGTATGGTTTCTTTCACTTTTTGTATAAAAGGAAACAGTTAACTGTCACTATCTTTAAACGAAAATGGAGATTATACCAAGCAACAGAGGTGGTTCCAAGCTGTGTTACTAGGGGTACCTGTATACCAAACATGCTACCAGGGAGACCAATCAGTGGTGGAAGTGTGTTAAACGGTCAAGCATAGGATGCAGAGGAAATTCTGACATGTAACAAACATGTATAAAAGGAAACAGTTAACTGTCACTATCATTAAACGAAAATGGAGATTATACCAAGCAACAGAGGTGGTTCCAAGCTGTGTTACCAGGGGTACCTGTATACCAAACATGCTACCAGGGAGACCAATCACTGGTGGAAGTGTGTTAAACGGTCAAGCATAGGATGCAGAGGAAATTCTGACATGTAACAAACATATAATAGCTGTCTATGGTGATTTCACATGCTTTTTACCTGGTGAAGATTATACCGGAAGCTTGCTAGCATGCGCACTATATTAGATATCTACGTTTTTATTAACAACTAGAGTAACGAAACGAAACATGTAATTGTGTGAATTAATAAGTTTACGTCACAATGGTGGGTCTTCGTGAAACTTTTTTGACGAACAGGAAATAGTAAATTAACCTTATAATGTCAATTGAAAAATTCTATTAATTTATTTTTAAAGTTACATCAGCAAATAAAAAAAATAAAATGAAAAATAAGAATTATTTATTGGAAACTAAAAAGTATAAATATAATTGATTACTTTAAATAAAAAAAACACCACTTGTAAAATTGAATCCCGTGTGATATTTGTATGCAACTTTTGATATAATATAGTTTTGCAACGATACAACATCATGTGATAAAATTTGCAGCAGCAGGTCTGTGGTTTTCCCCTGGTACTCCGGTTTCCTCCACCAATAAAACTGACTGCCACGATATAACTGAAATATTGTTGAAAGTGGCGCTAAACACCATAACCATAATCATAACCACACAGTTTTTAAAACCCACGCACTACAAAGTATGCGGCAGGTCGGTAGTTTTGGTACTCCGGTTTCCTCCACCAATAAAACTGATCGCCACGATATAAGTGAAATATTGTTACACCCCATAACCCTAACCTTAACCCTACGCTCTACAAAGTAAACCCAGCTATAAATTATATCACATTAGCGTGTACACATTTTTCTGGTATTTTAATATTGTTGAACGTTTGAATTTATCATGTTTTATTTTTCAACCTAATAACAATTTACTTCATAAGTTGACATAATTATGTTTTTAAATATTTATTTGATTATAATTTTCAGAGATATTTTACTTTTATTTATGAAGCTATTTGATCGTACAGTACATGTTCCTATACAGTAATACACATGTGCATCTTCTTGTGGGATAACATGATGTTAAACTGAGACAGACAATATTATCGTGTAACTCTCAGAAATGGACAGCGTCAAAATAATATGTAATTTTAAGAATTTTATTTACAAGATTTTTTTTTTTTTTTTAATTTGCAGATTATATATTTTTAAGTATTTATTATATGTTTTTAATGTAAAGACTAAATTTGTGACTATATTTATATTTTTTTCTAAATTAATTAATATCAAATCTAATTTAAATAAGTTATTTGCTTTTAGCTTACCTTTTACTCTTGGTAATGCTAATGCACAAGTACAGAGGACAAACAACAAAGCTAAGGTATATAGTGTCATAGTGGCATCAATTTACCAAAGTGACGACGCGATTGAAAATCAGTGTCTTTATATACATAGTTCCATAATTGTTAAATAATAGTTTACGCCCATAATAACTGTCTAGTGAGCTACCTTTAATTTATGACGTCACTTGTTCTTTTGATAAATTTCGAACATTTGATCACAGCTGAGCGAATTTAATTTAATTTTATGATTTGAATATATATTTAATTGGCCATGTGAAAAATAAATAAATTAGCATCATGGCCAATGTTCGTAAATTAGTAGCCATTCTAATAGTTTCCCATATCGAAGTGTCACGCACAATTTCTTTTGTTTTTAAACAACATGAAAAATATATATATTTGTAAAGTAATAAAATAATTATTTATTTCTTAGTTAAAGTGAAAAGGGTTCGGCGCGACATCCCCTGTTTTGTTTTCACGTTTTCAAAAATGAAATGGACCAGTTACATGTAGGTTAAAAAATATATTTCTTTACAAAATGTATATTGAACATGACAGACTTTGGGGGGGGAAATCAAAATGTTGATACAGGGCTATTTTTTACTGTTCTCATTGTCGTATCTATTAATAGTTATAAACGTAGGGTAAATGATCTGAAACAATTTAAGGTACATTTCTAATTGGTGCCTTTAATTTATGAAAAAATGAGTACCCGGAGAAACCACCGACCTGTCGCAAGTCACTGACAAACTTTATCACATAATGTTGTATCGAGTACACCTCGCCATGAACGAGGTTCGAACTCACAACATACATGTTGGAAATTATTGCACTGGTAGGTAATTATAGCCTATATTGACTATCATGTTTCTGCCCTTTGGTTTGCATGCTCCCAAAGAACTAAATTATTTGGCTTCCCAATTTTCTACATTTGAGTGTACCTGGTGAAGATTATTCCAGAAGCGTATCTATTAATAGTTATTTTAAACGTAGGGTGAATGACATGAAACAACCCAAGGTACTTTTCTAATTGGTGTCTTTAATTTATGGGAAAAACGACTTTGATGACACATTAATGCATTGCATATATCTTAGCTTTCAACTCGTTTGAGCGGTTCTCTAAAGTTCTAACCCTTGATGATACAGAAAGCATAGACTGATTTAATTCATCAATACGTTTTTCTATGTTAGTTTCCATTCTCTGCACTCTAGTATAAATGCTAGTTTGTAGTATGATGTTTAACAGAGCATTTGAGTTAGTAGTATCATCTTGACCAGATTCAATGATGTTGCGACTCTGTGCAATCAGGTTGGACGTTTCATTCAGTAACATGTTTCTCGTTCTGGTTATCGACTGGTGAACAATAAAGTCAATGCGATTTTACTACGGGTCCAAAGTCCAATTTCATTCAGGATGTTATGAACTGTTCACAGTGTGTTAATTGGCCCCAGGGTAAGTCAAGGCGGGTCACAATGAAAACAAAATGTCTTTCTTTGTCAAGAATTCAAAAGTTCAAAATAAAATTAGGGCGCTGGGAACTCCCAAACGTTAAAGTTCACACAAATTCTGATATTATAAAGCAAATATTCACGTTTTGCGAAAAAAGTATTTCCGAGACATAAGTATAACTATCCAAATTCCATGAAAATCTGCAGAGGGAAAACACACTTCATGTTTTCTTAATCACGTGACTGAGGCGAATTCCAAAGGTCTAAATAGGATAGACAATATCAGCAAGAATTACCGATGCTTGATGTCTGATAGAGATTGGTCTTTTCTCTTGATCAACAACATTACTAAAATAATGACGGGAATGTAAATCAAAGTCTTACAAAGTTTTAAACGGTAAATACTCACAGGAAACTTCATAGTTTCGCGAACACAATACACAATTTAGAAATAATTTAACGGAATACTGCAACATATATTAACTTCGAACATTTTGATGCAAGCCAAACAGTGCCTAGATCGTCAGAAAGACTTTACCCGTAGGGTTGTAGGGGCTGGATTGGGTTATCGTTTTTAACCCCACGTTTTATCGTTGCATATATCTTTATTCTCATAAACCATGTTGTTAGAAAGGTATAGAGATACACACCTGCTCTGTCGTTGCTTTTTTTTAGGGGAGGGGGGGTTACGCAGGTGTGTTAAGGCTGTTTCTAAGATTGCATGCAATAAAAAAGGGGGGTCAGGTATGTAATACAAATTAATGAGTAAAACATAACAATATTTGATGCATATTGCAACCATTATTTATACATGTTCGAAAGTGAAAATGTTTCAACTTTGTGCGAGTCAACGTGGATTTCTGTTGATAAAATGATAGTCACGTGACTACAATCAGTGCCTTAACTAATTTCGAAAAGTTCTAGTATTTAGAGTGAAAGTTGAATTAAAAACTGGATATTTTCTGAAAGATTTTTTGTTTTTGTTTAAGAAAAGTGCTACGAGAGCTACTATACAGCCAACAATGGAGAGTAAGACAAGATAAAACGCGGAAAATTGACGATTCCTGTTGGCCAATGGTGTAAAATTGTAAATCATCGTCTTCTGTCAAGTTTTTCATTGGTCTCGTAGCAAAATCATATATCTTTATTATCTGCTCTTTATTAATATGTTTTCAACTGTGAATTTATTGACGCGTATATTCTAGAACTTTCATGTCGAAGTGTACGTACTCAATATTTAATCAATTTCGAAAACAATAAAACACTCAAGTGATCCGGCGCACCGATAAAGGGAGGTAACAATATTTGTTAACTCTATCGAAGGCAAATATGAAAACAATATAAGCGGATTAATCATAGCATTTATTTTGGAAAGATTTTGAGCAAATGTATTATGAATGGCATAACTTATGATAAATAGTTAAATAAAGAAAATTTGCTGTTTCTTACTATTTTAAATTATTTTCGACAGATTTTGGTAGCACTCAACTATTTTGTACAATCAGACTGGCGGATCATGGTACAAAACCAGGAACTGCCATACAATGTACAACTAAAGGCTCAAGTTGTCACCGACAGAGTTCCGTCCGGGTTTTAAGTGTGATTCGTGCTGCTCAATCTTCAGTTTTCTGTGTAGTTTTTTTTTAGACCACTGTTTATCATTTTTTCCTTTTTCGATTGGCCATTGCATTGCATTCCGATAACTCTTTTGGCATCTACAAAAAAACTTTTCTTATCTGTTGACATATTCACGCACCACTATACTATCCCAATTATCAAATTTATTTCATTGTAGTATATATGCCACATTATTTTTTGTGGGTTTATTCCATTCTAATGCAGGTAAAAACGTTATTTATAACTTTAGTTAGCTGCATGTTATTGAAATGAACAGTCAAACGATTTGAATTACAATTTCAGAAATGTTACGAAAAAATCGGGAATTTGCATAAAACCCAGCGTTCTATACAATAAAAAAAACATAAATAAAATATAAACGTACGGACTACTGGGTTTGATGTTTAACACCACTTTCAACAAATTTCAGTTATATCGTGGGGGTCAGTTTTATTGGTGGAGGAAAACGGTGTGCACAGAGAAAAACACGGATCTGCCACAAATCACTGGCAAACTTTATAACATAATGTTGTATCGCCTGGGCGAGATTCGAACTCATAACGTTATTGGTGATAGGTAGTGATTGCATAGGTAGTTGTAAATCCAGCTACCAAATGATCACGCCAACGAAGGCTCCTAACGGACTACTGAGTTAAATATTGTAGGGAAGGTCAATTAAGATTTCCTTTCCTTAAACTGGATATATCATACAGATAAAGAATATTTTTTGTTGGAAAATTTTGGAAAATATTCATCAATGTGTTCCCTTTGGATTGTTTATTACAAACATAAATTTATTATTGCTATTAATTTTTTTTATCATTAGCCGTTTTTGGATTTATTTTGAATGATATGAAGTACCAACTATGTTATTTGAAAAGGTGTCTAGATCGAGATTGGAACAAAAATTCTGCTTCAGAGTGCATTTTTTTTTCAGTTACAAAAATGTAGCATCGAAATCTTTTTATAAGAGTTAAATACACCCTTTTCCCCTAATGCTAAGTAAGAAATGAAATGTGATACACGTATACACCGTTAGGAATTTATATCCCTGTCGTTCTGTAGTCAACTGTTCAAGCGAAATGGTTTTAAGTATAAGATACAGTACTATTAAAAAAAAAAGAAGCGGCCCGTATTGAATATCCCGCAATACGTACAACTTCTTTTGTTTCAATAGTAGTTTATCTACAAAGGGAACAGCGTGTTTTTTTTTTTTACAATTCCCACTATTCTGTCACGGAAATTAATCCTTTCCACGATGAAAACACGACGGAACAGGTAAACTGATATTTTTCATCCGCGGTGGTATCATCGTGGAAGGGATTAACTTTTATTATACGTGTGTTTTTTCCACGATATAGCGTGGAAATCATCATGGAAAAGATTAATATACATGTATGTGTTTTGAACACGATATAGCGTGGACATCATCGTGGAAGAGATTAATATATGTGTGGTGAACACGACATATAAATCTTTTCCACGCTATATCGTGGAACATATTTTTAAAAGGTTTAATATGCCTAACATTAATATTTATTTGGAATGTATAAGCTTCCTAAAATTATATACACGAGAGTCTTTACAGTCTGCATTGTCATATATGTCACAATGAAGCGTAGAAATTAATTATGGGACAAACAGATAATTATTTGTACAGAATATATGATTTTGTTCATCATAAATGGTATTGTCATTAATTTACCGAAGTGTATGAAAATTGAGCTTTTCAAATATAGAGTTATATTCCTTATTTTGTAAGTTTATATAAAAAGGGAAACGTTTTACGTTTTCTTGTCAATTTGGCGTAGTATAATAGAAAAAAAATTGTAGCGGTGATCGTCGGGTGTAAGTCCATTTGAATTGGAAAGGAGACCCTTTACGTTTACACTATACCATGGAGAGAATGTAGGGAAAAAAGTCACATATATAATGTCATCTTTCAGATAATTAAAGTTTTTTGTAAAAATTATTTCAATGCCTTAATCTTTAATTTGTTTATACTGTAATTAATATATTCTTCCTGAATAGAGACCCAGTTGTTTATTTAGTACATGTATTTAATTCATAAATGACTCAAACCATAATGATTTAAATGGAAAGGGGTAATTTATAATAAGAAGCCACTTGATTGCTATTGTCATAATGTTTATACAGAGACATACATAGGTCATTTTTAATAGTTAAGAATACAATTATGAAAGAAATTGTTGAACATCAACATATGGTGAAACCATACCTGGTGTATTCCATGCCCTCGTCAATTCAGAGCAAAATGTATGGTTTCTTTCACTTTTTGTATAAAAGGAAACAGTTAACTGTCACTATCATTAAACGAAAATGGAGATTATACCAAGCAACAGAGGTGGTTCCAAGCTGTGTTACCAGGGGTACCTGTATACCAAACATGCTACCAGGGAGACCAATCAGTGGTGGAAGTGTGTTAAACGGTCAAGCATAGGATGCAGAGGAAATTCTGACATGTAACAAACATGTATAAAAGGAAACAGTTAACTGTCACTATCATTAAACGAAAATGGAGATTATACCAAGCAACAGAGGTGGTTCCAAGCTGTGTTACCAGGGGTACCTGTATACCAAACATGCTACCAGGGAGACCAATCACTGGTGGAAGTGTGTTAAACGGTCAAGCATAGGATGCAGAGGAAATTCTGACATGTAACAAACATATAATAGCTGTCTATGGTGATTTCACATGCTTTTTACCTGGTGAAGATTATACCGGAAGCTTGCTAGCATGCGCACTATATTAGATATCTACGTTTTTATTAACAACTAGAGTAACGAAACGAAACATGTAATTGTGTGAATTAATAAGTTTACGTCACAATGGTGGGTCTTCGTGAAACTTTTTTGACGAACAGGAAATAGTAAATTAACCTTATAATGTCAATTGAAAAATTCTATTAATTTATTTTTAAAGTTACATCAGCAAATAAAAAAAATAAAATGAAAAATAAGAATTATTTATTGGAAACTAAAAAGTATAAATATAATTGATTACTTTAAATAAAAAAAACACCACTTGTAAAATTGAATCCCGTGTGATATTTGTATGCAACTTTTGATATAATATAGTTTTGCAACGATACAACATCATGTGATAAAATTTGCAGCAGCAGGTCTGTGGTTTTCCCCTGGTACTCCGGTTTCCTCCACCAATAAAACTGACTGCCACGATATAACTGAAATATTGTTGAAAGTGGCGCTAAACACCATAACCATAATCATAACCACACAGTTTTTAAAACCCACGCACTACAAAGTATGCGGCAGGTCGGTAGTTTTGGTACTCCGGTTTCCTCCACCAATAAAACTGATCGCCACGATATAAGTGAAATATTGTTACACCCCATAACCCTAACCTTAACCCTACGCTCTACAAAGTAAACCCAGCTATAAATTATATCACATTAGCGTGTACACATTTTTCTGGTATTTTAATATTGTTGAACGTTTGAATTTATCATGTTTTATTTTTCAACCTAATAACAATTTACTTCATAAGTTGACATAATTATGTTTTTAAATATTTATTTGATTATAATTTTCAGAGATATTTTACTTTTATTTATGAAGCTATTTGATCGTACAGTACATGTTCCTATACAGTAATACACATGTGCATCTTCTTGTGGGATAACATGATGTTAAACTGAGACAGACAATATTATCGTGTAACTCTCAGAAATGGACAGCGTCAAAATAATATGTAATTTTAAGAATTTTATTTACAAGATTTTTTTTTTTTTTTTTAATTTGCAGATTATATATTTTTAAGTATTTATTATATGTTTTTAATGTAAAGACTAAATTTGTGACTATATTTATATTTTTTTCTAAATTAATTAATATCAAATCTAATTTAAATAAGTTATTTGCTTTTAGCTTACCTTTTACTCTTGGTAATGCTAATGCACAAGTACAGAGGACAAACAACAAAGCTAAGGTATATAGTGTCATAGTGGCATCAATTTACCAAAGTGACGACGCGATTGAAAATCAGTGTCTTTATATACATAGTTCCATAATTGTTAAATAATAGTTTACGCCCATAATAACTGTCTAGTGAGCTACCTTTAATTTATGACGTCACTTGTTCTTTTGATAAATTTCGAACATTTGATCACAGCTGAGCGAATTTAATTTAATTTTATGATTTGAATATATATTTAATTGGCCATGTGAAAAATAAATAAATTAGCATCATGGCCAATGGACGTAAATTCGTAGCCATTCTAATAGTTTCCCATATCGAAGTGTCACGCACAATTTCTTTTGTTTTTAAACAACATGAAAAATATATATATTTGTAAAGTAATAAAATAATTATTTATTTCTTAGTTAAAGTGAAAAGGGTTCGGCGCGACATCCCCTGTTTTGTTTTCACGTTTTCAAAAATGAAATGGACCAGTTACATGTAGGTTAAAAAATATATTTCTTTACAAAATGTATATTGAACATGACAGACTTTGGGGGGGGAAATCAAAATGTTGATACAGGGCTATTTTTTACTGTTCTCATTGTCGTATCTATTAATAGTTATAAACGTAGGGTAAATGATCTGAAACAATTTAAGGTACATTTCTAATTGGTGCCTTTAATTTATGAAAAAATGAGTACCCGGAGAAACCACCGACCTGTCGCAAGTCACTGACAAACTTTATCACATAATGTTGTATCGAGTACACCTCGCCATGAACGAGGTTCGAACTCACAACATACATGTTGGAAATTATTGCACTGGTAGGTAATTATAGCCTATATTGACTATCATGTTTCTGCCCTTTGGTTTGCATGCTCCCAAAGAACTAAATTATTTGGCTTCCCAATTTTCTACATTTGAGTGTACCTGGTGAAGATTATTCCAGAAGCGTATCTATTAATAGTTATTTTAAACGTAGGGTGAATGACATGAAACAACCCAAGGTACTTTTCTAATTGGTGTCTTTAATTTATGGGAAAAACGACTTTGATGACACATTAATGCATTGCATATATCTTAGCTTTCAACTCGTTTGAGCGGTTCTCTAAAGTTCTAACCCTTGATGATACAGAAAGCATAGACTGATTTAATTCATCAATACGTTTTTCTATGTTAGTTTCCATTCTCTGCACTCTAGTATAAATGCTAGTTTGTAGTATGATGTTTAACAGAGCATTTGAGTTAGTAGTATCATCTTGACCAGATTCAATGATGTTGCGACTCTGTGCAATCAGGTTGGACGTTTCATTCAGTAACATGTTTCTCGTTCTGGTTATCGACTGGTGAACAATAAAGTCAATGCGATTTTACTACGGGTCCAAAGTCCAATTTCATTCAGGATGTTATGAACTGTTCACAGTGTGTTAATTGGCCCCAGGGTAAGTCAAGGCGGGTCACAATGAAAACAAAATGTCTTTCTTTGTCAAGAATTCAAAAGTTCAAAATAAAATTAGGGCGCTGGGAACTCCCAAACGTTAAAGTTCACACAAATTCTGATATTATAAAGCAAATATTCACGTTTTGCGAAAAAAGTATTTCCGAGACATAAGTATAACTATCCAAATTCCATGAAAATCTGCAGAGGGAAAACACACTTCATGTTTTCTTAATCACGTGACTGAGGCGAATTCCAAAGGTCTAAATAGGATAGACAATATCAGCAAGAATTACCGATGCTTGATGTCTGATAGAGATTGGTCTTTTCTCTTGATCAACAACATTACTAAAATAATGACGGGAATGTAAATCAAAGTCTTACAAAGTTTTAAACGGTAAATACTCACAGGAAACTTCATAGTTTCGCGAACACAATACACAATTTAGAAATAATTTAACGGAATACTGCAACATATATTAACTTCGAACATTTTGATGCAAGCCAAACAGTGCCTAGATCGTCAGAAAGACTTTACCCGTAGGGTTGTAGGGGCTGGATTGGGTTATCGTTTTTAACCCCACGTTTTATCGTTGCATATATCTTTATTCTCATAAACCATGTTGTTAGAAAGGTATAGAGATACACACCTGCTCTGTCGTTGCTTTTTTTTAGGGGAGGGGGGGTTACGCAGGTGTGTTAAGGCTGTTTCTAAGATTGCATGCAATAAAAAAGGGGGGTCAGGTATGTAATACAAATTAATGAGTAAAACATAACAATATTTGATGCATATTGCAACCATTATTTATACATGTTCGAAAGTGAAAATGTTTCAACTTTGTGCGAGTCAACGTGGATTTCTGTTGATAAAATGATAGTCACGTGACTACAATCAGTGCCTTAACTAATTTCGAAAAGTTCTAGTATTTAGAGTGAAAGTTGAATTAAAAACTGGATATTTTCTGAAAGATTTTTTGTTTTTGTTTAAGAAAAGTGCTACGAGAGCTACTATACAGCCAACAATGGAGAGTAAGACAAGATAAAACGCGGAAAATTGACGATTCCTGTTGGCCAATGGTGTAAAATTGTAAATCATCGTCTTCTGTCAAGTTTTTCATTGGTCTCGTAGCAAAATCATATATCTTTATTATCTGCTCTTTATTAATATGTTTTCAACTGTGAATTTATTGACGCGTATATTCTAGAACTTTCATGTCGAAGTGTACGTACTCAATATTTAATCAATTTCGAAAACAATAAAACACTCAAGTGATCCGGCGCACCGATAAAGGGAGGTAACAATATTTGTTAACTCTATCGAAGGCAAATATGAAAACAATATAAGCGGATTAATCATAGCATTTATTTTGGAAAGATTTTGAGCAAATGTATTATGAATGGCATAACTTATGATAAATAGTTAAATAAAGAAAATTTGCTGTTTCTTACTATTTTAAATTATTTTCGACAGATTTTGGTAGCACTCAACTATTTTGTACAATCAGACTGGCGGATCATGGTACAAAACCAGGAACTGCCATACAATGTACAACTAAAGGCTCAAGTTGTCACCGACAGAGTTCCGTCCGGGTTTTAAGTGTGATTCGTGCTGCTCAATCTTCAGTTTTCTGTGTAGTTTTTTTTTAGACCACTGTTTATCATTTTTTCCTTTTTCGATTGGCCATTGCATTGCATTCCGATAACTCTTTTGGCATCTACAAAAAAACTTTTCTTATCTGTTGACATATTCACGCACCACTATACTATCCCAATTATCAAATTTATTTCATTGTAGTATATATGCCACATTATTTTTTGTGGGTTTATTCCATTCTAATGCAGGTAAAAACGTTATTTATAACTTTAGTTAGCTGCATGTTATTGAAATGAACAGTCAAACGATTTGAATTACAATTTCAGAAATGTTACGAAAAAATCGGGAATTTGCATAAAACCCAGCGTTCTATACAATAAAAAAAACATAAATAAAATATAAACGTACGGACTACTGGGTTTGATGTTTAACACCACTTTCAACAAATTTCAGTTATATCGTGGGGGTCAGTTTTATTGGTGGAGGAAAACGGTGTGCACAGAGAAAAACACGGATCTGCCACAAATCACTGGCAAACTTTATAACATAATGTTGTATCGCCTGGGCGAGATTCGAACTCATAACGTTATTGGTGATAGGTAGTGATTGCATAGGTAGTTGTAAATCCAGCTACCAAATGATCACGCCAACGAAGGCTCCTAACGGACTACTGAGTTAAATATTGTAGGGAAGGTCAATTAAGATTTCCTTTCCTTAAACTGGATATATCATACAGATAAAGAATATTTTTTGTTGGAAAATTTTGGAAAATATTCATCAATGTGTTCCCTTTGGATTGTTTATTACAAACATAAATTTATTATTGCTATTAATTTTTTTTATCATTAGCCGTTTTTGGATTTATTTTGAATGATATGAAGTACCAACTATGTTATTTGAAAAGGTGTCTAGATCGAGATTGGAACAAAAATTCTGCTTCAGAGTGCATTTTTTTTTCAGTTACAAAAATGTAGCATCGAAATCTTTTTATAAGAGTTAAATACACCCTTTTCCCCTAATGCTAAGTAAGAAATGAAATGTGATACACGTATACACCGTTAGGAATTTATATCCCTGTCGTTCTGTAGTCAACTGTTCAAGCGAAATGGTTTTAAGTATAAGATACAGTACTATTAAAAAAAAAAGAAGCGGCCCGTATTGAATATCCCGCAATACGTACAACTTCTTTTGTTTCAATAGTAGTTTATCTACAAAGGGAACAGCGTGTTTTTTTTTTTTACAATTCCCACTATTCTGTCACGGAAATTAATCCTTTCCACGATGAAAACACGACGGAACAGGTAAACTGATATTTTTCATCCGCGGTGGTATCATCGTGGAAGGGATTAACTTTTATTATACGTGTGTTTTTTCCACGATATAGCGTGGAAATCATCATGGAAAAGATTAATATACATGTATGTGTTTTGAACACGATATAGCGTGGACATCATCGTGGAAGAGATTAATATATGTGTGGTGAACACGACATATAAATCTTTTCCACGCTATATCGTGGAACATATTTTTAAAAGGTTTAATATGCCTAACATTAATATTTATTTGGAATGTATAAGCTTCCTAAAATTATATACACGAGAGTCTTTACAGTCTGCATTGTCATATATGTCACAATGAAGCGTAGAAATTAATTATGGGACAAACAGATAATTATTTGTACAGAATATATGATTTTGTTCATCATAAATGGTATTGTCATTAATTTACCGAAGTGTATGAAAATTGAGCTTTTCAAATATAGAGTTATATTCCTTATTTTGTAAGTTTATATAAAAAGGGAAACGTTTTACGTTTTCTTGTCAATTTGGCGTAGTATAATAGAAAAAAAATTGTAGCGGTGATCGTCGGGTGTAAGTCCATTTGAATTGGAAAGGAGACCCTTTACGTTTACACTATACCATGGAGAGAATGTAGGGAAAAAAGTCACATATATAATGTCATCTTTCAGATAATTAAAGTTTTTTGTAAAAATTATTTCAATGCCTTAATCTTTAATTTGTTTATACTGTAATTAATATATTCTTCCTGAATAGAGACCCAGTTGTTTATTTAGTACATGTATTTAATTCATAAATGACTCAAACCATAATGATTTAAATGGAAAGGGGTAATTTATAATAAGAAGCCACTTGATTGCTATTGTCATAATGTTTATACAGAGACATACATAGGTCATTTTTAATAGTTAAGAATACAATTATGAAAGAAATTGTTGAACATCAACATATGGTGAAACCATACCTGGTGTATTCCATGCCCTCGTCAATTCAGAGCAAAATGTATGGTTTCTTTCACTTTTTGTATAAAAGGAAACAGTTAACTGTCACTATCATTAAACGAAAATGGAGATTATACCAAGCAACAGAGGTGGTTCCAAGCTGTGTTACCAGGGGTACCTGTATACCAAACATGCTACCAGGGAGACCAATCAGTGGTGGAAGTGTGTTAAACGGTCAAGCATAGGATGCAGAGGAAATTCTGACATGTAACAAACATGTATAAAAGGAAACAGTTAACTGTCACTATCATTAAACGAAAATGGAGATTATACCAAGCAACAGAGGTGGTTCCAAGCTGTGTTACCAGGGGTACCTGTATACCAAACATGCTACCAGGGAGACCAATCACTGGTGGAAGTGTGTTAAACGGTCAAGCATAGGATGCAGAGGAAATTCTGACATGTAACAAACATATAATAGCTGTCTATGGTGATTTCACATGCTTTTTACCTGGTGAAGATTATACCGGAAGCTTGCTAGCATGCGCACTATATTAGATATCTACGTTTTTATTAACAACTAGAGTAACGAAACGAAACATGTAATTGTGTGAATTAATAAGTTTACGTCACAATGGTGGGTCTTCGTGAAACTTTTTTGACGAACAGGAAATAGTAAATTAACCTTATAATGTCAATTGAAAAATTCTATTAATTTATTTTTAAAGTTACATCAGCAAATAAAAAAAATAAAATGAAAAATAAGAATTATTTATTGGAAACTAAAAAGTATAAATATAATTGATTACTTTAAATAAAAAAAACACCACTTGTAAAATTGAATCCCGTGTGATATTTGTATGCAACTTTTGATATAATATAGTTTTGCAACGATACAACATCATGTGATAAAATTTGCAGCAGCAGGTCTGTGGTTTTCCCCTGGTACTCCGGTTTCCTCCACCAATAAAACTGACTGCCACGATATAACTGAAATATTGTTGAAAGTGGCGCTAAACACCATAACCATAATCATAACCACACAGTTTTTAAAACCCACGCACTACAAAGTATGCGGCAGGTCGGTAGTTTTGGTACTCCGGTTTCCTCCACCAATAAAACTGATCGCCACGATATAAGTGAAATATTGTTACACCCCATAACCCTAACCTTAACCCTACGCTCTACAAAGTAAACCCAGCTATAAATTATATCACATTAGCGTGTACACATTTTTCTGGTATTTTAATATTGTTGAACGTTTGAATTTATCATGTTTTATTTTTCAACCTAATAACAATTTACTTCATAAGTTGACATAATTATGTTTTTAAATATTTATTTGATTATAATTTTCAGAGATATTTTACTTTTATTTATGAAGCTATTTGATCGTACAGTACATGTTCCTATACAGTAATACACATGTGCATCTTCTTGTGGGATAACATGATGTTAAACTGAGACAGACAATATTATCGTGTAACTCTCAGAAATGGACAGCGTCAAAATAATATGTAATTTTAAGAATTTTATTTACAAGATTTTTTTTTTTTTTTTTAATTTGCAGATTATATATTTTTAAGTATTTATTATATGTTTTTAATGTAAAGACTAAATTTGTGACTATATTTATATTTTTTTCTAAATTAATTAATATCAAATCTAATTTAAATAAGTTATTTGCTTTTAGCTTACCTTTTACTCTTGGTAATGCTAATGCACAAGTACAGAGGACAAACAACAAAGCTAAGGTATATAGTGTCATAGTGGCATCAATTTACCAAAGTGACGACGCGATTGAAAATCAGTGTCTTTATATACATAGTTCCATAATTGTTAAATAATAGTTTACGCCCATAATAACTGTCTAGTGAGCTACCTTTAATTTATGACGTCACTTGTTCTTTTGATAAATTTCGAACATTTGATCACAGCTGAGCGAATTTAATTTAATTTTATGATTTGAATATATATTTAATTGGCCATGTGAAAAATAAATAAATTAGCATCATGGCCAATGGACGTAAATTCGTAGCCATTCTAATAGTTTCCCATATCGAAGTGTCACGCACAATTTCTTTTGTTTTTAAACAACATGAAAAATATATATATTTGTAAAGTAATAAAATAATTATTTATTTCTTAGTTAAAGTGAAAAGGGTTCGGCGCGACATCCCCTGTTTTGTTTTCACGTTTTCAAAAATGAAATGGACCAGTTACATGTAGGTTAAAAAATATATTTCTTTACAAAATGTATATTGAACATGACAGACTTTGGGGGGGGAAATCAAAATGTTGATACAGGGCTATTTTTTACTGTTCTCATTGTCGTATCTATTAATAGTTATAAACGTAGGGTAAATGATCTGAAACAATTTAAGGTACATTTCTAATTGGTGCCTTTAATTTATGAAAAAATGAGTACCCGGAGAAACCACCGACCTGTCGCAAGTCACTGACAAACTTTATCACATAATGTTGTATCGAGTACACCTCGCCATGAACGAGGTTCGAACTCACAACATACATGTTGGAAATTATTGCACTGGTAGGTAATTATAGCCTATATTGACTATCATGTTTCTGCCCTTTGGTTTGCATGCTCCCAAAGAACTAAATTATTTGGCTTCCCAATTTTCTACATTTGAGTGTACCTGGTGAAGATTATTCCAGAAGCGTATCTATTAATAGTTATTTTAAACGTAGGGTGAATGACATGAAACAACCCAAGGTACTTTTCTAATTGGTGTCTTTAATTTATGGGAAAAACGACTTTGATGACACATTAATGCATTGCATATATCTTAGCTTTCAACTCGTTTGAGCGGTTCTCTAAAGTTCTAACCCTTGATGATACAGAAAGCATAGACTGATTTAATTCATCAATACGTTTTTCTATGTTAGTTTCCATTCTCTGCACTCTAGTATAAATGCTAGTTTGTAGTATGATGTTTAACAGAGCATTTGAGTTAGTAGTATCATCTTGACCAGATTCAATGATGTTGCGACTCTGTGCAATCAGGTTGGACGTTTCATTCAGTAACATGTTTCTCGTTCTGGTTATCGACTGGTGAACAATAAAGTCAATGCGATTTTACTACGGGTCCAAAGTCCAATTTCATTCAGGATGTTATGAACTGTTCACAGTGTGTTAATTGGCCCCAGGGTAAGTCAAGGCGGGTCACAATGAAAACAAAATGTCTTTCTTTGTCAAGAATTCAAAAGTTCAAAATAAAATTAGGGCGCTGGGAACTCCCAAACGTTAAAGTTCACACAAATTCTGATATTATAAAGCAAATATTCACGTTTTGCGAAAAAAGTATTTCCGAGACATAAGTATAACTATCCAAATTCCATGAAAATCTGCAGAGGGAAAACACACTTCATGTTTTCTTAATCACGTGACTGAGGCGAATTCCAAAGGTCTAAATAGGATAGACAATATCAGCAAGAATTACCGATGCTTGATGTCTGATAGAGATTGGTCTTTTCTCTTGATCAACAACATTACTAAAATAATGACGGGAATGTAAATCAAAGTCTTACAAAGTTTTAAACGGTAAATACTCACAGGAAACTTCATAGTTTCGCGAACACAATACACAATTTAGAAATAATTTAACGGAATACTGCAACATATATTAACTTCGAACATTTTGATGCAAGCCAAACAGTGCCTAGATCGTCAGAAAGACTTTACCCGTAGGGTTGTAGGGGCTGGATTGGGTTATCGTTTTTAACCCCACGTTTTATCGTTGCATATATCTTTATTCTCATAAACCATGTTGTTAGAAAGGTATAGAGATACACACCTGCTCTGTCGTTGCTTTTTTTTAGGGGAGGGGGGGTTACGCAGGTGTGTTAAGGCTGTTTCTAAGATTGCATGCAATAAAAAAGGGGGGTCAGGTATGTAATACAAATTAATGAGTAAAACATAACAATATTTGATGCATATTGCAACCATTATTTATACATGTTCGAAAGTGAAAATGTTTCAACTTTGTGCGAGTCAACGTGGATTTCTGTTGATAAAATGATAGTCACGTGACTACAATCAGTGCCTTAACTAATTTCGAAAAGTTCTAGTATTTAGAGTGAAAGTTGAATTAAAAACTGGATATTTTCTGAAAGATTTTTTGTTTTTGTTTAAGAAAAGTGCTACGAGAGCTACTATACAGCCAACAATGGAGAGTAAGACAAGATAAAACGCGGAAAATTGACGATTCCTGTTGGCCAATGGTGTAAAATTGTAAATCATCGTCTTCTGTCAAGTTTTTCATTGGTCTCGTAGCAAAATCATATATCTTTATTATCTGCTCTTTATTAATATGTTTTCAACTGTGAATTTATTGACGCGTATATTCTAGAACTTTCATGTCGAAGTGTACGTACTCAATATTTAATCAATTTCGAAAACAATAAAACACTCAAGTGATCCGGCGCACCGATAAAGGGAGGTAACAATATTTGTTAACTCTATCGAAGGCAAATATGAAAACAATATAAGCGGATTAATCATAGCATTTATTTTGGAAAGATTTTGAGCAAATGTATTATGAATGGCATAACTTATGATAAATAGTTAAATAAAGAAAATTTGCTGTTTCTTACTATTTTAAATTATTTTCGACAGATTTTGGTAGCACTCAACTATTTTGTACAATCAGACTGGCGGATCATGGTACAAAACCAGGAACTGCCATACAATGTACAACTAAAGGCTCAAGTTGTCACCGACAGAGTTCCGTCCGGGTTTTAAGTGTGATTCGTGCTGCTCAATCTTCAGTTTTCTGTGTAGTTTTTTTTTAGACCACTGTTTATCATTTTTTCCTTTTTCGATTGGCCATTGCATTGCATTCCGATAACTCTTTTGGCATCTACAAAAAAACTTTTCTTATCTGTTGACATATTCACGCACCACTATACTATCCCAATTATCAAATTTATTTCATTGTAGTATATATGCCACATTATTTTTTGTGGGTTTATTCCATTCTAATGCAGGTAAAAACGTTATTTATAACTTTAGTTAGCTGCATGTTATTGAAATGAACAGTCAAACGATTTGAATTACAATTTCAGAAATGTTACGAAAAAATCGGGAATTTGCATAAAACCCAGCGTTCTATACAATAAAAAAAACATAAATAAAATATAAACGTACGGACTACTGGGTTTGATGTTTAACACCACTTTCAACAAATTTCAGTTATATCGTGGGGGTCAGTTTTATTGGTGGAGGAAAACGGTGTGCACAGAGAAAAACACGGATCTGCCACAAATCACTGGCAAACTTTATAACATAATGTTGTATCGCCTGGGCGAGATTCGAACTCATAACGTTATTGGTGATAGGTAGTGATTGCATAGGTAGTTGTAAATCCAGCTACCAAATGATCACGCCAACGAAGGCTCCTAACGGACTACTGAGTTAAATATTGTAGGGAAGGTCAATTAAGATTTCCTTTCCTTAAACTGGATATATCATACAGATAAAGAATATTTTTTGTTGGAAAATTTTGGAAAATATTCATCAATGTGTTCCCTTTGGATTGTTTATTACAAACATAAATTTATTATTGCTATTAATTTTTTTTATCATTAGCCGTTTTTGGATTTATTTTGAATGATATGAAGTACCAACTATGTTATTTGAAAAGGTGTCTAGATCGAGATTGGAACAAAAATTCTGCTTCAGAGTGCATTTTTTTTTCAGTTACAAAAATGTAGCATCGAAATCTTTTTATAAGAGTTAAATACACCCTTTTCCCCTAATGCTAAGTAAGAAATGAAATGTGATACACGTATACACCGTTAGGAATTTATATCCCTGTCGTTCTGTAGTCAACTGTTCAAGCGAAATGGTTTTAAGTATAAGATACAGTACTATTAAAAAAAAAAGAAGCGGCCCGTATTGAATATCCCGCAATACGTACAACTTCTTTTGTTTCAATAGTAGTTTATCTACAAAGGGAACAGCGTGTTTTTTTTTTTACAATTCCCACTATTCTGTCACGGAAATTAATCCTTTCCACGATGAAAACACGACGGAACAGGTAAACTGATATTTTTCATCCGCGGTGGTATCATCGTGGAAGGGATTAACTTTTATTATACGTGTGTTTTTTCCACGATATAGCGTGGAAATCATCATGGAAAAGATTAATATACATGTATGTGTTTTGAACACGATATAGCGTGGACATCATCGTGGCAGAGATTAATATATGTGTGGTGAACACGACATATAAATCTTTTCCACGCTATATCGTGGAACATATTTTTAAAAGGTTTAATATGCCTAACATTAATATTTATTTGGAATGTATAAGCTTCCTAAAATTATATACACGAGAGTCTTTACAGTCTGCATTGTCATATATGTCACAATGAAGCGTAGAAATTAATTATGGGACAAACAGATAATTATTTGTACAGAATATATGATTTTGTTCATCATAAATGGTATTGTCATTAATTTACCGAAGTGTATGAAAATTGAGCTTTTCAAATATAGAGTTATATTCCTTATTTTGTAAGTTTATATAAAAAGGGAAACGTTTTACGTTTTCTTGTCAATTTGGCGTAGTATAATAGAAAAAAAATTGTAGCGGTGATCGTCGGGTGTAAGTCCATTTGAATTGGAAAGGAGACCCTTTACGTTTACACTATACCATGGAGAGAATGTAGGGAAAAAAGTCACATATATAATGTCATCTTTCAGATAATTAAAGTTTTTTGTAAAAATTATTTCAATGCCTTAATCTTTAATTTGTTTATACTGTAATTAATATATTCTTCCTGAATAGAGACCCAGTTGTTTATTTAGTACATGTATTTAATTCATAAATGACTCAAACCATAATGATTTAAATGGAAAGGGGTAATTTATAATAAGAAGCCACTTGATTGCTATTGTCATAATGTTTATACAGAGACATACATAGGTCATTTTTAATAGTTAAGAATACAATTATGAAAGAAATTGTTGAACATCAACATATGGTGAAACCATACCTGGTGTATTCCATGCCCTCGTCAATTCAGAGCAAAATGTATGGTTTCTTTCACTTTTTGTATAAAAGGAAACAGTTAACTGTCACTATCATTAAACGAAAATGGAGATTATACCAAGCAACAGAGGTGGTTCCAAGCTGTGTTACCAGGGGTACCTGTATACCAAACATGCTACCAGGGAGACCAATCAGTGGTGGAAGTGTGTTAAACGGTCAAGCATAGGATGCAGAGGAAATTCTGACATGTAACAAACATGTATAAAAGGAAACAGTTAACTGTCACTATCATTAAACGAAAATGGAGATTATACCAAGCAACAGAGGTGGTTCCAAGCTGTGTTACCAGGGGTACCTGTATACCAAACATGCTACCAGGGAGACCAATCACTGGTGGAAGTGTGTTAAACGGTCAAGCATAGGATGCAGAGGAAATTCTGACATGTAACAAACATATAATAGCTGTCTATGGTGATTTCACATGCTTTTTACCTGGTGAAGATTATACCGGAAGCTTGCTAGCATGCGCACTATATTAGATATCTACGTTTTTATTAACAACTAGAGTAACGAAACGAAACATGTAATTGTGTGAATTAATAAGTTTACGTCACAATGGTGGGTCTTCGTGAAACTTTTTTGACGAACAGGAAATAGTAAATTAACCTTATAATGTCAATTGAAAAATTCTATTAATTTATTTTTAAAGTTACATCAGCAAATAAAAAAAATAAAATGAAAAATAAGAATTATTTATTGGAAACTAAAAAGTATAAATATAATTGATTACTTTAAATAAAAAAAACACCACTTGTAAAATTGAATCCCGTGTGATATTTGTATGCAACTTTTGATATAATATAGTTTTGCAACGATACAACATCATGTGATAAAATTTGCAGCAGCAGGTCTGTGGTTTTCCCCTGGTACTCCGGTTTCCTCCACCAATAAAACTGACTGCCACGATATAACTGAAATATTGTTGAAAGTGGCGCTAAACACCATAACCATAATCATAACCACACAGTTTTTAAAACCCACGCACTACAAAGTATGCGGCAGGTCGGTAGTTTTGGTACTCCGGTTTCCTCCACCAATAAAACTGATCGCCACGATATAAGTGAAATATTGTTACACCCCATAACCCTAACCTTAACCCTACGCTCTACAAAGTAAACCCAGCTATAAATTATATCACATTAGCGTGTACACATTTTTCTGGTATTTTAATATTGTTGAACGTTTGAATTTATCATGTTTTATTTTTCAACCTAATAACAATTTACTTCATAAGTTGACATAATTATGTTTTTAAATATTTATTTGATTATAATTTTCAGAGATATTTTACTTTTATTTATGAAGCTATTTGATCGTACAGTACATGTTCCTATACAGTAATACACATGTGCATCTTCTTGTGGGATAACATGATGTTAAACTGAGACAGACAATATTATCGTGTAACTCTCAGAAATGGACAGCGTCAAAATAATATGTAATTTTAAGAATTTTATTTACAAGATTTTTTTTTTTTTTTTTAATTTGCAGATTATATATTTTTAAGTATTTATTATATGTTTTTAATGTAAAGACTAAATTTGTGACTATATTTATATTTTTTTCTAAATTAATTAATATCAAATCTAATTTAAATAAGTTATTTGCTTTTAGCTTACCTTTTACTCTTGGTAATGCTAATGCACAAGTACAGAGGACAAACAACAAAGCTAAGGTATATAGTGTCATAGTGGCATCAATTTACCAAAGTGACGACGCGATTGAAAATCAGTGTCTTTATATACATAGTTCCATAATTGTTAAATAATAGTTTACGCCCATAATAACTGTCTAGTGAGCTACCTTTAATTTATGACGTCACTTGTTCTTTTGATAAATTTCGAACATTTGATCACAGCTGAGCGAATTTAATTTAATTTTATGATTTGAATATATATTTAATTGGCCATGTGAAAAATAAATAAATTAGCATCATGGCCAATGGACGTAAATTCGTAGCCATTCTAATAGTTTCCCATATCGAAGTGTCACGCACAATTTCTTTTGTTTTTAAACAACATGAAAAATATATATATTTGTAAAGTAATAAAATAATTATTTATTTCTTAGTTAAAGTGAAAAGGGTTCGGCGCGACATCCCCTGTTTTGTTTTCACGTTTTCAAAAATGAAATGGACCAGTTACATGTAGGTTAAAAAATATATTTCTTTACAAAATGTATATTGAACATGACAGACTTTGGGGGGGGAAATCAAAATGTTGATACAGGGCTATTTTTTACTGTTCTCATTGTCGTATCTATTAATAGTTATAAACGTAGGGTAAATGATCTGAAACAATTTAAGGTACATTTCTAATTGGTGCCTTTAATTTATGAAAAAATGAGTACCCGGAGAAACCACCGACCTGTCGCAAGTCACTGACAAACTTTATCACATAATGTTGTATCGAGTACACCTCGCCATGAACGAGGTTCGAACTCACAACATACATGTTGGAAATTATTGCACTGGTAGGTAATTATAGCCTATATTGACTATCATGTTTCTGCCCTTTGGTTTGCATGCTCCCAAAGAACTAAATTATTTGGCTTCCCAATTTTCTACATTTGAGTGTACCTGGTGAAGATTATTCCAGAAGCGTATCTATTAATAGTTATTTTAAACGTAGGGTGAATGACATGAAACAACCCAAGGTACTTTTCTAATTGGTGTCTTTAATTTATGGGAAAAACGACTTTGATGACACATTAATGCATTGCATATATCTTAGCTTTCAACTCGTTTGAGCGGTTCTCTAAAGTTCTAACCCTTGATGATACAGAAAGCATAGACTGATTTAATTCATCAATACGTTTTTCTATGTTAGTTTCCATTCTCTGCACTCTAGTATAAATGCTAGTTTGTAGTATGATGTTTAACAGAGCATTTGAGTTAGTAGTATCATCTTGACCAGATTCAATGATGTTGCGACTCTGTGCAATCAGGTTGGACGTTTCATTCAGTAACATGTTTCTCGTTCTGGTTATCGACTGGTGAACAATAAAGTCAATGCGATTTTACTACGGGTCCAAAGTCCAATTTCATTCAGGATGTTATGAACTGTTCACAGTGTGTTAATTGGCCCCAGGGTAAGTCAAGGCGGGTCACAATGAAAACAAAATGTCTTTCTTTGTCAAGAATTCAAAAGTTCAAAATAAAATTAGGGCGCTGGGAACTCCCAAACGTTAAAGTTCACACAAATTCTGATATTATAAAGCAAATATTCACGTTTTGCGAAAAAAGTATTTCCGAGACATAAGTATAACTATCCAAATTCCATGAAAATCTGCAGAGGGAAAACACACTTCATGTTTTCTTAATCACGTGACTGAGGCGAATTCCAAAGGTCTAAATAGGATAGACAATATCAGCAAGAATTACCGATGCTTGATGTCTGATAGAGATTGGTCTTTTCTCTTGATCAACAACATTACTAAAATAATGACGGGAATGTAAATCAAAGTCTTACAAAGTTTTAAACGGTAAATACTCACAGGAAACTTCATAGTTTCGCGAACACAATACACAATTTAGAAATAATTTAACGGAATACTGCAACATATATTAACTTCGAACATTTTGATGCAAGCCAAACAGTGCCTAGATCGTCAGAAAGACTTTACCCGTAGGGTTGTAGGGGCTGGATTGGGTTATCGTTTTTAACCCCACGTTTTATCGTTGCATATATCTTTATTCTCATAAACCATGTTGTTAGAAAGGTATAGAGATACACACCTGCTCTGTCGTTGCTTTTTTTTAGGGGAGGGGGGGTTACGCAGGTGTGTTAAGGCTGTTTCTAAGATTGCATGCAATAAAAAAGGGGGGTCAGGTATGTAATACAAATTAATGAGTAAAACATAACAATATTTGATGCATATTGCAACCATTATTTATACATGTTCGAAAGTGAAAATGTTTCAACTTTGTGCGAGTCAACGTGGATTTCTGTTGATAAAATGATAGTCACGTGACTACAATCAGTGCCTTAACTAATTTCGAAAAGTTCTAGTATTTAGAGTGAAAGTTGAATTAAAAACTGGATATTTTCTGAAAGATTTTTTGTTTTTGTTTAAGAAAAGTGCTACGAGAGCTACTATACAGCCAACAATGGAGAGTAAGACAAGATAAAACGCGGAAAATTGACGATTCCTGTTGGCCAATGGTGTAAAATTGTAAATCATCGTCTTCTGTCAAGTTTTTCATTGGTCTCGTAGCAAAATCATATATCTTTATTATCTGCTCTTTATTAATATGTTTTCAACTGTGAATTTATTGACGCGTATATTCTAGAACTTTCATGTCGAAGTGTACGTACTCAATATTTAATCAATTTCGAAAACAATAAAACACTCAAGTGATCCGGCGCACCGATAAAGGGAGGTAACAATATTTGTTAACTCTATCGAAGGCAAATATGAAAACAATATAAGCGGATTAATCATAGCATTTATTTTGGAAAGATTTTGAGCAAATGTATTATGAATGGCATAACTTATGATAAATAGTTAAATAAAGAAAATTTGCTGTTTCTTACTATTTTAAATTATTTTCGACAGATTTTGGTAGCACTCAACTATTTTGTACAATCAGACTGGCGGATCATGGTACAAAACCAGGAACTGCCATACAATGTACAACTAAAGGCTCAATTTGTCACCGACAGATTTCCGTCCGGGTTTTAAGTGTGATTCGTACTGCTCAATCTTCAGTTTTCTGTGTAGTTTTTTTTTAGACCACTGTTTATCATTTTTTCCTTTTTCGATTGGCCATTGCATTGCATTCCGATAACTCTTTTGGCATCTACAAAAAAACTTTTCTTATCTGTTGACATATTCACGCACCACTATACTATCCCAATTATCAAATTTATTTCATTGTAGTATATATGCCACATTATTTTTTGTGGGTTTATTCCATTCTAATGCAGGTAAAAACGTTATTTATAACTTTAGTTAGCTGCATGTTATTGAAATGAACAGTCAAACGATTTGAATTACAATTTCAGAAATGTTACGAAAAAATCGGGAATTTGCATAAAACCCAGCGTTCTATACAATAAAAAAAACATAAATAAAATATAAACGTACGGACTACTGGGTTTGATGTTTAACACCACTTTCAACAAATTTCAGTTATATCGTGGGGGTCAGTTTTATTGGTGGAGGAAAACGGTGTGCACAGAGAAAAACACGGATCTGCCACAAATCACTGGCAAACTTTATAACATAATGTTGTATCGCCTGGGCGAGATTCGAACTCATAACGTTATTGGTGATAGGTAGTGATTGCATAGGTAGTTGTAAATCCAGCTACCAAATGATCACGCCCACGAAGGCTCCTAACGGACTACTGAGTTAAATATTGTAGGGAAGGTCAATTAAGATTTCCTTTCCTTAAACTGGATATATCATACAGATAAAGAATATTTTTTGTTGGAAAATTTTGGAAAATATTCATTAATGTGTTCCCTTTGGATTGTTTATTACAAACATAAATTTATTATTGCTATTAATTTTTTTTATCATTAGCCGTTTTTGGATTTATTTTGAATGATATGAAGTACCAACTATGTTATTTGAAAAGGTGTCTAGATCGAGATTGGAACAAAAATTCTGCTTCAGAGTGCATTTTTTTTTCAGTTACAAAAATGTAGCATCGAAATCTTTTTATAAGAGTTAAATACACCCTTTTCCCCTAATGCTAAGTAAGAAATGAAATGTGATACACGTATACACCGTTAGGAATTTATATCCCTGTCGTTCTGTAGTCAACTGTTCAAGCGAAATGGTTTTAAGTATAAGATACAGTACTATTAAAAAAAAAAGAAGCGGCCCGTATTGAATATCCCGCAATACGTACAACTTCTTTTGTTTCAATAGTAGTTTATCTACAAAGGGAACAGCGTGGTTTTTTTTTTACAATTCCCACTATTCTGTCACGGAAATTAATCCTTTCCACGATGAAAACACGACGGAACAGGTAAACTGATATTTTTCATCCGCGGTGGTATCATCGTGGAAGGGATTAACTTTTATTATACGTGTGTTTTTTCCACGATATAGCGTGGAAATCATCATGGAAAAGATTAATATACATGTATGTGTTTTGAACACGATATAGCGTGGACATCATCGTGGCAGAGATTAATATATGTGTGGTGAACACGACATATAAATCTTTTCCACGCTATATCGTGGAACATATTTTTAAAAGGTTTAATATGCCTAACATTAATATTTATTTGGAATGTATAAGCTTCCTAAAATTATATACACGAGAGTCTTTACAGTCTGCATTGTCATATATGTCACAATGAAGCGTAGAAATTAATTATGGGACAAACAGATAATTATTTGTACAGAATATATGATTTTGTTCATCATAAATGGTATTGTCATTAATTTACCGAAGTGTATGAAAATTGAGCTTTTCAAATATAGAGTTATATTCCTTATTTTGTAAGTTTATATAAAAAGGGAAACGTTTTACGTTTTCTTGTCAATTTGGCGTAGTATAATAGAAAAAAAATTGTAGCGGTGATCGTCGGGTGTAAGTCCATTTGAATTGGAAAGGAGACCCTTTACGTTTACACTATACCATGGAGAGAATGTAGGGAAAAAAGTCACGGAACAAAAGTCACATATATAATGTCATCTTTCAGATAATTAAAGTTTTTTGTAAAAATTATTTCAATGCCTTAATCTTTAATTTGTTTATACTGTAATTAATATATTCTTCCTGAATAGAGACCCAGTTGTTTATTTAGTACATGTATTTAATTCATAAATGACTCAAACCATAATGATTTAAATGGAAAGGGGTAATTTATAATAAGAAGCCACTTGATTGCTATTGTCATAATGTTTATACAGAGACATACATAGGTCATTTTTAATAGTTAAGAATACAATTATGAAAGAAATTGTTGAACATCAACATATGGTGAAACCATACCTGGTGTATTCCATGCCCTCGTCAATTCAGAGCAAAATGTATGGTTTCTTTCACTTTTTGTATAAAAGGAAACAGTTAACTGTCACTATCATTAAACGAAAATGGAGATTATACCAAGCAACAGAGGTGGTTCCAAGCTGTGTTACCAGGGGTACCTGTATACCAAACATGCTACCAGGGAGACCAATCAGTGGTGGAAGTGTGTTAAACGGTCAAGCATAGGATGCAGAGGAAATTCTGACATGTAACAAACATGTATAAAAGGAAACAGTTAACTGTCACTATCATTAAACGAAAATGGAGATTATACCAAGCAACAGAGGTGGTTCCAAGCTGTGTTACCAGGGGTACCTGTATACCAAACATGCTACCAGGGAGACCAATCACTGGTGGAAGTGTGTTAAACGGTCAAGCATAGGATGCAGAGGAAATTCTGACATGTAACAAACATATAATAGCTGTCTATGGTGATTTCACATGCTTTTTACCTGGTGAAGATTATACCGGAAGCTTGCTAGCATGCGCACTATATTAGATATCTACGTTTTTATTAACAACTAGAGTAACGAAACGAAACATGTAATTGTGTGAATTAATAAGTTTACGTCACAATGGTGGGTCTTCGTGAAACTTTTTTGACGAACAGGAAATAGTAAATTAACCTTATAATGTCAATTGAAAAATTCTATTAATTTATTTTTAAAGTTACATCAGCAAATAAAAAAAATAAAATGAAAAATAAGAATTATTTATTGGAAACTAAAAAGTATAAATATAATTGATTACTTTAAATAAAAAAAACACCACTTGTAAAATTGAATCCCGTGTGATATTTGTATGCAACTTTTGATATAATATAGTTTTGCAACGATACAACATCATGTGATAAAATTTGCAGCAGCAGGTCTGTGGTTTTCCCCTGGTACTCCGGTTTCCTCCACCAATAAAACTGACTGCCACGATATAACTGAAATATTGTTGAAAGTGGCGCTAAACACCATAACCATAATCATAACCACACAGTTTTTAAAACCCACGCACTACAAAGTATGCGGCAGGTCGGTAGTTTTGGTACTCCGGTTTCCTCCACCAATAAAACTGATCGCCACGATATAAGTGAAATATTGTTACACCCCATAACCCTAACCTTAACCCTACGCTCTACAAAGTAAACCCAGCTATAAATTATATCACATTAGCGTGTACACATTTTTCTGGTATTTTAATATTGTTGAACGTTTGAATTTATCATGTTTTATTTTTCAACCTAATAACAATTTACTTCATAAGTTGACATAATTATGTTTTTAAATATTTATTTGATTATAATTTTCAGAGATATTTTACTTTTATTTATGAAGCTATTTGATCGTACAGTACATGTTCCTATACAGTAATACACATGTGCATCTTCTTGTGGGATAACATGATGTTAAACTGAGACAGACAATATTATCGTGTAACTCTCAGAAATGGACAGCGTCAAAATAATATGTAATTTTAAGAATTTTATTTACAAGATTTTTTTTTTTTTTTTTAATTTGCAGATTATATATTTTTAAGTATTTATTATATGTTTTTAATGTAAAGACTAAATTTGTGACTATATTTATATTTTTTTCTAAATTAATTAATATCAAATCTAATTTAAATAAGTTATTTGCTTTTAGCTTACCTTTTACTCTTGGTAATGCTAATGCACAAGTACAGAGGACAAACAACAAAGCTAAGGTATATAGTGTCATAGTGGCATCAATTTACCAAAGTGACGACGCGATTGAAAATCAGTGTCTTTATATACATAGTTCCATAATTGTTAAATAATAGTTTACGCCCATAATAACTGTCTAGTGAGCTACCTTTAATTTATGACGTCACTTGTTCTTTTGATAAATTTCGAACATTTGATCACAGCTGAGCGAATTTAATTTAATTTTATGATTTGAATATATATTTAATTGGCCATGTGAAAAATAAATAAATTAGCATCATGGCCAATGGACGTAAATTCGTAGCCATTCTAATAGTTTCCCATATCGAAGTGTCACGCACAATTTCTTTTGTTTTTAAACAACATGAAAAATATATATATTTGTAAAGTAATAAAATAATTATTTATTTCTTAGTTAAAGTGAAAAGGGTTCGGCGCGACATCCCCTGTTTTGTTTTCACGTTTTCAAAAATGAAATGGACCAGTTACATGTAGGTTAAAAAATATATTTCTTTACAAAATGTATATTGAACATGACAGACTTTGGGGGGGGAAATCAAAATGTTGATACAGGGCTATTTTTTACTGTTCTCATTGTCGTATCTATTAATAGTTATAAACGTAGGGTAAATGATCTGAAACAATTTAAGGTACATTTCTAATTGGTGCCTTTAATTTATGAAAAAATGAGTACCCGGAGAAACCACCGACCTGTCGCAAGTCACTGACAAACTTTATCACATAATGTTGTATCGAGTACACCTCGCCATGAACGAGGTTCGAACTCACAACATACATGTTGGAAATTATTGCACTGGTAGGTAATTATAGCCTATATTGACTATCATGTTTCTGCCCTTTGGTTTGCATGCTCCCAAAGAACTAAATTATTTGGCTTCCCAATTTTCTACATTTGAGTGTACCTGGTGAAGATTATTCCAGAAGCGTATCTATTAATAGTTATTTTAAACGTAGGGTGAATGACATGAAACAACCCAAGGTACTTTTCTAATTGGTGTCTTTAATTTATGGGAAAAACGACTTTGATGACACATTAATGCATTGCATATATCTTAGCTTTCAACTCGTTTGAGCGGTTCTCTAAAGTTCTAACCCTTGATGATACAGAAAGCATAGACTGATTTAATTCATCAATACGTTTTTCTATGTTAGTTTCCATTCTCTGCACTCTAGTATAAATGCTAGTTTGTAGTATGATGTTTAACAGAGCATATGAGTTAGTAGTATCATCTTGACCAGATTCAATGATGTTGCGACTCTGTGCAATCAGGTTGGACGTTTCATTCAGTAACATGTTTCTCGTTCTGGTTATCGACTGGTGAACAATAAAGTCAATGCGATTTTACTACGGGTCCAAAGTCCAATTTCATTCAGGATGTTATGAACTGTTCACAGTGTGTTAATTGGCCCCAGGGTAAGTCAAGGCGGGTCACAATGAAAACAAAATGTCTTTCTTTGTCAAGAATTCAAAAGTTCAAAATAAAATTAGGGCGCTGGGAACTCCCAAACGTTAAAGTTCACACAAATTCTGATATTATAAAGCAAATATTCACGTTTTGCGAAAAAAGTATTTCCGAGACATAAGTATAACTATCCAAATTCCATGAAAATCTGCAGAGGGAAAACACACTTCATGTTTTCTTAATCACGTGACTGAGGCGAATTCCAAAGGTCTAAATAGGGTAGACAATATCAGCAAGAATTACCGATGCTTGATGTCTGATAGAGATTGGTCTTTTCTCTTGATCAACAACATTACTAAAATAATGACGGGAATGTAAATCAAAGTCTTACAAAGTTTTAAACGGTAAATACTCACAGGAAACTTCATAGTTTCGCGAACACAATACACAATTTAGAAATAATTTAACGGAATACTGCAACATATATTAACTTCGAACATTTTGATGCAAGCCAAACAGTGCCTAGATCGTCAGAAAGAAATAGTCAGAAAGACTTTACCCGTAGGGTTGTAGGGGCTGGATTGGGTTATCGTTTTTAACCCCACGTTTTATCGTTGCATATATCTTTATTCTCATAAACCATGTTATTAGAAAGGTATAGAGATACACACCTGCTCTGTCGTTGCTTTTTTTTATGGGAGGGGGGGTTACGCAGGTGTGTTAAGGCTGTTTCTAAGATTGCATGCAATAAAAAAGGGGGGTCAGGTATGTAATACAAATTAATGAGTAAAACATAACAATATTTGATGCATATTGCAACCATTATTTATATACATGTTCGAAAGTGAAAATGTTTCAACTTTGTGCGAGTCAACGTGGATTTCTGTTGATAAAATGATATAGTCACGTGACTACAATCAGTGCCTTAACTAATTTCGAAAAGTTCTAGTATTTAGAGTGAAAGTTGAATTAAAAACTGGATATTTTCTGAAAGATTTTTTGTTTTTGTTTAAGAAAAGTGCTACGAGAGCTACTATACAGCCAACAATGGAGAGTAAGACAAGATAAAACGCGGAAAATTGACGATTCCTGTTGGCCAATGGTGTAAAATTGTAAATCATCGTCTTCTGTCAAGTTTTTCATTGGTCTCGTAGCAAAATCATATATCTTTATTATCTGCTCTTTATTAATATGTTTTCAACTGTGAATTTATTGACGCGTATATTCTAGAACTTTCATGTCGAAGTGTACGTACTCAATATTTAATCAATTTCGAAAACAATAAAACACTCAAGTGATCCGGCGCACCGATAAAGGGAGGTAACAATATTTGTTAACTCTATCGAAGGCAAATATGAAAACAATATAAGCGGATTAATCATAGCATTTATTTTGGAAAGATTTTGAGCAAATGTATTATGAATGGCATAACTTATGATAAATAGTTAAATAAAGAAAATTTGCTGTTTCTTACTATTTTAAATTATTTTCGACAGATTTTGGTAGCACTCAACTATTTTGTACAATCAGACTGGCGGATCATGGTACAAAACCAGGAACTGCCATACAATGTACAACTAAAGGCTCAAGTTGTCACCGACAGAGTTCCGTCCGGGTTTTAAGTGTGATTCGTGCTGCTCAATCTTCAGTTTTCTGTGTAGTTTTTTTTTAGACCACTGTTTATCATTTTTTCCTTTTTCGATTGGCCATTGCATTGCATTCCGATAACTCTTTTGGCATCTACAAAAAAACTTTTCTTATCTGTTGACATATTCACGCACCACTATACTATCCCAATTATCAAATTTATTTCATTGTAGTATATATGCCACATTATTTTTTGTGGGTTTATTCCATTCTAATGCAGGTAAAAACGTTATTTATAACTTTAGTTAGCTGCATGTTATTGAAATGAACAGTCAAACGATTTGAATTACAATTTCAGAAATGTTACGAAAAAATCGGGAATTTGCATAAAACCCAGCGTTCTATACAATAAAAAAAACATAAATAAAATATAAACGTACGGACTACTGGGTTTGATGTTTAACACCACTTTCAACAAATTTCAGTTATATCGTGGGGGTCAGTTTTATTGGTGGAGGAAAACGGTGTGCACAGAGAAAAACACGGATCTGCCACAAATCACTGGCAAACTTTATAACATAATGTTGTATCGCCTGGGCGAGATTCGAACTCATAACGTTATTGGTGATAGGTAGTGATTGCATAGGTAGTTGTAAATCCAGCTACCAAATGATCACGTCCACGAAGGCCCCTAACGGACTACTGAGTTAAATATTGTAGGGAAGGTCAATTAAGATTTCCTTTCCTTAAACTGGATATATCATACAGATAAAGAATATTTTTTGTTGGAAAATTTTGGAAAATATTCATCAATGTGTTCCCTTTGGATTGTTTATTACAAACATAAATTTATTATTGCTATTAATTTTTTTTATCATTAGCCGTTTTTGGATTTATTTTGAATGATATGAAGTACCAACTATGTTATTTGAAAAGGTGTCTAGATCGAGATTGGAACAAAAATTCTGCTTCAGAGTGCATTTTTTTTTTCAGTTACAAAAATGTAGCATCGAAATCTTTTTATAAGAGTTAAATACACCCTTTTCCCCTAATGCTAAGTAAGAAATGAAATGTGATACACGTATACACCGTTAGGAATTTATATCCCTGTCGTTCTGTAGTCAACTGTTCAAGCGAAATGGTTTTAAGTATAAGATACAGTACTATTAAAAAAAAAAGAAGCGGCCCGTATTGAATATCCCGCAATACGTACAACTTCTTTTGTTTCAATAGTAGTTTATCTACAAAGGGAACAGCGTGGTTTTTTTTTTACAATTCCCACTATTCTGTCACGGAAATTAATCCTTTCCACGATGAAAACACGACGGAACAGGTAAACTGATATTTTTCATCCGCGGTGGTATCATCGTGGAAGGGATTAACTTTTATTATACGTGTGTTTTTTCCACGATATAGCGTGGAAATCATCATGGAAAAGATTAATATACATGTATGTGTTTTGAACACGATATAGCGTGGACATCATCGTGGCAGAGATTAATATTATGTGTGGTGAACACGACATATAAATCTTTTCCACGATGATTTCCACGCTATATCGTGGAACATATTTTTAAAAGGTTTAATATGCCTAACATTAATATTTATTTGGAATGTATAAGCTTCCTAAAATTATATACACGAGAATCTTTACAGTCTGCATTGTCATGTATGTCACAATGAAGCGTAGAAATTAATTATGGGACAAACAGATAATTATTTGTACAGAATATATGATTTTGTTCATCATAAATGGTATTGTCATTAATTTACCGAAGTGTATGAAAATTGAGCTTTTCAAATATAGAGTTATATTCCTTATTTTGTAAGTTTATATAAAAAGGGAAACGTTTTACGTTTTCTTGTCAATTTGGCGTAGTATAATAGAAAAAAAATTGTAGCGGTGATCGTCGGGTGTAAGTCCATTTGAATTGGAAAGGAGACCCTTTACGTTTACACTATACCATGGAGAGAATGTAGGGAAAAAAGTCACGGAACAAAAGTCACATATATAATGTCATCTTTCAGATAATTAAAGTTTTTTGTAAAAATTATTTCAATGCCTTAATCTTTAATTTGTTTATACTGTAATTAATATATTCTTCCTGAATAGAGACCCAGTTGTTTATTTAGTACATGTATTTAATTCATAAATGACTCAAACCATAATGATTTAAATGGAAAGGGGTAATTTATAATAAGAAGCCACTTGATTGCTATTGTCATAATGTTTATACAGAGACATACATAGGTTATTTTTAATAGTTAAGAATACAATTATGAAAGAAATTGTTGAACATCAACATATGGTGAAACCATACCTGGTGTATTCCATGCCCTAGTCAATTCAGAGCAAAATGTATGGTTTCTTTCACTTTTTGTATAAAAGGAAACAGTTAACTGTCACTATCATTAAACGAAAATGGAGATTATACCAAGCAACAGAGGTGGTTCCAAGCTGTGTTACCAGGGGTACCTGTATACCAAACATGCTACCAGGGAGACCAATCAGTGGTGGAAGTGTGTTAAACGGTCAAGCATAGGATGCAGAGGAAATTCTGACATGTAACAAACATGTATACCAGAGGCTCTCAAGAGCCTGTATCGTTCACCTGGTTATAAAAAAAACCAATTGGTCCTATGTAAAAACTATGTCCTGCAGTGGTAGTCATCTTGGAATTACGATCAACATAAAAAACACAAAGTTTGTAAAGGACCTTCCAATGATTGATGCATAGTTTAGGTTCAATCAGTGCAATAGCTTCAGAGAAGAAGATATTTCTGTATTTTCCCGATATGGTCCTGTGTTAATACTATGACCTGTGGTGGCAGCCATCTTGGATTTCCGATCGGCATAAAAAACAGAGGACCTTCCAATGATCATTCCTGGGCAGTTTGGTTTCAGAGAAGAAGCGTTTTGAAACATTTTTCCCATAGGGTCCAATGTTAAACAAGTCCTGCCGTAGCCGCCATTTTGAATTTCATATCAGAACAAAAAACGTAAAGTTTGTAGAGGACCATCCAATGAACATTCATGTACAGTTTAGCTTTAATCATATTTGTAGTTTCTGAGAAGAAGGCATTTGAACATTTTCCCATAGGGTCCAATGTTAATCTATGTCCTGCGGTGGTGGCCATCTTGGATATCCGATCGACATAAAAAACACACACCTTGTAGAGGACCTTCCAATGATCATTCCTGGGCAGTTTGGTTTCAATTATCCAAGCGGTTTCAGAGAAGAAGCGTTTTGAAACATTTTCCCATAGGGTCCAATGTTAATCTATGTATTGCGGTGGCGGCCATCTTGGATTTCCGATCGACATAAAAAACATAAAATTTGTAGAGGACCTTCCAATGATCATTCCTGGGCAGTTTGGTTTCAATTGTCCAATTGGTTTCAGAGAAGAAGTGTTTTGAAACATTTTTCCCATAGGGTCCAATGTTAAACTAAGTCCTGCCGTAGCCGCCATTTTGAATTTCATATCGGAACAAAAAACGTAAAGTTTGTAGAGGACCATCCAATGAACATTCATGTACAGTTTGGCTTTAATCATATTTGTAGTTTCTGAGAAGAAGGCATTTGAACATTTTCCCATAGGGTCCAATGCTAATCTATGTCCTGCGGTGGTGGCCATCTTGGATATCCGATCGGCATAAAAAACACACACCTTGTAGAGAACCTTCCAATGATCATTCCTGGGCAGTTTGGTTTCAATTATCCAAGTGGTTTCAGAGAAGAAGCGTTTTGAAACATTTTCCCCATAGGGTCCAATGTTAATCTATGTATTGCGGTGGCGGCCATCTTGGATTTCCGATCGACATAAAAAACATAAACTTTGTAGAGGACCTTCCAATGATCATTCCTGGGCAGTTTGGTTTCAACTGTCCTAGTGGTTTCAGAGAAGAAGCGTTTTGAAACATTTTCCCATAGGGTCCAATGTTAATCTATGTATTGCGGTGGCGGCTATCTTGGATTTCCGATCGACTTAAAAAACATAAACTTTGTAGAGGACCTTCCAATGATCATTCCTGGGCAGTTTGGTTTCAACTGTCCTAGTGGTTTCAGAGAAGAAGCGTTTTGAAACATTTTCCCATAGGGTCCAATGTTAATCTATGTATTGCGGTGGCGGCTATCTTGGATTTCCGATCGACTTAAAAAACATAAACTTTGTAGAGGACCTTCCAATGATCATTCCTGGGCAGTTTGGTTTCAACTGTCCAAGTGGTTTCAGAGAAGAAGCATTTTGAAACATTTTCCCCATAGGGTCCAATGTTAAACTAAGTCCTGCCGTAGCCGCCATTTTGAATTTCATATCGGAACAAAAAACGTAAAGTTTGTAGAGGACCATCCAATGAACATTCATGTACAGTTTGGCTTTAATCATATTTGTAGTTTCTGAGAAGAAGGCATTTGAACATTTTCCCATAGGGTCCAATGTTAATCTATGTATTGTGGTGATGGCCATCTTGGATATCCGATCGACATAAAAAACACACACCTTGTAGAGGACCTTCCAATGATCATTCCTGGGCAGTTTGGTTTCAATTATCCAAGCGGTTTCAGAGAAGAAGCGTTTTGAAACATTTTCCCATAGGGTCCAATGTTAATCTATGTATTGCGGTGGCGGCCATCTTGGATTTCCGATCGACATAAAAAACATAAAATTTGTAGAGGACCTTCCAATGATCATTCCTGGGCAGTTTGGTTTCAATTGTCCAATTGGTTTCAGAGAAGAAGTGTTTTGAAACATTTTTCCCATAGGGTCCAATGTTAAACTAAGTCCTGCCGTAGCCGCCATTTTGAATTTCATATCGGAACAAAAAACGTAAAGTTTGTAGAGGACCATCCAATGAACATTCATGTACAGTTTGGCTTTAATCATATTTGTAGTTTCTGAGAAGAAGGCATTTGAACATTTTCCCATAGGGTCCAATGCTAATCTATGTCCTGCGGTGGTGGCCATCTTGGATATCCGATCGGCATAAAAAACACACACCTTGTAGAGAACCTTCCAATGATCATTCCTGGGCAGTTTGGTTTCAATTATCCAAGTGGTTTCAGAGAAGAAGCGTTTTGAAACATTTTCCCCATAGGGTCCAATGTTAATCTATGTATTGCGGTGGCGGCCATCTTGGATTTCCGATCGACATAAAAAACATAAACTTTGTAGAGGACCTTCCAATGATCATTCCTGGGCAGTTTGGTTTCAACTGTCCTAGTGGTTTCAGAGAAGAAGCGTTTTGAAACATTTTCCCATAGGGTCCAATGTTAATCTATGTATTGCGGTGGCGGCTATCTTGGATTTCCGATCGACTTAAAAAACATAAACTTTGTAGAGGACCTTCCAATGATCATTCCTGGGCAGTTTGGTTTCAACTGTCCTAGTGGTTTCAGAGAAGAAGCGTTTTGAAACATTTTCCCATAGGGTCCAATGTTAATCTATGTATTGCGGTGGCGGCTATCTTGGATTTCCGATCGACTTAAAAAACATAAACTTTGTAGAGGACCTTCCAATGATCATTCCTGGGCAGTTTGGTTTCAACTGTCCAAGTGGTTTCAGAGAAGAAGCATTTTGAAACATTTTCCCCATAGGGTCCAATGTTAAACTAAGTCCTGCCGTAGCCGCCATTTTGAATTTCATATCGGAACAAAAAACGTAAAGTTTGTAGAGGACCATCCAATGAACATTCATGTACAGTTTGGCTTTAATCATATTTGTAGTTTCTGAGAAGAAGGCATTTGAACATTTTCCCATAGGGTCCAATGTTAATCTATGTATTGTGGTGGCGGCCATCTTGGATTTCCGGTCGACATAAAAAACATAAACTTTGTAGAGGACCTTCCAATGATCATTCTTGGGCAGTTTGGTTTCAATTGTCCAAGTGGTTTCAGAGAAGAAGCGTTTTGAAACATTTCCCCATAGGGTCCAATGTTAAACTAAGTCCTGCCGTAGCCGCCATTTTGAATTTCATATCGGAACAAAAAACGTAAAGTTTGTAGAGGACCATCCAATGAACATTCATGTACAGTTTGGCTTTAATAATATTTGTAGTTTCTGAGAAGAAGGCATTTGAACATTTTCCCATAGGGTCCAATGTTAATCTATGTATTATGGTGGTGGCCATCTTGGATTTCCGATCGGCATAAAAAACATAAAATTTGTAGAGAACCTTCCAATGATCATTCCTGGGCAGTTTGGTTTCAACTGTCCAAGTGGTTTCAGAGAAGAAGCATTTTGAAACATTTTCCCCATAGGGTCCAATGTTAAACTAAGTCCTGCCGTAGCCGCCATTTTGAATTTCATATCGGAACAAAAAACGTAAAGTTTGTAGAGGACCATCCAATGAACATTCATGTACAGTTTGGCTTTAATAATATTTGTAGTTTCTGAGAAGAAGGCATTTGAACATTTTCCCATAGGGTCCAATGTTAATCTATGTATTATGGTGGTGGCCATCTTGGATTTCCGATCGGCATAAAAAACATAAAATTTGTAGAGAACCTTCCAATGATCATTCCTGGGCAGTTTAGTTTCAACTGTCCTAGTGGTTTCAGAGAAGAAGCGTTTTGAAACATTTTCCCATAGGGTCCAATGTTAATCTATGTATTGCGGTGGCGGCCATCTTGGATTTCCGGTCGACATAAAAAACATAAACTTTGTAGAGGACCTTCCAATGATCATTCCTGGGCAGTTTGGTTTCAATTGTCCAAGTGGTTTCAGAGAAGAAGCGTTTTGAAACATTTTCCCATAGGGTCCAATGTTAAACTAAGTCCTGCCGTAGCCGCCATTTTGAATTTCATATCGGAACAAAAAACGTAAAGTTTGTAGAGGACCATCCAATGAACATTCATGTACAGTTTGGCTTTAATAATATTTGTAGTTTCTGAGAAGAAGGCATTTGAACATTTTCCCATAGGGTCCAATGTTAATCTATGTATTATGGTGGTGGCCATCTTGGATTTCCGATCGGCATAAAAAACATAAAATTTGTAGAGAACCTTCCAATGATCATGCCTGGGCAGTTTGGTTTCAACTGTCCTAGTGGTTTCAGAGAAGAAGCGTTTTGAAACATTTTCCCCATAGGGTCCAATGTTAAACTAAGTCCTGCCGTAGCCGCCATTTTGAATTTCATACCGGAACAAAAAACGTAAAGTTTGTAGAGGACCATCTAATGAACATTCATGTACAGTTTGGCTTTAATCATATTTGTAGTTTCTGAGAAGAAGGCATTTGAATATTTTCCCATAGGGTCCAATGTTAATCTATGTCCTGCAGTGGTGGCCATCTTGAATTTTCGATCGGCATAAAAATAACATAAACTTTGTAGAGGACCTTCCAATGACTATTCCTGGGCAGTTTGGTTTCTATTGTCCAAGTGGTTTCAGAGAAGAAGCGTTTTGAAACATTTTTCCCATAGGGTCCAATGTTAAACTAAGTCCTGCCGTAGCCGCCATTTTGAATTTCATATCGGAACAAAAAACGTAAAGTTTGTAGAGGACCATCCAATGAACATTCATGTACAGTTTGGCTTTAATCATATTTGTAGTTTCTGAGAAGAAGGCATTTGAACATTTTCCCATAGGATCCAATGTTAATATATGTATTGCGGTGGTGGCCATCTTGGATTTCCGATCGGCATAAAAAACATAAAATTTGTAGAGGACCTTCCAATGATCATTCCTAGGCAGTTTGGTTTCAATTATCCAAGTGGTTTCAGAGAAGAAGCGTTTTGAAACATTTTTCCCATAGGGTCCAATGTTAAACTAAGTCCTGCCGTAGCCGCCATTTTGAATTTCATACCAGAACAAAAAACGTAAAGTTTGTAGAGGACCATCTAATGAACATTCATGTACAGTTTGGCTTTAATCATATTTGTAGTTTCTGAGTAGAAGGCATTTGAATATTTTCCCATAGGGTCCAATGTTAATCTGTCCTGCGGTGGCGGCCATCTTGGATTTCCGACCGGCATAAAAAACAGAAAATTTGTAGAGGACCTTCCAATGATCATTCCTGGGCAGTTTGGTTTCAACTGTCCAAGTGGTTTCAGAGAAGAAGCATTTTGAAACATTTTTCCCATAGGGTCCAATGTTAAACTAAGTCCTGCCGTAGCCGCCATTTTGAATTTCCTATCGGAACAAAAAACCTTAAGATTGTAGAGGACCATCCAATGAACATTCATGTACAGTTTGGCTTTAATCATATTTGTAGTTTCTGAGAAGAAGGCATTTGAACATTTTCCCATAGGGTCCAATGTTAATCTATGTATTGCGGTGGCGGCCATCTTGGATTTCCGATCGGCATAAAAAACGTAAAATTTCTAAAGGACCTTCCAATGATCATTCCTAGGCAGTTTGGTTTCAATTATCCAAGTGGTTTCAGAGAAGAAGCGTTTTGAAACATTTTTCCCATAGGGTTCAATGTTAAACTAAGTCCTGCCGTAGCCGCCATTTTGAATTTCATATCGGAACAAAAAACGTAAAGATTGTAGAGGACCATCTAATGAACATTCATGTACAGTTTGGCTTTAATCATATTTGTAGTTTCTGAGTAGAAGGCATTTGAATATTTTCCCATAGGGTCCAATGTTAATCTATGTATTGCGGTGGCGGCCATCTTGGATTTCCGATCGGCATAAAAAACGTAAAATTTCTAGAGGACCTTCCAATGATCATTCCTAGGCAGTTTGGTTTCAATTATCCAAGTGGTTTCAGAGAAGCGTTTTGAAACATTTTTCCCATAGGGTTCAATGTTAAACTAAGTCCTGCCGTAGCCGCCATTTTGAATTTCATATCGGAACAAAAAACGTAAAGTTTGTAGAGGACCATCTAATGAACATTCATGTACAGTTTGGCTTTAATCATATTTGTAGTTTCTGAGTAGAAGGCATTTGAATATTTTCCCATAGGGTCCAATGTTAATCTATGTCCTGCGGTGGCGGCCATCTTGGATTTCCGACCGGCATAAAAAACATAAAATTTGTAGAGGACCTTCCAATGATCATACCTGGGCAGTTTGGTGTCAACTGTCCAAGTGGTTTCAGAGAAGAAGCATTTTGAAACATTTTTCCCATAGGGTCCAATGTTAAACTAAGTCCTGCCGTAGCCGCCATTTTGAATTTCATATTGGAACAAAAAACCTTAAGATTGTAGAGGACCATCCAATGAACATTCATGTACAGTTTGGCTTTAATAATATTTGTAGTTTCTGAGAAGAAGGCATTTGAACATTTTCCCATAGGGTCCAATGTTAATCTATGTCCTGCGGTGGCGGCCATCTTGGATTTCCGACCGTCATAAAAAACAAAAAATTTGTAGAGGACCTTCCAATGATCATTCCTGGGCAGTTTGGTTTCAACTGTCCAAGTGGTTTCAGAGAAGAAGCATTTTGAAACATTTTCCCCATAGGGTCCAATGTTAAACTAAGTCCTGCCGTAGCCGCCATTTTGAATTTCATATCGGAACAAAAAACCTTAAGATTGTAGAGGACCATCCAATGAACATTCATGTACAGTTTGGCTTTAATCATATTTGTAGTTTCTGAGAAGAAGGCATTTGAACATTTTCCCATAGGGTCCAATGTTAATCTATGTCCTGCGATGGCGACCATCTTGGATTTCCGATCGGCATAAAAAACAGTAACTTGGTAAAGGACATTCCAATGATCATTCCTGTACAGTTTGGGTTCAGTCAGTTCATTAGTTTCGGAGAAGAAGATCTTTGAAATTTCAGCCAATCAGAGCATATTATTGGCCCTGGCAGCCATATTGAATATCCGACTGGAACGAAAAACAGTAACTTTGTAGAGGACCATCCAAGGAACATTCCTGCTAAGTTCGGTTCCAATCGGCCAAGTGGTTTCGGAGAAGAAGCTTGAAATGTGAAAAGTTTACAGACGACAGACGACAGACGACAGACGACAGACGACGGACGCCAAGTGATGGCAATAGTTCACATGGACCTTTGGTCCAGGTGAACTAAAAAGGAAACAGTTAACTGTCACTATCATTAAACGAAAATGGAGATTATACCAAGCAACAGAGGTGGTTCCAAGCTGTGTTACCAGGGGTACCTGTATACCAAACATGCTACCAGGGAGACCAATCACTGGTGGAAGTGTGTTAAACGGTCAAGCAGAGGAAACCTTAGCACTACACTTCAGAATGAAAATCCAGCTCCTTGGCAGCCACACAATCACGCTCCCAGTGATACAAGCATCAAGTACTCAAAAACCAGACATGCCATGAAAGACCTGGCAACCAACACCAGAGACAAACCCAGCCAGATCTTTGCCCAGGTTGTGTCCCAGTGTGACGACAATGTCCAAGCCTTGCTGCCCCGTGAAGAAAACCCCAATTCGATACCAGCGTCCAACTCCTCCAGTCCCAGCCACCTATGCAGATGTCAGATTGCCTGAAGAGTACACAACAACAACCAACAGTTCCTGCAATACGACAACGCCAGAATGCAGAAAACAGAATGTTAGTCTTCTACTCACCAGAGAGTTTGGAAAGATTAGCCAATGCCCAGACCTTCTTCATCTTCATGGACGGTACCTTCTCTGTAGCTCCGCACCCATTTAAACAGCTATACACCATCCGGGTTCTATTCAAAGATGTAACAGGCACTGCAGTATATGCGTTCCTGCCAAATAAATGTCAAGATACTTACAGAGAACTCTTCCAGTCTTCCAGCAACCTACATTTCAATGTCCAGACTTTGAAGATGCAGTTCTTCGTGCAGTTACAGCTGTATTTGGTCGCCACATCAACCACCAGGACTGTTTCTACCACCTGACACAAGCATCATGGCGACAGATACAGCAGCTTGGTTTGGTGCCTCTCTACAAGAGTGTTCTGTGGTATGATGGATGGTCTTGCCTTTTTACTAGTACTTGATTTGACCAATGGTATTCATCTGCTTAGAACAATATGCCCTGATGACCCACCAGAGGCAGCTGAGCTCCTAGATTACTTTGATTCAACTTACATCAGTGGTAGACTTAGACAGCAGAATCCAGCACAAAATCAAGCAGTCCGTCTGGTCTTAACACGTAGCCCACCTGTTTCCACCAGCCATTTGGAACGTACATGATGCCACAGTCAACGGTGATGCCAGAACCAACAACATGTGCGAGGACTGGAACAACAATTTCTTCAACCTGGTAGGACATGCCCATCCGTCTATATGGCGTGTCATCGAGTGGTGTCAAAAGGAAGAAGCTACTGTCCGTACTATTATCCAGCAAGATGCCGTCGGTAATCCACCAGTTAAGCGTACTCAACAGAGACATGTTCAGCTCCAGGAGCGTTTACAGAACCTATGCAGAGACCTCACCACTGGCCAGAAGACCATTGCCGAGTACTTGTGTGGAGTTGGGTGGAACATCAGACTCAATATTAGTGCTTAAGAGACAATTGACATTATGAACATTTACAATTTTAAACTGGAAATATTCAATGTTTGTATGTTCATCATTATATCGTTATGATTTGATATATTTCATATGTTATTTGTTATATGACTTATAACTGCTCCAATCATTGATGTGATTAATTAAATGTAAATGCTAATTCATTGTTTTTTTTATATTATTTTCTAATTAGAAAGAGTTAGATGGGTGAATATCAATGAGTCAAATTTTGGTTTTCATATATCAAGGTCTCATTAAGAATCATTCCTTTATAATTAGAAGGAGTTGGGATTGAATACATAGACATCAATCGAATTTGGTTCTCAATCAAGGTCTTGAATAAATATCAAAACAAAAACAAGACAAAAAAACACACAAACAAATAAAGAAAGATGATTAAAAAGTTGGCATGCGGTGAAATACTTATCCAATTACGAATTATACCTCATAATTTGGTTTTAATCTATGGTACTAGGATGTGCTTTGCAAAGTTTTGACCTTTTTATCCAAGACATCAGCATATCTGGCTTGCATCCGGGATATGTACAATGAAAGATTACACAGACATCCTGTTCTTTGTATTTGATCATGATGTACTTTATTAGGTTTAAATAGAATACCTTTTCTTGTGTATGAACAATTATTTATATACACGACTATATGGTTTAAAAGGAATATATTACTTGGTTCTATTTTAAGCTTGTCTTATCATTTGTTATGTTAATTTGTCAAGTACACACATGTGCTTACCAAGAAGCTAATTGTATTGATTGATAAATTAAAAAGTAATAATTTTTTGATTAGAATAACGAAAAATCCAAATATCTTTTAAACTATAGATTGTTGAACAGCAACATAAACGAGAGTTTTATTTAGAATTAGAAGTGCTAACTAAATATGTTACAGTAATGCTTCTTATTGTTTTGGCTGAGGCTGCACTCAGATGAAATTTTATATTTTGGTCCTATTTTGTTGTCATTTTTCGGGTGGGAGTAGATGTACTTTATAGAAGAGCCATCCGTACGTCATGTATCTTACCTGTACAATCTTTCTCTCGGCCACGTGTACTTTAGACGAACCTGACAAGCATTTCTCTCATAAATTATTGTTATATTTTGCATTTTGTGTAAAATGGGTAAAAAGTCTGACTTATCTCCGGAATGCCAAAAGTTTGTAAAAAAGTTGTTTGCCTTTTATAGTAAGGAAAAGGCAACGAAGAAGCCAATTGTCACATTTGATAGGGTATATCAAAAGACATCTAAAGCTTTGGGTGTGTCTTACACTTCAGTGCACCGTATTATGAATGGTAAGAGGGGTTTGTACGGTGATGGATGTTTTTTGGGGTTTGTACGGTGATGGATGTTTTTTGGGGTTTGTACGGTGATGGATGTTATGTGGTGTTTGTACAGTCATGGATGTTATGTGGGGTTTGTACGGTGATGGATGTTATGTGGGGTTTGTACGGTGATGAATGTTATGTGGGGTTTGTACGGTGATGGATGTTATGTGGGGTTTGTACGGTGATGGATGTTATGTGGGGTTTGTACTGTGATGGATGTTATGTGGGGTTTGTACGGTGATGGATGTTATGTGTGGTTTGTACGGTGATGGATGTTATGTGGGGTTTGTACGGTGATGGATGTTATATGGGGTTTGTACGGTAATGGATGTTATGTGGGGTTTGTACGGTAATGGATGTTATGTGGGGTTTGTACAGTGATGGATGTTATGTGGGGTTTGTACGGTGATGAATGTTATGTGGGGTTTGTACGGTGATGGATGCTATGTGGGGTTTGTATGGTGATGGATGTTATGTGGGGTTTGTACGGTCATGGATGTTATGTGGGGTTTGTACGGTGATGGATGTTATGTGGGGTTTGTACGGTCATGGATGTTATGTGGGGTTTGTACGGTGATGGAAGTTATGTAGGGTTTGTACGGTGATGGATGTTATGTGGGGTTTGTACGGTCATGGATGTTATGTGGGGTTTGTATGGTGATGGATGTTATGTGGGGTTTGTACGCGATGGATGTTATGTGGGGTTTGTACGGTGAGGGATGTTATGTGGGGTTTGTACGGTGATGGATGTTATGTGGGGTTTGTACGGTCATGGATGTTATGTTGGGTTTGTACGGTCATGGATGTTATGTGGGGTTTGTACGGTGATGGATGTTATGTGGGGTGTGTACGGTGATGGATGTTATGTGGGGTTTGTAGAAGTATTTATTGATTAGTCTTCAACTTTAAGGAGTCACGTATTCAAATGTACAATATTATGAAAAGACAGTTAAAACAGTGATTGTCATAAATTCCACCAATATCAACAAAGCGAAAAGTCACCTCTCATATTAATTCACTGAACACGAAAAAGATCACGACATCTAGAAATCTAGGTGCTGGTTTAGTACAGGCAAAATATGTGGCGTAGTTAAACATGTTAATGGGTTCCAATTCCTAGAACTGATTTGAAGACGTAGTTCAAACCAAAAAGTGTGTTTATAAATGTACTTTATTTATTTCATGTACTACAAAATTGATCATTGCTGTGTGAGAATATTATGTAATAACCCTATAAAAGTAAAGTTATCTTGATCATATACGTTCATATAAGTTAAGTAAAAGTGCCCTGTATGAATGCATCAATTATAAGAAGAGGTTGAAGATACCAAAGGGGTAATCAGAATCCGTAAGTCGAAGAAGAGCAGACAACACAATGGTCAAAAGAAAAAGTACTAAAGGACAAACAACGATCTACAAAACATACAAATAAAACTAAAGATCGAATAACACGAACCCCATTAAAAAACTGGACGAATATATAAACCTTATTAGAGTCTAGCGGCTTGCAAGAAAAAACATAAATATCGGAAATGATACAGTCCGCGGCAAAAACATTTTGACAAACTAGCCCGAACAGCATTAATGAAGATTTTTTTTTCTATTTGATTAAGCACATTTTGTGCATTTTTTACTAGCCCGAACCAATTTGAGATTAATTTAGTAAACTCATATTATTGGACTGACCGCCACGATATAACACCATCAAACAAACAAACAAGAAACAGTATACTGATATTATTGGAATATTTAAATCTAAATATATATTTGAAAGCAAAAATAATTGTATATTCTACTTCGATGTAACTAAGCAATAAATAAATGGAACAGACATGTTTTACTCTGTAGGACACAACATATCCACTGGTTAGCGGAACGAATTAAATACTTAGTACACAACTCACCATAATAACAGAGCGAAACGTAAACATGGCAATAAAAACGTAGATATCTAATTTAGTACACACGACACGTTAATGGAATATCATGGACCTTCATCAAGTAGGATCAATGCCAAAAGAATAAAAAACAGAATAATTAAAACGTCTTGGGGAGCAAGAAAATGAAAGGGTCTAAATATAATAGCCAAAATCAAACTCGGATCGCATACGTATGCCTGAGGGGATATTAGTTTTAGTAATAATTACATTAATTAGGTTTGGTTTATATTGGTTTTGATTTATAGTAAATAACGCTATTTTCAACAATATTTCAGTTATATCGTGGTGGTCAGTTTTATTGGTGCAGGAAACCGAAGTACCCGGAGAAAACCACCGACCTGTCGCAAGTCACTGAAAAACTTATCACATAATATTATTTCGAGTACATCTCGGTATGAACGGGTTTCGAGGCACTGATTACATAGACAGTTATAAATCCAACTACCATACGATCTCTATTACGACGGTCTCCATCAACTAGGAACTCAAACAAATAAATCAGATCAGCCCCGAAGTAATAAATATATTTCTCAGCTGGTACAATAGTCTCTATCAGGATTTCATATACATGTATATACAGAACATGCTGCTAACAAGATAGCTACTGCACCAATGATTCGAGTGGCTAAGTTGAAATCATTACTTCGAAAGTTTTACGAACGCCATCATAACTGCTTGCCCTTCCAGCGCACATGAGTTCATTCCCGATTTTCAAAGGGGTTCGTGTTATTCAATCTATAGTTTTTAAATAGGGTTATTTGGATCATTGTTTTTTTTTACCTTTTGTTTTTGGTCATTGTATTGTCTATTTTTCCATTAACGACTTCTGGGTACCCAGTTGGTATCTTCAAATACATGTACTCATTAAGGTACGTGTTGCATTGTCAAATAAATTAATATAAATTAATGACGTGTATACCAATTTGATAATGCTGATAGTAATGCAGACTGTCTCACACATGGAAAAATATAGAGAATATTATGGCTATGTCTTAATAGGGTTAGGGATTAAGGTTATAGTGTGTAACGCTACTTTCAACAATAATTCAGTTCCATCGTGGCGGTCAGTTTTATTGATCAAGTAAACCGGACTATCCGGAGAAAACCCCCGACCTGCCGCAAGTAATCGATAATGTTGTATCGAGTACACCTCGCCTGAGCGGAATTCGAACTCACAATGCTAGTTGTGATATAGGCACTGATTGCATATGTAGTTATAAATCCAACTACCATACGATCCCGACCACGACGGCACCAGTGTCTTAATAAATATAAGGTTTATCTGTACGAGGCTTAAAAAAAACTTGGATTAAAGGCGAGGTTCCAAACCAACATTTGTACTTTTAAATTATTTGGCTTAAATCCACTCTTTTGACTTTGAGCATACTTAATGAAGATTATTCCAGAAACACACCATGTGCACTCAATGTGATGTCTACGATTTTACTAAATGTGCATATCTCGACGAATATTCTTATATCTTACACAATCATTATTTAGCGAAAATTTATATTATGTCACGAAAAATAAAATAACAAAAATAGTATACAATAAAATAAATGTCTTTATATTAATCAATGTTATATATTTTCAGAAACCCAGTTCATAATACATCAATCACTATTGGTGCATGTTTTTGTGCACTTTCAATGCATAATATTAGTTTGAGAATGCATAATTCTTTGTTCGAGATTAAATGGATGTATAATTAATACACATCAAAGACAGACGGGTGACAATACCGACTCTACGGAAAGCGAGAGGTATCTTCAGACTTCAGACTCCGTATGAAACACAGTTTTACCAACTCCCTTAATCTTTCCTTCTGCTTAGGGTGAGAAATAGTTGTGTAGAGGGTAGAGAAGTCAAACGTGTTAATGCTATTGCAGGAGGAAAGGGACCGAGATTGTATGTACTCTAACAGATCTTTCGAGTTCTTCAGAACCACATCTGATTCAGGATTTAAAGTTAGGGGGCGCACTTAAAAAAATTGCGCCGTGCGGAGGGAGGCGCGAAAATTTTGGGGTATTTCGTGTGAAAAATCACGATTTTACGCCACAAAATCATATTTTTTCCAATTTTAGGGGGGCGCGCGCCGGGTGCGCCCCCCCCCCCCCCCCATGAATCCTCCCCTGTGATTGACACCACCCCTCGAGTAGCTAGTGTCACAGTAACTCTAAATTTAGTCATAAAAACGTGGTGGAAAATTACATGTTATAATGCGGGAAGCTTGAGTAATCGTGTACAATTTTTGACATTTATGATATTTCATTTTCTGGCATTAGCTGAGATACAACATTTTGCAGTGAGCTGGGTAAAATTTCGTTCTTTACAAAACACTACTCTTATTATAATAAATAGTTTTCTAAAATTGACCTCGTGAAAATGCTGGAGTTTTTTATTCGCGGAATATATGCTATGTTTCGGGGACGTGTCTGCTTTTATATGGATACCAACTGTGCATCTCTTGTTTCCTTGTTTATTTATTAATATGAAGCAGACTTCATGTAGAGGCTTCTCCTGAAAAACCAAAGAAGAGCCCGGTCAGTTAATTTCACGTTCTGATGTATCTAGATGATGCCCTTTCACCGAATAATTGAAAGTTTGGTGACCACTACACTGAAGATATTTTAATATTCAAAAGTACAAACGGTTAAGACCAGATACACAACTTAGACAGTAGTCTGCCTTTTGATCGCATCTATCCCTTTGGGTATGAAGTGGTGGTATCACACATGTCGGCTTCATAGCAAGATCTAAACATAGAAACTGCATGAAACTGAGGGTCATGTGAGAACGAGACTACGACAAAAGAGGTGATTTAAATTTTCACGTAGTAAACTTTCCATTTATTATATGTAGCAGCACATACATATGAGGTATATTTATTTCAGTTAATAAGATATTTAGGAGATTGTATTTCCTATTGAAATTTCTTTAACAGAAGGTTACTACAAAGGCACAAGCTACAGTAACCGAAGGTTCTTATACTGGTAAAATTGAAGCTATCTGTCTTGCTTATTCGCTAAGGAATGTCTGTGGTTCATATGACCTTCCTTTGTCCTTATTACCAGGAATAAATCATGATTAACACGACGGGTGCCATTGATTGGGCAAGAACTGTTTACCCTTCCGGAACACTCTATTTCACCTCCAGTTTTATTAAGTTCGTGTTGCTCAATCTTACGATTTTTGTGTAATCTTTGGGTGTCTTATATGTTTGTCTTTTTGTCCTATTTCGTTTTTTTATTGTATTCTCTGTCCTTCTTCGATTTACTGCCTCTGGTTGACCCTTTGATATCTTCAAACCTTTTCATATCCCGATTTTAACATGAAATCATAGTATAAAAGTAATTGTAAAACTAGCTACTGAAGAGATTGGAATTAGTCTGTTTAACCAATTTCAATAAGCTTACCTTTTTTCTTGTAATACGAGTGCTCCGTTATATGGAGAAATCTACGAGGAGAAGAAGAATACCGGTGGATGGCGCTGAATTAACGATTTTTTTTTATAATCCGACTTTCCAACTGAAATTTTACACTTTTGTACTTTCGTGTCATGTCCTTGTATTATGCTTAAATAATAATTGTTTATTAAAAGAAAATATTTATGTATTCATTGTAACTTTATTTACATATGGTTTTTTTTATTACTAGATACTTAGGAAACCAAAATCCTATTATAAACTTTTTTCAATATATTTTAACCTAAGTTAATTTAACTTAACTACCTTTAATCAAAAGTTTAACCTTGAGTGTTATGATTTAAGCAAAAACGTCTTCCAAACCACCCCTGATAATATAAAAGACGTCCCCCTATTTTCATGTTTATCTGTTGTCAACGACAGTGAAAAAATGTTGACGGGTTGAATTTTTGTATAATTTTACAATTATTGACTTTTAATGAGGTCTACTCATGACTATACGGACCTGGTCAATGATTGATTGACCGAGGCCAACGGCCGAAGTTAATCAATCATTGACCAGGTCCGTGTAGTCATGAGTAGACTGAAATTAAAAGTCAATAACTGCTTTATTAAATAATAAGGAATTTTTCAAACTTTTCAACAGCATATTCAACAAAATAGGCTAAACAAAATTGTAAATTTTGAATTGTTTTGAGATTTTTAGAAATTTTTGAACTTTAAAAAAAAAAAAAAAAATTATAATTTTTAAATTTTTTGAAACTTTTGAAATTTTATATGAAATTTTGAAATTTATTATGAAATTTTGTAAAATTGTTTAAATTTGGAAATTTTTTAAAATTTTGACCTTTTTTTGCAATTTGATTGGCCGACGGGAAATGAAATTTCGTCTCTGATTGGACAACATTGAAACACCGAATAGACAATAGACAAAAATAGACACTATAATTATCGACTTTTAATGAGGTCTACTCATGACTATACGGACCTGATCAATGATTGATTGACCGAGGCCACCAGGTCCGTATAGTCATGAGTAGACTGAAATTAAGAGTCAATAGCTTTATTAAATAATATTATACTTTACGTTTTTATTTTCCCTATTTGTCTTTGCTAGCGCAGGCGGTCAATATTTTAGTATATTGACCAGGCCCAATCAATATAATGTGTTCTTCCGGATTTTGTTCGGACTGGTTTTTGTCTTAGATATACAATACCAAAAACATGTCATGTCGTCTGACAGATTTGCATGTATTGAGTATAATATAACAAATAGTTCATGGCACTTCGGGCCATAAGGCAGTTTATGGACCGGGATGTCACCCACAAAATATTATATGGACCACAAAATATTATATGGACCATATAATATTAGTACCATTTTTTCAAATTTTTCAACAGTATATTCAACAGTATATTCAAATTTTCTAATTTTCAACAGTATATTCAAATTTTTCAAATTTTTCAACAGTATATTCAACAAAATAGGCTACAATTGTTTTATCATTTTTCATTTTTAAAGATTATTTAAATATTAAAATTTTGAAATATGATGAAAATTTTGAAATCTCATGAAATTTTTGAAAGTTTTGATTTCTTTTAAAAAAAATATATAATTTTGAATTTTTTTGAAATTTTTGAAATTTTGAAATTTATTGAAAAATTTCAACTTTAAAATTTCAACTTAAAATTTTTTTTTTATAATTTTGAAATTTTTGTATAATTTTGAAATTTTATAAGAAATTTTTGAAATTTAGTAAAATTTTGTAAAATTTTGAAATTTTGAATTTTTTGAAAATTTTGACCTTTTCTTGCAATTTGATTGGCCGACTGGAAATGCAATCTCGTCTCTGGTTGGACAACGTTGAAGCACCGAATAGACAATAGACAAAAACAGACACAAGCCCGAATATACCTCACGCGAGGTGTACTCACTGCACGCGAATCGTACTCACTCTGAGGTAGAGTTGAGAAAATGCTGTTTAGGCCAATCAGAAAAAAAAGCAAAATTCCTTATTATTTAATAAAAATCGATATTGCACAGCAAAGAAGTTAGGGTCGAAGTTCCCCGTTTGTAGGTAGGGTAAGAAAAGGTAAAAAAATGTTCTAAGTAATTATTTTTGGTCCTACATTTGTTATTTCAGGAAAATAAGCCAACTGTCAACTGCGGAAATTACCTGATGACAGTGGTGTTATTCTCGGAGATTATCATTTCCGGGAATTAGTATATCATTTCCGATAAAAAAAAAAAAAAAGTCGTTTCTGAGATTTTTTTTATATCATTACCGAGAATTGTTTCATTAGAAATTTGAAATGGAATGTATTATTTCCGGGGAAAATATGTTACATGTATTTGAATATACAGTATGTGGCCAAAAGTATTGGCACATGTAAAAAAAATCCTATATAATCAAACCAAAACCATATTTTCTCAAAAAATTATTGTGAAGTCATTTCTGGATAGATTTTAACAAATTTTACACCAAAACATTCAGAATTGTCTATATTTTGATTGTTTATTTGCTCATTATGTTTATATGAGTGGTTTTTATTTGTACATAATTTAAACATAACAAATAAAAATTGACTTTGATTTTCCTATATATTTCAACTAAAAATAAATAAAAAAAAATAACAATCCTGTTTAAATTATGTACAAATTAAAACAACTCATATAAACATAATGAGCAAATAAACAATATCACTGCAACATGCCATAGGCGGGTCCATGGAGGGAGGGGGTGGCAGGGGACCCGGACCCTCCCTTTTTGAGCTAAGTCATAGACTACTGGAAAAAACGTGTTTTAGCAGAATATTTCCAGCTTCGTCCTTGTCATTTTTCTTTTTACAATGTTTTGTAATTTTTGGTTTGAATTTCGCCTCGGTATCTTTTGATTTTTCTTATGACAAATTGTTTTGAAATCCGTATTTTCCTTCAACAACCCCCGCACCGCCCCCGCCACTTTATGTAAATGTCTGTATCCGCCTATTAGACAACACAAAGTGATACGTGTGTTTTCGATGTATTTTGTCATTTGACTTTGTGTACCAAATACATGTAGGATAGATGGGGTCAAATACATGTAGGATAGATGGGGTCAAATACAAAACAAAACAAAAGAAAAAGCTTCGATAACAGAAAACAGAAACTTCCAACAAAAACTTAAATTAAATTTGTTGTATTGTATTCTAGTTTGTCGGTCAACAAATCGTTTTAAGTTTTAACGGAATTTGTCAAGGTAAACTGTTAAAAACAATATTTATAAGAAGGATGTTCATAAAATGTATATATAACATATAAAATATTGAGTGATTTTTGCAATCCGACTTATTTGTTATGTTTATTTTTTGTTTATCATAAAAAAAAATAAAAAATAAAGTGCACTTTTAAGGAAATTTGTATTTTAGGTAAACTGTTAAACAATAGTTATAAGAAAGATGATTAAATATCAAGACCTGGAAATGTTAATCAAATGTATAACATATCAAATATTGAGTGATTTTTGCAATCTGACTTATTTGTTATGTTTATTTTTTTGTTTATCATAACATTTAAAGTACTTTTAAAGTGTACTTTAGTTGTCAAATATCGTGTTTTTATAAAAATTATTTAAAGAAGCAATTAGGAGATTCTAGTGACATTCACATCTTTTTAAATATATAGACATCAATGAGTTTTATTTGAGGTTTGATGCAAATTTTTATTGATATTTTATGAATTCAGTTCATGCTAAAGTATCACGTTTTGGTTTCTACAGATTTATGAGTCATATAACCATAACATCATGATAATACAACGATTACGTTGGTATATATTATACAAGTAGTTCACTGCATTGAGGGCCATTTGGCCGAAAGTGCCATGAACTATTTGTTATATTATACACAACCGACCAAAACTACTTCAATCAGAACACAATTAGATGCATTATATGGACATTTTTAATACAAATACTAAAACAATCACTAAAATCATAGAAAAAATGGAAATCTAAGTATCACCATCAGGGGCGGATCCAGGATTTCAAGTTAGGGGGGGGCGCACTTAAAAAAATTGCGCCGAGCGGAGGGAGGCGCGAAAATTTTTGGGGTGTTTCGTGTGAAAAATCACGATTTTACGCCAATTTTTTTTTTTTCCAATTTTAGGGGGGCGCGCGCCGGGTGCACCCCCTAGATCCGCCCCTGACCATTGAAGTTTAATTTCAAGCAGACACATTCTTTAAGGACTAAACAAAGAACCAAAATACAACTATACATGGAGACGAACTCAGAAACAACAATCTTAAGAGCAAATCTAATGATTTCATTTTTTTTGTTCAATGTATATCTTTGTCAATATACTATATTGAAGCGGGCCTGGTCCAATATACTATATATTGGACCGACTTGATTACAAAGACAAAGAGTGTAGATAAAAACGTAAAGTATAAAAATATATCAATTTTTCATAAGTAAAACAGGGGTCCTGGATTTTTTTAATAAAAAACTAATCCTGGATTATTATTTTTGCTTAAAGTCCGGTCCTGTGTTTTTATTTCAAATTTTCATCATAGCCCCCCTCCCCCTCCCCCTCCCAAGGGATATAAAAATAATAAATTAATAAATAATAAATTCAGATTTTCTATTTAAAATAAATCTCATTTACAAAACCACTGATATTTGTTCAATTTTTAACGCTGATTTAAGCTTTAGTCGCAACAATTTTTTCTTTTTTTCTTTAAACTGTCGAAACATAACATTTATTTAACTGTAAAATTCACTAATAAAATTCCCCCCCCTTTTTTTTTCCTTGTTTAAATCAATGATCAACAATATTCCAGAATCAAACAAATGAATAAATATAACATAGATTTCTTTTACATGCATCTTTTTACCATGTGGTGTCAGTGTGTTTTAAATTGGTCATCCAATCAGGACGCTCATTATTCTTGTCCAAGATAAAAATACATCGCTAAAATTACCCGTGAGAAAGTCGCCGTCCAAACTCAAATCAATACCTGTGGGTGTTTCCCCACTTCAACTCGTAAATTTACATAGAAATCGGAGATATTTCGTCATAAAACTTCACACATGGTTTTGTCTATCATATTTCTTGAAGACAAACATAAAATGTTATAGCATTTATCAATATTTGATGAGTATCAACAGTTTTTTCAACACCGTATCTGTTTCTCGATACAGCCGCCCGATTACAGTGACCCGTGACCTAGATTAACACATCTCAGCAGGTTTTTTTTATTAATAAGGTTGTTTAATAATTAAAAGTATATTTTAGATTTAAAACTGGAAGCTTCCAAACTAAACAATGACGAAGAAATACTATGAATAACTATTTCTTAAACAATAGTAGAAATCGGTGTACGGTTAAATATTAACATTAAATAAATACATACAAAGTGCAATGTTTGATAGTTTATAATGTTAATTTACATCCACATCTTTTCTGACTAATTAATATGTGGGGATTAAGATGCTTAACGCCACTTTCAACAACATTTTCCAGTTATATCATGGCGATCAGTCTTATTGGAGCAGTAAAAACCGGAGTACCAGGAGAAAACCACCCACCTGTCCCAAGTCACTGACACACTTTATCACATAATGTTGTATAAAGAACTCCTCGCGATTCGAAACGACAACTTTAATGGTGGTAGGCACTTATTGCATACTGAGGTAAATCTGACTACCATACGATTATAACAACGATGGCCCCTAATTAATATGTAATACCATGTTTATTTACATCTTCTAGTAACATGGATCATAACCTTGTTTAGTAATAATGTATCGTTTATTGTTCTGTCATAATGATTAAAGTGTCAGAAAAGTTTGAAAATACCAGAAGGGGTACCCAGAAGTCGTTTTAAATAGATGATAGTGTAATTCCCTGGGTCATATATCTTATTTAGTGTGCTCGGGACGTTTCTTGATTAACCTTATATCATAAGGTACACTCATAGCCAAAAGATTGGGAAGTCAATTAATTTAAAAGTTTTTGGCAATTAAAGGGCATAAACAGGATGGGCAAAATCCGTTAAGATTACCCATAAGCCTGAGAGAGACAGGATAGGCAAAATCCGTTAAGATTACCCATAAGCATGAGAGAGACAGGATAGGCAAAATCCGTTAAGATTACCCATAAGCCTGAGAAAGACAGGATAGGCAAAATCCGTTAAGATTACCCATAACCCTGAGAGAGACAGGATAGGCAAAATCCGTTAAGATTACCCATAAGCCTGAGAAAGACAGGATAGGCAAAATCCGTTAAGATTACCCATAAGCCTGAGAGAGACAGGATATGCAAAATCCGTTAAGATTGCCCATAAGCCTGAGAGAGACAGGATAGGCAAAATCCGTTAAGATTACCCATAAGCCTGAGAAAGACAGGATAGGCAAAATCCGTTAAGATTACCCATAAGCCTGAGAGAGACAGAATATGCAAAATCCGTTAAGATTGCCCATAAGCCTGAGAGAGACAGGATAGGCAAAATCCGTTAAGATTACCCATAAGCCTGAGAGAGACAGGAAAGGCAAAATCCGTTAAGATTACCCATAAGCCTGAGAGAGACAGGATATGCAAAATCCGTTAAGATTGCCCATAAGCCTGAGAGAGACAGGATAGGCAAAATCCGTTAAGATTACCCATAAGCCAGAGAGAGACAGGAAAGGCAAAATCCGTTAAGATTACCCATAAGCCCGAGAGAAACAGGATAGGCAAAATCCGTTAAGATTACCCATAAGCCTGAGAGAGACAGGATAGGCAAAATCCATTAAGATTTCCCATAAGCCTGAGAGAGACAGAATAGGCAAAATCCGTTAAGATTACCCATAAGCCTGAGAGAAACAGGATAGGCAAAATCCGTTAAGATTACCCATAAGTCTGAGAGAGACAGGATGGGCAAAATCTGTTAAGATTACCCATAAGTCTGAGAGAGACAGGATAGGCAAAATCCGTTAAGATTACCCATAAGCCTGAGAGAGACAGGATAGGCAAAATCCGTTAAGATTACCCATAAGCCTGAGAGAGACAGGATAGGCAAAATCCGTTAAGATTACCCATAAGTCTGAGAGAAACAGGATAGGCAACATTCGCTAAGATTACCCATAAGTCTGAGAGAGATTGACCTTAGTTTTAATAGATTACTTTATTTAGTAATACACATTTCATCTTAATTCATAACAGCTGCAATAATACCACAATCACAATGAACACCTGAGTTCATCCCCGGTTTTTAGTGGGGTTCGTGTTACTCGATCTTTAGTTTTATGTGTATGTTTTGTAGATCGTTGTTTGTTCTTTTGCACTTTTTCTTTTGGCCATTGTGTTGTCTGTTCATCTTCGATTTACGGATTCTGATCAACAAAATCTTCATAGCTGTTCATAATATCTTAATGTTCACAAAATAAAATTTTCAAAGTGACAAATGTCCACGATTTCGAAATGTCCTTTTATGTCCTTTTACTTCTTGTATCATAAATGTATTTGTATTTAAGTTCCTACATCGTCATATATTGTTGAGATTTCCGTAATTCCATAATATCCCACTCCGCTGATTTAAATAACTACATTTTTTTTTTCTTTATTTTCAGTAAACGGTGTTAAGTTGTTTCTATTTTGAATTTATCTCCACAAAGTGGATTTAATACAATACAATGGAAGAGACTTGGCACAAGATCCTCGGTCAAAGTTCCTTCTGACTTCATATTTGCATCTAGATTTTTTAGCAACTTGCAAACATCATAAGTTGGGTCGGCAGCAATGAACAAATCATTGGCAGATTTAGCATCAACTGAAGGTGACGTGGTGACAGACGGTAATACTGTGGTTAATTTAATTTAGTTTTATGTGTAGTGTTTTGTAGACCATTGTTTGTCCGTTTGTCCGTTTTCTTTTGGTCATTGCATTGTCTGTACTCCGACTTGCGGCTTGTGATCCCCCATTTAGTATCCTCAAGTTTTTCTTACTGGCTTGGTTTACACAAGGCGAAATTCAACTATTCTGGGTGGTAATTCAGTTACCGGTGGTACGGCTGAGAAAATGGAGGCTCCAATAGCATATGGGCACCGTAATTATGTAACTGGCGTGAAGCAGAATCCTAGAAACAGGTGGTAAAGCGCTATATATGGATATAGAAACGTCAGGCAAAGAGCATTCAGCTTAAGAGGTGCTCCCGGGCAATGATGTTATAGATTAAATTGTTGAAACAGTAAGACGGTCCTGAGGTGGTAGTGATAAAACTGTGGGTACATACACAGGATAGTCGGGTTTAGACCATGTCTGGGTGACAACCTTTCTGTCAATATACAGGTCCTGCACATGTACTGGTGTCGTCAAAGGTAATAGGGCAAAACATGCATTGAGAAGTGATATCGCGTACAATTTTCCTGTCATGAGCCTGGGAGGGCTATTTTCTTTGAGATTCCCCTAATCTATTTATCGGTATCTCACATGCTTTATACTCCCTCTTTTACTGATGTTTGGGCTGAATGATACTCACTTCTAGTGATCTCAAAGGTGTAGTGGGATAATGCTCAGACGTGGCAATTGTGTTGGTATACTGGTAGTGTCTCGTCACTGAATCGGATTTCAGGACGTACTTTCTACTATTTTGACATTCAAAACTACACCCAGGTTCTGGAGAAATCAGTTTAGGTCTATGGTGATCATAGAAATGTTCCCTTAACAGTTCTATGCTTTCATAGGACATGTCGCATTGTTGACAACGGAACTGTTTTATATTGCTTATCAGCACATCACTCATAAACAAATATACAAGGGTATTATATGGTATTGATATGCATGTACATGTATTTATAATAGTGACAAATGCTGGTAGTCTCGAATAATGGTTTTAATCGGATGATGAAATATCATTGGCTTGGAATTTTGTGGTCGATGATATGCCATATATAAGGTCAGACAGAATCTGGAGAATTTGGTAGGGTCCTCCCTGATTAATTTATATTTTACTGAAAAGGCTACTTTTTCGTGTTTGGTCCCCAAGCAATACCGAAGAACCAATCTTGTATTGGTTTTTTTAATCCAGTTTTGAAAGTTTTCTACTTTGATTTTTTCAGTGGAAACTCGTTCATCAGATACTACATTTTTTAAAACGTTAACCTGTTTTTGGAAAAGCTGTATTTCAAATTGGAATTGGATAACCTCTCAGAACAGTATCTACTCTTGTTATACGGGACTCAAATAGCTATATCAGTATACTTTCCCTAAGTTCACGAAACAAGTTCAAAGGGACGTAACTCGAGATGAATTTTAATTCAACTGCGAATTATACAGAAGAAAAATGAACTTAAATATTTCATCGGCTGTATCTGATTCAAGTTCTTTTGCAAATTGACTGGAGTAATGCATACGAGGCTTAAATTAAAATGATTAGGTTCATATCAGTTCATCTGTAAGCCATTATCGAAACATTACCATTTTGTTCAATAAAACCAAGATGTTGTCATATACAATTGATGGAATAATAACTACTATCAGCAGGAGTAAAGAAAACATCGTTTCATTCAGATCTTCGACATATTTTTGCATATTTATTAAAAAAAAGTTTGAAGATACAAAATTGGTAATCAGAAATCGTATATCGAACGATAGGCAATATACAATGGCCAAATAAACAGGACAATTTGACAAACAATGATCTACAAAACACTACCCAGAAAACTAAAGATCGAGCAACACGAACCCCAGTAAACCCCGGAGGTGGACTCGGTGCCCCGAAAGTGTTAGCAGTTCCTGTCCCACTAGAACCCCAGTAAACCCCGGAGGTGGACTCGGTGTTCCGAAAGTGTTAGAAATTCCTGTCCAACTAGTGACACTATTAATTTATGTCAATTTTGACTAAAGTATCTCAACTCGACAAATAATATCACATATATGTTCAAGATAGAATTGCTTGAAGATATCAAAAGGGTATCAAAAGGCTACGATTATCTCACTGGCTGAAATTTTAAATACTGAAGATAAACTATTTTGAAATTTGCATAAAAGATCCTCTCCATTTATTTAAAGGGTCCCATCTCCCATATTCAAAATACATTTACAGTTATTTGTATTTAGAAAATCAAAATCAATAATCATTGGAGCATCCACATCTGCAGTAACTAAGTCAGGGGAATAGTCTTATTTGACAACTGCACGGACAAATGTGCATAAAACAATTCCCCCATCGTCGTGTGCATTAAGATGGATATCTACGCTTGTATTTCTTTCTCTTTGTCGATACCTCTGTTGGTGGACTATTAATCTCCAGTGGTACCACCCGTCCAATAGTCAGTGCTCCATTGGTACCACCCGTCCAGTAGACAGTGCTCCAGTCGTACCATCCGTCCAGTAGACAGTGCTCCAGTCGTACCACCCGTCCAGTAGTCAGTGCTCCAGTGGTACCACCCGTCCAGTAGACAGTGCTCCAGTCGTACCACCCGTCCGGTAGACAGTGCTCCAGTCGTACCACCCGTCCAGTAGTCAGTGCTCCAGTCGTACCACCCGTCCAGTAGACAGTGCTCCAGTCGTACCACCCGTCCAGTAGTCAGTGCTCCAGTCGTACCACCCGTCCAGTAGTCAGTGCCTCAGTCGTACCACCCGTCTAGTAGTCAATGCACCAGTGGCACCACCCGTCCAGTAGTCAGTGCTCCAGTGGTACCACCCGTCCAGTAGACAGTGTTCCAGTCGTACCACCCGTCCAGTAGTCAATGCACCAGTGGCACCACCCGTCCAGTAGTCAGTGCTTCAGTGGTACCACCCGTCCAGTAGTCAGTGCTCCAGTGGTATCACCCGTCCAGTAGTCAGTGTTCCAGTGGTACCACCCGTCCAGTAGTTAGTGCTCCAGTGGTACCACCCGTCCAGTAGTCAATGCTCCAGTGGTACCACCCGTCCAGTAGTCAATGCTCCAGTGGTACCACCCGTCCAGTAATCAGTGCTCCAGTGGTACCACCCGTCCAGTAGTCAATGCTCCAGTGATACCACCCGTCCAGTAGTCAGTGCTCCAGTAGTATCACCCGTCCAGTGGTGCCACCCGTCCAGTGGTACCACCCGTCCAGTAGTCAATGCTCCAGTGGTACCACCCGTCCAGTAGTCAGTGTTCCAGTGGTACCACCCGTCCAGTAGTCAATGCTCCAGTGGTACCACCCGTCCAGTAGTCAATACTCCAGTGGTACCACCCGTCCAGTAGTCAGTGCTCCAGTGGTATCACCCGCCCAGTAGTCAATGCTCCAGTGGTACCACCGGCCAGTAGTCAATGCTCCAGTGGTACCACCCGTCCAGTAGTCAGTGCTCTAGTGGTACCACCAGTCCAGTAGTCAATGCTCCAGTGGTACCAGCCGTCCAGTAGTCAATGCTCCAGTGGTACCACCCGTCCAGTAATCAGTGCTCCAGTGGTGCCACCCGTCCAGTAGTCAGTGTTCCAGTGGTACCACCCGTCCAGTAGTCAGTGCTCCAGTGGTACCACCCGTCCAGTAGTCAGTGCTCCAGTGGTAACAACCGTCCAGTAATCAATGCTCCAATGGTACCACCCGTCCAGTAGTCAATGCTCCAGTGGTACCACCCGTCCAGTAGTCAATGCTCCAGTGGTATCACCCGTCCAGTAGTCAGTGCTCCAGTGGTACCACCCGTACAGTAGTCTATGCTCCAGTGGTATCATCCGTCCAGTAGTCAATGCTCCAGTGGTACCACCCGTCCAGTAGTCAATGCTCCAGTGGTACCACCCGTCCAGTAGTCAATGCTCCAGTGGTACCACCCGTCCAGTAGTCAATGCTCCAGTGGTATCACCCGTCCAGTAGTCAGTGCTCCAGTGTTATCACCCGTCCAGTAGTCAGTGCTCCAGTGTTATCACCCGTCCAGTAGTCAGTGCTCCAGTGTTATCACCCGTCCAGTAGTCAGTGCTCCAGTAGTCAATGCTCCAGTGGTATCACCCGTCCAGTAGTCAGTGCTCCAGTGTTATCACCCGTCCAGTAGTCAGTGCTCCAGTGTTATCACCCGCCCAGTAGTCAATGCTCCAGTGTTATCACCAGTCCAGTAGTCAGTGCTCCAGTGTTATCACCAGTCCAGTAGTCAGTGCTCCAGTGTTATCACCCGTCCAGTAGTCAATGCTCCAGTGTTATCACCCTTCCAGTAGTCAATGCTCCAGTGTTATCACCCGTCTAGTAGTCAGTGCTCCAGTGTTATCACCCGTCCAGTAGTAAATGCTCCAGTGTTATCACCCGTCCAGTAGTCAATGCTCCAGTGTAATCACCCGTCCAGTAGTCAATGCTCCTGTGTTATCACCCGTCCAGTAGTCAGTGCTCCAGTGTTATCACCCGTCCAGTAGTCAATGCTCCAGTGTTATCACCCGTCCAGTGGTCAATGCTCCAGTGTTATCACCAGTCCAGTAGTCAGTGCTCCAGTGTTATCACCCATCCAGTAGTCAGTGCTCCAGTGTTATCACCCGTCCAGTAGTCAGTGTTATCACCAGTCCAGTAGTCAGTGCTCCAGTGTTATCACCCGTCCAGTAGTCAGTGCTCCAGTGTTATCACCCGTCCAGTGGTCAACGCCCCAGTGTTATCACCCGTCCAGTAGTCAATGCTCCAGTGTTATCACCCGTCCAGTAGTCAATGCACCAGTGGCACCACCCGTCCAGTAGTCAGTGCCTCAGTCGTACCACCCGTCCAGTAGTCAATGCACCAGTGGCACCACCCGTCCAGTAGTCAGTGCTCCAGTGGTACCACCCGTCCAGTAGACAGTGTTCCAGTCGTACCACCCGTCCAGTAGTCAATGCACCAGTGGCACCACCCGTCCAGTAGTCAGTGCTTCAGTGGTACCACCCGTCCAGTAGTCAGTGCTCCAGTGGTATCACCCGTCCAGTAGTCAGTGTTCCAGTGGTACCACCCGTCCAGTAGTTAGTGCTCCAGTGGTACCACCCGTCCAGTAGTCAATGCTCCAGTGGTACCACCCGTCCAGTAGTCAATGCTCCAGTGGTACCACCCGTCCAGTAATCAGTGCTCCAGTGGTACCACCCGTCCAGTAGTCAATGCTCCAGTGATACCACCCGTCCAGTAGTCAGTGCTCCAGTAGTATCACCCGTCCAGTGGTGCCACCCATCCAGTGGTACCACCCGTCCAGTAGTCAATGCTCCAGTGGTACCACCCGTCCAGTAGTCAGTGCTCCAGTGGTACCACCCGTCCAGTAGTCAATGCTCCAGTGGTACCACCCGTCCAGTAGTCAATACTCCAGTGGTACCACCCGTCCAGTAGTCAGTGCTCCAGTGGTATCACCCGCCCAGTAGTCAATGCTCCAGTGGTACCACCGGCCAGTAGTCAATGCTCCAGTGGTACCACCCGTCCAGTAGTCAGTGCTCTAGTGGTACCACCAGTCCAGTAGTCAATGCTCCAGTGGTACCAGCCGTCCAGTAGTCAATGCTCCAGTGGTACCACCCGTCCAGTAATCAGTGCTCCAGTGGTGCCACCCGTCCAGTAGTCAGTGTTCCAGTGGTACCACCCGTCCAGTAGTCAGTGCTCCAGTGGTACCACCCGTCCAGTAGTCAGTGCTCCAGTGGTAACAACCGTCCAGTAATCAATGCTCCAATGGTACCACCCGTCCAGTAGTCAATGCTCCAGTGGTACCACCCGTCCAGTAGTCAATGCTCCAGTGGTATCACCCGTCCAGTAGTCAGTGCTCCAGTGGTACCACCCGTACAGTAGTCTATGCTCCAGTGGTATCATCCGTCCAGTAGTCAATGCTCCAGTGGTACCACCCGTCCAGTAGTCAATGCTCCAGTGGTACCACCCGTCCAGTAGTCAATGCTCCAGTGGTACCACCCGTCCAGTAGTCAATGCTCCAGTGGTATCACCCGTCCAGTAGTCAGTGCTCCAGTGTTATCACCCGTCCAGTAGTCAGTGCTCCAGTGTTATCACCCGTCCAGTAGTCAGTGCTCCAGTGTTATCACCCGTCCAGTAGTCAATGCTCCAGTGGTATCACCCGTCCAGTAGTCAGTGCTCCAGTGTTATCACCCGTCCAGTAGTCAGTGCTCCAGTGTTATCACCCGCCCAGTAGTCAATGCTCCAGTGTTATCACCAGTCCAGTAGTCAGTGCTCCAGTGTTATCACCAGTCCAGTAGTCAGTGCTCCAGTGTTATCACCCGTCCAGTAGTCAATGCTCCAGTGTTATCACCCTTCCAGTAGTCAATGCTCCAGTGTTATCACCCGTCTAGTAGTCAGTGATCCAGTGTTATCACCCGTCCAGTAGTAAATGCTCCAGTGTTATCACCCGTCCAGTAGTCAATGCTCCAGTGTAATCACCCGTCCAGTAGTCAATGCTCCTGTGTTATCACCCGTCCAGTAGTCAGTGCTCCAGTGGTATCATCCGTCCAGTAGTCAATGCTCCAGTGGTACCACCCGTCCAGTAGTCAATGCTCCAGTGGTACCACCCGTCCAGTAGTCAATGCTCCAGTGGTACCACCCGTCCAGTAGTCAATGCTCCAGTGGTATCACCCGTCCAGTAGTCAGTGCTCCAGTGTTATCACCCGTCCAGTAGTCAGTGCTCCAGTGTTATCACCCGTCCAGTAGTCAGTGCTCCAGTGTTATCACCCGTCCAGTAGTCAGTGCTCCAGTAGTCAATGCTCCAGTGGTATCACCCGTCCAGTAGTCAGTGCTCCAGTGTTATCACCCGTCCAGTAGTCAGTGCTCCAGTGTTATCACCCGCCCAGTAGTCAATGCTCCAGTGTTATCACCAGTCCAGTAGTCAGTGCTCCAGTGTTATCACCAGTCCAGTAGTCAGTGCTCCAGTGTTATCACCCGTCCAGTAGTCAATGCTCCAGTGTTATCACCCTTCCAGTAGTCAATGCTCCAGTGTTATCACCCGTCTAGTAGTCAGTGATCCAGTGTTATCACCCGTCCAGTAGTAAATGCTCCAGTGTTATCACCCGTCCAGTAGTCAATGCTCCAGTGTAATCACCCGTCCAGTAGTCAATGCTCCTGTGTTATCACCCGTCCAGTAGTCAGTGCTCCAGTGTTATCACCCGTCCAGTAGTCAATGCTCCAGTGTTATCACCCGTCCAGTGGTCAATGCTCCAGTGTTATCACCAGTCCAGTAGTCAGTGCTCCAGTGTTATCACCCATCCAGTAGTCAGTGCTCCAGTGTTATCACCCGTCCAGTAGTCAGTGTTATCACCAGTCCAGTAGTCAGTGCTCCAGTGTTATCACCCGTCCAGTAGTCAGTGCTCCAGTGTTATCACCCGTCCAGTGGTCAACGCCCCAGTGTTATCACCCGTCCAGTAGTCAATGCTCCAGTGTTATCACCCGTCCAGTAGTCAATGCACCAGTGGCACCACCCGTCCAGTAGTCAGTGCTTCAGTGGTACCACCCGTCCAGTAGTCAGTGCTCCAGTGGTATCACCCGTCCAGTAGTCAGTGTTCCAGTGGTACCACCCGTCCAGTAGTTAGTGCTCCAGTGGTACCACCCGTCCAGTAGTCAATGCTCCAGTGGTACCACCCGTCCAGTAGTCAATGCTCCAGTGGTACCACCCGTCCAGTAGTCAGTGCTCCAGTGGTACCACCCGTCCAGTAGTCAATGCTCCAGTGATACCACCCGTCCAGTAGTCAGTGCTCCAGTAGTATCACCCGTCCAGTAGTCAGTGCTCCAGTGGTACCACCCGTCCAGTAGTCAATGCTCCAGTGGTACCACCCGTCCAGTAGTCAGTGCTCCAGTGGTACCACCCGTCCAGTAGTCAATGCTCCAGTGGTACCACCCGTCCAGTAGTCAATACTCCAGTGGTACCACCCGTCCAGTAGTCAGTGCTCCAGTGGTATCACCCGTCCAGTAGTCAATGCTCCAGTGGTACCACCGGCCAATAGTCAATGCTCCAGTGGTACCACCCGTCCAGTAGTCAGTGCTCTAGTGGTACCACCAGTCCAGTGGTCAATGCTCCATTGGTACCAGCCTTCCAGTAGTCAATGCTCCAGTGGTACCACCCGTCCAGTAATCAGTGCTCCAGTGGTGCCACCCGTCCAGTAGTCAGTGTTCCAGTGGTACCACCCGTCCAGTAGTCAGTGCTCCAGTGGTACCACCCGTCCAGTAGTCAGTGCTCCAGTGGTAACAACCGTCCAGTAATCAATGCTCCAATGGTACCACCCGTCCAGTAGTCAATGCTCCAGTGGTACCACCCGTCCAGTAGTCAATGCTCCAGTGGTATCACCCGTCCAGTAGTCAGTGCTCCAGTGGTACCACCCGTACAGTAGTCTATGCTCCAGTGGTATCATCCGTCCAGTAGTCAATGCTCCAGTGGTACCACCCGTCCAGTAGTCAATGCTCCAGTGGTACCACCCGTCCAGTAGTCAATGCTCCAGTGGTACCACCCGTCCAGTAGTCAATGCTCCAGTGGTATCACCCGTCCAGCAGTCAGTGCTCCAGTGTTATCACCCGTCCAGTAGTCAGTGCTCCAGTGTTATCACCCGTCCAGTAGTCAGTGCTCCAGTGTTATCACCCGTCCAGTAGTCAGTGCTCCAGTAGTCAATGCTCCAGTGGTATCACCCGTCCAGTAGTCAGTGCTCCAGTGTTATCACCCGTCCAGTAGTCAATGCTCCAGTGTTATCACCCGCCCAGTAGTCAATGCTCCAGTGTTATCACCCGTCCAGTAGTCAGTGCTCCAGTGTTATCACCAGTCCAGTAGTCAGTGCTCCAGTGTTATCACCCGTCCAGTAGTCAATGCCCCAGTGTTATCACCCGTCCAGTAGTCAATGCTCCAGTGTTATCACCCGTCCAGTAGTCAATGCTCCAGTGTTATCACCCGTCCAGTAGTCAGTGCTCCAGTGTTATCACCCGTCCAGTAGTCAATGCTCCAGTGTTATCACCCGTCCAGTAGTCAATGCTCCAGTGTTATCACCCGTCCAGTAGTCAATGCTCCAGTGTTATCACCCGTCCAGTAGTCAGTGCTCCAGTGTTATCATCCGTCCAGTAGTCAATGCTCCAGTGTTATCACCCGTCCAGTAGTCAATGCTCCAGTGTTATCACCAGTCCAGTAGTCAGTGCTCCAGTGTTATCACCCGTCCAGTAGTCAGTGCTCCAGTGTTATCACCCTTCCAGTAGTCAGTGCTCCAGTGTTATCACCCATCCAGTAGTCAATGCCCCAGTGTTATCACCCGTCCAGTAATCAATGCTCCAGTGTTATCACCCGTCCAGTAGTCAATGCTCCAGTGTTATCACCCGTCCAGTAGTCAGTGCTCCAGTGTTATCACCCGTCCAGTAGTCAATGCTCCAGTGTTATCACCCGTCCAGTAGTCAATGCTCCAGTGTTATCACCCGTCCAGTAGTCAATGCTCCAGTGTTATCACCCGTCGAGTAGTCAATGCTCCAGTGTTATCACCCGTCCAGTAGTCAGTGCTCCAGTGTTATCACCCGTCCAGTAGTCAATGCTCCAGTGTTATCACCCGTCCAGTAGTCAATACTCCAGTGTTATCACCAGTGCAGTAGTCAGTGCTCCAGTGTTATCACCCGTCCAGTAGTCAGTGCTCCAGTGTTATCACCCGTCCAGTAGTCAGTGCTCCAGTGTTATCACCAGTCCAGTAGTCAGTGCTCCAGTGTTATCACCCGTCCAGTAGTCAGTGCTCCAGTGTTATCACCCGTCCAGTAGTCAGTGCTCCAGTGTTATCACCAGTCCAGTAGTCAGTGCTCCAGTGTTATCACCCGTTCAGTAGTCAATGCTCCAGTGGTATCACCCGTCCAGTAGTCAGTGCTCCAGTGTTATCACCCATCCAGTAGTCAGTGCTCCAGTGTTATCACCCGTCCAGTAGTCAGTGCTCCAGTGTTATCACCCGTCCAGTAGTCAGTGCTCCAGTGGTATCACCCGTCCAGTAGTCAGTGCTCCAGTGTTATCACCCGTCCAGTAGTCAGTGCTCCAGTGTTATCACCCGCCCAGTAGTCAATGCTCCAGTGTTATCACCCGTCCAGTAGTCAGTGCTCCAGTGTTATCACCAGTCCAGTAGTCAGTGCTCCAGTGTTATCACCCGTCCAGTAGTCAATGCCCCAGTTTTATCACCCGTCCAGTAGTCAATGCTCCAGTGTTATCATCCGTCCAGTAGTCAATGCTCCAGTGTAATCACCCGTCCAGTAGTCAATGCTCCTGTGTTATCACCCGTCCAGTAGTCAGTGCTCCAGTGTTATCACCCGTCCAGTAGTCAATGCTCCAGTGTTATCACCCGTCCAGTAGTCAATGCTCCAGTGTTATCACCCTTCCAGTAGTCAGTGCTCCAGTGTTATCACCCATCCAGTAGTCAGTGCTCCAGTGTTATCACCCGTCCAGTAGTCAGTGTTATCACCAGTCCAGTAGTCAGTGCTCCAGTGTTATCACCCGTCCAGTAGTCAGTGCTCCAGTGTTATCACCCGTCCAGTGGTCAACGCCCCAGTGTTATCACCCGTCCAGTAGTCAATGCTCCAGTGTTATCACCCGTCCAGTAGTCAATGCACCAGTGGCACCACCCGTCCAGTAGTCAGTGCTTCAGTGGTACCACCCGTCCAGTAGTCAGTGCTCCAGTGGTATCACCCGTCCAGTAGTCAGTGTTCCAGTGGTACCACCCGTCCAGTAGTTAGTGCTCCAGTGGTACCACCCGTCCAGTAGTCAATGCTCCAGTGGTACCACCCGTCCAGTAGTCAATGCTCCAGTGGTACCACCCGTCCAGTAGTCAGTGCTCCAGTGGTACCACCCGTCCAGTAGTCAATGCTCCAGTGATACCACCCGTCCAGTAGTCAGTGCTCCAGTAGTATCACCCGTCCAGTGGTACCACCCGTCCAGTAGTCAGTGCTCCAGTGGTACCACCCGTCCAGTAGTCAATGCTCCAGTGGTACCACCCGTCCAGTAGTCAGTGCTCCAGTGGTACCACCCGTCCAGTAGTCAATGCTCCAGTGGTACCACCCGTCCAGTAGTCAATACTCCAGTGGTACCACCCGTCCAGTAGTCAGTGCTCCAGTGGTATCACCCGTCCAGTAGTCAATGCTCCAGTGGTACCACCGGCCAATAGTCAATGCTCCAGTGGTACCACCCGTCCAGTAGTCAGTGCTCTAGTGGTACCACCAGTCCAGTGGTCAATGCTCCATTGGTACCAGCCTTTCAGTAGTCAATGCTCCAGTGGTACCACCCGTCCAGTAATCAGTGCTCCAGTGGTGCCACCCGTCCAGTAGTCAGTGTTCCAGTGGTACCACCCGTCCAGTAGTCAGTGCTCCAGTGGTACCACCCGTCCAGTAGTCAGTGCTCCAGTGGTAACAACCGTCCAGTAATCAATGCTCCAATGGTACCACCCGTCCAGTAGTCAATGCTCCAGTGGTACCACCCGTCCAGTAGTCAATGCTCCAGTGGTATCACCCGTCCAGTAGTCAGTGCTCCAGTGGTACCACCCGTACAGTAGTCTATGCTCCAGTGGTATCATCCGTCCAGTAGTCAATGCTCCAGTGGTACCACCCGTCCAGTAGTCAATGCTCCAGTGGTACCACCCGTCCAGTAGTCAATGCTCCAGTGGTACCACCCGTCCAGTAGTCAATGCTCCAGTGGTATCACCCGTCCAGTAGTCAGTGCTCCAGTGTTATCACCCGTCCAGTAGTCAGTGCTCCAGTGTTATCACCCGTCCAGTAGTCAGTACTCCAGTGTTATCACCCGTCCAGTAGTCAGTGCTCCAGTAGTCAATGCTCCAGTGGTATCACCCGTCCAGTAGTCAGTGCTCCAGTGTTATCACCCGTCCAGTAGTCAGTGCTCCAGTGTTATCACCCGCCCAGTAGTCAATGCTCCAGTGTTATCACCCGTCCAGTAGTCAGTGCTCCAGTGTTATCACCAGTCCAGTAGTCAGTGCTCCAGTGTTATCACCCGTCCAGTAGTCAATGCCCCAGGGTTATCACCCGTCCAGTAGTCAATGCTCCAGTGTTATCACCCGTCCAGTAGTCAATGCTCCAGTGTTATCACCCGTCCAGTAGTCAATGCTCCAGTGTTATCACCCGTCCAGTAGTTAATGCTCCAGTGTTATCACCCGTCCAGTAGTCAATGCTCCAGTGTTATCACCCGTCCAGTAGTCAGTGCTCCAGTGTTATCATCCGTCCAGTAGTCAATGCTCCAGTGGTATCACCCGTCCAGTAGTCAATGCTCCAGTGTTATCACCAGTCCAGTAGTCAGTGCTCCAGTGTTATCACCAGTCCAGTAGTCAGTGCTCCAGTGTTATCACCCTTCCAGTAGTCAGTGCTCCAGTGTTATCACCCATCCAGTAGTCAATGCCCCAGTGTTATCACCCGTCCAGTAGTCAATGCTCCAGTGTTATCACCCGTCCAGTAGTCAATGCTCCAGTGTTATCACCCGTCCAGTAGTCAGTGCTCCAGTGTTATCACCCGTCCAGTAGTCAATGCTCCAGTGTTATCACCCGTCCAGTAGTCAATGCTCCAGTGGTATCACCCGTCCAGTAGTCAATGCTCCAGTGTTATCACCCGTCCAGTAGTCAATGCTCCAGTGTTATCACCCGTCCAGTAGTCAATGCTCCAGTGTTATCACCCGTCCAGTAGTCAATGCTCCAGTGTTATCACCCGTCGAGTAGTCAATGCTCCAGTGTTATCACCCGTCCAGTAGTCAGTGCTCCAGTGTTATCACCCGTCCAGTAGTCAATGCTCCAGTGTTATCACCCGTCCAGTAGTCAATACTCCAGTGTTATCACCAGTGCAGTAGTCAGTGCTCCAGTGTTATCACCCGTCCAGTAGTCAGTGCTCCAGTGTTATCACCCGTCCAGTAGTCAGTGCTCCAGTGTTATCACCAGTCCAGTAGTCAGTGCTCCAGTGTTATCACCCGTCCAGTAGTCAGTGCTCCAGTGTTATCACCCGTCCAGTAGTCAGTGCTCCAGTGTTATCACCAGTCCAGTAGTCAGTGCTCCAGTGTTATCACCCGTCCAGTAGTCAATGCTCCAGTGGTATCACCCGTCCAGTAGTCAGTGCTCCAGTGTTATCACCCATCCAGTAGTCAGTGCTCCAGTGTTATCACCCGTCCAGTAGTCAATGCTCCAGTGTTATCACCCGTCCAGTAGTCAGTGCTCCAGTGGTATCACCCGTCCAGTAGTCAGTGCTCCAGTGTTATCACCCGTCCAGTAGTCAGTGCTCCAGTGTTATCACCCGCCCAGTAGTCAATGCTCCAGTGTTATCACCCGTCCAGTAGTCAGTGCTCCAGTGTTATCACCAGTCCAGTAGTCAGTGCTCCAGTGTTATCACCCGTCCAGTAGTCAATGCCCCAGTTTTATCACCCGTCCAGTAGTCAATGCTCCAGTGTTATCACCCGTCCAGTAGTCAATGCTCCAGTGTTATCACCCGTCCAGTAGTCAGTGCTCCAGTGGTACCACCCGTCCAGTAGTCAGTGCTCCAGTGGTAACAACCGTCCAGTAATCAATGCTCCAATGGTACCACCCGTCCAGTAGTCAATGCTCCAGTGGTACCACCCGTCCAGTAGTCAATGCTCCAGTGGTATCACCCGTCCAGTAGTCAGTGCTCCAGTGGTACCACCCGTACAGTAGTCTATGCTCCAGTGGTATCATCCGTCCAGTAGTCAATGCTCCAGTGGTACCACCCGTCCAGTAGTATCACCCGTCCAGTAGTCAATGCTCCAGTGTTATCACCCGTCCAGTAGTCAATGCTCCAGTGTTATCACCCGTCCAGTAGTCAATGCTCCAGTGTTATCACCCGTCCAGTAGTCAATGCTCCAGTGTTATCACCCGTCCAGTAGTCAATGCTCCAGTGTTATCACCCGTCGAGTAGTCAATGCTCCAGTGTTATCACCCGTCCAGTAGTCAGTGCTCCAGTGTTATCACCCGTCCAGTAGTCAATGCTCCAGTGTTATCACCCGTCCAGTAGTCAATACTCCAGTGTTATCACCAGTGCAGTAGTCAGTGCTCCAGTGTTATCACCCGTCCAGTAGTCAGTGCTCCAGTGTTATCACCCGTCCAGTAGTCAGTGCTCCAGTGTTATCACCAGTCCAGTAGTCAGTGCTCCAGTGTTATCACCCGTCCAGTAGTCAGTGCTCCAGTGTTATCACCCGTCCAGTAGTCAGTGCTCCAGTGTTATCACCAGTCCAGTAGTCAGTGCTCCAGTGTTATCACCCGTCCAGTAGTCAATGCTCCAGTGGTATCACCCGTCCAGTAGTCAGTGCTCCAGTGTTATCACCCATCCAGTAGTCAGTGCTCCAGTGTTATCACCCGTCCAGTAGTCAATGCTCCAGTGTTATCACCCGTCCAGTAGTCAGTGCTCCAGTGGTATCACCCGTCCAGTAGTCAGTGCTCCAGTGTTATCACCCGTCCAGTAGTCAGTGCTCCAGTGTTATCACCCGCCCAGTAGTCAATGCTCCAGTGTTATCACCCGTCCAGTAGTCAGTGCTCCAGTGTTATCACCAGTCCAGTAGTCAGTGCTCCAGTGTTATCACCCGTCCAGTAGTCAATGCCCCAGTTTTATCACCCGTCCAGTAGTCAATGCTCCAGTGTTATCACCCGTCCAGTAGTCAATGCTCCAGTGTTATCACCCGTCCAGTAGTCAGTGCTCCAGTGGTACCACCCGTCCAGTAGTCAGTGCTCCAGTGGTAACAACCGTCCAGTAATCAATGCTCCAATGGTACCACCCGTCCAGTAGTCAATGCTCCAGTGGTACCACCCGTCCAGTAGTCAATGCTCCAGTGGTATCACCCGTCCAGTAGTCAGTGCTCCAGTGGTACCACCCGTACAGTAGTCTATGCTCCAGTGGTATCATCCGTCCAGTAGTCAATGCTCCAGTGGTACCACCCGTCCAGTAGTATCACCCGTCCAGTAGTCAATGCTCCAGTGGTACCTCCCGTCCAGTAGTCAATGCTCCAGTGGTATCACCCGTCCAGTAGTCAGTGCTCCAGTGTTATCACCCGTCCAGTAGTCAGTGCTCCAGTGTTATCACCCGTCCAGTAGTCAGTGCTCCAGTGTTATCACCCGTCCAGTAGTCAGTGCTCCAGTAGTCAATGCTCCAGTGGTATCACCCGTCCAGTAGTCAGTGCTCCAGTGTTATCACCCGTCCAGTAGTCAGTGCTCCAGTGTTATCACCCGCCCAGTAGTCAATGCTCCAGTGTAATCACCCGTCCAGTAGTCAGTGCTCCAGTGTTATCACCAGTCCAGTAGTCAGTGCTCCAGTGTTATCACCCGTCCAGTAGTCAATGCCCCAGTGTTATCACCCGTCCAGTAGTCAATGCTCCAGTGTAATCACCCGTCCAGTAGTCAATGCTCCAGTGTTATCACCCGTCCAGTAGTCAGTGCTCCAGTGTTATCACCTGTCCAGTAGTCAATGCTCCAGTGTTATCACCCGTCCAGTAGTCAATGCTCCAGTGTTATCACCCGTCCAGTAGTCAATGCTCCAGTGTTATCACCCATCCAGTAGTCAGTGCTCCAGTGTTATCACCCGTCCAGTAGTCAATGCTCCAGTGTTATCACCTGTCCAGTAGTCAATGCTCCACTTTTATCACCAGTCCAGTAGTCAGTGCTCCAGTGTTATCACCCGTCCAGTAGTCAGTGCTCCAGTGTTATCACCCGTCCAGTAGTCAGTGTTATCACCAGTCCAGTAGTCAGTGCTCCAGTGTTATCACCCGTCCAGTAGTCAGTGCTCCAGTGTTATCACCCGTCCAGTAGTCAATGCCCCAGTGTTATCACCCGTCCAGTAGTCAATGCTCCAGTGTTATCACCCGTCCAGTAGTCAATGCTCCAGTGTTATCACCCGTCCAGTAGTCAGTGCTCCAGTGTTATCACCCGTCCAGTAGTCAATGCTCCAGTGTTATCACCCGTCCAGTAGTCAATGCTCCAGTGTTATCACCCGTCGAGTAGTCAATGCTCCAGTGTTATCACCCGTCCAGTAGTCAGTGCTCCAGTGTTATCACCCGTCCAGTAGTCAATGCTCCAGTGTTATCACCCGTCCAGTAGTCAATACTCCAGTGTTATCACCAGTGCAGTAGTCAGTGCTCCAGTGTTATCACCCGTCCAGTAGTCAGTGCTCCAGTGTTATCACCCGTCCAGTAGTCAGTGCTCCAGTGTTATCACCAGTCCAGTAGTCAGTGCTCCAGTGTTATCACCCGTCCAGTAGTCAGTGCTCCAGTGTTATCACCCGTCCAGTAGTCAGTGCTCCAGTGTTATCACCAGTCCAGTAGTCAGTGCTCCAGTGTTATCACCCGTCCAGTAGTCAATGCTCCAGTGGTATCACCCGTCCAGTAGTCAGTGCTCCAGTGTTATCACCCATCCAGTAGTCAATGCTCCAGTGTTATCACCCGTCCAGTAGTCAGTGCTCCAGTGGTATCACCCGTCCAGTAGTCAGTGCTCCAGTGTTATCACCCGCCCAGTAGTCAATGCTCCAGTGTTATCACCCGTCCAGTAGTCAGTGCTCCAGTGTTATCACCAGTCCAGTAGTCAGTGCTCCAGTGTTATCACCCGTCCAGTAGTCAATGCCCCAGTGTTATCACCCGTCCAGTAGTCAATGCTCCAGTGTTATCACCCGTCCAGTAGTCAATGCTCCAGTGTTATCACCCGTCCAGTAGTCAGTGTTCCAGTGTTATCACCCGTCCAGTAGTCAATGCTCCAGTGTTATCACCCGTCCAGTAGTCAATGCTCCAGTGTTATCATCCACCCAGTAGTCAATGCTCCAGTGTTATCACCCGTCCAGTAGTTAGTGCTCCAGTGTTATCACCCGTCCAGTAGTCAATGCTCCAGTGTTATCACCCGTCCAGTAGTCAATGCTCCAGTGTTATCACCCGTCCAGTAGTCAGTGCTCCAGTGTTATCATCCGTCCAGTAGTCAGTGCTCCAGTGTTATCACCCGTCCAGTAGTCAGTGCTCCAGTGTTATCACCAGTCCAGTAGTCAGTGCTCCAGTGTTATCACCCGTCCAGTAGTCAGTGCTCCAGTGTTATCACCCGTCCAGTAGTCAATGCTCCAGTGTTATCACCCGTCCAGTAGTCTATGCTCCAGTGTTATCACCCGTCCAGTAGTCAATACTCCAGTGTTATCACCAGTGCAGTAGTCAGTGCTCCAGTGTTATCACCCGTCCAGTAGTCAGTGCTCCAGTGTTATCACCCGTCCAGTAGTCAGTGCTCCAGTGTTATCACCAGTCCAGTAGTCAGTGCTCCAGTGTTATCACCCGTCCAGTAGTCAGTGCTCCAGTGTTATCACCCGTCCAGTAGTCAGTGCTCCAGTGTTATCACCAGTCCAGTAGTCAGTGCTCCAGTGTTATCACCCGTCCAGTAGTCAATGCTCCAGTGGTATCACCCGTCCAGTAGTCAGTGCTCCAGTGTTATCACCCATCCAGTAGTCAATGCTCCAGTGTTATCACCCGTCCAGTAGTCAGTGCTCCAGTGGTATCACCCGTCCAGTAGTCAGTGCTCCAGTGTTATCACCCGCCCAGTAGTCAATGCTCCAGTGTTATCACCCGTCCAGTAGTCAGTGCTCCAGTGTTATCACCAGTCCAGTAGTCAGTGCTCCAGTGTTATCACCCGTCCAGTAGTCAATGCCCCAGTGTTATCACCCGTCCAGTAGTCAATGCTCCAGTGTTATCACCCGTCCAGTAGTCAATGCTCCAGTGTTATCACCCGTCCAGTAGTCAGTGTTCCAGTGTTATCACCCGTCCAGTAGTCAATGCTCCAGTGTTATCACCCGTCCAGTAGTCAATGCTCCAGTGTTATCATCCACCCAGTAGTCAATGCTCCAGTGTTATCACCCGTCCAGTAGTTAGTGCTCCAGTGTTATCACCCGTCCAGTAGTCAATGCTCCAGTGTTATCACCCGTCCAGTAGTCAATGCTCCAGTGTTATCACCCGTCCAGTAGTCAGTGCTCCAGTGTTATCATCCGTCCAGTAGTCAGTGCTCCAGTGTTATCACCCGTCCAGTAGTCAGTGCTCCAGTGTTATCACCAGTCCAGTAGTCAGTGCTCCAGTGTTATCACCCGTCCAGTAGTCAGTGCTCCAGTGTTATCACCCGTCCAGTAGTCAATGCTCCAGTGTTATCACCCGTCCAGTAGTCTATGCTCCAGTGTTATCACCCATCCAGTAGTCAGTGCTTCGGCACTGGCATGTTTTATTAGATATATTTATGTTTGAAATTGACAGTTTCGAAATAATGTAGCTAATTAAAGCTAAAAATCAATCTCACTCCAGCATTGTTAACCTTTATACTTAGCAGATGTTGGCGCTCCTGTTCAAGTCCTTTAGCTATACAGATTGTGGTTATCCTGTTCAAGTCCTTTAGCTATACAGATTGTGGTTATCCTGTTCAAGTCCTTTAGTTATACAGATGTTGGCTCTCCTGTTCAAGTCCTTTAGCTATACAGATTGTGGTTATCCTGTTCAAGTCTTTTAGTTATACAGATGTTGGCTCTCCTGTTCAAGTCCTTTAGCTATACAGATGTTGGCTCTCCTGTTCAAGTCCTTTAGCTATACAGATTGTGGTTATCCTGTTCAAGTCCTTTAGTTATACAGATTGTGGTTATCCTGTTCAAGTCCTTTAGCTATACAGATTGTGGTTATCCTGTTCAAGTCCTTTAGTTATACAGATTGTGGTTATCCTGTTCAAGTCCTTTAGTTATACAGATTATGGTTATCCTGTTCAAGTCCTTTAGTTATACAGATTGTGGTTATCCTGTTCAAGTCCTTTAGTTATACAGAGTGTGGTTATCCTGTTCAAGTCCTTTAGTTATACAGATTGTGGTTATCCTGTTCAAGTCCTTTAGTTATACAGATTGTGGTTATCCTGTTCAAGTCCTTTAGTTATACAGATTGTGGTTATCCTGTTCAAGTCCTTTAGCTATACAAATTGTGGTTATCCTGTTCAAGTCCTTTAGCTATACAGATTGTGGTTATCCTGTTCAAGTCCTTTAGCTATACAGATTGTGGTTATCCTGTTCAAGTCCTATAGCTATACAGATTGTGGTTATCCTGTTAAAGTCCTTTAGCTATACAGATTGTAGTTATCCTGTTCAAGTCCTTTAGCTATACAGATTGTGGTTATCCTGTTCAAGTCCTTTAGTTATACAGATTGTGGTTATTCTGTTCAAGTCCTTTAGTTATACAGATTGTGGTTATCCTGTTCAAGTCCTTTAGCTATACAGATTGTGGTTATCCTGTTCAAGTCCTTTAGTTATACAGATTGTGGTTATCCTGTTCAAGTCCTTTAGCTATACAGATTGTGGTTATCCTGTTCAAGTCATTTAGTTATACAGATTGTGGTTATCCTGTTCAAGTCCTTTAGCTATGCAGATGTTGGCTCTCCTGTTCAAGTCCTTTAGCTATACAGATTGTGGTTATCCTGTTCAAGTCTTTTAGCTATACAGATTGTGGTTATCCTGTTCAAGTCATTTAGTTATACAGATTGTGGTTATCCTGTTCAAGTCCTTTAGCTATACAGATGTTGGCTCTCCTGTTCAAGTCCTTTAGTTATACAGATTGTGGTTATCCTGTTCAAGTCCTTTAGCTATACAGATTGTGGTTATCCTGTTCAAGTCCTTTAGCTATACAGATTGTGGTTATCCTGTTCAAGTCCTTTAGCTATACAGATGTTGGCTCTCCTGTTCAAGTCCTTTAGTTATACAGATTGTGGTTATCCTGTTCAAGTCCTTTAGTTATACAGATTGTGGTTATCCTGTTCAAGTCCTTTAGCTATACAGATTGTGGTTATCCTGTTCAAGTCCTTTAGCTATACAGATTGTGGTTATCCTGTTCAAGTCCTTTAGCTATACAGATTGTGGTTATCCTGTTCAAGTCCTTTAGCTATACAGATTGTGGTTATCCTGTTCAAGTCCTTTAGTTATACAGATTGTGGTTATCCTGTTCAAGTCCTTTAGCTATACAGATTGTGGTTATCCTGTTCAAGTCCTTTAGCTATACAGATTGTGGTTATCCTGTTCAAGTCCTTTAGTTATACAGATTGTGGTTATCCTGTTCAAGTCCTTTAGTTATACAGATTGTGGTTATCCTGTTCAAGTCCTTTAGTTATACAGATTGTGGTTATCCTGTTCAAGTCCTTTAGTTATACAGATTGTGGTTATCCTGTTCAAGTCCTTTAGTTATACAGAGTGTGGTTATCCTGTTCAAGTCCTTTAGTTATACAGATTGTGGTTATCCTGTTCAAGTCCTTTAGTTATACAGATTGTGGTTATCCTGTTCAAGTCCTTTAGTTATACAGATTGTGGTTATCCTGTTCAAGTCCTTTAGTTATACAGATTGTGGTTATCCTGTTCAAGTCCTTTAGTTATACAGATTGTGGTTATCCTGTTCAAGTCCTTTAGTTATACAGATTGTGGTTATCCTGTTCAAGTCCTTTAGTTATACAGATTGTGGTTATCCTGTTCAAGTCCTTTAGTTATACAGATTGTGGTTATCCTGTTCAAGTCCTTTAGTTATACAGATTGTGGTTATCCTGTTCAAGTCCTTTAGTTATACAGATTGTGGTTATCCTGTTCAAGTCCTTTAGTTATACAGATTGTGGTTATCCTGTTCAAGTCCTTTAGTTATACAGATTGTGGTTATCCTGTTCAAGTCCTTTAGTTATACAGATTGTGGTTATCCTGTTCAAGTCTTTTAGTTATACAGATGTTGGCTCTCCTGTTCATGTCCTTTAGTTATACAGATTGTGGTTATCCTGTTCAAGTCCTTTAGTTATACAGATTGTGGTTATCCTGTTCAAGTCCTTTAGTTATACAGATTGTGGTTATCCTGTTCAAGTCCTTTAGTTATACAGATTGTGGTTATCCTGTTCAAGTCCTTTAGTTATACAGATTGTGGTTATCCTGTTCATGTCCTTTAGTTATACAGATTGTGGTTATCCTGTTCAAGTCCTTTAGTTATACAGATTGTGGTTATCCTGTACAAGTCCTTTAGTTATACAGATTGTGGTTATCCTGTTCAAGTCCTTTAGTTATACAGATTGTGGTTATCCTGTTCAAGTCCTTTAGTTATACAGATTGTGGTTATCCTGTTCGTGTCCTTTAGTTATACAGATTGTGGTTATCCTGTTCAAGTCCTTTAGTTATACAGATTGTGGTTATCCTGTTCAAGTCCTTTAGTTATACAGATTGTGGTTATCCTGTTCAAGTCCTTTAGTTATACAGATTGTGGTTATCCTGTTCAAGTCCTTTAGTTATACAGATTGTGGTTATCCTGTTCAAGTCCTTTAGTTATACAGATTGTGGTTATCCTGTTCAAGTCATTTAGCTATACAGATTGTGGTTATCCTGTTCAAGTCCTTTAGTTATACAGATTGTGGTTATCCTGTTCAAGTCCTTTAGTTATACAGATTGTGGTTATCCTGTTCAAGTCCTTTAGCTATACAGATTGTGGTTATCCTGTTCAAGTCCTTTAGCTATACAGATTGTGGTTATCCTGTTCAAGTCCTTTAGTTATACAGATTGTGGTTATCCTGTTCAAGTCCTTTAGTTATACAGATTGTGGTTATCCTGTTCAAGTCCTTTAGTTATACAGATTGTGGTTATCCTGTTCAAGTCTTTTAGTTATACAGATGTTGGCTCTCCTGTTCATGTCCTTTAGTTATACAGATTGTGGTTATCCTGTTCAAGTCCTTTAGTTATACAGATTGTGGTTATCCTGTTCAAGTCCTTTAGTTATACAGATTGTGGTTATCCTGTTCAAGTCCTTTAGTTATACAGATTGTGGTTATCCTGTTCAAGTCCTTTAGTTATACAGATTGTGGTTATCCTGTTCAAGTCCTTTAGTTATACAGATTGTGGTTATCCTGTTCAAGTCCTTTAGTTATACAGATTGTGGTTATCCTGTTCAAGTCCTTTAGTTATACAGATTGTGGTTATCCTGTTCAAGTCCTTTAGTTATACAGATTGTGGTTATCCTGTTCAAGTCCTTTAGTTATACAGATTGTGGTTATCCTGTTCAGGTCCTTTAGTTATACAGATTGTGGTTATCCTGTTCATGTCCTTTAGTTATACAGATTGTGGTTATCCTGTTCAAGTCCTTTAGCTATACAGATTGTGGTTATCCTGTTCAAGTCCTTTAGCTATACAGATTGTGGTTATCCTCTTCAAGTCCTTTAGCTATACAGATTGTGGTTATCCTGTTCAAGTCCTTTAGTTATACAGATTGTGGTTATCCTGTTCAAGTCCTTTAGTTATACAGATTGTGGTTATCCTGTTCAAGTCCTTTAGCTATACAGATTGTGGTTATCCTGTTCAAGTCCTTTAGTTATACAGAGTGTGGTTATCCTGTTCAAGTCCTTTAGTTATACAGATTGTGGTTATCCTGTTCAAGTCCTTTAGTTATACAGATTGTGGTTATCCTGTTCAAGTCCTTTAGTTATACAGATTGTGGTTATCCTGTTCAAGTCCTTTAGTTATACAGATTGTGGTTATCCTGTTCATGTCCTTTAGTTATACAGATTGTGGTTATCCTGTTCAAGTCCTTTAGCTATACAGATTGTGGTTATCCTGTTCAAGTCCTTTAGCTATACAGATTGTGGTTATCCTCTTCAAGTCCTTTAGCTATACAGATTGTGGTTATCCTGTTCAAGTCCTTTAGTTATACAGATTGTGGTTATCCTGTTCAAGTCCTTTAGTTATACAGATTGTGGTTATCCTGTTCAAGTCCTTTAGCTATACAGATTGTGGTTATCCTGTTCAAGTCCTTTAGTTATACAGAGTGTGGTTATCCTGTTCAAGTCCTTTAGTTATACAGATTGTGGTTATCCTGTTCAAGTCCTTTAGTTATACAGATTGTGGTTATCCTGTTCAAGTCCTTTAGTTATACAGATTGTGGTTATCCTGTTCAAGTCCTTTAGTTATACAGATTGTGGTTATCCTGTTCAAGTCCTTTAGTTATACAGATTGTGGTTATCCTGTTCAAGTCCTTTAGTTATACAGATTGTGGTTATCCTGTTCAAGTCCTTTAGTTATACAGATTGTGGTTATCCTGTTCAAGTCCTTTAGTTATACAGATTGTGGTTATCCTGTTCAAGTCCTTTAGTTATACAGATTGTGGTTATCCTGTTCAAGTCCTTTAGTTATACAGATTGTGGTTATCCTGTTCAAGTCTTTTAGTTATACAGATGTTGGCTCTCCTGTTCATGTCCTTTAGTTATACAGATTGTGGTTATCCTGTTCAAGTCCTTTAGTTATACAGATTGTGGTTATCCTGTTCAAGTCCTTTAGTTATACAGATTGTGGTTATCCTGTTCAAGTCCTTTAGTTATACAGATTGTGGTTATCCTGTTCAAGTCCTTTAGTTATACAGATTGTGGTTATCCTGTTCAAGTCCTTTAGTTATACAGATTGTGGTTATCCTGTTCAAGTCCTTTAGTTATACAGATTGTGGTTATCCTGTTCGTGTCCTTTAGCTATACAGATTGTGGTTATCCTGTTCAAGTCCTTTAGTTATACAGATTGTGGTTATCCTGTTCAAGTCCTTTAGTTATACAGATTGTGGTTATCCTGTTCAAGTCCTTTAGCTATACAGATTGTGGTTATCCTGTTCAAGTCCTTTAGTTATACAGATTGTGGTTATCCTGTTCAAGTCCTTTAGTTATACAGATTGTGGTTATCCTGTTCAAGTCCTTTAGTTATACAGATTGTGGTTATCCTGTTCAAGTCCTTTAGCTATACAGATTGTGGTTATCCTGTTCAAGTCCTTTAGTTATACAGATTGTGGTTATCCTGTTCAAGTCCTTTAGTTATACAGATTGTGGTTATCCTGTTCAAGTCTTTTAGTTATACAGATGCTGGCTCTCCTGTTCATGTCCTTTAGTTATACAGATTGTGGTTATCCTGTTCAAGTCCTTTAGTTATACAGATTGTGGTTATCCTGTTCAAGTCCTTTAGCTATACAGATTGTGGTTATCCTGTTCAAGTCCTTTAGTTATACAGATTGTGGTTATCCTGTTCAAGTCCTTTAGTTATACAGAGTGTGGTTATCCTGTTCAAGTCCTTTAGTTATACAGATTGTGGTTATCCTGTTCAAGTCCTTTAGTTATACAGATTGTGGTTATCCTGTTCAAGTCCTTTAGTTATACAGATTGTGGTTATCCTGTTCAAGTCCTTTAGCTATACAGATTGTGGTTATCCTGTTCAAGTCCTTTAGCTATACAGATTGTGGTTATCCTGTTCAAGTCCTTTAGCTATACAGATTGTGGTTATCCTGTTCAAGTCCTTTAGTTATACAGATTGTGGTTATCCTGTTCGTCCTTTAGTTATACAGATTGTGGTTATCCTGTTCAAGTCCTTTAGTTATACAGATTGTGGTTATCCTGTTCATGTCCTTTAGTTATACAGATTGTGGTTATCCTGTTCAAGTCCTTTAGTTATACAGATTGTGGTTATCCTGTTCAAGTCCTTTAGTTATACAGATTGTGGTTATCCTGTTCAAGTCCTTTAGTTATACAGATTGTGGTTATCCTGTTCAAGTCCTTTAGCTATACAGATTGTGGTTATCCTGTTCAAGTCCTTTAGTTATACAGATTGTGGTTATCCTGTTCAAGTCCTTTAGTTGTACAGATTGTGGTTATCCTGTTCAAGTCCTTTAGCTATACAGATTGTGGTTATCCTGTTCAAGTCCTTTAGCTATACAGATTGTGGTTATCCTGTTCAAGTCCTTTAGCTATACAGATTGTGGTTATCCTGTTCAAGTCCTTTAGTTATACAGATTGTGGTTATCCTGTTCAAGTCCTTTAGTTATACAGATTGTGGTTATCCTGTTCAAGTCCTTTAGTTATACAGATTGTGGTTATCCTGTACATGTGTTGCTACCAAAAACTTTTAAATTATGTGACTTTCAAATCTTTCGATTTTAGGCTTACCTGACAAAGGTTATTGTAGAAACGTATCGTGTACACTAAGTTGGATATCTAGGTTTTGTATTATTTTTTTTCTCCATCTGCCATTCGTACTGTTCCTTGGTAAATTGTATTACACAATATTAGAAATGGTATGATGGCACATTTAAATAAAGACTATCAGAACACCTGCTATTAACCTCTTTACATGAATCAATTGATCCAATATGTTTGTAAATAACCTTATCAAACACCTTGCTTATATTACTAAGCATAAAAGCAACAGGTCGATAATTGGACACGGAACGTTTGTCACCACATTTAAATATCGGGATAATATGTTGAAGATTCCAACCCGCTGAAAATTTTCCCTCTCTCTGCCACTTGTTAACTGAAGACACAAAGGACCAGCAATTTCATACTTTACTTCTATAAGCATCTTGTTACTAATACGGTCAGGGTCAACTGTCTTATTGGAAAAATGGGCCGTCATGGTCGTGATCGCATGATAGTTGGATTTACAACTACCTATGTAATTTGTGCTTATCACCACGAACATTGTGAGTTCGAATTCCATTCCGGCGAGATGTACTCAATACAACATTATGTGATAAAGTTTGTCAGTGACTTGTGACAGGTCGGTGCATGGTTTTCTCCGGATACTCCGGTTTCCCCCACCAACAAAACAGACATATTGTAGAAAGTGGGGTTAAACACTAACCCTACCCCTAGCCTTTTTGGGACCAAGTAATGAGTAATGACCCCGCTGCGTCAGACCCTACAGACACGGAACACATTGTTTATCTTTCAATGGTGTCCGAACATAAGCTAGAAATGTCACAAGACGCTGTTGTTTGACTTGAAGACAATTGATCTCCCTGTGTGTTAGATGCTTTCTGTTCTACAAATATGTCTGGGTCATTTATATACCGTATAACCGGTAATTTCTGCGGTGTGAAATTTCTGCGATTTTGGTCTAAAAAGAAGACATTTAATTCTTGCGGATTTTTATTTCTGCGGATTGTAAATCTCGGCACCGAAAAAAAAATTGTTTGTATTTACAGGATTCAGGAAGCAACAAGTGAAGCGATATTACGATAAACAACTGGTGCACATTACAGTGATCCTTAGAAGTAAAAACATCTTTAGTTCTTTAGAAAGTTTTCAAACGTTACAACTTCTGAATACACATTTGGTTAACTTCAAATTTGTCTTGAAAAACAAATTTTTCACTGTTTTCGCGATCTATTTTGTTGACAGGAAATACGAAGTCAACAGTTGGATCGATATCGGTATAAACTTTGATATATTTCGGATATATATTTTTAATGTCGAATTTTCATACTTTATCATATAACAATTTTTTAAAAAGAATTATGATTAGAAGCAATTGTATTCAATTCTTTTAGTATAATGAATGTAGACATAAAAACTCAGGTTAACCGGAATTCTACTACCAGTACATGTACATTTCTATTTGTTTGGTTTATAGATGAATCCTGAGATCACACAGTTTGATATTATTTAATCGAAGCTACTACAACAATTTAAAAAAAAACAAAAAAAATCATGTTAATTTATGAAATAACAATTGTAAATATTGCTTTAATAAACTTTATTATGATTGTAAACATTGAATCAGGCGATTGTTTCAATTATTGTCGGTGTCAGCTTGGTACAATCACACACAGGGGCTAGGTGCGTCCGGAAAAAAAAATAAAAAAATACTATATAATACTACAAGTAGGGAGGACAAACGTGGTCGTCGATAGCGTTATTATTTTCTGTCGGAGTAGAAAAACCCGAATTTTCACCTTTTTCATTTCATTAGAAAAACACCTAAAATTTATTATTTCGTGATAAAAAATATATCAGATAAAACTTGAAAACTAGAACTTTATTAATTTGGTAGTTATAAGCATTAAAAATATGATTGGGTACTACTACTGAACGTCCAAAGTGAAGTCGTTTCGAGAAAATCGGACGCCATCTTGATTTATGTGTCAACGAACAGCCCATTTTCAAAAATAATTCCGGGAGCTATCCCTGGACCACTATTCTTCATGCATGGCTTAAAATTTGCAGAAAGTCTTCAATTTTACCAATCCGATTGTTAAGAATTTTTTAAAAGTCAAAATCGTAACGTAAAATATAAAAGTTTACAAACATTGTTTTAAACTCGTTTACCGCTTTTCCGCAAAAAGTTAACAGTCAGATATCAATAATCTGAACCTTCCTCTAAAGATATGCCGCCAAGGTTTCAATGGATAAGCAGTAATAGCTCCCGGAAATCATTGGATGTTTGGTCCATATTTTCCGACTTTGCAATCAGAGTTGAGCGGGAAGAGTTATCGGACGTTGTGTGGCGCATGACCGAAATGTATGTCTTCCGCCATCTTGGCCAGGACAATTTCAGAGTTGTACCAAAGAAAAATGGAATTTACCGACGTATTGTTCTACCAATTGATACAATAATTATCTAGCATTGATGTATTCAGACCACGGAGGTCAATCATGCACGGTAAGTAACAAAACTTCTTCTAAAATATAGTTTTATTCTCAAAAGAAATATCGTTTTCAACCGTATCAAATGGGGGTTAATTTTGAAAACAAAAGATGCACAAAAATCGCACAGAAACTTTACACGAACTGAATAAATATATATCTTTGCTTCGATAAGTGAAAAAGGGATGGGATTTAATTCACGATTTTATTATTTTACTCGAAAAATGGCGAAAACGGCAAGCATCAATATAAAGTTGTCAAATTCTCCCAATCTATAAATAACTTTATCCAAGCAGAGCTTTGGTGACGTAATCATGGCTGTTCGGAAATTATCGGGATTTATTAATACATCTATATAAAGGAGTTGTTCCGGTATTCTTTGATATTTTTAGAAAAGGGGGGATCTTTTGTGAAATGTTCAAGATTTTTTATATTTTTTGGTTTTAAATGAAATTTGTCTACATGAAAACTTTTTAGGCATTTCTCATTAAGTTCCTAGTGTATATTGTAGCAATACATAGGACAATTGTTTTTAAATACTAAAATAGTAACATTTTTGAACAATTTATTTAAATTGTTATAAAACATAATTATTATGTTTCAGTACTATTAGGGAAGCTTTATGAAATATATGCTTAATGCATACATTACAGTATGTGAATGTATTAACATTCTGGCTATATACAATGTAATCAGTGGCAGTGCATGTGATATGCTAAGTTTAATTAATTACATTTTTTTCATTACACCATTACTGTATGCAAACTTGTTTGGTATGACAGAACATTTATGATGCATGCAGCAAACATTTCTGGAATAATGCTATTTTTCATATAGAATCTATTTGCCACCAAGCATATATGCATAAAGATAATTTATAGTCAGAAGAGTGCATTGTATTAAAGCTTTTTTTCATTTGTACATGTATGATAAACTATTTCTGGAAAAGATAAATTATTTTTAATTCTTTATTTTTATTCTGTATAACATATTTTAAATGTTTATTTTTATTTTACAGGTGTGATCGTGGCATCTCAGTAGATCATTAAGAGTTTTAAATCATTAAAATGACACTTCTGAAAGTTGATGCTGTTGATTATGATTCAGTTAATCAAATATGCATTGGATATGCATAGGATCACAAAACACACAATTTAAAGAAATCACAAAGATTTCATTTGGAATAAGTTGGTCATGAACTGGGACACAGCACTATTTGTAGTCGTCAAATGTAAAATTATAGTATATAAAGGAAAAGAGAGTGACATTGAAGACTGTTATGAATTAAGATAATAGTAGAAGATAACAGTTTATTGATTTGTGACAATAAAAATGATAACTTTGAAAATTTGGGACTTTCTAATCGCATGAACTGTTAGCTTAAATCAGCTAAAATTGTCAAATTTGAGGTTTTTCTCAGACAAAAAAATGAAAATAATGTATAAAATGTGCTAATTAAATGTTTAAAAGATAAAATAACTTCAAGGCTGGCTTATAAATTGTACAGAGAACATATCTGATAATCCAAATAAGACTTTTCATGGAATACGGGGCCATAATTGAAATATTATTTATACTAAATTTCCAGGTAGAGGGCTAATGAACCAGGACATAGTTCATACCAGTGTCAGAATTGGGGTTGCTGATAGTTTTCACCTTGTAGTATACAGTTATAGGATCAAAATAATACCAAACACTTGAACATTTAATATTATAATATTCAACAATTATTGAAATTGTATCAATTTCGGGAATTATCTGAAATTTTGATTGAACAAAGAAAATTGACCTTTTCAATGGAAAAAATGGCAGATTTTACACAAACTGTAATAATAACTTCATTGATGTATGGATATTGAGGTTGTTTACCATAAAAATATCAATTTGAGCATACAAAATATAATTGATTCCCTAAAATAGCTTATTTTTACACTTTACGGAGCTCAAAATATTAAGCTGCGGCGTATATAATTCTGGCACTACAGACTTTGAGAATTTTTTTTGCTGATAAATATAGGTTTTCCCTACCAAAATCAGTATTCAGAAAAATTCTAGTACTTTTTTCAGATTTTTTATGACCAAAAACTTGATTTTTCGAATAAAATTTGACGTTAAAATTATGGAGGCCTGCGCAAAGGAAATAATATTAAAAAAATATATATATTAATTGAATAAATGATATTCTTGATATTTTTACCTAGAGACTGGGCACTTTGTGGACAGTGCTGCATGTTTCAGCCTTGCAAGTTAAAGGTTTTTGAAGATATTTGACCACAAACCTGGTAGTTTGAACAAGCAGACAGCTGACACATAAATTAAAAAAACTAAGTCCAAAGGCTATTTTCAATGTTTTAAATTCTGTGACATTTTTTTCATATAACACCTACAGGTGTGTATAATACCTCTTTTTGAAGCATAAGGAGGATACATTACTATAGAAGAAAGCATGATAACCTATTAGGTAGTGAATATAATATTTTTTGGTCCAAAAATGTCATTTTTTTTAACATTTTTCCAAAAAACAGAAAATCGACCACTTTTGGCTCACCGAAAAGGCCATAACTTTTGAACAGCTCAACCGATTTTAATAATTTTTGTACCAAAATTTCCCATTTTGTATGTACTGTCATATTAAACTATAATTGGATGATTTATTAGCATTTCAATTTTTGGCTTGACCACCCTACTACAAGGGGGCGAACTCGCATGCTTCCATTTTTTTAAGTCGTTGTGTTAAATTGATCGTAACTTCGGAACGCCTAAATATTTTCAAAAAATGTTTCCACCAGTCGAAAGTCAAGTAATTTTCCTTTCCAAAGAGACCCCAATTGTTAGTGTAGGCCTCCGAACTGCTGAGGTATCATACACGAACCAAAACAAAACGGCGTGAAAATCCGAAGTCGTACAAACGCTGGGATGACCACTTCCCATCTGTGTACAGACTTTCCCATGCGTAAACGAGTCATTTTGACTAGCTAAATACTTTCATTCATTCAAATTATGATAAAATTTCTTACCTTACGCCGATGTATATGTCCTTTAAGTCTGTTTTTGAAAGAAATCCCATTTGCATCCTTGACAAACGCCATAGACGTGAAAATTGAGAGAGTTCTAACGGGCTTTTTGATTGGCTGAAACAGATTGTTCAGCCAATCAAAAAGCCCGTTAGAAATCTCTCAATTTTCACGTCTATGGCGTTTGTACATAGATATCTATATCTGGACTGAGTTATAACAAACCTCAATTAAAAAGTCTCAATTAAATAGTATACAAATCCTTGAGTATATGTTAATTTCATGTATATTTCAAGTAAATTTAAGTGTCAATTAAGTTTTAATTGACACTTAAATCTGATTTATGTTAGTGCAACCCAGTCCTGATATTTAAAGATATGGGTATATACTATTGTGGGCATTGCCTCACAATCGATCTTCTTTTATCTGAAACCAGTTGAATAATTATTAAATGCTAAAATAGATATTAAATCTGACGGGGAACCATAAAAGTTAACTGGCACCTGCGCAAAAATGTTGTTTGGTCACATGACTCTCCCCGGCGACGAATGTTTATGGCGGATTAGAACACTATTGATCAACTAAAGAAATGGATTTAAACATCTTCTAGACATTGTAGAGTTACAAAACTAAGCTTTAGCGACAAATAAATTTCCGTTGATTTTAGACAAGTCTGCAAGATGAGCCAAATACATGATGGGTAGGTGTTCGCAACGGGTTAATTAATGTCATGTTCGGAATGAAGGCCAGAACTGGGTTCAGTCGATTGCGATAGGAATAAGACTAAAACAGCATGAAAAAATATGCGTTTGACATGAGTTGAATAATTAGATCTACTAATGTAGCAAGTTCCTGTTTACAATATGTTATTTGCCTGACATGTCTTCGTTGGGAATACGTTGAAATACGACGTAGCCCCCATCCCCATTATGATATGTCTCTATATACAATCTGGTTAAACTTGCTTCTCATTACTTAAAATATGTTGTGTTGTGCGAGATCTAAGGATACCCCTCCCCGCTCCCCCCTTTGATCCTATGGCTATGACCTTTCACCCTGTAATCTAACACTCTACCAACAGAACTAATGTACTGTGTTTGCCCTTGTCAAGCTGTTCATCCCTAGTTTGTCTGTTTCTACCAAAATCCTTCTCCAAGTTGTGTTTGGTCGTCCAGCTTTACGTTATGTTTATGTATTATTAGCATATTCACATCAAGTGCTATAGATCATGGTTTCGATTCCTAGTAGGGTTAACCAAAAGACTAAAGTGGTATTTATTTGATGCTTCTTTCAAAGTACGAGCGAAGAATAGTTTGCTCAGAGTTATGATCATGTGTATGGGTGTAGCTACATGTCTACCTGTGCGAGCAATTGATGTTTGTTTGTTTGTTTGGTGGTGTTTAACGTAACTTTCAACAATATTTCAGTTATATCGTGGCTGTCAGTTTTATTGTGGAGGAAACCGGAGAAAACCACAGACTTGTCGCAAGACACTGACAAGCTTTTAATCTGTGTAATGTTCTAATACAAAAAAAGACGTCATCTTCTCATCATCAGAGTATTTTGATTCCACCATGATATAGATGAACAATTGCTCACCTTAGCATTAAACAGCATTTACTCAATTTTTTATGCTGGAATTAAATCCTTCAGTATTATTTCAGAATTTGTTTCAGTAACACTGCACACTTAATTGTTTAGCATTTTTCTTATTTCTTGTAGGCCCCTTGCTACATATAGTAGTCTTACGGACAGAAATTTGGCAGGTTACTTTGCCAACACAAGAATGCGCCGTCATCTACGAAAAGCTGGATTGGTAAGTACTGAGAAATTAATTAAAGTCAAATTACACTTTATATGTACAGTGAAAATCGTTCAACAATCACTTTCAAATATGGTCACCTACGTTAAATGGCCAGTTTAAAACAATCGGGAATGGTTTTACATGTTATTTTAATTCAATTATGCGGTCACGATAAACATGATATCAACATTTTCATTAAATCAATAAATGACATGTGGCAAAAATATGCCCGAATCACCCTCAAACGTGAGTCCTGCTGACATCACTCAAAGTTTATCTTCATATCAGTTCACAGTTGATCTAGAATTTATTTAAATTGTTAGTAGTTAACTTTCGAGGTGTTCTCAATACATGATTGTATAAAATGAAGCTATCAAATGTTTTAATAATTGACTAATTAACAGTAAATTGTCACAACAGCATTATAAAGGGAGCACCATGTTTTCCAATAAATAACTTTCCGCTAGCAGCACTACTTCAATTATTATGGACTGTAACTGACGGTCCATATTTACCGACCGATCTTAGATAAGCTGTCTAGGCTATGTGATCGTATGGTAGTTGGATATACAACTACCTGTGCAATCAGTGTCAATCACTACTGCAATTGTGAATTCGCACCCTGTTCATGGTGAGGTGTACTTGATACAACATTATGTGATAAAGTTTGTCAGTGACTTGCGACAGGTCAATGGTTTTCTCCGGGTATTCCGGTTTCCTCCACCAATTAAACTGACCGGCATGATATAACTGAAATATTGATGAAAGTGGCATTAAACAATATAAACCAACCAAACCAACCTAAATAAGCAGTAATTTCTCCTTTGTCCCAAAGATAACAGTGGAATCAACTTTGACTATGTGAAAGCAGGACAAGTTTGATAGGAAAACAATATAGGCCTTCACAGTTTGTCGAGATGAGGATGTAGCCAAAGACTAATAGCAAGATTGTGTAGATAATATACAATACCATTATTGAGGGATAATCACCATTATGATCTCACAGAAGGGAATTAAAAAACAAATAAATACAAACTCCAGCAGAAAACGGAAGAATTCTAATAATGTCAATATCTACTTTTCATTATAGTATGATTTGAATGCAAAGTTATTTTTTGTTTTTCAGCAAATATTACTATATAATCATAAAAAATTGTGACAACGAGAATTTGTGTTAAAAAAATTATCTGAAAAAAATTAAATAACTCTTACGAATTCTGCTTTTAAATGTGTATGTTACAAGGGATGTTGGTGATTGTGGATCCTATTTTTATTTTGTTTTCTTATTTTATCTAGGTCAACAAACGAGGACAAATTGTATCAGAGAATCAGTACAGACTTAACATGGCAAGAAAAGAGCACAAAAAACACGTCAAAGACTTACTAGCACAGGCCATAGTACATAAAACTTTAGATATTGAAAGAAATAGACAAGTTGAAATCAAATGCAAATTAGAAGAAATTTCTAAATTAGAACTTGTCAGAAGAGTCAGGGTATGTATTGTATGAACTCAGTATATAATTTTTTTTAATTTGAAAAACTGTATTTTCTGCTATTTTTGCCCTTCAAAAATCTAGAAAAATTGGTATAAATTTACTGTGACATGAAGTTAAAGAGAGATCTTTTCTCTCTCTTTATTATAAATAAATGTTATAGAGAATAGAAGGGGCAGGAAATCGAGAATGGACAATCCATGGAGACAGGCAACATTGGGTTCAAGACACAGAATGAAGACCCAAAAAAAACACAACACAGAAAACTAAAAAGATGAGCAACACAGACTACACCTTAAAACACCTGTCATGACTCATGGTAATCATTTTCTAGTCCAGTAAAACGTCTTGTCAGACAGAGATAGAGTGAAGAAAACGTCTCTGTAAAGGGGAAAATATCTGTTAATGATTATGATACTGAGTCGTATCAGGATTTAACATTAGCGGTAATCCTATAACCCAGAACAAGTAAAAAGGACTAGTGCACATTGTATGTTACTTTTTTTCCGATTTGACAAGTGAGAAAAATAAAAACTCTAAAATTTACAAAATGTGATGTAGATGGTTTCAACAATTTTTCATTGATTTTCAGTAAAAATATAATTCTAAACCAGAATCATCCCAGATATATTTTCTACATATTAAAATATTTGTTTTTCAATCAATGTTATGCAGAGATTCCTACAACATAATATCAACCTTTAAGTACAGATTGTTATAATGTCGTTATAAGAATTGATTAATATTTGATTATAATACCTGCACACAGGTGTAACATTTACCTGTAAATTACTATAGAATATTGATCGATTTATCATAATTGATGTTTATTACATAGTATGTTTCATCTCATTAATTATCTACAGACATTTTGATAATTGTTTTCTGTAGAATCATAACAAAAAATCAATTTCTTACCTTAGGCCACAAAAAAATCTTTGTTTCAGCTAACCCTAGACATTTTGATAATTGTTTTCTGTAGAATCATAGCAAAAAATCAATTTCTTAACTTAGGCCAAAAGAAATCTTTGTTTCAGCTAACCAGTCCCTATAGCTACAAACCCTTATTTTTAGTCCCAACTCAATAAATGTTTATTGCCATTTTTAGACAAGCTAAAGTCAGATCCTTGTTTTGTATACCTATAGCTAGGGAAAATAAAAAAATATAAAGTATTGCCTAAATAGTCTACCCTATATTTTTTTCAAGATTGTAAGTGGAAACACATGATTTTTTTTATTATACCCCTGCTCCACTGGAGTGGGGGTATACTGTTTTACCTCTGTCCGTCTGTCCAAGATATTTTTCGTCGCATTTTTCTCAGCAACTATTGATGGCAGAAATCTGATATTTGGTCACAAGCTTCATATTGGTATGCAATATTGTGGGAAGCGTTTTTGGACCCATCAGATTCCTACTTCCTGTTTGCCGACTATTGATTTTTATACACATTGAAAATATATGCTAATTTTTCGTCGCATTTTTCTCAGCAACTATTGATGGCAGAAATCTGATATTTCGTCACAATCTTCATATTGGTATGCAATATTGTGGGAAGTGTTTTTGGATCCATCAGATTCCTACTTCCTGTTTGCCGACTTGGTTTTTATACACGTTGAACATATATGCTGGGGTATCATAAGTGAGCATTAGCTCACAGTTCATCTTGTTTGACCTTGTTACATTTGAAAATATATTTCTTTCGTTTTGTGGCAAATCTTGTACAGAACAACATTACATTATTTTGTGGGTACACAATGCATTTATTTTTTTCTTCAGTTTATTACACAATTGTTATATATATGGCCACACCAAATTAATTTGTAATTCCTTCGATTTTCCAGTACTACTGTACTAATGTTTGGTCATAAAATTTGTGATAAAAAAATAATTAATTTTAAAACTGCCACTTGTGCCACTTGTTCCCACAATTTAGTTAGAAAAAGAAAAGATTTTCAGCATAAAAATGGGAAAAAATATTTAAATAATATGAATTCCACATTTTAAAGTTTTAAATAACTTAGTAAGTTTATTTCGTCTAGTTTTACAATCCTCTCCAACAAATATATGATAATATTGTAAGAACTATTTTGTGATGCTCAGGCAGGTGCAAAGAGAAGTAGTGATTCGTCTGTGATGCCTTTATTAACCTCAAAGTTACGACTTCCTCCACCTCCAGAATCTGTTCATGAAGAGGAGAATGCACTTACTCCAAATTCATTGGTCAGTCTACCTGTGATTGATGATGTGAAGTGAATTTCGCTTTTAATTTGATTGAATAAAAATGATTTGCTTTAATTAATTGGATGTGCTGTTTATAGCATATGGTTTTGACATTTTTGTTTTATGTATTATTGTTTGCTTTTTATTAAAAACAATATTTTTTTGTTTTCATTGCATGTTGTATCCATTGTAGTGATTCAAACTTATATTGCCATCTTTGTCATTTAAGAATGACAGAGTGATGGACTCCACGATTGCAGTCTTTGCCTTAATTTTTTTGGTCTACTTGCCTGAAACCCAAATTTAGAAATATTTTCTATTTATTCAAACAAATTTTTTCATAATTTCACTTGTCTGAATCTAGTTTTATTTGTAATCGGGCTTCTGGCAAGTGAGTAAACACGAAGACTGCGGTTGTAAACATTTCGTAATTTGATTTACATTTGCCTTGTTGCCCGATCATGACCTTCAGGGGCGTAGCTGGAAGTAAAACTATGTGCAATCAAAGAACTTCGGCGAGGGGTCTGGGGGACACCTAAGGCCCCCATCGGGTCCAGGATCAGCCCTGGTAGGGGGACCAGGGGGCTAAGCCCCCCGGAAGGCCAGCGCTTCTAGCAATTAGAGAGGGCAATTCCTGTTGTTAAATCGCTCCTTTTTTATCATCACGTTTCATACAGAAAATATGCATGTTGACAGAACACTTCAGGAAGTTAATATTTATGAACAAAGGAAATATGAGGTACGTGACAACACCTGTTAAAAAAGAAATGCCTTGATTCCTGAAACCTGCGACTTGTTCCTATAAATTCAGTTTTATATATTAAAATACCGTCCACCTTGGTTATTAACATTTTATTTTTAGAAAGCTAGCGAATCATCAATGTTTGTTCTGATGGATACTAAATATTTGCTTTTTAAAAAGCTTTGCTGATTAACGGAGATTTTACAAAGTACAACTGAAAAAATATTTAAACAAAAATAGGAACACGTTATTGCATGCACCTTTTGATTCGCAGTCTGTTCATATTGCCATATTGTCCACTTGTTTTAAGTGTTATTTTGTATATTTGTAATCAAAATTTGGCAATACAAAATAATTCAAAATGATAAAAGTAATGAATTCCTGCTGTAAAAATCAAAACACATATAGTAGTTTGCGTTATTTGAATTTAATGTCCGTAGCCAAAATCAATATGACGAGATTTTCCTAAAGTAAATGAGCGCATGACTCTGTCGATGTCAATGTCAATAACGCGCACTATTGGTGATACTTTGACTAAATAGAACATAAAATAAGTAAAACGAATATAGATTATTTTTAGATTGATGGATTTTATTTCCGATACATGCTTGTATAGGGAATTATACGAATATTTGTTTTATTATATTAGATTAGGTTTATTTTTGCTTTTGAAAACGAATTTATTGGAAGAAAAGTCGTTAACACACAATTTTCTTATGTAACGTGTTACAAAATATCCGTATGTCGTTTACATTTTTCTCAGTAAAAACCTAAAAATACGTTTTTCGGACGATTTTTTTTGTGGGACCGGAAGCAGGGTCAGCGTGTTCTATGACCCCATAAACGATTTCTGATTAAAGCAATGCTTGAAGGAAAAAATCGGTAAGTTTATGGAAAGAAAAGAACTTAACGCTGAAGAAAATACATCTGCATGCCAAATACCAAGCTTTATTTCAGCTATGTTGTACAAAATTTTCACAAAAAAGGTATACATATCAAATGTTATTATCTTCAAAAACAAAAAAGTCTTTTCAAAAATGATTTTTTTAAAGCAAGTTAAAAAATATTCATAAAGGAGAAAGGTCAACAAAATGTCCAGTTGCAACTTGACGTAAAAAAAACCACGAAGTATAAAACTTTACACATTCAAAACTATATTTTTCGCTCATATTTCGTGCTAAATCCAAATAACGAAAAATGTTCATTTTCAGTGGCAGAGAATGAACTTAACAAACTTGATTTCGGATAAAAATTACGATTTATACGTAAAATTGTAGAAGGTTACCCAATTTGTCCAGTAAACGTTTTTTCTTATCGATGGCAAAATAACGTCGCGCTACTTCTATATTTTTCTATAGTTTTCTATTAAAATTAAAACAAATAAACAACAACTAAAAAAAAAGCGAAGCTAAAAACAAACAAACGAACGATATCAAAACTTGAAAAACAACAAACAAAAGAGCGAAAACAAAATACAAAAATATACCAAACCTGAAAAAATAACGATGTGTTTCCGCTTACTCAAGCGACCCTAATTAAAAATGAATTCATGACCTTAATTTTTGTGGTTGTCATTTTTGAACAAGCATTGCAAAATAGAATGTGTGCACTGTAGAAACTATAATTATATAATAGTTTTAAAAAATCGCGAAATATATAAATATGAAAATTAAAAATGTGAACTGAATTATTTTAATTATAATTTCACTAGATTATACATAAGATATTACGAGAAATTTTCAAGATTACAATGTATACAGTCAATCAATAAACAAACAGAATATGATAATCTCGTTTTAGAGCAAGATATACTTTCAAAGAAAAAATGATAAAGTACAGTCACATAACATAAACAATAAATAAATACTAAAAGGGAATACAAACGAAATAAATAAGCAAGCAAACAAACATTGAAATAAACACCTAAAGGAAAACACCAGCAACACAAATATATACAAGCAAGCCAAAATAAAATAGAAATCAATAAAAACAAAAAGTGAAATTCCGAAATAAAGAACAATACATCAAAACACATCCACACCACCTCCATCCTAACCAAACCCACGGTATGCAAACACAAATAAGGAAGAAGAACAAATGAAAAAGAAGACGCGAAACGTTCCTTTCAATGTTAATTATGTGTAACGTCAAGTATCACCAACATCGCGCGTAACGTCTAACAATGCTGCAGGACCGCCTGACTTCTTTAGCTGTAAGTACTTACAGCTAAAGAAGTCAGACGGTCCTGCAGCATTGTTGTGCTAAAGAAGTCAGGCGGTCCTGCAGCATTGTTGTCCTCAAGTACGTTTTAAGGCGACGGAGAACAGAGAATGATCTCTCCGTCGTAGCTGTGCTGGCAGGCATGGTGTAAAGTATCAACAAAATGGTGCTGATCGAAGGATAGAGCTCTTCGTTTGTGACGTTAAGGGTGTCCTTCAGATTCGATGGTTTAGCGGTTGTCAATGTTGCCCAACGGGCTTTCCACCTTTTGATTTCGGCTTTAAAACATAACTATGTCGCAACGTAAATCGGTTTTGTATGTTTCAAATATAACGTCTACGGTCTATCTGGTGTTAGTCTAGGCAAGTTCATTGGTATCAAGTATTGTGCCTGGTATCTGCCGCCATTTTCAAGTAATCTCGCGGTAAGCTCTGTTATGTAATAGTCCATAAACGGGTAGTACATAGATCTGTCGGTCCGTTCTCCTTGGAATAGTCGGTAGAATTTCAAACTCATCGGCAATAGAAACGGCCATATCAAATAACGATCGGGTCCCACACAGTTTGGTCGTTTCGTTCCGAAGTTAACTGATTAATAACAACTTCAATCTCTTTGACGGCTTCTACCAGATCGCATATAAAACACGTTATAATGATTATTAATTATACTGAAAAAGTGGGATTCTTCCCATGTCAGTAATAATATTTTTTAGTGCAAGCAAACAAATTATTTTTATGCCGAAATGATGTGCAAGCAATTGCTTTTTTGCGTAAAGGCAGCTACGCGCCTGACCTTACTGAATCCCTCTTGTGTGTTCATTAACAATTTAACCAATTTTGATATGATGCTTTTTCTAAACATTATGCTAGTTAGTGTTGTGTGATCTAATCTTCAGGCCCAGAAATTCAGAAAAGGTGATGAAGATATCCTTCCTTATCTTTCCCCAAGATCAAGCCGTCCACCAAGTCGCTACCGTCCTCGTAGTGCTCCTGCAGATAGACAGTACAATGATAGTTATGAAGCAGATGTAAGTATCATATTCAAATGGGGTTTTTTTCAGAGGCAAATTGAATTACTGATTTTCCAGTAACAATCTGCACCAAAAACCACTAGCCCTATGCCCCAGTGTAGTAAAATTCTTCTAAAATTTGCTTAATCAAATAGAAAAAAAAATTCTTGTAAAATGCTGTTTGGGCTAGTTTGTCAAAATGTTTTTTGAACAGGCTGCAGATGACAGATATTTTATCAGAATTCAAGACCTACTGATTTTGGCCAGATTTTTGTTGTGGGGGTACACATCAAAAAACAACTTTTCATTGATTCTTGATCACAACTTCTTGTATCTTGTCACAAAAATATGTGTACAACCAGATCATTTTACAGGTAGTAATTTACCATTTCATCAAGTATTTTGTTTTTCAAATTGATAAAAACATAGATATCAAATTTAGTGTGCAAATCTTGTTTCTGGAATAACCTTCATCAGGTACATTTATACCACAAAAAAATCTAATTACAATTTGAAAAATTAACACTAACAGTAAATGTTTAGTGGTCAATACAATTTTCCTATGTATCACTTATGGTAAATTGCCAGGTACTACATGTATATTATTTTCAAATGAAACTACTTTCTATATTCTTAATTCAGTATTTATAGGTCATGCATCAATTCATACCTAAAGGTATTAGAATACAACTAAATCCATTCAAATGTGGGCTCAAAGTAATCCTTATATACTGACCTTCAATGACAAATGTTATTTATGGCAATGCATTATATTACACAAATTACACAAAACAACAGTCTTAACCAGTAAAGATCAGTCACAGGAAGGACAAAATGCCAACATTCTGACTTTAATTCTCCTTGGTTAAATACATGTACATTGTAAAATATATTTTGTAGTAATCATTTTTGATTTGCTTTGGTTTATGGTGTTTAACACCACTTTAAAAAAAAACAGTTTTATTGGTGTAGGAAATTGGAGAAAACCACTGACATGTTGCAAGTCACTGACAAACTTTATCACATAATGTTGTGTCGAGTACACCTCGCCATGAATGGGGTTCGAACTCACAACTTAAGTGGTAATAGGCACTGATTGCACAGGTAGTTGTAAATCCAACTATCATACGATCACAACCACGACAGCCTCTCTAATCATTGTTGAAGAAATGGCTTCCTATTTCTGAAATTCTTAAAGAATATTTTTTTATATGTAGTACATAATGATGTAAGGGCCCGGGTGGCTCAATGAGTTACTCAGTTAGGTAGTTGGATTACCTAACAGCTCATACAAGCCTATCACCAATACGGCATGGGTTCACACCCGGCTTTGTAAGTTACAAAAAAGGGTGCACTCGACTCGCAGCCACAAGTGATAAAGTTTACCAGTTGCTAGCCCATGGTCGGTGGTTCTCTCCGGGTATTCCGGCTTCTTCCACGACTAAAACTGGTCGCCATGATATATCTGAAATATTGCTGAAAGTGGCATTAAACACCAACAATCAATCAATCAATCAATCGTAATTTTGTATATAAAGATAAATATTTTGCAATATGTAATCAGCTGTTACAAAATAATTTGTTGCATTATTCAAGTGATTAGTTTAAGCATATTTTATTAATAAAATTCCGTAGCCGTTGTTGTCCTGATCGTATGGTAGTTGGATTTACAACTAGCTGTGCAATCCATGCCTATCACCACTAAAATTGTGAGTTTGAATCCCGCTCGTGGCGAGGTGTACTCAATGCAATTTTATTTGATAAAGTTGTCACTGATTTTTGCAGCAGGTCAGTGGTTTTTTCCCGGTACTCCGGTTTCCTCCATAAATTAAGATTTAAAATAAACAATGGTATTCTGATTTGATAGAGTGACAATGATTGATTGTTTTTTAACATCACATGAACAGTGTTTCAACCATATTGATTGATTGTTGTTTAATGTCACGTGAGCAGTATTTCAGTTATATTGATTGATTGTTGTTTAATGTCAAGTGAGCAGTATTTCAGTTATATTGATTGATTGTTGTTTAACGTCAAGTGAGCAGTATGTCAGCTATATTGATTGATTGTTGTTTAATGTCAAGTGAGCAGTATGTCAGATATATTGATTGATTGTTGTTTAATGTCAAGTGAGCAGTATGTCAGTTATATTGATTGATTGTTGTTTAATGTCAAGTGAGCAGTATTTCAGATATATTGATTGATTGTTGTTTAATGTCAAGTGAGCAGTATTTCAGATATATTGATTGATTATTGTTTAATGTCAAGTGAGCAGTATGTCAGATATATTGATTGATTGTTGTTTAATGTCAAGTGAGCAGTATGTCAGTTATATTAATTGATTGTTGTTTAATGTCAAGTGAGCAGTATGTCAGCTATATTGATTGATTGTTGTTTAATGTCAAGTGAGCAGTATGTCAGATATATTGATTGATTGTTGTTTAATGTCAAGTGAGCAGTATTTCAGCTATATTGATTGATTGTTGTTTAATGTCAAGTGAACAGTATTTCAGCTATATTGATTGATTGTTGTTTAATGTCACGTGAGCAGTATGTCAGCTATATTGATTGATTGTTGTTTAATGTCAAGTGAGCAGTATTTCAGATATATTGATTGATTGTTGTTTAATGTCAAGTGAGCAGTATTTCAGCTATATTGATTGATTGTTGTTTAATGTCAAGTGAGCAGTATGTCAGATATATTGATTGATTGTTGTTTAATGTCACATGAGCAGTATGTCAGATATATTGATTGATTGTTGTTTAATGTCAAGTGAGCAGTATTTCAGATATATTGATTGATTGTTGTTTAATGTCAAGTGAGCAGTATTTCAGTTATATTAATTGATTGTTGTTTAATGTCAAGTGAGCAGTATGTCAGCTATATTGATTGATTGTTGTTTAATGTCAAGTGAGCAGTATGTCAGATATATTGATTGATTGTTGTTTAATGTCATGTGAGCAGTATGTCAGATATATTGATTGATTGTTGTTTAATGTCAAGTGAGCAGTATGTCAGATATATTGATTGATCGTTGTTTAATGTCAAGTGAGCAGTATGTCAGCTATATTGATTGATTGTTGTTTAATGTCAAGTGAGCAGTATGTCAGATATATTGATTGATTGTTGTTTAATGTCAAGTGAGCAGTATGTCAGATATATTGATTGATTGTTGTTTAATGTCAAGTGAGCAGTATGTCAGCTATATTGATTGATTGTTGTTTAATGTCACGTGAGCAGTATGTCAGATATATTGATTGATTGTTGTTTAATGTCAAGTGAGCAGTATGTCAGCTATATTGATTGATTGTTGTTTAATGTCAAGTGAGCAGTATGTCAGATATATTGATTGATTATTGTTTAATGTCAAGTGAGCAGTATTTCAGCTATATTGATTGATTGTTGTTTAATGTCAAGTGAGCAGTATGTCAGCTATATTGATTGATTGTTGTTTAATGTCAAGTGAGCAGTATGTCAGATATATTGATTGATTGTTGTTTAATGTCACGTGAGCAGTATGTCAGATATATTGATTGATTGTTGTTTAATGTCACGTGAGCAGTATGTCAACTATATTAATTGATTGTTGTTTAATGTCAAGTGAGCAGTATGTCAGATATATTGATTGATTGTTGTTTAATGTCAAGTGAGCAGTATGTCAGATATATTGATTGATTGTTGTTTAATGTCACGCGAGCAGTATGTCAGATATATTGATTGATTGTTGTTTAATGTCACGTGAGCAGTATGTCAGATATATTGATTGATTGATTGTTTAATGTCAAGTGAGCAGTATTTCAGATATATTGATTGATTGTTGTTTAATGTCAAGTGAGCAGTATGTCAACTATAATGATTGATTGTTGTTTAATGTCACGTGAGCAGTATTTCAGCTATATTGATTGATTGTTTAATGTTAAGTGAGCAGTATTTCAGCTATATTGATTGATTGTTGTTTAATGTCAAGTGAGCAGTATGTCAGATATATTGATTGATTGTTGTTTAATGTCACGTGAGCAGTATGTCAGATATATTGATTGATTGTTGTTTAATGTCAAGTGAGCAGTATTTCAGCTATATTGATTGATTGTTGTTTAATGTCAAGTGAGCAGTATTTCAGCTATATTGATTGATTGTTGTTTAATGTCACGTGAGCAGTATGTCAGCTATATTGATTGATTGTTGTTTAATGTCAAGTGAGCAGTATTTCAGATATATTGATTGATTGTTGTTTAATGTCAAGTGAGCAGTATGTCAGTTATATTAATTGATTGTTGTTTAATGTCAAGTGAGCAGTATGTCAGCTATATTGATTGATTGTTGTTTAATGTCAAGTGAGCAGTATGTCAGATATATTGATTGATTGTTGTTTAATGTCAAGTGAGCAGTATTTCAGCTATATTGATTGATTGTTGTTTAATGTCAAGTGAGCAGTATTTCAGATATATTGATTGATTGTTGTTTAATGTCACGTGAGCAGTATTTCAGCTATATTGATTGATTGTTGTTTAATGTCAAGTGAGCAGTATGTCAGATATATTGATTGATTGTTGTTTAATGTCACATGAGCAGTATGTCAGATATATTGATTGATTGTTGTTTAATGTCAAGTGAGCAGTATTTCAGATATATTGATTGATTGTTGTTTAATGTCAAGTGAGCAGTATTTCAGTTATATTGATTGATTGTTGTTTAATGTCAAGTGAGCAGTATGTCAGCTATATTGATTGATTGTTGTTTAATGTCAAGTGAGCAGTATGTCAGATATATTGATTGATTGTTGTTTAATGTCACGTGAGCAGTATGTCAGATATATTGATTGATTGTTGTTTAATGTCAAGTGAGCAGTATGTCAGATATATTGATTGATCGTTGTTTAATGTCAAGTGAGCAGTATGTCAGCTATATTGATTGATTGTTGTTTAATGTCAAGTGAGCAGTATTTCAGCTATATTGATTGATTGTTGTTTAATGTCACGTGAGCAGTATGTCAGCTATATTGATTGATTGTTGTTTAATGTCAAGTGAGCAGTATTTCAGATATATTGATTGATTGTTGTTTAATGTCAAGTGAGCAGTATGTCAGTTATATTAATTGATTGTTGTTTAATGTCAAGTGAGCAGTATGTCAGCTATATTGATTGATTGTTGTTTAATGTCAAGTGAGCAGTATGTCAGATATATTGATTGATTGTTGTTTAATGTCAAGTGAGCAGTATTTCAGCTATATTGATTGATTGTTGTTTAATGTCAAGTGAGCAGTATTTCAGCTATATTGATTGATTGTTGTTTAATGTCACGTGAGCAGTATGTCAGCTATATTGATTGATTGTTGTTTAATGTCAAGTGAGCAGTATTTCAGATATATTGATTGATTGTTGTTTAATGTCAAGTGAGCAGTATTTCAGCTATATTGATTGATTGTTGTTTAATGTCACGTGAGCAGTATGTCAGATATATTGATTGATTGTTGTTTAATGTCACATGAGCAGTATGTCAGATATATTGATTGATTGTTGTTTAATGTCAAGTGAGCAGTATTTCAGATATATTGATTGATTGTTGTTTAATGTCAAGTGAGCAGTATTTCAGTTATATTGATTGATTGTTGTTTAATGTCAAGTGAGCAGTATGTCAGCTATATTGATTGATTGTTGTTTAATGTCAAGTGAGCAGTATGTCAGATATATTGATTGATTGTTGTTTAATGTCACGTGAGCAGTATGTCAGATATATTGATTGATTGTTGTTTAATGTCAAGTGAGCAGTATGTCAGATATATTGATTGATCGTTGTTTAATGTCAAGTGAGCAGTATGTCAGCTATATTGATTGATTGTTGTTTAATGTCAAGTGAGCAGTATGTCAGATATATTGATTGATTGTTGTTTAATGTCAAGTGAGCAGTATGTCAGATATATTGATTGATTGTTGTTTAATGTCAAGTGAGCAGTATGTCAGCTATATTGATTGATTGTTGTTTAATGTCAAGTGAGCAGTATGTCAGATATATTGATTGATTGTTGTTTAATGTCAAGTGAGCAGTATGTCAGCTATATTGATTGATTGTTGTTTAATGTCAAGTGAGCAGTATGTCAGATATATTGATTGATTATTGTTTAATGTCAAGTGAGCAGTATTTCAGCTATATTGATTGATTGTTGTTTAATGTCAAGTGAGCAGTATGTCAGCTATATTGATTGATTGTTGTTTAATGTCAAGTGAGCAGTATGTCAGATATATTGATTGATTGTTGTTTAATGTCACGTGAGCAGTATGTCAGATATATTGATTGATTGTTGTTTAATGTCACGTGAGCAGTATGTCAACTATATTAATTGATTGTTGTTTAATGTCAAGTGAGCAGTATGTCAGATATATTGATTGATTGTTGTTTAATGTCAAGTGAGCAGTATGTCAGATATATTGATTGATTGTTGTTTAATGTCACGTGAGCAGTATGTCAGATATATTGATTGATTGTTGTTTAATGTCACGTGAGCAGTATGTCAGATATATTGATTGATTGATTGTTTAATGTCAAGTGAGCAGTATGTCAGATATATTGATTGATTGTTGTTTAATGTCAAGTGAGCAGTATGTCAACTATAATGATTGATTGTTGTTTAATGTCACGTGAGCAGTATTTCAGCTATATTGATTGATTGTTTAATGTTAAGTGAGCAGTATTTCAGCTATATTGATTGATTGTTGTTTAATGTCAAGTGAGCAGTATGTCAGATATATTGATTGATTGTTGTTTAATGTCACGTGAGCAGTATGTCAGATATATTGATTGATTGTTGTTTAATGTCAAGTGAGCAGTATGTCAACTATAATGATTGATTGTTGTTTAATGTCACGTGAGCAGTATTTCAGCTATATTGATTGATTGTTGTTTAATGTCACGTGAGCAGTATTTCAGCTATATTGATTGATTGTTGTTTAATGTCAAGTGAGCAGTATGTCAGATATATTGATTGATTGTTGTTTAATGTCAAGTGAGCAGTATGTCAACTATAATGATTGATTGTTGTTTAATGTCACGTGAGCAGTATTTCAGCTATATTGATTGATTGTTGTTTAATGTCAAGTGAGCAGTATGTCAACTATAATGATTGATTGTTGTTTAATGTCAAGTGAGCAGTATGTCAGATATATTTATTGATTGTTGTTTAATGTCAAGTGAGCAGTATGTCAGATATATTGATTGATTGTTGTTTAATGTCAAGTGAGCAGTATTTCAGCTATATTGATTGATTGTTGTTTAATGTCAAGTGAGCAGTATTTCAGCTATATTGATTGATTGTTGTTTAATGTCAAGTGAGCAGTATGTCAGCTATATTGATTGATTGTTGTTTAATGTCAAGTGAGCAGTATTTCAGCTATATTGATTGATTGTTGTTTAATGTCAAGTGAGCAGTATGTCAGATATATTGATTGAGTGTTGTTTAATGTCAAGTGAGCAGTATTTCAGCTATATTAATTGATTGTTGTTTAATGTCAAGTGAGCAGTATTTCAGCTATATTAATTGATTGTTGTTTAATGTCAAGTGAGCAGTATGTCAGATATATTGATTGAGTGTTGTTTAATGTCAAGTGAGCAGTATGTCAGCTATATTGATTGATTGTTGTTTAATGTCAAGTGAGCAGTATGTCAGATATATTGATTCATTGTTGTTTAATGTCAAGTGAGCAGTATGTCAGATATATTGATTGAGTGTTGTTTAATGTCAAGTGAGCAGTATTTCAGCTATATTGATTGAGTGTTGTTTAATGTCAAGTGAGCAGTATGTCAGTTATATTGATTGATTGTTGTTTAATGTCAAGTGAGCAGTATGTCAGCTATATTGATTGATTGTTGTTTAATGTCAAGTGAGCAGTATTTCAGCTATATTGATTGAGTGTTGTTTAATGTCAAGTGAGCAGTATGTCAGCTATATTGATTGATTGTTGTTTAATGTCAAGTGAGCAGTATGTCAGATATATTGATTGATTGTTGTTTAATGTCAAGTGAGCAGTATGTCAGATATATTGATTGATTGTTGTTTAATGTCAAGTGAGCAGTATGTCAGCTATATTGATTGATTGTTGTTTAATGTCAAGTGAGCAGTATGTCAGCTATATTGACTGATTGTTGTTTAATGTCAAGTGAGCAGTATGTCAGCTATATTGATTGATTGTTGTTTAATGTCAAGTGAGCAGTATGTCAGCTATATTGAATGATTGTTGTTTAATGTCAAGTGAGCAGTATGTCAGATATATTGATTGATTGTTGTTTAATGTCAAGTGAGCAGTATGTCAGCTATATTGATTGATTGTTGTTTAATGTCACGTGAGCAGTATGTCAGATATATTGATTGATTGTTGTTTAATGTCAAGTGAGCAGTATGTCAGATATATTGATTGATTGTAGTTTAGTGTCAAGTGAGCAGTATGTCAGCTATATTGATTGATTGTTGTTTAATGTCAAGTGAGCAGTATGTCAGCTATATTGATTGATTGTTGTTTAATGTCACGTGAGCAGTATTTCAGTTATATTGATTGATTGTTGTTTAACGTCAAGTGAGCAGTATGTCAGATATATTGATTGATTGTTGTTTAATGTCAAGTGAGCAGTATGTCAGATATATTGATTGATTGTTGTTTAATGTCAAGTGAGCAGTATGTCAGCTATATTGATTGATTGTTGTTTAATGTCAAGTGAGCAGTATTTCAGCTATATTGATTGATTGTTGTTTAATGTCACGTGAGCAGTATTTCAACCATATTAATTGATTGTTGTTTAATGTCACATGACCAATATTCCAGCTATATTGATTGATTGTTGTTTAATGTCATATGAGCAGTATTTCAGACATATTCATAACAAGTACAAATTTACAAACAATAAATCAACATATATTACAGTGAAACCTGTCTAAGCTGAACACCTGTCTAAGCTGAACACCTGTCTAAACTGAACACCTGTTTAAACTGAACACCTGTTTAAACTGAACATCTGTTTAAACTGAACACCTGTCTAAACTGAACACCTGTTTAAACTGAACACCTGTTTAAAAATTGTCATTTTAGACAGGACACACAGCATAGTGTCATTTTATATGAAAGCTCAAAAATCAAATGCTGCATGATATAAATGAAAAATGTATAATTAGTATATAACAGTGGTTATTGGAATTGTTGTGTAGTAGGATTAGTATTAAGTTTTTCATGTTAATTTTTAGGTGATATACGTTGATGACGAGGGTCGTCCTGTCACCCCGCCAAAAGACATTGATGAAGAAGTTGGTGGAAAAAGAGAAGAAATAGACACCAGACATTTATATGCAGTATGTAATAATTAAGTACATTAGAGTCAAGTTAGATAAAGAAAATGACAAAAATAATATATGAGGGTATCATTTACAGTCTGCACCAAAAACTACTATCCCTGAGCCTCAATCTAGTAAAAATTGGTTCAGACTAGTGAAAAATTGGTCTAGCAGTCCTCGAAATGAAAATTTGAATTTACTGGTCCGAATTAAATTCTTGAATTAGTTCTAAGTAAAAGCTGAAAAATTTAACTGGTCCGAACAAAGTTTTACTGGTCTTGGGATGGAGGACCAATGCTCAGTGTAAGAACTGGTCTAGTACAAAGCAGACCTCATCATCAAATAGTAACCTTTTTCTTATCATTATATTCCTGAACTATAGCTTTTTTCATATTTAACAAAAATAACTAATCACAAATATCTATATATATTTCACTCTATTCCAGAATTAGAGCTTGTGTTGTATGTATTTTATGTATCGACTCGAAATAAAACTTTGAATTGAATTAAAATGAATCTAGTTTATTAATCCATACATTTTCAGCAGAATCTTTTAAATTCCCATGATAAAATATCCAATAAACCACATGGCTTTTAAAAATTATTTCTGATATAATTGATTTTTAATTTTTAATTTTCAGATTCATACATTTAAACTTTCAATTTTGTTTTTTTTAGCTTGATTCAGCTGCACTCAAGAAATATGCTTTAACATTGTCTAAAATTGAACAAGGTGAAGGGTTGTCTTCCCCTTACTTGATATCACAAGCTCCGTCTCCACCACAAAGTGCTAGAGCTAGTACTAGAAACACATATAGAGATGCCAGATACAAGCCACGTCTCCACAGACCAAGAACAGCCAATAGCCTGAGTCCTTACAGAAGTCAAAGGATTGGAGCTGTTCAGGTAGTTATCATCCCATATACAATTTTAGCCAATTAAGCTCTCAGTCATTCCCAAGGTACGTCAGACATGTGGCAATTTCCAATAAAAATTGGTTTGGTCCAGTAATAGGTTATTCATTACTGGACAAAATGACTAATAGGAATCTGAGCACCTCCTCTGTGGAGTTTGTGAATGTCCTGTAAACTTGATGCTGGGTCCAGGAATTCATACTCCTTTACTGGACCGAATGTCCGTTCAACTTCAATTTACCTTGGGAAACGCTGGAGTAGCTCTATGTGTAGATTATCATCTTGGTGAACAAGAGGATTTTATTCTTTATCATTGTTTTTTCGTTTGTGGTGCTAACATTTATTCACTGATAATGCTTGAAGTTTCTATTTTAAATTAGGAGAAAAAAGAAGGAAAGCATAATTTTACTCAGACAACATCAGGAGCGATGATATTGATCTTCCTGATACTGTGTAGTTGAATTTTGAATTTTTTTTTTTTAACAATAAATAGAAATAAAAATGAAAACAATAAATACCTCACTTTCAGATCAGATCCAATCATAAAATTGTACAAAAAGCGGCAAAATTGTTACACTTAACACATACATGTATTATCACTCACTCTCCTGGCTTGGCATAAGCACTCTCTAAAAGGTGCTGGTATTAAAGTAGTTCTTAGCCCAACCTCCCTCTTAGTTACATGATGCTGTAATGAACGGTGAGTCATAATCTTGAACTGAATACATTATATAGTTCAGCAAAAGGTAATATGTTATTAGAGATCATGTCAAGATGAACTCATGATCAGTCATTGAAAATGCCTTTGATAATATTTTAACAGTGTCTTTCACTCTTTTTTTTTTGTCTTTTTTTTTTTTTTGTATACAAATGTAGATTTCTCTGATTGGTTGATCTTTTTAATATGTATTCATATAAGAAAGTTCATCTGGATATGACCTCTAATCGGTAATGTTGTGATTGCATGGTAGTTGGATTTACAACTACCTATGCAATCATTGCCTATCACTACTTAAGTTGTGAGTTCGAGTCCCGCTCATGGCGATGTGTACTCTATGCAACATTATGTGATCAAGTGTGTCAATGACTTGCGGCAGGTGGGTGGTTTTCTCCGGGTACTCCAGTTTCCTCCACCATTAAAACTGACCACCAAGATATAACTGAAATATTGTTGAAAGTGGTGTTAAACATCATAACCCTGTACCCTAAGAAAGTTCTGTCAGAAGTTAAGAGGGGAGTGTAGATTATAGTAAATGATTTTAATCAGATCTTTATCACCACAGTGACCGTTAGATACAAGTTTGATTGTACCTCTTTATTCATATAATAAAAGACCTGATTCCATGTACAAAATGGAAGGTGGTGGTTGGTTGACGGTTTATGGTGTTTAACGCCACTTTCAACAATATTTCAGTTATATTGTGGCGGTCAGTTTTATTGATGGAGGAAACCGGACTAGCCGTAGAAAACCACAGGCCTATCGCAAGTCCCTGACAAACTTTATCACATAATGTTGTATCAAGTACGACTCGCCTGAGTGGGATTCAAACTCACAACTTTAGTTAGAATGGAAGGTAAAGTAAGATTTTATAATAGATTATTGAATGAATTAAATGCCACATTCTGTGATTCAGAATGTAACTTTGTTATTTCAGTTTAAGACATCAGAAACCAAGGCTGCAATAAAAACTGAACAACCAGGGTCAAAATTAATTGTAGAAGTATGTTGCTGGTTCCCTGTCACTGTATTATACCAGTCTGATTTAATCCCTCAATTTATATTTTTATTATTTTAGATTTAGACCTGTTAATTTCCATGTCAAATCATGTTTATTTTATCTGTATAACACGACTTACATAGCGGGATCACCATTTGTCTTCTTTTTAGTGAAGGGATCACCACCTAATTGTTTAGAAACAATTACACTGGTTTAAACACTATTTGTTTGAAGTATAGTAATATATATATATTAATTAAAACATTTTTTTTATTTGTCTTTTCAATAGTCAGGAATTTACATACTTAAAGAAGCCCATACATTACCACCTGACATGGATGTACAAGGGTTTGCCCTATTACATGTTTTATGAAACAAAATCTAATGTTTTGACATGAATAAACAAATCAATTGAGAGGGTTCTTTCACATTTTCTCTCTCCATTTCACAACAACAAACATTCCTTTGATAGCAGTCATCGAATTTAGTGTTAATCCGACAGCCCCGGGCTTGTGAAATTGCATGGGGGCCTGCAAAAATTTTGTCTACAGGCCAATATATTTTATTGAAAAAATTCTCAAAATCTAGGGTTGGGCCTGCAAGTTTAAAAGTTTGTCGTGAAGACTGTGATAGTCATTAATATATAAATGAAATCTCTGTACTTGATTTTTATGTTGATTTTTCAACCACTATAATTAAATTCTTATATGACGTTCTTCATTTGCTATATAAACAATGTCAAAAGAAAGCTCTACATTTATTTTTCTTCGCACATGCGTAAGAGTAGACAAATTGTGGCGATCAATTTCGAGTGATTTTATATATAAGAGGAACGTAATACCAATATACATTTGAATTCCCAGTAAAATTTATACGAAAATAAAGTTACCCATATTAACTATATCTTCCATGAATTAGATAAATCATGATAAGTCTAAATAAATCGCATGACAAATCACATGAAAAATCCAGATAATTCTCATGATGAATTAAAATATATCACATGACAAATCAAAATAAATTTCATGACCAATCAAAATATATCACATGACCATTGAAATTAATCAGATGTCATGAAAAGCTCTCATAAAACACCCATAATTTTTTTCTTATTTTTTCTTTTTTTCTTTTTTTTTTGACATCACACTGTATCTTTATTTGATTATCATCTTTCAATGTAAATGTTGAAACATGTTGAACAGAACTGATATTTATACACTAGTTTCCCACTTATAAGGCTACCCTGCATTTCTGCAATGGAAAAGTGGCCTTATAAAGGGGGTGGTTTCACATGATGGGAACAATTTAGTAGTATTTTACTAAATCAGTGCATCTGAAATCTAGCCTGATAAAAAAAGGGTTGGTCTTTGGTGGGAGGGGCCTATAACAGGGTTGGTCTTTGGTGTTAGGAGCCTATAAGAGGGGGATTACTGTACTGGTATGTCATTTGATATGGAACAAATAAATTACAAATGTAAAATACCATAAACTGCTTTGTATACTACACATTTTTGTACAATATACACTTCTTGAATGGTTGTTGTCCGTTCAATAATTGATAGTAATAAAGTTTTTGTTTACACTGTCAATTTCTTGTGAATCATACTCGCCCATGCTAGTCAAATAATTTTCTTTTAAAAAGATGAGTATTATACACGTCAGCATACAATGTCTTTAATCATTGTGGTAACTCCAGTGATGTCAAAACTCAATCAACACAATTTGAATAAAAACTCAATAGCTTAAATTCCCCTTAACCAAAATATTTGAAATTTATACACAATGTCGGGGACAATAAAGGGAAGGTCAAGTTTGATTTAAGACTTTACCACTTTTTCCATTCTATAGTTATTTCCCTGTTTACGTCAGCTTGAAGCGAAGGCATCTGTGTCCTTCATTTTTTTCTGAAGGTATTTAAAATTCTAAATATTCAAATACAGTATATGGAATCATATTTTAAAATTTGATTTATGGATAATATTTTTATGATATAATTTTTAGTTACAGTTCAGAGAGAGTTGGTGTATTGCTGATAAGAAAATTTACAAATCCCCAACAATACACGTATGTCTTGGCATGGGTCTATAAATAGAATCCTGTCCGTGCATGGAAGGAGTAGATTTGCATGAGATTAGATTTTAAAACTCTCCGTTATATAAAAATAGAATGCTTTGGAAAAAAAATTCAAACCAAAGGATGAAAAATTGCATTGAAGATGATTTCACTTTATATTACATTGCACAAAAAACTTCTTTGTTCTACAACTTACATATTTGATTTAAACATATTGATAACTTATTTATCATGGTCTTTGACTAAGAAGTAGATTTAATGCATGATATTTTGTTTATTAAATATATACCTGTTTATTGAATAGATACCTGTTTATTGAATAGATACCTGTTTATTAAATAGATACCTGTTTATTGAATTTATACCTGTTTATGAAATAGATATCCTCCAAATATAATCAGCATGTATTGTGGATAAAATACAATCTCCTATTCTTAGCGTGTTTAGCCAATTGGCTAAATTTTCTTAATATTTTTAAACACCATATTAGTTAAAATTCTGCATGAGATATTCCCACCAATTTCATTTCGTCAGTCATATGAATGACGGAAATTAACAACTTAAAATTTGTTTGGGACATTTTGGTGATGGGAGAAACAAATTCTCTTGCTAATAGTGAATTACTATATTTCTCCTGACTCTCAATTGTAAGTAGAAGGAGAATCTGTATTATTGTTAAAAAAAAAGGCTTTTTAGTTAACAGATCTGTGTTATTCAGTTTTATAATAGGATTTCTAATATTTTGATTAGCAAATTCTCTAAAAACTTAACTATCAATATTGCAAGTTCCTGAAATTTTGTGATATATTAGGGAACAAAAAATATATATGTTTAAAATTTTATTGTAATTTTTTTGGGACAAGTTTTAGACATTTGAGTTCCCTTTTGAAAAAAACTGTCAAGAATGCAATATATATGTAATGTTTGAAATAGTTATAAAAAAAACCTATCACAACGTGTAATATATTTTCATCAAGAAATTTAAAAGAAATTAGTGGAAAGATCATCAATAATAACAGAAACGGCCATGAACACCCTGTGGAAATAAGCCTAAGGGATTTTCATGGCTATCCTTGGCTGATATCAACCATATGCTGATACTTCTATATGAATCATGTTACGGAGGCAAATTTATTATCTGATTTCTTCGTGACACCTATAGAAAACTGGCAAAAAAGCTTACCTTTTCAACCGAGACATTTATATTTCAGAAGTGACCAAAAATTGCAGAATTTTAAAATACTGAAAAATGTGAAAAGTGACCAAAAATTACAATAACCAATAAATAAGAACAATACAGTATTCTAAATTAATTTTACCTTTTCCTTTAATTTTTGAATTACCACAATGTGCTTTCAGGGAACTCTGATGCTACACAGACAAGAGCCAGCTATGATGCACCAGGGAGAAGTACAGACTCTATGTGAGGTCACTATGAAGTACTATGGTCCTAATCTAATACTGCCAAGAGACCAGAGAGATCCTACACAGGATGTGGAAATAGAACAACAACATTGTGGGGGAAATACACTTCCTGTTTTCAAAGAAAGAATTAAACCAGGAGGTATGGATAAATTATTGATTTTTAAAAGAAAGTTTATTACAGGAGGGTGGGTTATTTAATTTTTTTGTTGCCTATTAATGTTGTTTATTTTTAAAAATTGTAATACACGTTTAGTTATGGAACCATCCTGGTCATGATCATATGGTAATTTGATTTACAGCTACCTGTGCGATCAGTGCGTATCACCACTAAAGTTGTGAGTTCGAATCCTGTTCATGGCGAGGTGTACTCGATACAACATTATGTGATACAGTTTGTTAGTGACTTGCGACAGGTCTGTGTTTTTTCCGGATACTCTGATTTCCTCCATCAATAAAACTGCCCTCCTCCACACACATTTAGTTAGCGTTTCATTAAACATGAAACCACAAGTTGTACTACAAATTGCATTATTAGAAGTTGAAAAAGATAAAAGAACAGTAATGGTCCACAATCTAAAAGACAATGACAGAACAAACCATAAAAATCCCCTGTGAGAAACACATGGTTAGGAAATAGGATAATTCTTAAAATAGTCATATGTTTATGCCTCCCCCCTTCTTTCTGTTCTAGAGTTATGCCACAGTGTACACCTATGGTGGAAGTGGGGCATCCATGTCCTGTGGGCACTTTCTTCCATTTGTTTTCTTCCCTTTAAGGAATATGACATTAATAGTCAAATAAAAACTGTTTGATTTAATTTATTCATGTTGTATATTTCAGATCAGTTTACATTTATCTCCAGACGACATAGAGGCTACCCTTTCAGTTTGTCTATATTTGTGGACGGTAGAATCAGTGCTCGTGTCAGCACTTGCTGTGAATACGGACATGCTAAAGGAGTTAGATTGGGTGGTAAAATGGGACAATTTTGTTTAAAGAGTATCACTGGTGCTACGCCTTGCTACAAGTAAGATTTGTTTTTATCAATTCTTATGTGACTGCAAAATTATGTAATGTTTTTATCAAAATTATTTTTTGTCAAAAATTGGTACTTGAAAATCCAAATCAATTTGTTGTGGCCTAATCTGGCATATAAAGGTGATACACATCTGGGCTTTCTATCTTATAGATACATTTTATTGTTTAAACACATGAGACGAATCACAGAGTTCTAACCCACTTTAGTGTTGTTAGTCTTCTGGTCAAAAGTCAACCAGACACCTTACTGTTAACTAAGTGTATTTGATTATGAAATAATAATGGGTTGTTTGCATTTAAATTTCTGCTATTTCATATTTCTACAGTGAAACCTGTAAATTATATTATTTAATGCTCTACAGGTGCAAGTTAAATGCTCAAGCTAGTCCTCGAACAATGAAACGTCCCCCTACAAAGAAGAAACAAGAGGTGGAAGAAATCAAGGAGGAGATAATTGTGTTGCGACCAGAAAAGAAAAAACAGGAAGCAGGTAATTAATTAATCACATGACCTTCAAAATGGCAGATGTTTACAAGCATGTGAGATATTTTCGGTGCCATTAAGGAAGTTGTTTGTGAACCATCTTAATTCTTCTCACTCACAATGCTCATTCATGAGCTAATATGTAGTTTTGGTCACTCGTAGCATATTTTTGATAATGGAAGAAACAGGATTAGTTATCATATAGATAATTTTGAAAATTAGGGTAGTTTTTACACAATAGAATAGTTACACAGACAGCTTTTTTTGTGTAGAAGATAAAATTCTGATGGTGTTTTTTTCAACTTATAGATTTTATTAGTGTAAAATGCACCCTTTCTAATTTTTACTAACATAGTTTACACACTAGTTTGAGGCTCACGAAAGGGTTTTTTATGGGTTCAAAGCTTACTTATTAAAATCAGAGATGTTAAATCTAGGGGGAGTTTGCAGGTCACATTTTTGTGAAATGTTGTCACTTTCCTATTTAAATGTAGCATGTTGTATAATATCCTTCAGGGGCCTCCTGTGCAATCAGTACCTATCACCACTAATGTTGTGAGTTCGAATCCCGTTCAGGGCGAGGTGTTCTCGATACAACTCTATGTAATAAAGTTTGTCAGTGACTTGCGACAGGTCGGTGGTTTTCTCCAGGTACTCCAGTTTCCTCCACCAATAAAACTGACCGCCACGATATAACTGAAATATTGTTTAAAGTGGCATTAAACACCTTAAACCAAACCAACTACACATTAGGTAGCACCTTTAAAAATTGAGCTAATTTCCATTGTCTCACCTGTGATGAAAGATTTGAACTTCTTAAGTTTTTTAAGCAAATTTTTCTTAAAAGTTTTCTGTAAAAAAATATTTTAGAAACCAATTGTTTTGTTGCATTTTTATTACAAGCAAATTTGCATAGAAGAAAGAGGTTTGCTAACCAAGATTTTCAGCAGATATAACACCAAACTAATGAAGTTTTTTAGTTACTAATATGCACCATTTCAGAAGAAGCAGAAGATAATGTAGAAGTACCAGTAGAGGGCGCTCATGATGATGACGATGACGATAATACATGCTCACATAACGCTTACATTAAAACTGATACAGATTCTGAACACAGTGATAACAAAGCTAACGATAACAAAAATAAAAATGGTACTTCGTGTTTTTGTGTGAATGCTAGTTTTAAATGTTTAGCCACAGTTTTGCAGATGCATGCTATATATGATTCCTCACTTCTTTTTTTTTTATTTCAACCAAAAATCTTAAAAACAGCAGCTTAATTTTAATACTTTCATTGAAGGCTTATTTTTAGATTAAAATGGTATTTAAATTCTTTCGAGAATTTTTTTAAAGGTTGATTCGCCCCATTTAGAAATTTTTTTTTCTCATTGGTAGCTATTTCTTTTTGTTACAAGCTATTCTTATCGATGTAAAATTTGCATAATTTATGGAGAAGAATTATGTTGAACATTTGCTATCCCATATTTTTATATTAAAACCTCTTAGTAACCTTATTAGATATGCAGTGAAACCTGTCTAAGCGAACCCTGAATAAACTAGAATCTTGTACAAATCAAACTTTTAATAAAATCCCAATGTAGGAAATCTTTCTTAATTATACCCCCACTCCACCAAAGGGGGGATATACTGTAATACCTCTGTCCATCTGTCCTTCGTCCGTCCCAGATATTTTTCATCACACTTTTCTCAGCAACTATTGATGGCAGAAATCTGATATTTGGTCACAAGCTTCATATAGGTATGCCATATTGTGGGAAGCGTTTTTGGACCCATCAGATTCCTACTTCCTGTTTGCTGACTTAGTTGGTTTTTATACACATTGAACATAATATATGTGGGGTTATCATAAGTGACCATTAGCTCACAGTTCATCTTGTTTAACCTGTATAAACTTAACACCTGTCTGTTCTTTATAGAAAAGTTGGTCCTAATGAGGTTCTGTTTAGACAGGTTTCACAGTAGTTAATTATTTTATCCACCGTAGACAACCAAAGCTTTATCAACAAGCAAAGTCTAAGTAATTGACAGATATAGTTGTCTGTCCTTGGATTTACTGATTCTGATTACCCCTGTGTTATCCTCATACTTTTCTTGTCAATAGGCCAATTTTTGGACTGAATATGAAAAGAAAGTTTAAACAGTGATGGTCATCACTCCCACAAATATCAACAAAACGAACAATCACCTCTCATCTTAACTGAACTCACTGAACACAAACAAGATGTTGGAAATCCAGGTCCTGGCTGGGGACAGGCAAAAAAGTGTGGCAGGGTTAAATTGATAAATGGAATTCCAACTCCCCCCCTCTAACTGGATCTATAAACAAATGATAAAAACCTGGAGATTCACTTCAACTCAAAAAGACCACATACTATCACAAAAATGAAAGACAACATAAAGAATAACAGGATCAATCAATGCCTTAAATAACTACCAGGTAGGAAGGTAGAATCTGTTGTATGAACATAGATATACAGTAAACCATGGGGACAAGCAATGCCTTAAATAACTACCAGGTAGGAAGGTAGAATCTGTTGTATGAACATAGATATACAGTAAACCATGGGGACAAGCAATGCCTTAAATAACTACCAGGTAGGAAGGTAGAATCTGTTGTATGAACATAGATATACAGTAAACCATGGGGACAAGCAATGCCTTAAATAACTACCAGGTAGGAAGGTAGAATCTGTTGTATGAACATAGATATACAGTAAACCATGGGGACAAGCAATGCCTTAAATAACTACCAGGTAGGAAGGTAGAATCTGTTGTATGAACATAGATATACAGTAAACCATGGGGACAAGCAATGCCTTAAATAACTACCAGGTAGGAAGGTAGAATCTGTTGTATGAACATAGATATACAGTAAACCATGGGGACAAGCAATGCCTTAAATAACTACCAGGTAGGAAGGTAGGATCTGTTGTATGAACATAGATATACAGTAAACCATGGGGACAAGGAACTGCTTACCCTTGCGGACCACTCAGATTCAGCCCCTGTTTTTTATGGGATTCGTGCTGCTCGATCTTTAGTTTTCTGTATAGTGTTTTGTCGCCATTATTTTTCTTTTCACCTTTGTTTTCTTTTGGCCATTGTGTTGTCTGTCCTTCTTCGATTTATTATTTCTGATTACCCTGTTGATATCTCAAACTTTTCTTATGTCGCAGTCGAAGTTACCAATGATCTTTGATAATATTTTGACTTAATCAAACATTCCAGTTATCCAAGGTATATAAAGTGTATTAGTACTACAAAAGGACTGTCATTTTTACAAAAAGTGAATCTAGCGAATGGGCAGAGCAGCTTTACATGCTACTTACAGCTTGAATAGTTATAAACTATAATGTATTTTTAGGTCACCTGGCCAAAGGCCATGTGAGCTTTTGTCATCACTTAGCGTCTGTTCACCGTTCATCTGTCGTATGTCGTAAACTTTCACATTTAAATCTTCTCCTCTGAAACCATTGAACCTAATTAAACCAAACCTGACACAGATGGTCCTTGGGTGGGTCTCTTTCAAAATTGTGTCAGACAGCCTCACCTTCCATTCACGATGGCTGCTGTTACTAAAAATAGAAATTTCTTCAATTGTTCATTGCTGCTTTATTAAAAATCAAATTTTAACTGCAGCTACATGGCAATGAATAGTTTAACATATATTTCTGGTTTTTCTGTGAAAGTTTTCTTTCAACCGATTTATGCCGATTTTGCATATTTTGAGGAGAAAAAAATCACTTTAAAATCTTCTGCTCAGAAACTTTAGCTAAATTTTTAGCAAAAATTTCAAATGGCAAAATAAAAATAATCAGCTGAAATTTAGAAGTCAAATTGAAAACCAGGTGAGCGATTACAGGATCCTGAGAGCCTGTAGTTTAATTTTTAGAAGCGAAATTAGCATGATTTGCAACATTAACATGATATAGCAAAATTAATAATGTAGCAAAAATAAAACAGTGTAACAAAATTAACATTATTTAATTAACATAATGTAGAAAAAATAAGACCATGTAGTAAAATTAACATAATGTAATATAGGATAGTGTAGCAAAATTAGCACATTGTAGTAAATATTGTTTTTAACAGCTAGGTTAGTGCATGTTGTTCCTGCTGATGAAGTAACGAGACTTGCAGGTATATAAGTGTGTGATTTTTTTCATGGAGGACCCAATTCATAATTGAATCTTTTATAATTTTCTACTAATGTCCTGAAATAACAAATTATTAAATCCTCTTCCACTAATTGCCTTATACTGGTCTATGGTTGCACACAAAAAAAAACAACGAAAATGCACGTTTTTTGGTTGAATCTCGCCAAACGACATTTTATGCTCATGTTTTGAAGGTATATACTAACTCTCAACACAAAAAAACTTTCAAGAAAATTACCAAACTTACAAGCACTACCCTTTATGAAAGAAAGCATCTTGTCTGTTTTTCCATCACATTTTTTTTTAATTATGTGAACATGCATTTATCAAAATTGTCAAAATGTTACTTATGTGGTCGTTTCCCTTGAATGCTGGTTCCATTCAATAAATTTGGACAAGAACATATGTGTACTTTTTAGCAATAAACAAAGATTTTGAAAATTTACTGTTCAAAGTGACTTTTCAGTCTATTCAGCTTTATAGTTAATGTTATTCATATTCTGACTTTTACCATCAAAAACAACCTTTAATATAAGCTATAATTTTAATATGTTATAAAAACAAATTCTGTACATTATACACAATATTTTAATGTGTTAAATTTGATCTATTTTTAATGATCCACCAATATATCTTCTTAAATGATAATACAGTATACAGTCAAACCAGCCCATGTGATCACCTCTATTAAACAGTTACCTGTATTAAAAGGTCACCCTTTTCTTGTCCTGTCATAGAAAATTGCATATGAATTGAACCTCTTTTAAGAAGTCACCTGTCTTATAAGGACATTTATTCTTTGTCTCAAAGGTGACCTCTTAATACAGGTTTTTCTATATTTGGACCACTAATTATCATTTTTGCATTATCACACTTATTTTTAATTTTTTAGCACACACTCATATTTCTTTGTCCAATGCTTTACTTACATACATATATATACTCTTTAACCTGTCCATGTGTTCACTTCTATTTTAAACCTGCCCATGTGTTCACTTCTATTAAGCAAATGACCTTGAATAAGAGGTCAATATTTCAAACAAGGTCACAGTGATAAAAAAATAAATGCAAAAGTAACATTATTTAAGCAGCACCTGTCTTATATGGTCAGTTTTTGATGATATCATGACTGACTGCTTAATAAAGGTTTGACTGTTAAATGCTTATATAAGCTGAATTAAATTTTATTTAATTATGTAAGTTGTATGACATATTCTATGGAAAATATGATATAGATATTTCCAATTTTGTATTTAATTATTGGACTGACTTGCCATGTCACAGTTTGAAATTTGATTTTGAGTGTCGTGAGTGGAAATAATATCAAAACCTACAGTTGTCAATATAATAATCTATACTTTCTTGTGTTTATGAAATATATATACTTATCTTTTCAGAAGATAAATATGACGATGATTTTGAAGATGATGACAGTAAGAAAGAGAGTGGAACAGGTGAGTAACATGAGACAATCTCATGGGAATACCTCCATCTAGGAATAGGTGAGTACATGAGACCATCTCATGGGAATACCTCTATCTAGGAGTAGGTGAGTACATGAGACAATCTCATGGGAATACCTCTATCTAGGAGTAGGTGAGTACATGAGACAATCTCATGGGAATACCTATCTAGGAATAGGTGAGTACATGAGACAATCTCATTGTAATACTACTCTCTAAGTACATGAGACTATCTTGTATGAGGCCAAGCAAAAAAATATGTGTGTTTACGGTCACCTGACCGACCCTAGTTTTCAGCTGCCGACCCTAACCTTTTTTATCGGCAATTATTCGACTCTAATTTTTGCTAGTGACCCTATAAATTTTTACACAGAATTCGGATAACCATTTTTGTTGTTTATTCAGCAGCAATGTTTTATTTATTCAACCACTAGCTTTTTGTCGAAATTGAGAGCAAAGAAGGTAGAAAAACTGCGTAACTCGTCGTAAAGCAGTTTCAACAAATGACGGCTTACCGGAAATTTCGAAAATGAAATATCGGATTCCGAAACCGGGAACGACTATTTCCGGTTTTGCCGATAAAATTTAAAAAAAATTAATGCCGAAAGACCGACCCTAGATTTTTTTGACATGTGACCGTAAACACACATATTTTTTTCTTTGGCCTGAATACTATTTTCTTGGTACAGGTGAGATATTTGTTGAAATATGTGAGACAAACCCATAAATATATTCTCAGAACAGTATATTGTATTGTAGTATTTTTCAATAGTTCTACCTTGTACTGAAGTCATGGAACAAATACTCGGATCAGAGATTGAAAGTTTGAATTATAGATTTAAATGTTTAAATATCAGCTGAAAGGGTAGGTAATTTTTAGTAAGATGTTCGTTTGAGAGTGTCTGTGTCATTTGAGCGTGTCTGTGACCTTGATCTTGGATAACAACGCTCGTCCTCGTGTAATGAAACTTTCATTATCAACTTTTAAATTTTTAATTAAGGAAATCAAACTGCCTTATACTTGACTTTAGCATTATAAGTTTTTGATGCGCTCCTCGTCAAAGGTATTTGGGTTTTATTTTTATAACTGTTTTCCAATCAGAAGAAGTTTAGTAATACTGTTGAAAAGTTATAATTTATTGATTATTTTTCTGTTATTTGTATGAAATCGTAAACTTTATCAAAATTATTTGATTTTAATTTGCATAAAATTTTATCCTAACCGGACAGGTGTTTATGTGTGATATTCATTTATAAAAATATCATTTTCTATATCAGAACAACATTCTAATGTGCGATACTGGATTTATAGAGATATTCCTGTTATGAAGCTTTGTGCCCTGCCTTGTTATCTCCCTTTTTTAACTCTCCTATGTTAAGTATTATACCTTGAATATTAAGTAAGGAAACATTTCTGAAAGAAAATGTGTAAATCACATATGATATGTACAATAGTATTATTTATCAATGATTTGTACATTTTCCCTTTGATCTTTACATGTGATAATATTTATTACCAAGCAACAATAGTGATATTAACATAATATTGATGTTTTCTAATAAGACGTTACAAGAACGTCACATTACCAAATCCTCAGAAAGCATTCTATCATTTATTTGTTTTGCTGGAAATGGACTTCTCATCTCATCTCACATCTCAGACTTTGACTTGAGAAATCCATTCTCGCAAAACAAATCAGCGATAGTATATATTTATATGGACAGATAAGTCATTTTTAGCTTACCTTGCCAAAGGCAATGTGAGCTTTTGCCATCACTTGTCGTCCGTCGTCCGTTAACTTTTCACATTTTAATCTTCTCCTCTGAAACCCCTCAGCCAAATGAAGTGAAACTTGGTAGGAAGCATCTATGGAATGTCCTCTCTAAAGATTGCTAATTTTGTTCCGATCCATTAACAAACATGGCCGCCATAGGCAATTCTTGTTTCTGATTGGCCGATTTGTTTAAATCTTCTTCTCTGAAACCGCTTGGCCAAATGAACCGAAACTTGGTAGGAAACATTTATGGTAAATCCTCTATAAAGATGCTAATTTCGTCTGGATCCGTTAATAAACATGGCCACCACAGACAATTCTTGTTTCTGATTGGTTAATTTCTAAAAAATCTTCTCCTTTGAAACCGCTTGGCCAAAATGAATCGAAACTTGGTAGGAAGCATCCTTGGAAGGTCCTCTGTAAAGATTGCTCATTTAGTTCCGATCAGTTAACAAACATGGCCACCACAGGCAATTCTTGTTTCTGATTTGTTAATCTCTAAGGAATCTTCTCCTCTGTAACCGCTTTGCCAAATGAATCGAAACTTGGTAGGAAGCATCCTTGGAAGGTCCTCTATAAAGATTGCTCATTTAGTTACGATCCGTTAACAAACATGGCCACCATAGGCAATTCTTGTTTCTGATTGGTCGATTTTTTTAAATCTTCTCCTCTGAAACTGCTGTGCCAAATGAACCGAAACTTGGTAGGAAGCATCTATGGCAGGTCCTCTATAATGATTGCTCATTTCGTCCCGATCTGTAAACAAACATGACCGCCACAGGCAATTCTTGTTTCTGATTGGTTGATTTCTAAAGAATCTTCTCCTCTGTAACCGCTTGGCCAAATGAATCGAAATTTGGTAGGAAGCATCAATTCTTGTTTCTGATTGGTGGATTTCTAAACAATCGTCTCCTCTGAAACTGCTTTGCCAAATGAATCAGAAGTTGGTAGGAAGCATCCTTGGAAGGTCCTCTATAAAGATTGCTAATTTAGTTCCGATCGGTTAATAAGCATGGCGCCACAGGCCATTCTTGTTTCTTATTGGTCGATTTCTAAAAATCTTCTTCTCTGTACCTGCTTTGCCAAATGAACTGAAACTTGGTGGGAAGCACCTATGGAAGGTTCTGTATTAAGGAATGAAAGGTGAGCGACACAGGCTCAGCCCACTGAGCCTCTAGTTTGTTATCATTATTTACCAAATAATAAGTGATTAACGATGTTTTTTAAAACATCTTTAATTATTTTATCTCTATGATAGTATGTTTATCAAGGATTTGGTAATGTGACGTCATTATAACGTCATATTAGAAAACAGCGATATTATTACGCTTCCTTGACAGCGATTAGCGATAATTTGAATCTTCTCAGCGCTTACGTGATATGAAACACATTGGTTTTAAACATCAAAGGGAAAGTAAACAAAATAGCGATAAAATTTATTACATACAATTATTAAAGTTATACTATTTTAATATTTATTACTTTGTTATCATTTTTTGAATTCCAGAGGATTGACATTAGCTGAGAAGGAGATGGTTAATATATTGATTTTTATTTATTTATTTTATTTTATTATTATTTTTAAGATGTTGTATATCTCAAGTAGAAAATCATTGTACATGATTTTTCTATTGTAACTACACTCATTTTCATATCAAAAAGAATATAGAAAAATAGAAAAAAGGAAAAGATTTTTTTTTTATATTATTTTACCATAAAAATGCTTAAAGAAAACTTTTGTTGGTCTGTATTATTAAAAAAAATATATATTTAGTTTTCTATGATGATAAGTTGATATCATTATAAATTATGAAGTTCTGAAATAAAATTAAAAAAAAAAAAAAAGCCACACTGTCAGAACAGTTCCAAAATCCAATATCAGAATGGTATAAAGAGACAAAATGGATGCCCCTGACACACACATACATGACTGATCACTTTCCTGGCTTGGCAATATGCACAGATATTTTTTAGATCAGGAATGTACTTAATACCAGTTAATCAATTAATAATATGGAGTTGTATTCATTATCTTAATTTTTTTTTAGGTATGTTGTCGATTGTTAAGTATAGATGTAACAGAAATGTTAAGTTTATTCCAAGAATTTATGTCGTTCATTGTTGATTATGAGTGTATGTCACGTGTAGTTTAAGATTAGGATATTGTCAGATATTTTTTATCAACCTCATATATAAACTTGCTTATTTCTTGTTAATTTTTGGTAGAAACCGGTCTATTGGAAACAGAAATAAAAAATGTCAAAGACCATTTATATGGTGAATATTGAGTTATCTCCCATTTTCACCAAAAAATTACTTCCTTTGTGACACTTCATTGTATACACAGTGGTCAGTGGTCAGGGAAGACTGTTTAAGAAATGAATTCCAATTTATAAATTTTTCTACCAGTTTATTTATATAGATATATAGTTACAGCAGCTTTCAGTTGAGTAGTAAAAATGGAATTTGTTTACAATTTTTAAAAATAAAAAAATTATTTTTATTTTCAGATTTTGACAGAATTATGATTTTTTAAATAAGTTTTTAAATTATAAAGCAATCCTAGAATGTGATTTACATCCATTTAAGGTCCAGTCTACTTAAAATTAGATGTTTGTCATGTCTTTAAATTTTGTTTTCCTTTGGTGATATACTAACATCTAGCAACATCCCATATGGGGTTATATCAGGTAGCCTTCATTCATCTTTGAGCATCCAATCATATGCAAGACAGTTAATCATATTGACCAATGGGACAGCATCTCTTGACATGTACTTGTACCTAAAGATTTAGTAAGCTCATTGTTGATTGATCGTCTGAAAATATGAACCCTGATGTGACCCATTCATGATGTCGTTAGATGTTAGTGTTTCGTGAAAGAAAAACATTTAAAAGATATTACAAACATCTAATTTTAATTTGGTATTTTTAAACACTTGGTTTTATACTACTGGTAAACAAACTTTAAAACAAGAGGTTTTTTTTACAATTTAGGGTTTAAAGGAATCATTACTAATCAATCAAAAAGAATTTTTTTTTTAACACTTAACTGAAAACTGCTATATTAAAAAATTAAGCACGCAAGCATGTAGTTTTCCAATCAGTCGCTGGTTCAGGGAGCATTTTATATAGAGTAAATTAATTTCAGAAATAGTCCAATTTTAGTGTGCATGCTGCTTTATATCAATTTTATTTTAAATCTTATTATCAATATAGTAACTTATTTTTTATATACATTTGTATTATAAATATTTTTTGGCTTAAAAAAATTATTTTGAGATTTTCCCTGACCATAGTGGCTAATCTATCACTGCATGGTTGATGTGATTAATAATTGTCTCCCTTTACAATATGAGTCTTTTGCAATTGATATTGACCAATCAGATTCTAGTAACAGTTATATAAGACAAAGTTATGAGTTATTTATTTGTAATTTCTTTTTCAAGAAAGTCGTCAAAATCCATTATTAATTAATTAATATTTATTTGCTTAACACAGGTTACCTGTTGTCAACAAAAATTTGGTAAAACAGTATTTTTATCCCTTTATTGTTTTTATGGAACACATAAATAACATTTTTCAAAATTATATTTTCATTGTGCTTCTTCAGATCAATTACCATATATGACTGTGTATAATGCACATTATTTAAGTAATTCACATTCATGCCATAGTTCCTTATGTCAATGATTAATACTGTACCAGTTCTTCTAATTCTGGTGTGTGATGCACAAAAAAGTTCAGTATATCTTCTAGATAGTATTAATCCATATTATGGTTCACAGTACTTATATAAAAGAAACCTGGTCTCCTGAAGGTTTAAATGTAAAAACCAGTTCTTCTGAAAGTTTAAATGAAAACCTGGTCTCCTGAAAGTCTAAATGAAACCTGGTCTTCTGAAAGTTTAAATGAAAACCCAGTCTCCTGAAAGTGAAAGAAACTGGGTTGTTGGAGATTCAAGCTAGATTTATTTTGTGATAACACTGAGAAGTTAATTAAAATGATATGTTGGTCTGGAGAAGCGCAATGAAAATCAACTAAAATGGCCTTAAACAAGTCATTTAAGAATTGATGGGGGATAAATATCGCCATTTTTTAATTTGGGGTCCTCAACGGTGATATTGTTGTTTAAATTTCACATTTATCATAGTAGGTTAATATTCCATCTAGATGGAGCCCCGACTTAACTGTTGACATTATGTAAAACTGATATTACCATACAAAATACAAATTGGAATACATTTTTTGGCAGTGAAGGAATAGTATGGTAAAGAGACTGATTGAAAGCAATAGATTCTTTGCAAAGATCATAATTTGTAAAAGGAGACACTATGAAAATTAATTTCTTTCTCAACAGGAATTTTATGTTATGTTTAACTTTGTTCAGTGAATACTTACATTTTTTTTCTCTAATATGAACAAAATAATGTATAATATTTCTTACATTAATTTTGTGTGTACAATAATAATTTGAAGAAAATTAGATTGTAAAATGGTGGAAATTTAATATGTGACTTTGTTAGACATCTTAGATAGTTATATCTTAATTTTAATGTTTGTTGTGTTTTTTGTTTTGTCACCTTAATAGACTGTATAACAGGAACACTTTACATTTTTACCTGAATTCACGGAACACATGACTGACATGTGCAAGTCACATGACCTATCACCTGATTTCACCAATTGTTTGCCACAGAATTGATTAGCTGTCAACAGTTTAATACAGGTTTGTTTTAGAAATCTTATTTATATTTACATTATGTAATTCAATTATGAAAAGAAAGTTTAAGCAGTAACGGTCAATAATTCTACCAATATCAATGACGAGGAAAATTCATTAAGAATTGATTCTTGGAAGCCATAGTTCGCAGGAGATTTTAACATGAGTAGCATTATTTTTGTAAAAATATTATGCTGAGTGATAGCAAGGGATAAAATGCAACAAAATTAATGTTACCCATGATAAAATGTCACACAAGCTATGTCATTTTTAGCTCACCTTGCCAAAGGCAATGTGAACTTTTGCCATCACTTGGCATCCGTTGTCTGTCGTCCGTTAACTTTTCACATTTTAATCTTCTCCTCTGAAACCCCTCAGCCAAATGAAGTGAAACTTGGTAGGAAGCATCTATGGAAGGTCCTCTATAAAGATTGCTAATTTCGTCCCGATCCATTAACAAACATGGCCGCCACAGGCAATTCTTGTTTCTGATTGGCTGATTTTTAAAAATCTTCTCCTCTGAAACCGCTTGGCCAAATAAACCGAAACTTGGTAGGACACATCTATGGAAGGTCCTCTGTAAATATTGCTCATTTTGTCCTGATTGGTTAACAAACATGGCCGCCACAGGCAATTCTTGTTCCTGATTGGTTGATTTCTAAAAACTCTTATTTTCTGTTAAAAGAAAGATAACTCTTGTTTAAATATAGATATCTGTATTAAAAATGCAGTATCTCTATACAGATATCTGAATTGAATTACAGATATATGCCTCTGAAATCCCTCAGTCAAATGAACTGAAACTTGGTAGGAAGCATCTATGGAAGGTCCTCTATAAAGATTGCTCATTTCGTCCCAATCCATTAACAAACATGGCCACCACAGGCAATTCTTGTTTCTGATTGGCTGATATTTAAAATTCTTCTCCTCTGAAACTGCCTGGCCAAATGAACCAAAACTTGGTAGGATGCATCTATTGGCAGCCCTCTATAAAGAGTGCTCATTTCTTCTCAATCCATTAACAAGCATGGCGCCACAGGCAATTCTTGTTTCTGATTGATCGATTCCTAAAAATCTTCTCCTCTGAAACCGCTTGGCGAAATGATCCGAAACTTTGTGGGAAGCATCTATGGGAGGTTCTCTATAAAGATTGCTCATTCCGTCCCGATCCGTTAACAAGCATGGCCACCACAGGCAATTCTTGTTTCTGATTGGCTGATTTTTTAGATTCTTCTCCTCTGAAACCGTTTGGCCAAGTGAACCGAAACTTGGTAGGAAGCATCTATGGAAAGTCCTCTGTTGCGATTGCTCATTTCGTCCTGATCCGTTAACAAATATGGCCACCAATGACAATTCTTGTTCCTGATTGGATGATTTCTAAAAAATCTTCTCCTCTTAAACTGTTTTGCCAAATGAACCGAAATTTGGTAGGATGCATCTACGGGAGGTCCCTCTATAAAGAATGCTAATTTCGTCCCGATCCATTAACAAATATGGCTGCCACAGGCAAATCTTGTTTCTAATTGGTCGATTTCTAAAAATCTTCTCCTCTGAAACCGCTGGCCAAATGAACCGAAACTTGGTAGGAAGCATTTATGGAAGGTTCTCTATAGAGATTGCTAATGTTGTCCCGATCCATTAACAAACATGGCCACCACAGGCAATTCTTGTTTTTGATTGGTCAATTTCTAAAAATCTTCTATTCTGAAGCAGCTTGGCCAAATGGACCGAAACATGGTAGGAAGCATCTATGGAAGGTCCTCTATGGGAATTGCTCATTCCATTTTGATCCGTTAACAAACATGGCCATCATAGGCAATTCTTGTTTCTTATTGGTCAATTTCTAAAACAGCTTTTCCTCTGAAGCCGCTTGGCGAAATGATATGAAACTTGATAAGAAGCATCTATGGAAGGTCCTCTATAGAGATGCTCATTTCGTTTGGATCCATTAACAAACATGGCTGCCACAGGCAATTCTTGTTTTAGATTGGTCAATTTCTCGGAAACTGTTTTGCCAAAATGAACAGAAATTTGGTGGGAAGCACTTATGGAAGGTTCCGTATTAAGTTTCCTCAAAGCAGAATGAAAGGTGAGCGACACAGGCTCAGCCCACTGAGCCTCTAGTTTTTATCTACTAACCTTCATCTTTACAATCTTATATTTTCATTGACTAAAATCTTAGTTGCAATTAAGTAAGTGACATTTTCAATTTGACGCCATTTATGATTTTTGCATCTTTAAACAAGTAAAATGCATAAAAATGAATCAGTAACTAAATGTCAATGTCACCAGTGTTTCTTGTATTTACTAGGTCACAACAATTTACAAAAGAGTAATTTTATGAAAAAAAGTATGTAGAAAGAAATAAAACAAATATTTATGTTTGTATGAACCATGATCCTGTATAAATAAGTACATGAGATCACTGTGAAAGGATGTCCATATTTTGTCTGGCAATATGCATGTGTGTAGTAATATATGTCTGGAATTTTATCACCACATTGTTTAGCAAATGAAGGTCATATTAGAATGTACTATATTCATTAAATGGGGAGGAATGTAGTTGTAGTTTGACAATTTTTTCAAGATATATACTGTATTGATGGTAAATACAGAATTGATGTGGCGAGGCTTAGAAACGGGGGAAAGACGAGCTTTAGCGAGTCTTTCCATACGTTTCGTGCCGAACCACATAAATTTTATATTTACCATCAATACACCAATATTGTATTTATCCTGCAATAAAATTTGCCAAATTTTTTTTTATTTTATTTAATAATGAAAATAAAGATAACGGAAACCCCATTGATACCTCAATAGTAGTTCCTGTAAGGGGCGTGGTTTGATAGCTTTATTAGGCTAATGTGAAAAGTGTTATTATTACACCGTCATAATAAAGCAACAGTTTATATCAACCCATTTATTATGACAAAAAATAACCCAATTGCAGGATAAATGGATATTATGTTGAAAAAAAACCTAGATTTCCATCACCATATGTTGGTGTCATTTTTGTGTTTTGAGAAGAGAGATAGTATTTCCATTCTCTATTCAGAGTTGTCGTTCCTGATACGCTACACAACATCTCTGTCAATGCTCATTTTACAAGAATTTAGTAAAATTTAGAAACAGTAAAAAAAAATATGTACTTAAAATTGTTTTAATTATTGTAAATATCAATAAAGATGAAAATAAATCACTATTTCAAATCAATTCTCTCTTAAAAATGATTTCCCCCCATTTCTTGGAGAACTATTTTACGGAGGTAAAAAGTTAAAAACGATCACAAATCATTTTTAAGAGAGAATTGATTTGAAATGAGTGATTTATTTTCATCTTTATTGATATTTACAATAATTAAACAATTTTAAGTACATTTTTTACTGTTTCTAAATTTTACAAAAATCTTGTAAAATGGGTGTTGACAGAGATGGAGTGTAGCGTAGCAGGAACGACAACTCTGGATAGAGAATGATAGTATTTCATTATGTTGATATTGGTGAAATTGTTGACCATCACAATTTAAACTTTCATATGACTATTGTATGTCATTGTTCATAGATATTAAGAATATTTAGTTGTTGATTAGGAATTTAAAAAGATATACATGTATGTTAAATGGCGAAATATGTGTTTTTAAGGTTGGAGATTAGAAAAGTATGCAGTGAAAAAATTAGTAGGAAATATACAATGATAGTAGTTAGTGTTATGGTGTTTAACACCACTTTCAACAATATTTCAGTTATATTGTATCGGACTATGATAGTAGTAAAAACGTAGATAATTACAAGATATATAAAGACACTAGTACTGTAGCAGATGACCAAAAACTTCTAAAAATAGAATGAGATGCATCAGAAGAAAATATAGGTTCTTGTTTTTACTGTTTTATCAAAATATTGAACTAATGACCTTTTGCTTTGTAGATGAAAATGATTGGTTCATTAGGGGTGAAAGATGTGAAGAGGACGACGATGACGATTGGTTAGATATTGAAGAGGCAAAGGTTATAACCCCTGGAAAAATCAGACATGAAAGGTTTATGAGAGCAAGTACACCAGTGGTAGGTTGGGATGAAGACAAAGAGGAAGCTACAGTTTTACGAGCGGAGGATGATGATGATGATGACGTAGATGGTAAAAAACGTGTTCATTTTGACGAGGAGGTTCAATGTATCGCTGCATCTGAAGAATCAGATGACACAAGGGGCCAAAAAGAGTCTGGTGACATAAGGGGCCAAAAAGATCTTCAAAAAGAAAAAGAATTAGAATTAAAATTAAAAGAATTTTTAGATGAGACTGACACCTGTGATGAAGTATCAGAGATTGAAACTGATCATGACTCGCCTAGAAAACAAGACTCACCACGACAACAACCAAAGAAATCGACTCCTACCATGCAGGTAGAGTCAGATAAAACTTCCAAACGACAACAAGACAAATTAAAACGTCTACAAAAGCAAGAACATGAACAGTATAGTGATGATTTTGATTCTATTTCATCACACCTCACCAGTAGCAGTAAAAATTCACCTGAAGAAAAAAAAGATGAACTTTCTGTTCAAGAAACTTCTTCAGGTGACACAATTGAAAATACAGGTGAGTACAAAAAGCATGTTACACACAAGGGAGATAATAAAACAGCACCAGTAAGAGTTGTCTCACCTTTGCATGTGCATGTCAGTAAAAAGCATGTAGACAAAGAATCACAGAATAACGAAAACTCTTCTGCTTTGGAAAGGAAAGTCATCGTGGAGGAAAAGGGAGATAACTTTGAAATAAAACGGCAGAGTGACGAGGACGAGGACTCGAGTATGGAGTCAAGAAAAGAAGGACCTATGTCTATTACTTTTAGTGAAATGAATATAATAGGACCTCTGGCAACCCTCCTGGTCAAGGTCAGAAGAAAGAAACGAGCAAAGACACAAGCTAAATCAAGGAAACAGTTATTGATAATGATAGATGAGAGTGAAACAGATAGTACACTAACACCGGTTGATCAAAGTTCGGGAGAAATCACAAGTAAAGCTAGCGACAAAAATGTTTCTGAAGTGGAACAGTATACTTCAGATTCAAAGCAACAGCTATCTGAAATAAATGTTCCTGAATCTGATAATGATAGTGAAAGAAACGTAGAAAGTCCAACAAAGACCAAACAGACTGAAATAAAGCCAGGAAAAAAAATATGTCAAGGACGACTTCAGCCGTTACAATCACCAAGACCTAAAAAGAGAGTGTTGAAAAAGTCTTATAGGTTAGAAGAATCTGATACATCACAATCAAGCCTTTCTAGCTTTTCTAGTTTAAGTGAGTCTGTGAAAAAGACCAAGAAACTCACCAAGAAGGAAAAATCTGTAACTGGCATTAAATCTGCACAGAAGACGGAGGAAAAATCAGAGGAGTCTGGAAAAGAAGAAAAAATAGATGTAAAATTGAGTGAGAAAGATAAAACATCGTTGATTAAGGAGGATCTGATTGATGAACAACAAAAAGTTGTTACAATAAAAGTAGCCGAAAAACCAGAAGGAGAAAAGGAAAATAATGTTAGATTTATCAAACCTCGTCTTCTTCATAGGGAATATGATGATGAAGATGAATCTAGAGAAGTTCGAATGACCAAGTTGGAAGAGGAAGGCAAGAAAAGGGAGATAACTCTAACTGATGAGGATATCCTGAGACAAATGATTCAGAGTACGTTTGATGAATCTTATGAAGTAATAGATGATGCAAGCCTTATTGAACTTGAGGAAGAGGATCCCTCATCTGAGATGAGTTCTTTAAAGTGTTTGCCAGCTAATGGCCAGGCTAATATAGTTGATGTGCAACCAATCAACAAAACAGTGGAAAATAAACAGGATGAAATTAAAATTGAAAGCCGTAAATCGGATGAAGTAAAACAAAACAGAGCTGATGAAATTAAAACCAAAAGCAGCATTAAATCAGATGAAGCCAAGCGAAGCACATTTAAACATCAGAATGCTATGACAAAACAGGATGTAAACTCTAACTTGGATGATGGTATTGAAGAGATCAAATTGGAGGATAAAACAACAAAATTCAAAGATAAAGCCAATAAACTGAATAATGTCACAGATGAAAAAACGTCTGTCGTTGTTCATGACTCTCAAGTAGAGAATGACGATGTTGAAGAGATTAAATTAAATGATGTCAAGAATTCATCAGATATCCAAAAGGATGAAGAAAATATATCAGAAAGTTTGAAATCTGAGGAGTTGACGTCGAAACAACATTTATTTGAAGTAGCTGAAAAGCCAATTCCTGTTGAGGCAGAATTATGTTATGGTTATGATACTAAATCTCAAAAGGAAAGTAAACTGGTAGATTTTACTGCTGACTTTTTCGACCAGGAGCTTGGAGATGAAAAACAGAATATATATCTTGAAAAAATTCGATCAGAAATTACTCCTGATAAAAATGAACCTTTCATAATTCAAAGTGAAAGTGCATTTGACTCTGACAGTAAGAAGAGGTCAGTTAAATCAAGGAAAAAAACAGAAATGCAGAGATCTGTCATTAATCAAAGAACTGAAAGTACTGATACTAGTGTTTCTCCAATTTTGAAAATGAACCAAAGCACTGAAAGTCCTGTAATACCAGAGTCTGACACATCCAAAGTAACTTTTGCAGATATCTCTAGAACTGATCAGGATGATGTAACTGCACAGAATAATGTGACAGAGGTTGATGGGAATCAAGACGTTGATGCTATCCCTAGTGCTAGTTGCTACAGCACATTCATAGAAGACACTTCACAGATGTCTTCAGAGATTAAAGATGATCAAAGACACATAGTGATAATTGATGCTAAAAGTGTTGAAAAAGAGAAACGGAAATCTTCTGGTGAAAAGCAAAAGGAGGATACAAAAGATGACACGTCGAAGGAAATAGACCTAAAAAAGAAAGAGGTGTTATTGGTATCAATTGATGATATAGCCAATAACGATGAAATATCTACATCACAGAAACCGTATGCCATCAAAGAAATTGGTATGACTGAGAAACAGCATGTTATGATGGATAATAAGGAAAATGTTTCAAAGTCATTTATATATAAAGATTATTCACTGGAAACCCAGAGTGAGACAATTATATCAGAACCTGTACAAACCATGTCAAAATCAGAAACAGGGGATCAGAGCTGTACTCCATTAAAACAGTCCACTGCTGATTCACAAGCTTCAAGTGATGTTGAGAATTTGTCCGTTTCCTCAAGTGACGTGAAGGAATATGTTCAAAACATTATAACAGAAGCTCAAAAACAAGAGCAACCACCAAATGTTAAAAAGCCAAAATCAATTTTAAAGACTGGAAGCAGATCAGATACTAACCAAGAAACTACTTTGGAAGACAAGAAAATAGAAGTTAGTGATAAGGACAAGGCACATGTCATTACAGAAGATATATCGCAAAGTAAAGCAGAAATGAAACCTGATGATGGTAAGAATTCTAGTACAACTGTTGCTTCTGTGACTGTCAAAGAAGAGCTATCAACATCAAAAGAAGATGACAAAATGTCAGTTTCAAGTGAAACTGAAAAGGAATTGTCAGTTTCATCTAGTATTGTAGAAGCATATGTTAGTGATGTGATAACATCTGTTAAAGAACAGGAAGTGATCCTGGTTACTAAGGAACATAATATTCAACCAAGTAAGGGAGACAATCGAGATGAACATGTAAAGGATGCAACACCTGCTTTGTTAGGGGGTGCTAAAGAAAATAAAGATCTGAAAAATGTTGAAAATACAGATTTAACCCCTGTAATTACTTCTGCAGAAAAAGGACAGAAAACAATTGAAAAGGGTGAACCAGTAGTTGTAAAACTTGATGATGTTGAACCTAATGATTCAAAACTTGTAGAAGAAAATGACATTTTAACAGATTTGAAACATGATGACACTTCAGCAGATTTGAAACGCGAGGTCATCTCAACAGATTTGAAACCTGTTGATACGTCAGCAGATTTGAAGCATGATGATACGTCAGCAGATTTGAAACATGATGATATGTCAACAAATTTGAAACATGATGATACATCAACAGATTTGAAACGTGATGATATGTCAACAGATTTGAAACATGATGAAATTTTAACTGAAAATGTGGAAAACGTAAATGATGCCGACTCGATTAGGTCTCTGTCTATATCAAGTGAACCTGAAATATCAGTTTCGTCCAGTGTTGTCGGGCGATATGTAACTGATGTACTTAACATTGTCAAACAAGAATTTAGCTCAGTTGACAAGATGGAAGAAAAAAGTAGTGATCAATCAAAATCTGTAGTGGCAGAGAACAAGACTGTAGCAGTTCAACCAGATACTACAATGAAGAAAGGTACAGAGTTAGAAACCATCCAATCAGGGACAGAAGAAAAAACAGGTGCAATGACAAAAAGTACAGAGTTAGAAACCATCCAATCAGGGACAGAAGCAAAAACTAGTGATCACCAACTTGTTAACCAATCAGATATGAAACAGGAATCAGATCAGCAGGAAATCAACCAATCAGATAAATTGATACTAAATGAAAATGAAGGACAACATGAAATAGATATTGAAGAACCATCTGTTTCATCAATAGATGTTTTGAATTATGTAGAGGACGTTGTTCAAATGGTTAAGGAAGATATTGAGAAAAATGGAAATCGTAAAAATGTCGAGTCTACTCCACTGGCAGAAACCAAGGAAATAAATCTCGACGAAACAGTTATCACAGATGAAAGTAAAATAGGTCAAGCTTGTCATGAAGTAGATGATTCAATGAAGATGAAAAAAGAAGAAGATGAAAGTAAAATAGGTCAAACTTGTCAGGAAGTAGATGATTCAATGAAGACGAAAAAAGAAGAAGATGAAAGTAAAATAGGTCAAACTTGTCAGGAAGTAGATGATTCGAAAAAGGACGAAAACTCAGAGACTGTTCCTCTGACACCAAGGATGGAGCCTGAAGGTCAAGAATCAGACGAGAAAGTGACAAAAAATAAGACTGATATTGATTCAGACAGTCTGAAAGAAATTGATGGTGGAAAAATTGAAAGTGACACTTACTCAACACCCGATAGACTGGTAGATATTGCTCGGACAGCTGTACAATACAATATTAAATCTGATTGTCAAAAAGTTTTGAAAAAAGAAACAAGTGCACCGAAGTCGACATCAGAAATATCTGAATTGCCAACAGAGACTATCTCAGTATCAGAAGACAAACAAACAAATGTAATCATTAGTACACATAAAGTACAAGAAGATATGTTAGGTCAGCAAGGTGTTTCTACCATGTCAGAAGAGATGAAAGAGAATGTTGAAAAACTTGCAGGAACAACCACTGTTGACACAAAACCTGAAAGTGCTATTGTTGAAACCAAACCTGAAACAACCACTATGGACACCAAACCTGAAACAATCACAGTTGACACCAAACCTGAAACAACTACTGTTGACACCAAACCTGAAGCAACCACTGTTGACACCAAACCTGAAACAGTCACAGTTGACACCAAACCTGAAACAACTACAGTCGACACCAAACCTGAAACAATCACTGTTGACACCAAACCTGAAACAACCACTGTTGACACAAAACCTGAAAGTGCTATTGTTGAAACCAAACCTGAAACAACTACAGTTGACGCCAAACCTGAAACAACCACTGTTGACACCAAACCTGAAACAACTACAGTTGACACCAAACCTGAAACAACTACAGTTGACACCAAACCTGAAACAACTACAGTTGACACCAAACCTGAAACAACTACTGTTGACACCAAACCTGAAGCAATCACAGTTGACACCAAACCTGAAACAATCACAGTTGACACCAAACCTGAAGCAATCACAGTTGACACCAAACCTGAAAATGTTATTGTTGACTTCAAACCTGAAGCAATTACAGATAACACCAAGCCTGAAACAATCACAGTTGACACCAAACCTGAAACAATCACAGTTGACACAAAACCTGAAACAACCACTGTTGACACAAAACCTGAAAGTGCTATTGTTGAAACCAAACCTGAAACAACTACAGTTGACACCAAACCTGAAACAACCACTGTTGACACCAAACCTGAAACAATCATAGTTGACACCAAACCTGAAACAACTACAGTCGACACCAAGCCTGAAACAACTACTGTTGACACCAAACCTGAAGCAATCACAGTTGACACCAAACCTGAAACAATCACAGTTGACACCAAACCTGAAAATGCTATTGTTGACGTCAAACCTGAAGCAATTACAGATAACACCAAGCCTGAAACAATCACAGTTGACACCAAACCTGAAACAATCACAGTTGACACCAAACCTGAAACAATCACAGTTGACACCAAACCTGAAACAATCACAGTTGACACCAAACCTGAAACAATCATAGATGACACCAAACCTGAAACAACCACTGTTGACACCAAACCTGAAACAATCATAGTTGACACAAAACCTAAAACAATCACAGTTGACATCAAACCTGAAACAATCACAGTTGGCACCAAACCTGAAACAATCACAGTTGACACCAAGCCTGAAACAATCATAGATGACACCAAACCTGAAACAACCACTGTTGACACAAAACCTGAAACAATCATAGTTGACACAAAACCTGAAACAATCACAGTTGACACCAAACCTGAAACAATCACAGTTGATACAAAACCTGAAACAATCACAGTTGACACCAAGCCTGAAACAATCACAGTTGACACCAAACCTGAAACAATCACAGTTGACACAAAATCTGAAAGTGTCATTGTTGACACCAAACCTGAAACAACCACAGTTGACACCAAACCTGAAACAACCACTGTTGACACCAAACCTGAAAGTGCTATTGTTGACACCAAGCCTGAAACAACCACTGTTGACACCAAAGCTGAAACAACCACTGTTGACACCAAACCTGAAACAACCACAGTTGACACCAAAACTGAAGCAATCACAGTTGATACCAAACCTGAAACAATCACAGTTGATACCAAACCCAAAACAACCACAGCTGACACCAAACCTGAAACATTCACAGTTGACACCAAAACTGAAACAATCACAGTTTACACCAAACCTGAAACAATCACAGTTGACACCAAACCTGAAATAACCACAGTTGACACCAAACCTGAAAGTGCTATTGTTGACGTCAAACCTGAAGCAATTACAGATGACACCAAACCTGAAACAACCACAGTTGACACAAAACCTGAAACAACCACTGTTGACACAAAACCTGAAACAATCATAGTTGACACAAAACCTGAAACAATCACAGTTGACACCAAACCTGAAACAATCACAGTTGACACCAAACCTGAAACAATCACAGTTGACACAAAACCTGAAAGTGTCATTGTTGACACCAAACCTGAAACAATCACAGTTGACACAACACCGGAAAGTGCTATTGTTGACACCAAACCTGAAACAACCACTGTTGACACCAAGTCTGAAACAACTACAGTTGACATCAAACCTGAAACAATCACAGTTGACACCAAACCTGAAACAACCACAGTCAACACCAAACCTGAAACAATCACAGTTGACACCCAACCTGAAACAATCACAGTTGACACCAAAACTGAAACAATCACAGTTGACACCAAACATGAAAAAACTACAGTTGACACCAAACCCGAAACAACCACAGTTGACACCAAGCCTGAAACAACCATAGTTGACACTAGACCTGAAAGTGCTATTGTTGACGTCAAACCTGGAGCAATTACAGATGACACCAAACCTGAAACAACTACAGTTGACTCAAAACCTGAAACAACCACAAGTGACACTAAGTCTGAAACAACTACAATTGACACCAAACCTGAAACAACTACAGATGACTCAAAACCTGAAACAAGCACAGTTGACACCAAGCATGAAACAGCCACTGTTGACACTAAACCTGAAGCAACCATAGTTGACATCAAACCTGAAACAGCCTCAGTTGACTTAAAACCTAAAGCAACCATAGTTGACACCAAACCTGAAACAACTACAGTTGACTCAAAGCCTGAAAATACCATTGTTGACACCAAACCCGAAACAGCCACTGTTGACACCAAACCTGAAACAACCATAGTTGACACTAGACCTGAAGCAACCACAGTAGACACCAAGCATGAAACAACTAGAGTTGACACCAAACCTGAAGCAACCATAGTTGACACCAAACCTGAAGCAACCACTGTTGATACCAAATCTGAAACAATTACTGTTGACTCAAAATCTGAAATTACCACATGTGACACTAAATCTGAAATAGCCACTGTTGACCCAAAACCTGAAACAACTACAGATGACTCAAAACCTGAGAAAGCAATTTCTGAATCACCAACAATTGTCATAACACAGGAAACATTCACACCTAACATAGATCCTGACAGCTCTCAAAGTAAAACAAAGAAATCTGAATCGACCACAATACAAACAATATCTAACAATGATAAAAAGCAGCCAACAAAAAAGAAAACATCGTTAGACAAAAACATATTACCAGATGACGACATGATAGATGCTGTTGTAAAGCTTGAAGAGGACATTGGCGACAGTGATGAAGACAAGATGGGGGTTGTTGAAGTGGCAGTGTTAGAATCTGGTATGGTTGGAAGTCTTGCTGCAATAATACATATTGATTCAGACTCAACTGACAAAGAATCCAAAAAATCTGATGTTTCTCTACTGGAAGATGAGACAACTGAAATTGGGAAAGCATCTTCACAAATGTCATCAGAAGTAATTAATCAACAAAGCAACAAAGCAGTTAGTGATATGAAGCATGAAGAAGTGGAAACAGTAGTTACTGACACAAAACCAGTTGAAACAGTAATCACTGACACCAAACCAGTAGAAACAGTTCTCACTGACACAAAACCAGTAGAAACTGAAGTAACTGACACAAAACCAGTAGAAACTGAAGTAGCTAACACAAAACCAGTAGAAACTGGAGTAACTGAAACAAAGCCAGTAGAGACTGAAATAACTGACCCAAAACCAGTAGAAACTGGAGAAAGTGAAACAAAACCAGTCCCTGACACAAAACCAGAAGAAAAAGTAGTCACTGACACAAAACCAATAGAAACAACAGTCACTGACACAAAACCAGTAGAAACTGGAGTTGCTGAAACAAAACCAGTAGAGACTGAAATAACTGACACAAAACAAGAAGAAACTGGAGAAAGTGAAACAAAACCAGTAGAAATAACAGTCCCTGATACAACACCAGAAGAAACAACAGTCACTGACACAAAGCCAGCAGAAACAACAGTCACTGACACAAAACCAGTAGAAACAGTAGTCATTGAAACAAAACCAGTAGAAACAACTGTCACTGACACAAAGCCAGTAGAAACAGCAGTCATTGAAACAAAACCAGTAAAAGCAGTAGTGACTGACACAAAACCAGTAGAAACAACAATCACTGACACAAAACCTGTAGAAACAGCAGTGACTGACACAAAGCCAGCAGAAACAGCAATCACTGACACAAAGCCAGTAGTAACAACCGTCACTGAAACAAAACCAACAGAAATGACTGTTACTGACACAAAACCAGCAGAAACAACAGTCACTGATACGAAACCAGAAGAAACTGAAATAACTGACACCAAACCAGTAGAAACAGTTCTCACTGAAACAAAACCAGTAAAGACTGAAATAACGGACACAAAGCCAGAAGAAACTGGAGAAAGTGAAACAAAACCAGTAGAAATAACAGTCCATGACACAAAACCAGAAGAAAAAATAGACACAGACACAAAACCAGCAGAAGCAACAGTCACTGACACAAAGCCAGCAGAAACAACTGTCACTGATACAAAACCAGTAGAAACAGTAGTCATTGAAACAAAACCAGTAGAAACAACAGTCACTGACACAAAACCAGTAGAAACATCAGTCATTGAAACAAAACCAGCAGAAGCAACAGTCACTGACACAAAGCCAGCAGAAACAACTGTCACTGATACAAAACCAGTAGAAACAGTAGTCATTGAAACAAAACCAGTAGAAACAACAGTCACTGACACAAAACCAGTAGAAACATCAGTCATTGAAACAAAACCAGTAGAAACAACAGTTACTGACACAAAACCAGTAGAAACTAGAGTAACTGAAACAAAACCAGTAGAAACAACAGTCACTGACACAAAACCAATAGAAACAGTAGTCATTGAAACAAAACCTGTAGAAACTGGAGTAACTGAAACAAAACCAGTAGAAACAACCGTCACTGACACAAAACCAGTAGAAACAACAGTCACTGACACAAAACCAGTAGAAATGACCATCACTGACACAAAACCAGCAGAAACAACAGTCACTGACACAAAACCAGTAGAAACAGTTGTCACTGACACAAAAACAGTAGAGACGACCGTCACTGACACAAAACCAGCAGAAACAATCGTCACTGACACAAAGCCAGCAGAAACAGTAGTCATTGAAACAAAACCAGTAGAAACAACAGTTACTGACACAAAACCAGTAGAAACTAGAGTAACTGAAACAAAACCAGTAGAAACAACAGTCACTGACACAAAACCAATAGAAACAGTAGTCATTGAAACAAAATCTGTAGAAACAACAGTTACTGACACAAAACCAGTAGAAACTGGAGTAACTGAAACAAAACCAGTAGAAACAACCGTTACTGACACAAAACCAGCAGAAACAACAGTCACTGACACAAAACCTGTAGAAACAGTTGTCACTGACACAAAACCAGTAGAAACAGTTGTCACTGACACAAAACCAGCAGAAACAATTGTCACTGACACAAAGCCAGCAGAAACGATCGTCACTAACACAAAGCCAGCAGAAACATCAGTCACTGACACAAAACCAGTAGAAATTGTAACCACTGACACAAAACCAGTAGAAACAATAGTTATTGAAACAAAACCAATAGAAGCAACAGTCACTGACACAAAACCAGTAGAAACAACAGTCACAGACACAAAGCCAGTAGAAACAACAGTCACTGACACAAAACCAGTAGAAACAACAGTCACTGACACAAAGCCAGTAGAAACAACCGTCACTGACACAAAACCAGTAGCAACAACAGTTATTGAAACAAAACCAATAGAAGCAACAGTCACTGACACAAAACCAATAGAAACTGAAGTAATGGACAGAAAACCAGTAGAAACAGTAGTCACTGACACAAAACCAGTAGAAACTGGAGTAACTGACACAAAACCAGTAGAAACAACAGTCACTGACACAAAACCAGTAGCAACAACAGTTATTGAAACAAAACCAATAGAAGCAACAGTCACTGACACAAAACCAATAGAAACTGAAGTAATGGACAGAAAACCAGTAGAAACAGTAGTCACTGACACAAAACCAGTAGAAACTGGAGTAACTGACACAAAACCAGTAGAAACAAGAGTCACTGACACAAAACCAGTAGAAAGAGTAGTCACTGACACAAAACCAATAGAAGCAACAGTCACTGATGCAAAACCTGTTGAAACTGGTGTAACTAAAACAAACGCAGTTGAAACAACAGTCACTGACACAAAACCTGTCGAAACTGGTGTAACTAAAACAAACGCAGTTGAAACAATAGTCACTGACACAAAACCTGTCGAAACTGGAGTAACAGAAACAAAGCTTGACAAAACAACAGTCATTGACACAAAACCAGAAGACAAAACAATCAACCGTCTAGTAGAGTCTACTATTGTTGATGCTGGGAAAATGGGAATTGTTGCCGTACCAATGGTTCCAGAAAACATTGTTGAACCAGTTTGTGAACAGGGAACTGAAGTTGGTAGTGGTGCTCTTGAATCATTATTAGCTGAAGCTGGGAAAACAATTGCTGGAGTTGTTCATATTGATTCAGAGAATATTTCTGAACCTTGTATAGACAGAAATGAACAAAATTCAAATGAAAAAGATGGAAGTGGCATAATTAAGAATGTTGTTATGGAAGCTGAGAAAATAATTACTGGTGTGGCTCATGTGGATACAAGTACTGTTGAAAATAGTAGTGAGAAATCTGTAGACAAAGATCAGTCTACTATAGATATGTCAAAATCTGATATAGCCACAACAGTAAGTGAGGATATGGGTCAGCCTAATACATGCTCTACTCCAAAATCTGAAAAGGAAAACCCATTTGAAACAGAAGTAGAGAATGAATCTGAACCTGTTGTTGGAAAAGGTGATACTATGAAGAAAAATGAGGGTGTCATAAATGATACCTGGACAGTAGATATTACTGACATTCAAAATGAGCAGGAAGTTCCCTCGGAAAATGTAGTCAAGGTTACTGTTGATGATGTAGCTTATGTTCCTGATATTGTTGTTACATCCCCAAAATGTCCTCCAAATGAAGATTGCGTTGTTGTTTTACAAGAAGAACCAAGTGAAGCAGCAACAATATCTGGTACAAATTCAGTGTCCATTGATGTGGAACCTGGAAATGAAGAGTCAAATGACATTGATCAAAATTTAAAGAGCTTAACTGACACTGTTCAAGATACAGAAAAAAATGACGTGAATTTAAAATCTGAGAGCAATAAGGCAGAAGATGAAGTGATGCAGGAAAATATGGTTGAAGCAAATGTTAATGGCAAAAGGGTGGCAGAGACGGAAAAAAAGGACAGTAGATCATCTGAGAACGCACGGGAAAATGTAGTTGGTGAGGCAACACTGTTATCTGAAGAAGAGGAAATAGATGCCATATTGGATGAAATTGATCAGAATTTAAATAGTGGAGAAAAGAAAGTTTTAACCAAAAAATTGAAAGAAAATATTGATGATATTGATATGAGTAAGCCTTTAACAAAGACAAACATGAAATACATCATCGAAAATGGCATAGAATTTGAAATTGACAAACAAATTTTGAAAGAAATTAAATCTGAGGCTTATGATGTGGACGTCATGTCTACCATTTCTGAAGTGACAACTGAGTCTAATACACAGAGTTTGCCAAAGGGATCTTGAGACACTGTTTAATTGCTACAAATAAAATGCAAGATGGTGTAACAATGACTCTCAGACATTATCTGTATGCTGTGTATCATCATTTTTATTTTGTTGCTTAAATACACTATTTTTAGTTTCTTTAAATTATACAGTGAAAACTTTCTAAACTGAATCCTGAATAAACCAGAATCCTGTATAAACCAAACTTTAAAAAAACTACCAATGTAAAAAATGTTTGATAATTTAACCTGTATAAACTGAACACCTGTCTATTCCAAACATACCAAGGAGGTTCGGTTTAGACAGTTTTGACTGTATGCAATGTATTTTATTATAGTTTTAGAACCACCCACACCATTTAATATTTAATGTGATAAAAAGGTAAATAAACAATATCGTTATAATTCACCCATGGTCTTTTGTTTTTACTGTAAGGTCTCTTCTGTGTCAATGTGGGTGGTCATGTTACTTGTATTATTCTTCATTTTCTGTTATTTATCTGCAATTTAATTTGTTTTCTTGTAAATACATATTCACTGAACACAAGTTAAACATTTCACAAATTTATTGTAATGTACAGTGTTTTTTTTTATTGTTTTGTTTTTAAATTGTATAAAAGTCTTTTGCATTATTTTATGTCAAATTTTTTAAATTTATTTGTCTTTTGAAAAGTCATGTCAAAGATTTTTTTAAATAATTTAATATTATGAAAAGAAACTAAACTTTGTAACATAAAGCTATGCTTGCTGTTTTTGTTTGAACTTCGATAAAATTTGAAAAAAAAATTAAGCAGTGATAGTTGACAGTTCCATCATGAACTATTTTACAGGCCAAACATCAAACTTTAAAAAAATGTAAAGAAGACCGTGAGACAAAAGCTGATGAAAATCATGATCCTCTCTTGGAACAAGGCATACACTGAATACAACAAAAAAGAAGAAAATTCAATATTTTTTTAGTATCAATGAATTTAACATGCCATATGCAGATGACACAATGGGTTTATGTATGTGATGGTATTTTATGTACAATACAAATATTTCAGTTGTAGAGAATGTTAAGAAGAATTGTTAGACAGAAGAAGAGCTATAAATAGAATGAAATTGTCATATTGATTTGTAATTATTATAGATAATAAAGGACATATTTATTTTTACCCCCACGATGTAACTGAAATATTGTTGAAAGTGGCATTATACACCATAACCCCTCCCCGCCCCCTAATCAAACCTATGTTTGAATGTCACAGTTATAATCGTAATAAATGTCATGAACGATTTGACGTCACAAATGAAATCACCCCAAAGAATTGCAAGTTTTGCTGACAATCCTTTGGTTTTACTGTTACATTTTACAGAAGAAATACCTTCTTACATTCGGACAAAATTGAAGATTCAAATATCTTCCACTTATATGAGAAATTCTATATCATTTACCATTGTTCCGTGGCATTCTAGTCCGGGAAAATGTGACATTTCTCACATTTGTGGAAGACATCTATGAAGTTCAATATGGACCTATTAGTTTCAGATGCTAATGTGTTTATGTAAGGTCATCACAATACTAGTTCTTCCTCTCTGAACCCTTTATTGTCCAAATAAGGTTGTATTGAATTCTTATTATCTCCCCTTTTCTTGTTATTGTTCAAAACGGTAAATAATTTGTATAATTTTCTGTGTACAATAATTACAACAAGAGATTTAACAGTGATTCTGTTGATTGTTCTGTATTTTTGAAGTATTTTTTATATAGATAAAAATATTAGCTACAATTGTTGTTATGTATTTTATTGTAAAACAACAATTTTAGGAAATGTTTTAAGACAGATTTAGTATTAGCTAAATTTTAATTATTTTTATATATATTAAATTCCAATTACATGTATATGAATATTAATAGATTGTTAAGCTGTTGTAATGATGCTGACCTTGTATAAGGGGTCCTCGTGGTCATGATCGTATAGTAGTTGGATTTACAACTACCTGTGCAATCAGTGAGTTGGGAGTTTGAATCAGATGTACTCAATACAACATTATGTGATAAAGTTTGTCAGTGGCTTTCCTCCCAGTACTCTGGTTTCCTTCGCCAATAAAACTGACTGCCATGATATAGCTAAAATAATGTTGAAAGTGGCGTTTAACACCATAGCCCCTTAACCTGACTTTCTATAATAGGATTATTATTTACAGTAAAAGGGTAATTCAATGTAAATTGGAGTGAATGTCTCCTTCTTTTTATCCCAAGCAAAAAAAATAATAAATATGGAAAATTATTATTATAGTAAGTTGTAAAACATTATGAATGTTCATTGTATAAATATGTGGTTACTGAATTTTGTCGTTTGCCTTATTTACAAATGTACAAAAAGATTAGAACAAATGACCAACGTTGAAACAGACGATGTGTCGAGGTCAAAGTAATTTTATGATGTCATTGTTTAAATAGCCAATGAAAAGTGTTACGTTAGAATTAGAAATAGATACAGCTGGACCTGGTTAAATTTAACTATCAGATAAGTAAAATGAACCAAATATTTAATTTCTATTTCGGTATCCTAAGAAACGACTTGTCTGGCTTTGAGATTTTGAGATTTGGCTGTATTTATTTGTTTACTTTCATTTATAAAATTGACGATAAATATTATGTACGATTTCCAAGAAAGTTTTGATAAACAACATGTACTGCACAAATATATTTAATTTGAACATTATGTAATGCGTTTTTTTAAATTTATTTCTTATAATGTATTTCAGTGACATAAATGTACACGCCAAGATTAATGTAAATGTGTTTTAATTAAGATATCTCTTTTTTTTTTTTTTTTTTCTTTTTTTTTTAACTTTTTGAAATATTTCTTAATATGATAAATATTATTGGGAAAAATTATTCTGTTAAATTTTTGAGAGAAAAATCTTGGTTTACATGAATTCAAATGTACATATCTTGTACCTCTAGCTAAGTAGTTATAAATAGATTGCTTCATCGTTGAGTTTTGTACTTAAAACCTAGAAACCACAATTACAGGAAGTTTGGCATGACATTGTTAGGGGGTAAAGAAGGGTCATTTCCTTATCCTTTTGAGTATATCTCAAAGAGGAAACCTGGGTTATCTCCCTTATGCTTATTAGGTGTGATTTTAATGTTGAGTACTTATAAAGGGAGATAATCCAGGAATGTTTCTCAATTTTGAAGTACGTCTACAATAATAAGAATAATCAATATTTCTGATAAAAAAAATTGTAGATTAGTAAAGTTAATATGATTTTTATTGTAATGACGACCGTTCTGGGCCCTGTTGTTAAGCATTAACAATTGTATATTATGTTTAGATATATTCATGTTTATTTGTAGACTGCATAAATAAAAAAATATTCACACATTTACTTTCATTTCGTTTCCATGTTTCCATGGGTTTTTTCCTGATATTTAAACAAGTCTGGGGTTTGGGGGGGGGGGGGGGGGGGATTTTTTGGTCTCTACCCAACAAATATATAATTTTACTTTATTACCTCTTGCCTTGCTGAAGATCTTGTTTCAGCATACCTTCTTAAATTATCTATTTGTTTGTACAAAAGGATGAGAATCACATAGCATCACATTTCAGAATCCAACCTTTATGCTTCAGGCGTCAAAACTTAAATGTTATAAGAAATGTTTCAAAAAACATATTGCATTCACACGACATTGTAATTCATTTTGAATATTACGATTTCGAAATGCAACAGAACTCGAACGACTTGTGAACGTTTTCAATCCGTTTTCAAAAGGTACATCTGAACTCGGCATTAAAAGTCTGAAAATAGCCTAGATGTTTCCTGTTACTATATTGACAAGTATTTGTACAGTTAAGTCCCTGTTAAAATCCAAGGTCAAGGTCATGGGTGTTAAGATCCAAGGTCAAGGTCAGAAATGTTAGATATATGTACCAAAATTTATATTACACAAAACCCTCTTAAAATCCAAGGTTAAAGTCAGGGATGTTAGATATATATACCAAAATTTGTATTACACAAGACCCTGTTAAAATCCAAGGTCAAGGGTCAGGGATGTTAGATATATGTATCGAAATTTGTATTACACAAGACCCTGTTAAAATCCAAGGTCAAGGGTCAGGGATGTTAGATATATGTACAGAAATTTGTATTAAACAAGACCCTGTTAAAATCCAAGGTCAAGGGTCAGGGATGTTAGATATGTGTACCGAAATTGTATTACACAAGACCCTGTTAAAATCCAAGGTCAAGTTGAGAGATTGAAGAAATGACAAGGTCAAGGTCATGGTCAGAATATGGAATGTGAGTTACAAAGATGAGAATGGGTCGTCATGGACATTGGTTTGGGTAATAAGGTAAGTGGTATAAAGCTAGATAAATTATGGTGAATTGCACATGATGTCTTTAAATGAGGTGAGTATTATTTATTTAGCCAGATTTTATTAGTACCTTATCAGTTTGGTGTACAAAATTTAAGATCACACAAGTAGCAAAAAACTATTACATTTTTGTATATAGATTTTGGTAAAAAAAAACAACAACATTTCATACCAAGTTAATAACGTACTTTTTGGAAAAATGGCTGTGACTATGAACACAGTTTTTTAGGGTTAAAATATTAGCGATTTTTTCCCCCATTTTTGGGATGTTTTTCAATTTAATCATTTGAAAGAAAGAAAACTTCTTAATATTATTTCTTATCTATTAGTTCGGCAACATTACAGTCCTTAATAGTCTGCATTTGTACTCAGCATGAAGAATACCAATATATAAAGGGGAAAAGCTAGAGAAGTTAAAAAATGTAAAAAAAAAACAAAAAAAACAAAAAAACAAACAAACAAACAAGCAAACAAATGTATTGTAATTGATAAACAGAACCTTGACACCAGTATCAAATAACAAAAAGTATTACAGATAAGCAAGAAATTTGAATTTGCATTCTTGATTTTCTTCAGAAAAATACAAAGATGACTTTGAATCTGAAGAAGATGAACGTTCCAAAACACCGCAACCAAGCAAGAGAACAAGGTCAAGGTCAAACTCTTCTAGTTCAAGTTCATCCAGTTCAAGGTCAAGGTCACATACCCCAACACCAAGGAAAGAACCAGATGATGACATAAACATTTATGGATTAAGAGCTGACGAAGATGTGAAAAGGGTTGGCTCTGACAGTGAGAGATCTGACCTTCCTGTCAAGGTGAGGTCAACATTTGATCATGTGATGTTAATCTTTCTTATGTTTTTTTCCATCTTAGATTATCAGACGCAACTTTCCTAGAATGTTGGATCCAGATTTTGCTGTAATTAGATTACGAAAAGGTTGAAGATTTTAAAGGTGTAACCAGTAGTAGCTGTAAGTCAAAGAAGAAGACAAACAATACAATGACCAAAACAAAACAAAAAGGACAAAAGAACAAACAATGATCTGCAAAACACTGCACAGAAAACTAAAGATTGAACACGAACCAAATAGAAACTTGGGATAAACTCAGGTGCCCTGGAAAGTTGAGCAATTCTTTGAATCTTTAAATAACAGAAAATTTAAATATTGAATTATATTTTCAGGTCTTAGGACATTCAGATGAGGACGAACAGCCAGAAAGTAAAAAATGGACAGAGCGTCAAGTACAAGGTAAAAAAAAACAACATTGTAGTCTTATCTGTCTTCTTCTAGGTCAACAAAATCAACTAGAAGTTAGTTGACCTTTTAATTGATGAAAATAGATGCCAATTGCATGTGAAATTTGTTATACATGTACACCTACTTCCTAGCTCAGGTGAGGTGTACTTGATACAACATTATATGATACAGTTTGTAAGTGACTTGCAGCAGGTTGGTGGTTTTCTCTGGGTTCTCCAGTTTCCTCCACCAATAAAACTGAATGCCATGATATAACTGAAATATTGTTGAAAGTGGCATTGAACACCATCAAACATCAAACTTATTCTTGTCATGATATATTTGCAAAATTGTTGATTTGGTGTTAAACAACAATCACTCTCTCATTCTATTAGAAAATAGGCCATTGGATTTATAAGAAGTCAGCTGTTGTAATTCTGTCATGGAATACATGGATAATATTGTGATTGTAGCAAGAATAGGACCACTGTGAATCTTTAGAAATATGTCATTGGCCTTATTAGAAGTCTGTTCTTATTATTTTATTTTATGATTTTGAGTGAAATAAATGTTAGAGAAAACCAAAGAGGCCATCAAGAATGAACAATCAGAGACACTGGCAACATTGGGTACTCAAGAAACAGGGGCAATCAAGAATGAACAATCAGAGACACTGGCAACATTGGGTACTCAAGACACAGGGGCAATCAAGAATGAATAATCAGAGACACTGACAACTTTGGGTACTCAAGAAACAGTGGCAATCAAGAATGAACAATCAGAGACACTGGCAACATTGGGTACTCAAGACACAGGGGCAATCAAGAATGAACAATCAGAGACACTGACAACATTGGGTACTCAAGAAACAGGCAATCAAGAATGAACAATCAGAGACACTGGCAACATTGGGTACTCAAGAAACAGGCAATCAAGAATGAACAATCAGAGACACTGGCAACATTGGGTACTCAAGACACAGGGGCAATCAAGAATGAACAATCAGAGACACTGGCAACATTGGGTACTCAAGAAACAGTGGCAATCAAGAATGAACAATCAGAGACACTGGCAACATTGGGTACTCAAGACACAGGGGCAATCAAAAATGAACAATCAGAGACACTGGCAACATTGGGTACTCAAGAAACAGGCAATCAAGAATGAACAATCAGAGACACTGGCAACATTGGGTACTCAAGACACAGGGGCAATCAAGAATGAACAATCAGAGACACTGGCAACATTGGGTACTCAAGACACAGGGGCAATCAAGAATGAACAATCAGAGACACTGGCAACATTGGGTACTCAAGACACAGGGGCAATCAAGAATGAACAATCAGAGACACTGGCAACATTGGGTACTCAAGACACAGGGGCAATCAAGAATGAACAATCAGAGACACTGGCAACATTGGGTACTCAAGACACAGGGGCAATCAAGAATGAACAATCAGAGACACTGGCAACATTGGGTACTCAAGACACAGGGGCAATCAAGAATGAACAATCAGAGACACTGGCAACATTGGGTACTCAAGACACAGGGGCAATCAAGAATGAACAATCAGAGACACTGGCAACATTGGGTACTCAAGACACAGGGGCAATCAAGAATGAACAATCAGAGACACTGGCAACATTGGGTACTCAAGACACAGGGGCAATCAAGAATGAACAATCAGAGACACTGGCAACATTGGGTACTCAAGACACAGGGGCAATCAAGAATGAACAATCAGAGACACTGGCAACATTGGGTACTCAAGACACAGGGGCAATCAAGAATGAACAATCAGAGACACTGGCAACATTGGGTACTCAAGACACAGGGGCAATCAAGAATGAACAATCAGAGACACTGGCAACATTGGGTACTCAAGACACAGGGGCAATCAAGAATGAACAATCAGAGACACTGGCAACATTGGGTACTCAAGACACAGGGGCAATCAAGAATGAACAATCAGAGACACTGGCAACATTGGGTACTCAAGACACAGGGGCAATCAAGAATGAACAATCAGAGACACTGGCAACATTGGGTACTCAAGACACAGGGGCAATCAAGAATGAACAATCAGAGACACTGGCAACATTGGGTACTCAAGACACAGGGGCAATCAAGAATGAACAATCAGAGACACTGGCAACATTGGGTACTCAAGACACAGGGGCAATCAAGAATGAACAATCAGAGACACTGGCAACATTGGGTACTCAAGACACAGGGGCAATCAAGAATGAACAATCAGAGACACTGGCAACATTGGGTACTCAAGACACAGGGGCAATCAAGAATGAACAATCAGAGACACTGGCAACATTGGGTACTCAAGACACAGGGGCAATCAAGAATGAACAATCAGAGACACTGGCAACATTGGGTACTCAAGACACAGGGGCAATCAAGAATGAACAATCAGAGACACTGGCAACATTGGGTACTCAAGACACAGGGGCAATCAAGAATGAACAATCAGAGACACTGGCAACATTGGGTACTCAAGACACAGGGGCAATCAAGAATGAACAATCAGAGACACTGGCAACATTGGGTACTCAAGACACAGGGGCAATCAAGAATGAACAATCAGAGACACTGGCAACATTGGGTACTCAAGACACAGGGGCAATCAAGAATGAACAATCAGAGACACTGGCAACATTGGGTACTCAAGACACAGGGGCAATCAAGAATGAACAATCAGAGACACTGGCAACATTGGGTACTCAAGACACAGGGGCAATCAAGAATGAACAATCAGAGACACTGGCAACATTGGGTACTCAAGACACAGGGGCAATCAAGAATGAACAATCAGAGACACTGGCAACATTGGGTACTCAAGACACAGGGGCAATCAAGAATGAACAATCAGAGACACTGGCAACATTGGGTACTCAAGACACAGGGGCAATCAAGAATGAACAATCAGAGACACTGGCAACATTGGGTACTCAAGACACAGGGGCAATCAAGAATGAACAATCAGAGACACTGGCAACATTGGGTACTCAAGACACAGGGGCAATCAAGAATGAACAATCAGAGACACTGGCAACATTGGGTACTCAAGACACAGGGGCAATCAAGAATGAACAATCAGAGACACTGGCAACATTGGGTACTCAAGACACAGGGGCAATCAAGAATGAACAATCAGAGACACTGGCAACATTGGGTACTCAAGACACAGGGGCAATCAAGAATGAACAATCAGAGACACTGGCAACATTGGGTACTCAAGACACAGGGGCAATCAAGAATGAACAATCAGAGACACTGGCAACATTGGGTACTCAAGACACAGGGGCAATCAAGAATGAACAATCAGAGACACTGGCAACATTGGGTACTCAAGACACAGGGGCAATCAAGAATGAACAATCAGAGACACTGGCAACATTGGGTACTCAAGACACAGGGGCAATCAAGAATGAACAATCAGAGACACTGGCAACATTGAGTACTCAAGACACAGGGGCAATCAAGAATGAACAATCAGAGACACTGGCAACATTGGGTACTCAAGACACAGGCAATCAAGAATGAACAATCAGAGACACTGGCAACATTGGGTACTCAAGACACAGGGGCAATCAAGAATGAACAATCAGAGACACTGGCAACATTGGGTACTCAAGACACAGGGGCAATCAAGAATGAACAATCAGAGACACTGGCAACATTGGGTACTCAAGACACAGGGGCAATCAAGAATGAACAATCAGAGACACTGGCAACATTGGGTACTCAAGACACAGGGGCAATCAAGAATGAACAATCAGAGACACTGGCAACATTGGGTACTCAAGACACAGGGGCAATCAAGAATGAACAATCAGAGACACTGACAACATTGGGTACTCAAGACACAGGGGCAATCAAGAATGAACAATCAGAGACACTGGCAACATTGGGTACTCAAGACACAGGGGCAATCAAGAATGAACAATCAGAGACACTGGCAACATTGGGTACTCAAGACACAGGGGCAATCAAGAATGAACAATCAGAGACACTGGCAACATTGGGTACTCAAGACACAGGGGCAATCAAGAATGAACAATCAGAGACACTGGCAACATTGGGTACTCAAGACACAGGGGCAATCAAGAATGAACAATCAGAGACACTGGCAACATTGGGTACTCAAGACACAGGGGCAATCAAGAATGAACAATCAGAGACACTGGCAACATTGGGTACTCAAGACACAGGGGCAATCAAGAATGAACAATCGGAGACACTGGCAACATTGGGTACTCAAGACACAGGGGCAATCAAGAATGAACAATCAGAGACACTGGCAACATTGGGTACTCAAGACACAGGGGCAATCAAGAATGAACAATCAGAGACACTGGCAACATTGGGTACTCAAGACACAGGGGCAATCAAGAATGAACAATCAGAGACACTGGCAACATTGGGTACTCAAGACACAGGGGCAATCAAGAATGAACAATCAGAGACACTGGCAACATTGGGTACTCAAGACACAGGACGAAGACAAGCAAAACAAAAAACACAACACAGAAAATTAAAAATATTAGCAACACAGATCCCACCAAAAACGCAGGTGCTTGTGAAGGGTAAGCTGAAATTTGTACAAAAGACCTATTTCAATATTCTCATATAATCCTTAAAAACAAGCATGTTGGGGATGTCGACAGGGGGACATCTGAAAACTGTTTGATTTATTTTATGTTCGAACATTACAACAAATTGCTTAATTTTTTTTTAAATTATAAACTGGTATTTGTCATTTCAGAGAAGAAGCAACGTAGATCAAGCTACAGCAGTACTAGTAGCAGTTCTAGTACCAGGAGTAGAGACAGTATGAAGTAAGTATAATGATTATCTCCCTTTGCTAAGTTAGATGGATATAGTATTTACTCTATCTGACTTGATTAAAACACATGAAATAAAGTTCTAATGCAGGTTAGACAATAATGATAAACTGTTTAATGATTTATTTTTGTGGGAGGGGGTTAACATAAAATAATTTTTTATCATTATTTTTATATATTTTTTATTTTCGAGTGTGGGTAGGATGATGTGTCTGGGTGGAGCTACATGTTTACCCATGTTAGCACAATAAAAATCCAACTAAGCATGTTATCCTGGTACAAAGCTTTCATCATCATGTCATCAAAATGTATCTTGTTCTTGCGATGATATAGCTGAAAAACTTTGTTCACTTGGTGTTAAGCAACAATTAATCACCATTTTACCATGATCCCAAGCAGTTAGAAATAGACTGTTTCAGCGGGTCGTCGTTGTCATGATCTTATGGTAGTTGGATTTACAACTACCTATGCAATCAGTGCTTATCACCGCTAAAGTTGTGAGCTGAAAGCCCGCTCATGGCAAGGTGTACTCGATACATCATTATTTTGATAAAGTTTGTCAGTGACTTGTGACAGGTCTATGGTTTTTTCCCGATATTCTGGTTTCCTCTGCCAATAAATCATTAGAAAAAAAAGATAGTGTAAATAGACAGTTCATTTGTTCATTCAATTCTTTATTTATTATTTATTTTTTCAGACAAAAGAAAGCGGAAGTTATTGAAACAACAACAGACGAGACAAAAACTGAATCGACCATAAGTGATGCTCACGTTAGTGTGGACACTGAACCGAAACAAAAGTCTGTGAGGAGGAAATCCTCCTCATCTTCATCTTCCTCATCTGATAGTGAGGACAATGTTACAAAATATAGTGAAAAACTAGAGGAAGATGAAAGGAGACGTGAGGAAGAAGAAAGGAGGCTTGAAGTTAGAAAGGAAGAAGAAAGGAGACGACAGGAAGAACAAAGAAAGGCTGAAATTAGAAGGGAGGAAGAAATGAGGAGAGAGGAGGAAAAAAGGAAACAGGAGGAAGAGAAAAGGAGACTAAAGGAAGAAGAAAGGAGGGTTGAAGTTAGAAGGGAAGAAGAAAGGAGACAAGAGGAGGATAAAAGGAAACGAGAGGAAGAATTCAGGAAAAGCAGTCATGAACAAAAAAGGGAAGAAGACCAAAGGAAATGGGCTGAGGAAGAGACAAAAAGGAGGGGAGAAGAAAGGAGAAAGAGGGAACAAGAAGAGATTCAGAGACGGGAGGCTTATGCTAAAAGGAAAGAAACGGCTCATATTAGCTCTACTCCAGATATGGATTATGTTCCTGAGCCTGTAAGTTATTCTAGAATATATGAGGAAGAAAGAGTTGAAGCACTGAAGTCAATCAAACAAGAACAGACTAGGAATGCCAGATCTAGCAGCAGTAGTTCATTAAGTAGTGAATCAGAAAGAGACGAGCCCTACAAAAAATCATCAGCCACTGAAAAAAAGATTTCTCCAACCCAATCCCCTGCAAAGGTCACACCACCAAGGTCAACAGTAACGTCAAGTTCTAGTAGAGAGTCGGAAACGGACACGGATGCTGATAAAAAAGCTAAAAATACATTCTCTGCTGCCCAACGTGTGCCATCTCCTATACATAGAAGTAGTTCTAGCAGCTCTAGCAGTTCTAGTAGCAGTGATTCAGACACAGACACTGCAAAAGTTACAAAACAATTAACTCCTCCCAGAACTCCATCACCTGCTTCAGCTAAGGTTACACCCCCAAGGTCAGCAGCAGCTTCAAGCTCAAGTTCTAGTAGTGAATCAGAAACAGATACAGATACTGATAGAAAAGTAACAAGTTCAACAGGAAAAATAAGTCCTGTCAAAGTGGAACCAAAGGAATCTTCAAGCTCAAGCAGCTCTGATAGCGAAACAGAAACTGACAACGAGAAAGTTCCCAAGAAAGTCAGCACTCCTCCACAGCCTCTTCTACCAATCGTTGAAACAAAGAGAAGAGAAGATGAAAGCTCAAGTTCTGAAACTGAAACTGATAATGAAAAAGTGAAAAAAGAAACTGAACAACAGAAGGAGAGATTATCATCAATCAAAGAAAATGTAGTGAAGAGCAGTGGGACAAGTGGTACCAGCGGTACCAGTACTAGCGGTACCAGTGGTACCAGTTCATCTAGTAGTGACTCAGAGACAGACACGGAGAGAACGAAAACCGTGGAAACTTTACCATCAGTACAAGAGGAGAAAAAGGAGGAAGTGAAAGCTGAGGTTAAAAAAGGTTTGTGTGTTATTTTTATGATATCTGAAGGAATGGTTGTGGTAAAGACCAAATGTAGCCCCAAATTTCATAAAAATTGAAAATGAAGGATTCACTCACCATAAAAACAAGGGAAATCTTTATAAATAGAAAAATATCTATACTTTGGCCTATGGTCACAGGGTTTATTGTTGTTAAAGCTTGTTCGTAATGAATATAGCTGAAATGATATTATACAAGATTCCAGTGTATTCAGAGTTCAGATTAAACAGGCCTCTGATACAATACATTCAAGATTCAGTTAGACAGGCTTTAATAAAATTATTATATAACATGTCTTCTAATGTTTACTTCAAAACCACAAAAGCAGATATCCCTTTCTCAAATGACAATGGATCCTTTCTGTTTTACATAGATTGTTTCCTTCCTCTATCACTGACAAGACTTTTACCTGAGTAACACAGTCGGTGCCTTATAAGTAGTAACACAGTCGGTGCCTTATAAGTAGTAACACAGTCGGTGCCTTATAAGTAGTAACACAGTCGGTGCCTTATAAGTAGTAACACAGTCGGTGCCTTATAAGTAGTAACACAGTGGGTGCCTTATAAGTAGTAACACAGTGGGTGCCTTATAAGTAGTAACACAGTGGGTGCCTTATAAGTAGTAACACAGTCGGTGCCTTATAAGTAGTAACACAGTCGGTGCCTTATAAGTAGTAACACAGTCGGTGCCTTATAAGTAGTAACACAGTCGGTGCCTTATAAGTAGTAACACAGTCGGTGCCTTATAAGTAGTAACACAGTGGGTGCCTTATAAGTAGTAACACAGTCGGTGCCTTATAAGTAGTAACACAGTCGGTGCCTTATAAGTAGTAACACAGTCGGTGCCTTATAAGTAGTAACACAGTCGGTGCCTTATAAGTAGTAACACAGTCGGTGCCTTATAAGTAGTAACACAGTGGGTGCCTTATAAGTAGTAACACAGTGGGTGCCTTATAAGTAGTAACACAGTGGGTGCCTTATAAGTAGTAACACAGTGGGTGCCTTATAAGTAGTAACACAGTCGGTGCCTTATAAGTAGTAACACAGTGGGTGCCTTATAAGTAGTAACACAGTCGGTGCCTTATAAGTAGTAACACAGTCGGTGCCTTATAAGTAGTAACACAGTCGGTGCCTTATAAGTAGTAACACAGTCGGTGCCTTATAAGTAGTAACACAGTCGGTGCCTTATAAGTAGTAACACAGTGGGTGCCTTATAAGTAGTAACACAGTTGGTGCCTTATAAGTAGTAACACAGTTGGTGCCTTATAAGTAGTAACACAGTTGGTGCCTTATAAGTAGTAACACAGTCGGTGCCTTATAAGTAGTAACACAGTCGGTGCCTTATAAGTAGTAACACAGTGGGTGCCTTATAAGTAGTAACACAGTTGGTGCCTTATAAGTAGTAACACAGTTGGTGCCTTATAAGTAGTAACACAGTCGGTGCCTTATAAGTAGTAACACAGTTGGTGCCTTATAAGTAGTAACACAGTCGGTGCCTTATAAGTAGTAACACAGTCGGTGCCTTATAAGTAGTAACACAGTCGGTGCCTTATAAGTAGTAACACAGTGGGTGCCTTATAAGAAACAGGAACTGTTTAATCTTTTGTTCACCTGCAGTTTTTTGGTGAGGTCTGTATTGCTCGTCTAATTTTTATTCTAACATGACGTCCTTCATTGAGCTTTTGTAAGCGCCTTAATCTTTTGTTCACCAGCAGTTTTTATACCCCCGCTCCCCGAAGGGGGAGGGGGGTATACTGTTTTACCTCTGTCCTTCCGTCTGTCCTTCCGTCCGTCCTCCCGTCCGTCCAAGATATTTTTCGTCGCATTTTTCTCAGTAACTGTGAATGACAGAAATCTGATATTTGGTCACAAGCATCATATAGGTATACCATATTGTGGGTAGCGTTTTTGGACCCGTCAGATTCCTACTTCCTGTTTGCCGACTTAGTTGGTTTTTATACATATTGAACATATATGCACATTTTTCGTCACATTTTTTTCAGCAACTATTGATGACAGAGATCTGATATTTGGTCACAAGCTTCATATAGGTACCCCATATCGTGGGAAGCATTTTTGGACCCATCAGATTCCTACTTCCTGTTTGCCGACTTAGTTGGTTTTTATACACATTGAACATATATGCACATTTTTCGTCACATTTTTCTCAGCAACTATTGATGACAGAGATCTGATATTTGGTCACAAGCTTCATATAGGTACCCCATATCGTGGGAAGTGTTTTTGGACCCATCAGATTCCTACTTCCTGTTTGCCGACTTAGTTGGTTTTTATACACATTGAACATATATGCTCATTTTTCGTCGCATTTTTCTCAGCAACTATTGATGGCAGAAATCTGATGTTTGGTCACAAGCTTCATATAGGTACCCCATATTGTGGGAAGGAGTTGTTGGACCCGTCAGATTCCTACTTCCTGTTTGCCGAAGAGCGGGGGTATCATAGGTGAGCATTAGCTCACAGTTCTTTGGTGGGGTCTGTATTGCTCATCTTATTTTGATAGATTATTATGTCCCCGCCACTAAATGGCTGGGACATATAGTGTTACCATGTCCTTAATTCCGAAATAAAACAGTTGTTAACACTTTTTTTCGCTATGCTTTGAGATATTAACTTGATATTTGGTATGTGGGTGTATAATGATAAGTTAAAGATCAAGTTTACGTTTCGTTCCGGTCCAATGATTTTTGGCCGAGTTATGGCCCTTGGACTTTGAAATTTGGCCAAATATTTAGTTGTCACCACTTTTTTTCGCTATGCTTTAATATATTGACTTGATATTTGGTATGTGGGTGTATAATGATAAGTTACAGATCGCGTTTACGTTTTGTTCCGGTCCAGTGATTTTTGGTCAAGCTATGACCCTTGGACTTTGAAATTTGGCCAAATATTTAGTTGTCACCACTTTTTTTTCGCTATGCTTGGAGATATTGACTTGATTTTTGGTATATGAGTGTATAATGATGAGTTACAGATCAAGTTTACATTTTGTTCCAGTCCAATGATTTTTGGCCGAGTTATGGCCCTTGGACTTTGAAATTTGACCAAATATTTAGTTGTCACCACTTTTTTTTGCTATGCTTGGAGATATTGACTTGATTTTTGGTATGAGAATGTATAATGATAAGTTACAGATCAACTTTGAAATTCATTCCGGTTGAATGTTTTTTGGCCAACTTACAGGCGGGGACATTCGTGTCGTTCCGACACATCTAGTTTTTACTTTTAAATTTAAATAAATGAAATTGAAAAAAAAGCAATAATTTTTATTTTTATTTAACGGTTGATCATTATAAAACAGAATTTCATCATCAGGTTGATATTTTTTTCAGATACAACAACCTCTGATTCATCTAGTGGTTCCTCTGATTCATCGTCTGATTCATCTGACAGTGAAGATGAAGAGAAGAAGAAAAATGCTGGTAGGTGATACAATATTAATGAGAAGAGGGACTGACGAAAAAATACGTTGTTGCACAATAAATATAGTATAACTACTTGCTGCATTCGTAATGTCGAAAATAAATCATGAGTGTCCGAGCAACACAGTAATTCATGAATGCACATTAGCGCATGATTGCATTATTATCGATGTTTGGTTGCAAGAGATTTATTGTTGATATTTGTAATACAAGAATAGTTATACTATTTATTACATAGATTTTACACTTTTGTTTGTGGTGATAAGACATTTCAAACAAGAACTTGTTTTTCATTTTTTAGCGCTCAATGATATCTATGATTGTGACAACATTGGTACTGGGATAGCACATTATGTGATAAAGTTTGACAGTGACTTGCGGCAGGTTGGTGGTTTTCTCCGGGTACTCCGGTTTCCTCCACCAATAAAACTGATCGCCACAATATAACTGAAATATTGTTGAAAGTGGCATTAAACACCATAACCCTCACCTCTGCAATGTTTTTATTTCACTGGGTGAAATTATTTTCTCTTTGAAATCTTGGTATTTTACAGCAGCTAATATAATGATACTAGTGATCCATTTTTTATTGGCCTAAGATTAAATTACGTTAATAAATTCTACAGATGACGCTGTATATCTGTTTGAGTGACTACATATGATATTTCATTTACGATTATTTCTATTGTCACATACATGGCTGTGAAATATGGAGATTTCAGTGTGAAAGAAAAACTGGTATTTTGCCAAGTTTCATCACAGGTACCAACATTGTCACAATCAAAGATATCATTGAGCATCCAATAATGGGCTAGTGGGAGGATTATGGTGTTTAATGCCACTTTCAACAATATTTCAGTAATATCATGATGGTCATTTTTATTGATGGAGGAATTCGAAGAAAACCACTAACATGCCACAAGTCACTGACAAACTTAATCACAAAATGTTGTATCAAGTACACCTCGCCTGAGCTGGTGGATTGGAACTCACAATGTTATTCATGATGGGCACTGATTGCATAGGTAGTTGTAAATCCAACTGCCATACGATCACAACGGCCCCTTGTCCATTAATGATAAGCAAGCTCCTTTTTCAAGTGTTTCAGTAGAACACAAAAAAAAGTGAAAAAATCTATGTAATAAATAGCATAGCTACTCTTGTACTCAGAGTCTCAAAAAGAACCACTCGCATCTGAGCAGACAACGATGATAATTCACTCATGTGCTAGAGTGTATTTGGTAATGAGTTGTTCGATTACTCGTGATTTATTTTAGATATTCGGAATGTAAGAGTTGTTACACTATAATTATTACTTGGGGGAAAATGACAGAAATTTTACAAAAATATTTCCACATTTGTGTCTCTGCAGATTTCACTATTTATTGCTAGATTTTTATTAAAATATGTAGGCCAGTTTGAAAATAAATTTATTGACCAATATCTTCAGTAGAATTTTAAAATCACCATATTTCTTATACTTCAAGTCATAACTATTTATTGGAATTTATTTATCATTCAATGCTTTGTTCTTTTTTTGTAAAGTTAGCTCTATTATGTTAAAAAGAAATATGAATGAATTACCTCCCTTTGCCAGTTAACTATTTAAATAGAGGAAAGCCTCTTTATCTTAAACTCTGGTCAGCCAGTTTTTTTTGTTTTTTTTTGTTGTTGATAACTTGTAGTTAGAATAAGATCCAATCATAACTAATTTTTTGCTAAATGCAGAAACAACTGTCCACGGGTAGACATGTCACTCTACTCTGACACATTATCCTGATTCCAAGCCAACTAGTCTTAGCTACTTCTCCTTAATGCTGCATACTTAGCAGAAAAGCAACAAATACCAATTTTATTAGTCTTTAGTTTTTGACCTGACAGAGACTTGAACCCACAATGTACCACACTAAAGGTGAGGATGCTAACAATTACACCAGCGATGTGGTTAGCAAAAAGTGTGATGCAATTATTTCTAATAATGTAGAGTTCTTTGTTTCTACAATTTTTCCATATTTTTTTTTCTGATTTACAACCTCTATTTATTCAATTTGTTTAAAAAGTATATGAAGGTCTAAATTTAACCTTCTTATGAATAGAAATTGAATTAAATTATAATACAGACATTTTATCTCTAAAATATGGAATGGAGTCCATTGAAAATGTGTTAACCAAATATGTGTGCCTCATTTTTAATCCTGTTTGTTTTATTTTATATCTCTTTTTTTCTAAGCTATTAAAGCAATTCTTTTATAATATTTGTTTATTTTATTATATTTTTGCTCTGCTTGGAGGCAGGTGTAAATAAAAGAAAACTAACTCTTTATTCTTTTCCTCTTTTTTTTTATTCCAGGGAGGGGACAGCAGCCTTAAGAATGGAGATTTTTTACTAAGATTTCACTTCTCTGCTTTTCTGTAGAATTTTCACACTCCTTTTTTTTTTATTATCTGTACTTTTTTTGTCATGTTTGTACATAGATGCATTCACGTTGAAAATGTTGTTGTTGTTTTTTTTTTATTTTCGTCTGAAATCATAATGTGCTTGTTGTCAACAATTCTATGGTAACCATATAATTTGTATGAATGTTTTTAATTTGTAAATTTAGATATTTGTGTTGCACTTACCTGTGAAAATGATATTGTATGTGGACAAAATATTTTCAAGTGAATGCATTTATGTGATGTTATTTAATATTTGGGATTTAGATTTTTCTCAACCACCTTTTAATAACATTTTAATATACATATCATTATTCTTCTTCAAAGCAAGTAGTGTAAAAAAGAAATTACTTCAGCATTCTTTTAAAATTCACATAAAACAAAATTTCAGTTAAAAATAAGTTTGATTTAAAAAAAAAATTCCCTTTAGAAATTGTACTGCTTAACCCATTAGATGAATTTTTAATGTTAATCAGGAAATAATTTCAAAAACAATAATTTTTATCTTATTTCCGAGTGCTTATACTCTGAAAGGCTTAATGGAAAATGGAGGAACGTTTGGTATTGTTTTTCTCTTTTTTTTTAATCTTTTTTTTTTTTTGCATCCATACATTGTTTTGTACAGTATTTGTATATTCATGCCAATTTTTAACCTTGCATCATATGTTGTTGGTTATTTTTTCATTTTCATTAACACATAGTCACTCAAATACAAGTGTTTAATTGCTTTTGTTGTAACTGAATGTTAGCTGCTGCCCTTCCAATCATATTCATTCACATTCTAAAGACTGTTCTGTTGCACTGCCTTGCATTTACTAACAGCTACTTTTAAATATGTAACAACTCATCTTATTGGCTGAACCACTAACAAAACTCTTCCTCATTGGACAATGTTGTGACCTATGCTTTTGGCTATTACTAACTACTCATCTCCATTGAAAAAATGTTACAATAACTTCTATTGGATGGAGTTTGTAAACAAACCACTCGTCCTGAGAACTTGGAATATCTGCTAGCAGAAGGTATAAATTTAGTTAAACAATATTTTTTTTAATAGCATTATATTTGTGTTTGTGTCACACTCTGCATCTGAGAGTCATTTGTGAAGTTAGTCCCTGAACCAAGTAAGAAAAGGGAAATAATTGCCCAGCATTTGAGTCATTTGTTAACTTGGTCCCTGAACCAGTTAAAGAAGGGGAGATAATAGCATAACTTAAATTTGTCTAGGTGATGTAATTGTTAATTTTCACCTGCAGTGTGGTAAATTCTGTGTTCAATCCATAGACAGATCAAACCAAAAACAATTAAATTGGTATTTGTTGCTTCTCCTCTAAGAAATAACAACAAAGACTTGTTTGCTCAAAGTCAGGAGAATGTGTCCAAGTGGAGCGACATGTGTCCCTGTTATTTCAGTGAGCTAAACATAATCACCATCTCATCGAAGAGTAAGTTGTTCTTATGCTATAGCTGAAAAATTGTCCACTTTGCAATCACTTGCTGAGAAGTCCAAACATAGATTATTTTATTATCTCCCTTACTTAACAAGGTTAGGGGAGATAACTATTTGGAGTTTCTCATGAAAAGATTACCTATTTTCTTGGGTTATTATCCATGTCATTATTACACTATTGTTAACTCACAGCTCTTATTTTCACAGTTGATGGAATTTATTCAAACTTGACCGTATTTCTTATTATAACCCTGTGATATGCACCTCCTGTTTGATTTTCTATGATTTATTTATTTTTCAATTGACACATGCTGACATGGTCATTTTCATATTTCTGGTCTTTTGCTTCATTATGGGACATGCTATTTTACAAATTGAATTACAAGATATATGTATATACATTGAATCATTGTTTGATTAAAGAAAGTGAAAATTAAACAATTTAACAATTAGTTTTTGGCCTGGAGATGTATTTATATACCTAAGCAGTTTGCTTGTTTCTGAACACTTTTTGTTGATTTTATTTGTAAATTGTTGAATGATATATTATGGAAGGTTCAACTGCTCAGTTTGGACAGGTTTTACTGTTCAGTTTAGACAGGTTTAACTGATCACTTTAGACAGGGTTTACTGTTCAGTTTAGACAGGTTTTACTGTTCAGTTTAGACAGGTTTAACTGATCACTTTAGACAGGTTTTACTGTTCAGTTTAGACAGGTTTAACAGATCACTTTAGACAGGGTTTACTGTTCAGTTTAGACAGGTTTAACAGATCACTTTAGACAGGTTTAGCAGATCACTTTAGACAGGGTTTACTGTTCAGTTTAGACAGGTTTAACAGATCACTTTAGACAGGTTTAACAGATAACTTTAGACAGGGTTTACTGTTCAGTTTAGACAGGTTTAGCTGATCACTTTAGACAGGGTTGTTCAGTTTAGACAGGTTTAATAGTAAGAGTTAAGTTTTATCATTGTGTTTTGCTGAATAATTTTTCAATTTTAAAAGCCATGAATTGTTAAATTTAATTTTACAGTGAAACCTTTCGAAACCAAACCATTTTGAGAATAGACAGGTGTTCTGTTTATACAGGTTATTTAAAAAAATATTTCCTTACATTGGGAGGACCCAGGTGGCTTAATGTGTTAGGTAGTTGGATTAACTAACAACTCATACAAGCCTATCACTAATACGGTGTGGGTTCGCGCCCGGCTTTGTAAATTACAAAAAAGGGTACACTCAACTCGCAGCCGCAAGTGATAAACTTTACCAGTTACTTGCCCATGGTCGGTGGTTCTCTCCGGGTACTCCGGCTTCTTCCACCACTAAAACTGGTCGCCATGATATTGCTGAAAATGGTGTTAAACACAAAAAACCAAACTATGCCTTACATTAGGATTTTATCGGAATTTTGGTTTACACATGATTCTGTTTTATTAAGGGATCGGTGTAGACAGATTTCACTGTAAATGTAGATCATTCTCATGAATCAAAATTTTTACATCAACTTTCATTATTATGAAATATTACACTGATTCAGAAAACAAAACTTGTAAATTTTATGTTGCAGGAAGAGAAAAGTTAGAACAGAAAGAGACCAACCAACCTGCACTGCCACCTGTAGGCAAAACAGAAGAGAAGACAATCAGTGATGAACCTTTTATCAGTGAAAGTGAAGGAGAACAAAGAACAGTGACAATATTTGCCAGTGAAAGTGATGGGGATAATATGCATGGAGGTATTGACATATTATTTACCGTAATAAATAATTGATAATGCACACTTTTTTTATACCTACCTGACACAGTCATGTGAGATATTCTCACCACTTGGCATTTGTCGTAGTCTTTTGTGATAATATGCATGGAGGTATTGACAAATATTACTTACCGTAATAAATAATTGATAATGCACACTTTTTTTTTACCTACCTGACAGTTATGTGAGATATTCTCATCACTTGGCATGTGTCGTTGTCTTCTGTAAATTTTTCATATTATGATTTTCGTCTCTAAAACCAATTGGCCAATAGAAATCATACTTGCCAAGTAACTTGGTAGTAATGTTTATTGAATAGTCAACTATATGGTTTATGTTCAATGTTCCAACATGGCTGCCACTGAATAGTGCTATGCCGGGTCAATATATAGGATGAAGGTAAGGATTATTATAGGATTAAACACTGTTTTTTAGGAAATTATATTTGTATAAACTCCGGCAGCTCACTCACAAACTGAATAAATGTAAAGTTTGTGAGTGAGCTGCCGGAGTTTATGCATATATAATTTCCTAAAAACACAGTGTTTAATCTTTATAATTCTTATTCTTAGACATCGTGTTTGTTTTCGACGCTAAATACTAATCATTCTTGGTGGATTATTTTTTCACATTCCTACGCCGTAACGCCCCAAAAAAAAGTAGTCTGGCAAATTGAAATGTTGATTTATAAATTCTTTTCGAATGACGTAGATTAATTGACGATATCCAATCGAATTACGAGTTATTGATAAATTCTAGTAAGAATAGAATTATTGCTGTTTAAAGCCACTGTCTACAATATTTTAGTTTATATTATATCATGGATGTCAGTTTTATTGGAGGAGAAAACTTGGAGTACATTTTGTACCACAACATTTTGTAAAATAGTGACGAACTTTATTACATAAAATTTGTTGAATACACATAACCACAGATGGATGTCAAACTCACCATTCTCTGTGATGATAGATACTGATTGCATAGGTAGATAAAAATATATCTATATTGTACGTAACGATCATGAATCCTCCATCTTATATAAGACGATTATTATTGGAACTAAGGTTCTCCTCCCTCAGCCTGTGGTAAAAAAAAATACTATCCTTTTTTTAGGCACATTGGTTTCCTTGCTATAGAAGACTTTTAAATTTCTTGGCTTTCAAAACTCTTGATCTTAAGCACACTTGTTAAAGGTTATTTCCAAAACTAAATTTGAAGAAAAACTATTGATTTTTATTATTTATTATGCAATTATGTTGTATAAAATTGATTTTTTCCATAGGTAATGATCCAGACAACTTGGCTTCAGGTAATCCTGAAGTTAAATCCTACCTGAGCAAAATAGGAGTTGCCCCTGGCCAGCCTGTTCCTGGAACTATTGCCCACATGATGGAAGGAAAGAAAGACTTAGAGCTCAGTAACATAGCTTTATCTAGTTCACAGGTAAGTCTGCTATAAACTTCTTCTTTTAATTTAAATTTGACCTTATCTTGACATAGACTGGCAGAGTGTTTTAAAGGTTCTTGACCCCTTCTCTTATAATGATAACGATACTGAACTGGTTTAACCCTGCCACAGTTTTGTGCCTGTCCCAAGCCATCGTCATTTGTTGTGGGTTTTTTTTATAATGTTTATCTGTTTGAAGTAAGAGGTGATTGCTCATTTTGTTGATATTGGCTGAATTGTGGACCATCAGTGGTTAAACTTTCTTTTCATAATTTGAGACATGAACGTCACCTATATGTATGTTGCTGTAAATTTTGCAGTTTTAATTTTTAAAATTGAAGTTGCAGATTTATTATTAAATATATATTTTTGTTTTTAAATCCTAACTTACTTATGTTAGTAATTTCTATTAAAGTGAATATTGTAAATAAAAAATTACCCATGTTTATCATTATTGTTGTCTTTTTTTTTTTCAGGTAACAGAAGTAGGAGATTTCCTATCAAAGGGAGATAATCTAAAGTCTGTCTGCATGAGGAATGCTGGGATTGATGATGCTATGTTTGAGTCCATTGCTGATGCATTGATAGCCACAAAATCTAATCCATTGGTTAGTTCTAGTAGAAAAATTTGTAATTTATTTTACATAGATATTTAGCACACACTCTAAGGTTTTTATGGTGTTAATTGGTAGATATTGTTATCAAGAGTCTGCGTTAAGTCTAGAAATGGTGCTAAAGTTAGCATTAAACACCAATCAATCAATCAATCAATAAGTCTACATATGTATATCCTCAGTTATTACGCTTCTCTATCATGCACTTTCTTTAATTCATACTCAATACTTTTATTCTTGTCCAATTTACATGACTAAAGATGTAAAACCATTATAAGCAGAATATTCTACTCTTTCATCCAATAACTTCTTATACATTGGTGGTGCAGTGCTTTCATTAAGAGCCACTACCCGGTACTTTTACCCGGCTACGGTAGCATCTGGCACCGGCAGAAAAAATCCAAAAAAAAAATCAAAATTCTAATTAATACAATATAAGATCGTTCTGTGGGACTCGAAATCGTAATCTAGTATTTATGGGAGTGTCTTCGTCAAAGTCCGCGTCGGAATCTGTATCTGTACTTTCTTCACCTCCAGTATTGGAGATCAGATTGGATATATCGTAAAAGTGCTTTAAACTACGACGATTTAACAGTGTATTCAAGCGGCGTATTATCATTGATGAAAAATGATAAAATGTCTAAACGAAAAAAAGCAATCACTGACTATTTTATGCAGAGCAAAAAGCTTAACAAAGGTGAAGATTCTATGAAAACATGTCAAATCATGCTGTTCGGCATTGGCATTGCCGCATACCCATTCTTTTTCCTGATATCTGTTGTGATTTGTGTGAACGACCACAGGAAATTTTCAGTGTTAAGTTAAGTTAACACGTGAAATATCAGCATTACTATTAGTCTAGAAATGAACCTGGCAAAGCCCCTAGAAGCTCCTGGATTTTAGGGTTTTTGAGACTTAAATCAATTATGATTACGCTATATCTTAATTTCAAATTCATTTATTATACACAAAATTGAAGCAAATATTGCAGTATGTCTTCTTTTTTTTCAGGTCAAAATTTAAGTCTCAAAATCTCTACAATCCAGGAGCTTCCGGGGGGCTTTGTCCCCCTGGTCCCCCTACCAGGGCTTTTCCCTGGACCCACTGGGGGCCTTCAGCGGCCCCCAGACCCCTCACCGAAATTGTTTGGTACCTCCTACATTCTAGCCTAAAAAAATAGTGAAACCCCTGGTGGTGTAAAGGTTAGGGTGTTCACCTTGAGTGTGGTAGATCTTGGGCTCGAACCCAGATTGGGTCTAACCAAAAATGATATTTGTTGCTTCTCTGCTAAGCACGCAGCATTAAGGAGAAAGAGCAAAGACTAGTTGGCTCGGAATTAAGATAATGTGTCAGAGTGGGGCGACATGTCCAAACCCCTGGCTGTTGTTTCAGTGAGCTAGCACTATAAAAATCCAACTAAGCGTGTTGGTCTGGTACAAAACGGACTTCATCATCCACTCATTGAAATTTAGCTTGTTTTCGCCTTGATATAGCTGACAGATTGCTGAGTTGGCGTTAAACAACAATCACTCACTCACTAGTTTGGGTGTTTTCTTTGTATTTCTTGTATTAATTAAATATGTTGGTATGGTATCAGTTTCCTATTTCTGTTAAATATTTGTTTCTCTTCAATAATAATCTTATAACATATATTTTTTTTCTTCATTTATAAATAGATGTTGAATTTCAACTTAAACAAAATGAGAGATAGATCTGTAGAGAAGCTGGTGGAGTTGTTAGTGGACAAACCGTCCATAGAAATCCTTCTGTAAGTACTCATACATTTTCGCTTTATTAAATTTTGCCAGAAATACACAAAAATATGCTCTCAATAATTACTGCAGAGATACATGTAAAGTCATCTGTCAAAAGTATTCGGAAATGTAAAAAATCCCTACATAATCAACCAAAACCATATTTTTTCAAAAAATTATTATGAAGTCATCTCTGGATAGATTTTAACAAATGTTACACCAAAGCATTCGGAATTGTCAATATTTTGATTGTTTATTTACTCATTATGTTGTTATGAGTGATTTTTATTTGTACATAATTTAAACACAACAAATCAAAATTGACTTTGATTTTCCTATATATTTCAACTAAAAATAAATCCTAAAAATTAAAAATCATGGAAAAATTATGTACAAATAAAAACCACTCATATAAACATAATGAGCAAATAAACAAACAAAATATAGATAATTCCGAAAGTTTTGGTGTAAAATATGTTAAAATTTATCCAGATATGACTTCACAATAATTTTTTGAAAAAATATGGTTTTGGTTGATTTATATAGGGATTTTTTTACATTTCCGAATACTTTTGACAGATGACTGTAACTCGTCTAGATGTGTCCTTGACTCATCACTTTTGTTTGGGACTCATCACTTTTGTTTGGGACTCATCATTTTTGTTTGGGACTCGTCACTTTTGTTTGGGACTCATCACTTTTGTTTGGGACTCGTCACTTTTGTCTTTGGGACTCGTCACTTTTGTTTGGGACTCGTCATTTTTGTTTGGGACTCATCACTTTTGTTTGGGACTCATCATTTTTGTTTGGGACTCATCACTTTTGTTTGGGACTCGTCACTTTTGTTTGGGACTCATCACTTTTGTTTGGGACTTGTCACTTTTGTTTGGGACTCGTCACTTTTGTTTGGGACTCGTCACTTTTGTTTGGGACTCATCACTTTTGTTTGGGACTCATCATTTTTGTTTGGGACTCGTCACTTTTGTTTGGGACTCGTCACTTTTGTTTGGGACTCATCACTTTTGTTTGGGACTCGTCACTTTTGTTTGGGACTTGTCACTTTTGTTTGGGACTCATCACTTTTGTTTGGGACTCGTCATTTTTTACAAAAAAATAACAAACAATGCTCTAGTGGGACTTGTGACTTTTTGGTTGTGAATCAAACGTTTATCCTACATACTTGAATTCAGCAACATAAAGATAGGAAGACTTGATTTTCATCATATAGATACAAATTAAAAAATAATTATAAAATTTCTTGTCTGTTGACTGATATTTATATAGTTAAGCAGATCATAAATAGAAGACTTGACCAGTTTTAAATATATTTACGTACATATTTAATTCCTTAAATTATTGTTAAAATTAGTTTTTGATAAATGACAGCTTTAGGAGTTTGAGAAGAAAAGCAATAATTGTATAAATGCAAAAGCAGAACAAAACAAAAGACTGAAAGCTTAGACAAAACTAACCACCTAAAACACCATTATTTCTTATACCCCACTTTCAATAGTGTTTCAGTGTAATTGTGGTGGTCCGTGTTATTGGTGGAGGAAACCGTGATAACTGCAGAAAACCACTGATCTTCTTCAAATCACTGACAAACTTTATCACATGAAGACAGCTCTCCACGAGCGGGAATCAAACATGCAAGTTTAATGGTAATAGTCACTGGATTATTATTTTTTTTTTTGCCCAAGTACATGTAAATCTAAGTACAATATGATCACGGTCACAAATATACCACACGAATAAATTTTTGCTTTATTCGTAGCCTACGAATAAACTTTTGAAGCCTACGAATAAACTTTTAAACCTACGAATAAACTTTTAAGCCCCGCCCATAGATTCCGGAACTACTTTTTTGTGTTTTTGCTCTCCTGTGAAGGAGTTAAAATATTAACCGTAACCAATGTCAATAATCGACGTCGTCATTTTCTAATAAATGTTTTCGTTCTCACTATTTGTAAATTTACAAACCGACAAAATGAAACTAATAATTCTAAAATTTCATATTTTTTATACATATTTTACGATAAAAAAAATCCTAGAAGTCAATAAAAATCAAAACAAAGATCTTAAATTCTGTATTCTGGATTGTCTCTCTTGTAATTTTTGGTATCGTCTACGCGCATGTACAATTTACACTCGGTAACTTCAACACACTTGTACTTTTGATAGGTGGACGGACACTGACATATAAAATAAAATAAAAATAAAATAAATTAAACAAATCCGAATCATTTATAACTTGACAGGGAAGCTTTGAAAACAAAACAAAAGCAACTAAAACTACAGGACAAAGGGAATAAACCAAAGTCTTGCCTCCAACAGATGAGGAAATTAACATCCTTTATAACAGAAACGTTCTGGGCAGTCACACACCACAATCTTTACTAAACACACTTATATGGTTAAATAACTCAGTACAGTTTGAACATTAAACTCTAAGATTACTAGTACTACATATATTTTATTATAAAATTTCTTCATATTAAATGTTCAATTAATTCACATCAATTACTTCAACATATCAGATAGTAGATTTCTTCAAGGTGAAAATAACACATATTCCTGCTATTGCATCAAGTCACTTTAAAATTATAGATAATTTTTTATATTCTGAATTCTTTATGACACCACAAAATATCTATATAATTTGTTTTAACCATTTGGAATAATTGTATTCAGTCACTTCCTCCAATCATTTTGCATCTTTTTTTAAAACATTTTTTTCTTTTGCAAAATTCCAACAAAGTTGTATGATTTGTCAGTTGAAACTAGTGTTTTATCTGCTGGAATTCTACTCACTGTTGATCAGGATTACAGTACATTTTTTATTTTGTGCAATTCCATTTGAAACTGATTCACATACCCCTGGCCTGTATGCAACAACTGAGTGATAGTTCTTGAAAAATGTCCTTTGTTTAATCAGATCTTTATAAAACGTTCATAGGTTTTTATGCAATTATTTCTTTCATATATAGTCTTTGCACTTATTTCAAACATCACATGTACATTGTACACTGTTAAACCATTAATCCAGCCATTCATCTGAAAGACATTAATATAGCATTGATTATAATTAAAATACATGTTATTATATATTTACTAATAAAATAACAAGAAAAAAGGAACAAAATGCAGACTAAATTAGCAATGTTTGAATATTTGAAACTTCAAGCTTTCATAATGCATTTTTGTATGATCCGACTCAGAAAATATATTCGCACATTAGTCATTACTCGCAACAACCAACATTATCATGTAAATATTGTTCATTCCAGAAAAATATATCCATCACTCTAATATTTTTCTGGTCACAACACCTATGTCCATAATATTCTTGGTTCCTTAGTGACATCGCATTATGTAATTTACCAATCAATGGATTATGGTTTAATAATAGCAAATTTGATATGAAGAAAATAGTTGGTGGGGATTCTACATACATGTAGATTTCAATGCATATTAATTCATTTGATTATGATATACAAACAGAAGTTAAATATAGTAATTAAAATCATATCTGGTGCTTGTTGACACTAAATCAGATCTCTATTTTGATTTTCTTCAATTTACCATGTATATATGAAAGTTTTATTTTATTCTATAAAAATAAATTCCAATTTTCCATTGAAACCTATGTAAAGTCCAGAAGATTGGTATTAGCTTCTCCTCCTTTATATACTTGCATTGTCGCAAAATACATAATTTATTTGTACGAGCTTTAGAAACAGGTAGAAAAGTGCATGAAAGAAAACTTTCCAGTCTCATGAAAAAAATGAAGGATAGTTGCAAATTAGACATTAATCAATCAGTGCCAGAAAATATCTTATCCCGTCCAGAAATTAAGAGAAAACAATGTGGAGGGGATAGATATTATGCAAATATCAGGGCATAACAATGTGGCATTTATTAATAATTACTCAACATTGAGTGAGGAAAGACACAAGAAAATATCAAACATCCTCAGCAACACTGAAAGTGAAACTAACAGAAATGCTTTTCAGCAAACTTACCTCGTAAAACCTCCACAAATTCTACAGCCAGTAGCACTTCTGATGTTTCGTGTGGAAGCAATCCCGATGTTCCTTTTTACAGTTCCAATACAAATATGTCAAGTCAAATTAGTTCTATGTTTTACGGCGTGGTCATCCATAACAAATGGTGAATGTGTACACAATTTTCACAAATGACTAAATATCCCAATAACTGAGCATTTGAGTGTTTGACATCGTTGTTAAATACATTTCCGTGAATCAGTTCAGTTTGTTGAGATAAATGATTAATCTTTCTGTTTTCTCTACTCTACCTAGTTTACTTAAAACATGCTCGAATCGTCTATACGTGTATGTGTGTATTGCTTTCACATGTTTACAAACTGTGTGGGTCATACTTAAATACGCCTGCAGTAGTAACCAGGCAAATATATACGCCTGTGTGTCATACAAAGGTGGACGCCTGCAACTATATGGTTCTTTTTTATTTATTTATTTTTAATATAAACTAGTAAAAGGAATATATCGGATGTTTATTATTTGATATAAAAAAATAAAAATAAAAGTGAACCATATAGTTGCAGGCGTATACCTTTTCACACAGGCGTATATATTTACCTGGTTACTACTGCAGGCGTATTTAAGTATGACCGCATGTGACGTATGATCGCTAAATTAATGTGTTTTCATATCTATGAAAAACATATTAAATATATATATTTCAGGTTCTAAACTATCAATTTTCTATATAGATTTTCACCTTAATCAATAAATCTTCACTTAAATAAAGTTATTTCACTTCCTTTTGAGAACTATTTGTTCGCGAATTTTTGTCAGCAAAAAAAATCTGGTATTTTATTACGCCAAATAGTGAGGATTCCGTTACATTAAAAAATGCATTTTTACGAGTTAAGATTATTTTTTAGGACATCGTGGATTGCAGGATAAATACAATATTGGTCTGTTGACGGTAAATATAGAATTTATTTGACTCGGCGCGAAACGGGGAGAAAGACTCGCTAGAAGCTCGTCTTTCACCCCGTTTCTCAGCCTTGTCAAATAAATTCTATATTTACCGTCAACAGACCAATATTGTATATATATATGCATGGTTTATTGTATGTATCTCGTGAATATTTAGATAAAGAAAATCTGTTAAACTCATTTGATAACTTGAAGTAAGAATGTGGTCTTTTTGTGGTTTAAGTTATCTGAGGTAACTCAAATTTGTGTATGTTTCAAAGTGAAATCATCTGCCTCTTTGGCCTAACAAGTGGAGTGGCAATGGAGGATTCAGTTTAGACATGATAGCGGTTTATTGAGATTTCAGGTTAGACATGTTTCACATTGCTTTTCTTCAATATTGAAATATGTTATTTTTAGAAATCACCGAATTATGTTTAATGATATAGCTATTTTTATATGCCATGATATAACTGAAATATTGTTGAAAGTGGCATTAAACACCATAAACCCATAAGCCTATAGGTATTTTTTAAAGTTTACTTTTATTTTTTAGTTTACATGGAAATCCTCTTGGTGATGAAGGTGTTAAATTACTGGTCAATGGAATTCTTGACATTCATCAGGCATTTAGTCATAGAGAGGCTGAGGAAAAGAAAGTAGAGAGTGCCAAAAACAACATGGAAGATGACAAACAGGAAGTTACAACAGAAACAACTAAATATTGTGTATTGAAAGAGCTTGATCTAGGTGATACAGATATTAGTGATGAAGGGATCAGCCATATTGCCCGTCTGCTTGAAAATGATTCAGATCTGAGAACTTTGAATCTCAACGGAAATGCACGAGTGAGTTACACTGGATGGAAAAGATTGTCCAAAGCTCTGAAAAAGAACAAAACTCTTCAATCATTAACTCTTGATTTCAACAAAATTGGAGACGAGGGAATCGCTGCTCTCATCAGTGGTCTTAAGATCAATACAAGCCTGCAGACGTTAGATTTGGAATCAACTGGTTTAACAGATCAGGGAGGGAAGATGTTGGTCGAATTGGTCAAATGTAATACAACCATACTGGACATAACGGTACTGCCAGGAAATAAAATTCTGGATAAGACACATGATGAAATAAGAAATTATCTTGGTCTTAATAAAGCTGCGTCTGCAGGGACTTCCAAAAAATAAAATTCTAGATAAAACACTGGATGAAATGAGAAATTATCTTGGTCTTAGCAAAGCTTTTTCTGCCGAAATAAAATTTAGGATAAAGATTTCAGAAATTAATCTCAATTTAACAAAGCTGCTTCTTCCAAAATGTTACATACAATAGATAATCGCTATCGTCGTGACTGTTCAGTGTTTGTGATTATTTCAAACTTTAAATTAACGTTCTGTATAACAATTTAATTTTTGTATTCTATTTTTTCTGATTCATGTTTGTTCGATCAAATCTATTTTAATGTACCATTGTGATTCTATTATTTATATACAATGTATTTACAAAATATCAAGAAATTGGATCAATCATGTTTGATCTAAATTTTCATGTAAACAGGGTCATATTTTTTTTAAGCTGTGATCGATCAATACATATGTATTATATATTGTTCATATTGAAAGTGCTATTATCGATGATTTGAAAATTTTCCCTTTGATCTTTACATGTGATAATATCTGTCATCAAATGACAGACATCATCATTGATTTCTAACATGACGTCACTAGGGTTAATTTGACAAATCTATACTACCAATTATATATTTTGCTTGAAATTAACTTTTTAATCGCATCTCACTTCTCAGGCTTCGCGTTCAATGTGACATTGCCCTGAGAAATCCATTCTCACAAAGCAAATCAATGATAGTATATATTTATGTTTATGGAAAAAACGAATAATTCTTCAAATGTTTAATAAATAATAGTAATGCTTCTGATGTTATGATGTTATTTATATATGCTATACACAATGTTGGTTTTTGATGAATATTGCATATTTGGCAACAGAAATATTTATAAAAATACTTTTTTTGACATGCATAGCAAAGATGTTCTACAATGGAGACAGGCCATCTTTTATTTTGATTTTTGATTGGATGAAAAGCCAATTTTTTTAAAGGAAAAATGTGATTTTTTTTTATCAATGTTTACTATGTGTGTATCTTCACATTAATTTAAAATTTTTGATACTGACTTAGATTATTTTAGCATTTTAGCAACAATGAGAGAGGCTTTTATAGGCTTGTATTAGATTTTATGTAGAATTCATTAGAATCAAATTTGACATTTAGTACTGCTGCTGATGACATGAAATTATTTTTATGCCCCTGCCCCCTCTCGTCACTAGGCGTTGGGGGTATGATGTTTTCCCCATGTCCATATGTACGTCCCACATTTGTTTTCGTCTCAATAACATAATTTTCCCATAAGTAAATCGTTTGAAATTTATATAAAAAAAAAGTCAGGACCAATAAAAGGAAGGCTAAGTTTGATTTCTGACTTTCACCTTTTTTTCCCGTTTTAGATATGCCCATTGATTTGCCAAAAAATAGGTGCTTCCGTTAGCTGAACGCAGCAAGCACCCAGTCTTATGAACACATTCTTCCATATTTTTTTTATCGGCAAAAGAAAATTAAATTGTTTGATCTGAATCTACTAAACAAGTTAAAATTAACATCAACACATGTGATTTACTGAAGTTGTAAATTACAACAGGAAGTTATATAACCAGATGCATGATGGTAGTTTTTTTTCATGGTGTTATTTATATTTTGCCCAGAAATCTAGACACTAGTCAATCTTCTTAATATAGAATTATTTATGCATGGTTGTAATTGATAAATTATATATATGTTGAAATAACATAAGTATTTTTTGTTTAATACATTCCAGAATTATTGATTTAAGATAATGAGTTCTGCTATATTTAGTAATTGTTTTTCTGTACCACAACTGCTAATTTTTTTTATTGTTGTTCAATACGGTGATATGTAATATAGAGAAACAATATATATACATTTGTTTGAATATTTATACTTTTTTTGTCATAATCCGTCCACTTTGTTCCAATCTGTGTTAAATTTTTTTTATTGTTATCTCATTTCTTTCCTTGTAATAGTGCACATGTACTTTTCAAGGAAAATTAAAGTGACAATAGATTTTTTTTTTAATTCCATAGCATGTAATTTTGAGTAACATTTATTTTCTGTCTTTTTTAAGTATTTATGGTGGCACCTTACAAAATTTATAAGGGAGATAACTTTGAAATCATATCCCTATTCATATATTTCTCAGGTAATCAGTATAAATTAAAAAAAAATCTATAATGTTAAAGAGAGATAATTTGGGATTATTATCTCCCTTTTTGTCACATCTTTTTTTTTTCTTTTTTTTTCATACAAGGATTCCGTCCATAGATTTAAAACATGCATTTTAAGCATGAACGCTGAAGAAAACCCTTGCTCATGTATCATTGTTGTGGATATTTTCTTAATTTTTATTATACCAAATATATGTTACATTTTAAAACATGTGAATTTTGAAAATTTTATAGGTTTACAAAAACTGGTATTTATGATAAATTGACATTTGATATAAAAGAGAGGGGGAAAAAAGCTAGCTTAGTTGATGATAAGACATTTTAAATATGATTTTTTTTTTTTGGAACATATATTTTATTATTTAGTTTTAATATTTATTGAGGTAGATATAAATTACAGGGTGTATATTAATATAATAAAGCTTCAAAAAAATCTTTTAAATAGAAATTAAAAAAAAAAAGTTAGTTAATCATATTTGATCATTTTCACAGAACTATAAAAAATGTTAAAAAAGAAAATATAAGCAATCGTCATTAAATAAATAATTTTGTACTCAATAAAAATGGTCATGTTATTAAAACAATCATACTTGAAAAGATTAATATAACTTGTTTAATCAAATTTTATAATTTTCACACATCTAAGAAAAAACATTTAAAGGAAGAAAGAAATTATATACAATCTTAAATAGATAGATAGTTTTGTTTCAGTAAAGATGACCATTTCATTTTGTTTCAATAAAGATGGCCATTTCATTAAAAATTAAACATTTTTTTGTATTGAAAATGTAATTTAAAAAATATAACATGACGAAATTTGAACTTAAAAAAAAAAGAAGAAAATTGTGGGTCGTCTTCAATTCTTAAAATATACAAAAAGTATATGGTATTTGATGATAATCAATGTTCACATACATGATTAGAATAAAATGAAAATTGATATATATCTATTGCATATTTAATTATGAAATTTATGTACAGATGTTAAATACTTATTTATGAATCAAATATTATTTTGAAATATTGTTATCAATGCTGTGATAGGGACATTTCTGTCTTGTTGATTGAAATGTAGTGCCAGATAATGTGTCTGTAGAATAAAAATTATCTTCTTACTTCTTCAGTATATTTTTATACCATTGGATTGTGAACATTATGTGATAAAGTTTGTCAGTGACTTTTGACAGGTCAGTGGTTTTCTCTGGCTACTCCGGTTTCCTCCACTAATAAAACTGACTGCCACGATATAACTGAAATATTGTTGAAAGTGACATTAAACACCATAAAACAAACCACCAATATTGCGAAATACAGTGCAAAACAAAACCCTGAATAAACCGGAATCCTGTATAAACTGAACTTTAGATGAAGTCCCAAACTAGAAAATCTTTGATAATTAACCTTCATAAATCAAACACCTGTCTATTCTGAACACAAAAATTGGTCCTAATGATGATTGGTTTACACAGATTTCCTTGTACTTTTAGAGGAGGGACCTCTATTACTATAATCATACCTTTAGGAGACCTCTATTGCTATAATCATACTTTTAGGGGACCTCTATTACTATAATCATACTTTTAGGTGACCTCTATTGCTATAATCATACTTTTAGGTGACCTCTATTACTATATTCATACTTTTAGGAGACCTCTATTGCTATAATCATACTTTTAGGGGACCTCTATTACTATAATCATACTTTTAGGTGACCTCTATTGCTATATTCATACTTTTAGGGGGCCCCTATTACTATAATCATACTTTTAGGGGACCTCTATTACTATAATCATACTTTTAGGGGACCTCTATTGCTATATTCATACTTTTAGGGGGCCCCTATTACTATAATTATACTTTTAGGGGACCTCTATTACTATAATCATACTTTTAGGTGACCTCTATTGCTATAATCATACTTTTAGGTGACCTCTATTACTATAATCATACTTTTAGGGGACCTCTATTACTATAATCATACTTTTAGGTGACCTCTATTGCTATAATCATACTTTTAGGGGACCTCTATTACTATAATCATACTTTTAGGTGACCTCTATTGCTATAATCATACTTTTAGGGGACCTCTATTACTATAATCATACTTTTAGGTGACCTCTATTGCTATAATCATACTTTTAGGACCTCTATTACTATAATCATACTTTTAGGACCTCTATTGCTATAATCATACTTTTAGGTGACCTCTATTACTATAATCATACTTTTAGGTGACCTCTATTGCTATAATCATACTTTTAGGACCTCTATTACTATAATCATACTTTTAGGTGACCTCTATTACTATAAAATCATACTTTTAGGTGACCTCTATTACTATAATCATACTTTTAGGTGACCTCTATTACTATAATCATACTTTTAGGACATCTATTACTATAATCATACTTTTAGGACATCTATTACTATAATCATACTTTTAGGACCTCTATTACTATAATCATACTTTTAGGACCTCTATTACTATAATCATACTTTTAGGACCTCTATTGCTATAATCATACTTTTAGGACATCTATTACTATAATCATACTTTTAGGACCTCTATTACTATAATCATACTTTTAGGACCTCTATTGCTATAATCATACTTTTAGGACATCTATTACTATAATCATACTTTTAGGACATCTATTACTATAATCATACTTTTAGGACCTCTATTACTATAATCATACTTTTAGGACCTCTATTACTATAATCATACTTTTAGGACCTCTATTGCTATAATCATACTTTTAGGACATCTATTACTATAATCATACTTTTAGGACCTCTATTACTATAATCATACTTTTAGGACCTCTATTGCTATAATCATACTTTTAGGACATCTATTACTATAATCATACTTTTAGGACATCTATTACTATAATCATACTTTTAGGACCTCTATTACTATAATCATACTTTTAGGACATCTATTACTATAATCATACTTTTAGGACCTCTATTACTATAATCATACTTTTAGGACATCTATTACTATAATCATACTTTTAGGACCTCTATTGCTATAATCATACTTTTAGGACCTCTATTACTATAATCATACTTTTAGGACCTCTATTGCTATAATCATACTTTTAGGACATCTATTACTATAATCATACTTTTAGGTGACCTCTATTACTATAATCATACTTTTAGGTGACCTCTATTACTATAATCATACTTTTAGGGGACCTCTATTACTATAATCATACTTTTAGGACCTCTATTACTATAATCATACTTTTAGGACCTCTATTGCTATAATCATACTTTTAGGACATCTATTACTATAATCATACTTTTAGGACCTCTATTACTATAATCATACTTTTAGGACCTCTATTACTATAATCATACTTTTAGGACCTCTATTACTATAATCATACTTTTAGGACATCTATTACTATAATCATACTTTTAGGACCTCTATTACTATAATCATACTTTTAGGACCTCTATTACTATAATCATACTTTTAGGACCTCTATTGCTATAATCATACTTTTAGGGGACCTCTATTACTATTATCATACTTTTAGGACCTCTATTACTATAATCATACTTTTAGGACCTCTATTGCTATAATCATACTTTTAGGGGACCTCTATTACTATTATCATACTTTTAGGACATCTATTACTATAATCATACTTTTAGGAGACCTCTATTACTATTATCATACTTTTAGGACCTCTATTACTATAATCATACTTTTAGGAGACCTCTATTACTATAATCATACTTTTAGGACATCTATTACTATAATCATACTTTTAGGAGACCTCTATTACTATAATCATACTTTTAGGACATCTATTGCTATAATCATACTTTTAGGTGACCTCTATTACTATAATCATACTTTTAGGGGACCTCTATTACTATAATCATACTTTTAGGACCTCTATTACTATAATCATACTTTTAGGTGACCTCTATTGCTATAATCATACTTTTAGGTGACCTTTATTACTATAATCATACTTTTAGGTGACCTCTATTACTATAATCATACTTTTAGGTGACCTCTATTACTATAATCATACTTTTAGGGGACCCCTATTACTATAATCATACTTTTAGGACCTCTATTGCTATAATCATACTTTTAGGTGACCTCTATTGCTATAATCATACTTTTAGGGGACCTCTATTGCTATAATCATACTTTTAGGTGACCTCTATTACTATAATCATACTTTTAGGACATCTATTACTATAATCATACTTTTAGGACCTCTATTGCTATAATCATACTTTTAGGGGACCTCTATTACTATTATCATACTTTTAGGACATCTATTACTATAATCATACTTTTAGGAGACCTCTATTGCTATAATCATACTTTTAGGAGACCTCTATTACTATAATCATACTTTTAGGACATCTATTACTATAATCATACTTTTAGGAGACCTCTATTACTATAATCATACTTTTAGGACATCTATTGCTATAATCATACTTTTAGGAGACCTCTATTACTATAATCATACTTTTAGGACATCTATTGCTATAATCATACTTTTAGGAGACATCTATTGCTATAATCATACCTTTAGGTGACCTTTATTGCTATAATTATACTTTTAGGGGACATCTATTACTATAATCATACCTTTAGGTGACCTTTATTGCTATAATCATACTTTTAGGACATCTATTACTATAATCATACTTTTAGGACCTCTATTGCTATAATCATACTTTTAGGACCTCTATTGCTATAATCATACTTTTAGGTGACCTCTATTACTATAATCATACTTTTAGGTGACCTTTATTGCGATAATCATACTTTTAGGGGACATCTATTACTATAATCATACTTTTAGGAGACATCTATTACTATAATTATACTTTTAGGTGACCTCTATTACTATAATCATACTTTTAGGTGACCTTTATTACTATAATCATACTTTTAGGAGACCTCTATTACTATAATCATACTTTTAGGGGACCTCTATTACTATAATCATACTTTTAGGAGACATCTATTACTATAATCATACTTTTAGGACCTCTATTGCTATAATCATACTTTTAGGAGACATCTATTGCTATAATCATACTTTTAGGACCTCTATTGCTATAATCATACTTTTAGGGGACCTCTATTACTATAATCATACTTTTAGGGGACCTCTATTGCTATAATCATACTTTTAGGGGACCTCTATTGCTATAATCATACTTTTAGGGGACCTCTATTACTATAATCATACTTTTAGGACATCTATTACTATAATCATACTTTTAGGAGACCCCTATTACTATAATCATACTTTTAGGACATCTATTACTATAATCATACTTTTAGGACATCTATTACTATAATCATACTTTTAGGGGACCTCTATTACTATAATCATACTTTTAGGACCTCTATTGCTATAATCATACTTTTAGGGGACCTCTATTGCTATAATCATACTTTTAGGGGACCTTTATTACTATAATCATACTTTTAGGGGACCTCTATTGCTATAATCATACTTTTAGGGGACCTTTATTACTATAATCATACTTTTAGGGGACCTCTATTACTATAATCATACTTTTAGGTGACCTCTATTACTATAATCATACTTTTAGGTGACCTCTATTACTATAATCATACTTTTAGGTGACCTCTATTACTATAATCATACTTTTAGGTGACCTCTATTACTATAATCATACTTTTAGGTGACCTCTATTGCTATAATCATACTTTTAGGTGACCTCTATTGCTATAATCATACTTTTAGGGGACCTCTATTACTATAATCATACTTTTAGGGGACCTCTATTACTATAATCATACTTTTAGGACCTCTATTACTATAATTATACTTTTAGGAGACATCTATTGCTATAATCATACTTTTAGGACCTCTATTGCTATAATCATACTTTTAGGGGACCTCTATTACTATAATCATACTTTTAGGGGACCTCTATTACTATAATCATACTTTTAGGGGACCTCTATTGCTATAATCATACTTTTAGGACCTCTATTGCTATAATCATACTTTTAGGGGACCTCTATTACTATAATCATACTTTTAGGGGACCTCTATTACTATAATCATACTTTTAGGGGACCTCTATTGCTATAATCATACTTTTAGGTGACCTCTATTACTATAATCATACTTTTAGGGGACCTCTATTGCTATAATCATACTTTTAGGTGACCTCTATTGCTATAATCATACTTTTAGGACCTCTATTGCTATAATCATACTTTTAGGTGACCTCTATTACTATAATCATACTTTTAGGGGGCCCCTATTACTATAATCATACTTTTAGGTGACCTCTATTACTATAATCATACTTTTAGGGGACCTCTATTGCTATAATCATACTTTTAGGTGGCCTCTATTGCTATAATCATACTTTTAGGTGACCTCTATTACTATAATCATACTTTTAGGTGACCTCTATTACTATAATCATACTTTTAGGTGACCTCTATTGCTATAATCATACTTTTAGGACCTCTATTGCTATAATCATACTTTTAGGGGACCTCTATTACTATAATCATACTTTTAGGGGACCTCTATTGCTATAATCATACTTTTAGGTGACCTCTATTGCTATAATCATACTTTTAGGGGACCTCTATTACTATAATCATACTTTTAGGGGACCTCTATTGCTATAATCATACTTTTAGGTGACCTCTATTGCTATAATCATACTTTTAGGACCTCTATTGCTATAATCATACTTTTAGGTGACCTCTATTACTATAATCATACTTTTAGGTGACCTCTATTACTATAATCATACTTTTAGGTGACCTCTATTGCTATAATCATACTTTTAGGGACCTCTATTGCTATAATCATACTTTTAGGACCTCTATTGCTATAATCATACTTTTAGGGGACCTCTATTACTATAATCATACTTTTAAGGGACCTCTATTGCTATAATCATACTTTTAGGTGACCTCTATTGCTATAATCATACTTTTAGGACCTCTATTGCTATAATCATACTTTTAGGTGACCTCTATTACTATAATCATACTTTTAGGGGACCTCTATTGCTATAATCATACTTTTAGGAGACCCCTATTACTATAATCATACTTTTAGGAGACCTCTATTACTATAATCATACTTTTAGGACCTCTATTACTATAATCATACTTTTAGGTGACCTCTATTACTATAATCATACTTTTAGGTGACCTCTATTGCTATATTCATACTTTTAGGGGGCCCCTATTACTATAATTATACTTTTAGGGGACCTCTATTACTATAATCATACTTTTAGGGGACCTCTATTGCTATAATCATACTTTTAGGTGACCTCTATTGCTATAATCATACTTTTAGGACCTCTATTGCTATAATCATACTTTTAGGGGACCTCTATTGCTATAATCATACTTTTAGGGGACCTCTATTGCTATAATCATACTTTTAGGTGACCTCTATTGCTATAATCATACTTTTAGGACCTCTATTACTATAATCATACTTTTAGGTGACCTCTATTACTATAATCATACTTTTAGGTGACCTCTATTGCTATAATCATACTTTTAGGACCTCTATTACTATAATCATACTTTTAGGGGACCTCTATTACTATAATCATACTTTTAGGTGACCTCTATTGCTATAATCATACTTTTAGGTGACCTCTATTACTATAATCATACTTTTAGGAGACCTCTATTGCTATAATCATACTTTTAGGAGACCCCTATTACTATAATCATACTTTTAGGGGACCTCTATTACTATAATCATACTTTTAGGTGACCTCTATTACTATAATCATACTTTTAGGGGACCTCTATTGCTATAATCATACTTTTAGGAGACCCCTATTACTATAATCATACTTTTAGGGGACCTCTATTACTATAATCATACTTTTAGGTGACCTCTATTACTATAATCATACTTTTAGGGGACCTCTATTGTTATAATCATACTTTTAGGTGACCTCTATTACTATATTCATACTTTTAGGTGACCTCTATTACTATAATCATACTTTTAGGGGACCCCTATTGCTATAATCATACTTTTAGGTGGCCTCTATTACTATAATCATACTTTTAGGGGACCTCTATTGCTATAATCATACTTTTAGGGGACCTCTATTACTATAATCATACTTTTAGGTGACCTCTATTACTATATTCATACTTTTAGGTGACCTCTATTACTATAATCATACTTTTAGGGGACCTCTATTGCTATAATCATACTTTTAGGTGGCCTCTATTACTATAATCATACTTTTAGGTGACCTCTATTGCTATAATCATACTTTTAGGGGACCTCTATTACTATAATCATACTTTTAGGTGACCTCTATTACTATAATCATACTTTTAGATGACCTCTATTACTATAATCATACTTGTAGGTGACCTCTATTACTATAATCTTACTTTTAGGTGACCTCTATTGCTATAATCATACTTTTAGGGGACCTATATTGCTATAATCATACTTTTAGGGGACCTCTATTGCTATAATCATACTTTTAGGGGGCCCCTATTACTATAATCTTACTTTTAGGTGACCTCTATTGCTATAATCATACTTTTAGGGGACCTCTATTGCTATAATCATACTTTTAGGGGTCCTCTATTGCTATAATCATACTTTTAGGGGACCCCTATTGCTATAATCATACTTTTAGGGGACCTCTATTGCTATAATCATACTTTTAGGTGACCTCTATTGCTATAATCATACTTTTAGGTGACCTCTATTGCTATATTCATACTTTTAGGAGACCCCTATTACTATACTCATACTTTTAGGAGACCTCTATTGCTATAATCATACTTTTAGGACCTCTATTGCTATACTCATTCTTTTAGGTGACCTTTATTACTATAATCATACTTTTAGGTGACCTTTATTGCGATAATCATACTTTTAGGTGACCTCTATTACTATAATCATACTTTTAGGTGACCTCTATTGCGATAATCATACTTTTAGGTGACCTTTATTACTATAATCATACTTTTAGGGGACCTCTATTACTATAATCATACTTTTAGGTGACCTCTATTGCTATAATCATACTTTTAGGTGACCTCTATTACTATAATCATACTTTTAGGGGACCTCTATTGCTATAATCATATTTTTAGGGGACCCCTATTACTATAATCATACTTTTAGGGGACCTCTATTGCTATAATCATACTTTTAGGGGACCTCTATTGCTATAATCATACTTTTAGGTGACCTCTATTGCTATATTCATACTTTTAGGGGACCTCTATTACTATAATCATACTTTTAGGTGACCTCTATTACTATAATCATACTTTTAGGTGACCTCTATTACTATAATCATACTTTTAGGGGACCTCTATTGCTATAATCATACTTTTAGGTGACCTCTATTACTATAATCATACTTTTAGGGGACCTCTATTGCTATAATCATACTTTTAGGTGACCTCTATTACTATAATCATACTTTTAGGGGACCTCTATTGCTATATTCATACTTTTAGGGGACCTCTATTGCTATAATCATACTTTTAGGGGACCCCTATTACTATAATCATACTTTTAGGGGACATCTATTGCTATAATCATACTTTTAGGGGACATCTATTGCTATAATCATACTTTTAGGGGACCCCTATTACTATAATCATACTTTTAGGGGACATCTATTGCTATAATCATACTTTTAGGGGACCTCTATTGCTATAATCATACTTTTAGGTGACCTCTATTGCTATAATCATACTTTTAGGAGACCTCTATTACTATAATCATACTTTTAGGGGACCTCTATTACTATAATCATACTTTTAGGAGACCTCTATTGCTATAATCATACTTTTAGGAGACCTCTATTACTATAATCATACTTTTAGGGGACCTCTATTACTATAATCATACTTTTAGGAGACCTCTATTACTATAATCATACTTTTAGGAGACCCCTATTACTATAATCATACTTTTAGGTGACCTCTATTACTATAATCATACTTTTGGTGACCTCTATTACTATAATCATACTTTTAGGGGACCTCTATTGCTATAATCATACTTTTAGGGGACCTCTATTACTATAATCATACTTTTGGTGACCTCTATTACTATAATCATACTTTTAGGGGACCTCTATTGCTATAATCATACTTTTAGGACCTCTATTGCTATAATCATACTTTTAGGTGACCTCTATTACTATAATCATACTTTTAGGGGACATCTATTGCTATAATCATACTTTTAGGGGACCTTTATTACTATAATCATACTTTTAGGTGACCCCTATTACTATAATCATACTTTTAGGAGACATCTATTGCTATAATCATACTTTTAGGGGACCTCTATTGCTATAATCATACTTTTAGGTGACCTCTATTGCTATAATCATACTTTTAGGGGACATCTATTGCTATAATCATACTTTTAGGGGACCCCTATTACTATAATCATACTTTTAGGGGACATCTATTGCTATAATCATACTTTTAGGGGACCTCTATTGCTATAATCATACTTTTAGGTGACCTCTATTGCTATAATCATACTTTTAGGAGACCTCTATTACTATAATCATACTTTTAGGGGACCTCTATTGCTATAATCATACTTTTAGGTGACCTCTATTGCTATAATCATACTTTTAGGGGACATCTATTGCTATAATCATACTTTTAGGGGACCCCTATTACTATAATCATACTTTTAGGGGACATCTATTGCTATAATCATACTTTTAGGGGACCTCTATTGCTATAATCATACTTTTAGGGGTCCTCTATTGCTATAATCATACTTTTAGGGGACCTCTATTGCTATAATCATACTTTTAGGTGACCTCTATTACTATAATCATACTTTTAGGACATCTATTACTATAATCATACTTTTAGGACCTCTATTGCTATAATCATACTTTTAGGGGACCTCTATTACTATTATCATACTTTTAGGACATCTATTACTATAATCATACTTTTAGGAGACCTCTATTGCTATAATCATACTTTTAGGAGACCTCTATTACTATAATCATACTTTTAGGACATCTATTACTATAATCATACTTTTAGGAGACCTCTATTACTATAATCATACTTTTAGGACATCTATTGCTATAATCATACTTTTAGGAGACCTCTATTACTATAATCATACTTTTAGGACATCTATTGCTATAATCATACTTTTAGGAGACATCTATTGCTATAATCATACCTTTAGGTGACCTTTATTGCTATAATTATACTTTTAGGGGACATCTATTACTATAATCATACCTTTAGGTGACCTTTATTGCTATAATCATACTTTTAGGACATCTATTACTATAATCATACTTTTAGGACCTCTATTGCTATAATCATACTTTTAGGACCTCTATTGCTATAATCATACTTTTAGGTGACCTCTATTACTATAATCATACTTTTAGGTGACCTTTATTGCGATAATCATACTTTTAGGGGACATCTATTACTATAATCATACTTTTAGGAGACATCTATTACTATAATTATACTTTTAGGTGACCTCTATTACTATAATCATACTTTTAGGTGACCTTTATTACTATAATCATACTTTTAGGAGACCTCTATTACTATAATCATACTTTTAGGGGACCTCTATTACTATAATCATACTTTTAGGAGACATCTATTACTATAATCATACTTTTAGGACCTCTATTGCTATAATCATACTTTTAGGAGACATCTATTGCTATAATCATACTTTTAGGACCTCTATTGCTATAATCATACTTTTAGGGGACCTCTATTACTATAATCATACTTTTAGGGGACCTCTATTGCTATAATCATACTTTTAGGGGACCTCTATTGCTATAATCATACTTTTAGGGGACCTCTATTACTATAATCATACTTTTAGGACATCTATTACTATAATCATACTTTTAGGAGACCCCTATTACTATAATCATACTTTTAGGACATCTATTACTATAATCATACTTTTAGGACATCTATTACTATAATCATACTTTTAGGGGACCTCTATTACTATAATCATACTTTTAGGACCTCTATTGCTATAATCATACTTTTAGGGGACCTCTATTGCTATAATCATACTTTTAGGGGACCTTTATTACTATAATCATACTTTTAGGGGACCTCTATTGCTATAATCATACTTTTAGGGGACCTTTATTACTATAATCATACTTTTAGGGGACCTCTATTACTATAATCATACTTTTAGGTGACCTCTATTACTATAATCATACTTTTAGGTGACCTCTATTACTATAATCATACTTTTAGGTGACCTCTATTACTATAATCATACTTTTAGGTGACCTCTATTACTATAATCATACTTTTAGGTGACCTCTATTGCTATAATCATACTTTTAGGTGACCTCTATTGCTATAATCATACTTTTAGGGGACCTCTATTACTATAATCATACTTTTAGGGGACCTCTATTACTATAATCATACTTTTAGGACCTCTATTACTATAATTATACTTTTAGGAGACATCTATTGCTATAATCATACTTTTAGGACCTCTATTGCTATAATCATACTTTTAGGGGACCTCTATTACTATAATCATACTTTTAGGGGACCTCTATTACTATAATCATACTTTTAGGGGACCTCTATTGCTATAATCATACTTTTAGGACCTCTATTGCTATAATCATACTTTTAGGGGACCTCTATTACTATAATCATACTTTTAGGGGACCTCTATTACTATAATCATACTTTTAGGGGACCTCTATTGCTATAATCATACTTTTAGGTGACCTCTATTACTATAATCATACTTTTAGGGGACCTCTATTGCTATAATCATACTTTTAGGTGACCTCTATTGCTATAATCATACTTTTAGGACCTCTATTGCTATAATCATACTTTTAGGTGACCTCTATTACTATAATCATACTTTTAGGGGGCCCCTATTACTATAATCATACTTTTAGGTGACCTCTATTACTATAATCATACTTTTAGGGGACCTCTATTGCTATAATCATACTTTTAGGTGGCCTCTATTGCTATAATCATACTTTTAGGTGACCTCTATTACTATAATCATACTTTTAGGTGACCTCTATTACTATAATCATACTTTTAGGTGACCTCTATTGCTATAATCATACTTTTAGGACCTCTATTGCTATAATCATACTTTTAGGGGACCTCTATTACTATAATCATACTTTTAGGGGACCTCTATTGCTATAATCATACTTTTAGGTGACCTCTATTGCTATAATCATACTTTTAGGGGACCTCTATTACTATAATCATACTTTTAGGGGACCTCTATTGCTATAATCATACTTTTAGGTGACCTCTATTGCTATAATCATACTTTTAGGACCTCTATTGCTATAATCATACTTTTAGGTGACCTCTATTACTATAATCATACTTTTAGGTGACCTCTATTACTATAATCATACTTTTAGGTGACCTCTATTGCTATAATCATACTTTTAGGGACCTCTATTGCTATAATCATACTTTTAGGACCTCTATTGCTATAATCATACTTTTAGGGGACCTCTATTACTATAATCATACTTTTAAGGGACCTCTATTGCTATAATCATACTTTTAGGTGACCTCTATTGCTATAATCATACTTTTAGGACCTCTATTGCTATAATCATACTTTTAGGTGACCTCTATTACTATAATCATACTTTTAGGGGACCTCTATTGCTATAATCATACTTTTAGGAGACCCCTATTACTATAATCATACTTTTAGGAGACCTCTATTACTATAATCATACTTTTAGGACCTCTATTACTATAATCATACTTTTAGGTGACCTCTATTACTATAATCATACTTTTAGGTGACCTCTATTGCTATATTCATACTTTTAGGGGGCCCCTATTACTATAATTATACTTTTAGGGGACCTCTATTACTATAATCATACTTTTAGGGGACCTCTATTGCTATAATCATACTTTTAGGTGACCTCTATTGCTATAATCATACTTTTAGGACCTCTATTGCTATAATCATACTTTTAGGGGACCTCTATTGCTATAATCATACTTTTAGGGGACCTCTATTGCTATAATCATACTTTTAGGTGACCTCTATTGCTATAATCATACTTTTAGGACCTCTATTACTATAATCATACTTTTAGGTGACCTCTATTACTATAATCATACTTTTAGGTGACCTCTATTGCTATAATCATACTTTTAGGACCTCTATTACTATAATCATACTTTTAGGGGACCTCTATTACTATAATCATACTTTTAGGTGACCTCTATTGCTATAATCATACTTTTAGGTGACCTCTATTACTATAATCATACTTTTAGGAGACCTCTATTGCTATAATCATACTTTTAGGAGACCCCTATTACTATAATCATACTTTTAGGGGACCTCTATTACTATAATCATACTTTTAGGTGACCTCTATTACTATAATCATACTTTTAGGGGACCTCTATTGCTATAATCATACTTTTAGGAGACCCCTATTACTATAATCATACTTTTAGGGGACCTCTATTACTATAATCATACTTTTAGGTGACCTCTATTACTATAATCATACTTTTAGGGGACCTCTATTGTTATAATCATACTTTTAGGTGACCTCTATTACTATATTCATACTTTTAGGTGACCTCTATTACTATAATCATACTTTTAGGGGACCCCTATTGCTATAATCATACTTTTAGGTGGCCTCTATTACTATAATCATACTTTTAGGGGACCTCTATTGCTATAATCATACTTTTAGGGGACCTCTATTACTATAATCATACTTTTAGGTGACCTCTATTACTATATTCATACTTTTAGGTGACCTCTATTACTATAATCATACTTTTAGGGGACCTCTATTGCTATAATCATACTTTTAGGTGGCCTCTATTACTATAATCATACTTTTAGGTGACCTCTATTGCTATAATCATACTTTTAGGGGACCTCTATTACTATAATCATACTTTTAGGTGACCTCTATTACTATAATCATACTTTTAGGTGACCTCTATTACTATAATCATACTTGTAGGTGACCTCTATTACTATAATCTTACTTTTAGGTGACCTCTATTGCTATAATCATACTTTTAGGGGACCTATATTGCTATAATCATACTTTTAGGGGACCTCTATTGCTATAATCATACTTTTAGGGGGCCCCTATTACTATAATCTTACTTTTAGGTGACCTCTATTGCTATAATCATACTTTTAGGGGACCTCTATTGCTATAATCATACTTTTAGGGGTCCTCTATTGCTATAATCATACTTTTAGGGGACCCCTATTGCTATAATCATACTTTTAGGGGACCTCTATTGCTATAATCATACTTTTAGGTGACCTCTATTGCTATAATCATACTTTTAGGTGACCTCTATTGCTATATTCATACTTTTAGGAGACCCCTATTACTATACTCATACTTTTAGGAGACCTCTATTGCTATAATCATACTTTTAGGACCTCTATTGCTATACTCATTCTTTTAGGTGACCTTTATTACTATAATCATACTTTTAGGTGACCTTTATTGCGATAATCATACTTTTAGGTGACCTCTATTACTATAATCATACTTTTAGGTGACCTCTATTGCGATAATCATACTTTTAGGTGACCTTTATTACTATAATCATACTTTTAGGGGACCTCTATTACTATAATCATACTTTTAGGTGACCTCTATTGCTATAATCATACTTTTAGGTGACCTCTATTACTATAATCATACTTTTAGGGGACCTCTATTGCTATAATCATATTTTTAGGGGACCCCTATTACTATAATCATACTTTTAGGGGACCTCTATTGCTATAATCATACTTTTAGGGGACCTCTATTGCTATAATCATACTTTTAGGTGACCTCTATTGCTATATTCATACTTTTAGGGGACCTCTATTACTATAATCATACTTTTAGGTGACCTCTATTACTATAATCATACTTTTAGGTGACCTCTATTACTATAATCATACTTTTAGGGGACCTCTATTGCTATAATCATACTTTTAGGTGACCTCTATTACTATAATCATACTTTTAGGGGACCTCTATTGCTATAATCATACTTTTAGGTGACCTCTATTACTATAATCATACTTTTAGGGGACCTCTATTGCTATATTCATACTTTTAGGGGACCTCTATTGCTATAATCATACTTTTAGGGGACCCCTATTACTATAATCATACTTTTAGGGGACATCTATTGCTATAATCATACTTTTAGGGGACATCTATTGCTATAATCATACTTTTAGGGGACCCCTATTACTATAATCATACTTTTAGGGGACATCTATTGCTATAATCATACTTTTAGGGGACCTCTATTGCTATAATCATACTTTTAGGTGACCTCTATTGCTATAATCATACTTTTAGGAGACCTCTATTACTATAATCATACTTTTAGGGGACCTCTATTACTATAATCATACTTTTAGGAGACCTCTATTGCTATAATCATACTTTTAGGAGACCTCTATTACTATAATCATACTTTTAGGGGACCTCTATTACTATAATCATACTTTTAGGAGACCTCTATTACTATAATCATACTTTTAGGAGACCCCTATTACTATAATCATACTTTTAGGTGACCTCTATTACTATAATCATACTTTTGGTGACCTCTATTACTATAATCATACTTTTAGGGGACCTCTATTGCTATAATCATACTTTTAGGGGACCTCTATTACTATAATCATACTTTTGGTGACCTCTATTACTATAATCATACTTTTAGGGGACCTCTATTGCTATAATCATACTTTTAGGACCTCTATTGCTATAATCATACTTTTAGGTGACCTCTATTACTATAATCATACTTTTAGGGGACATCTATTGCTATAATCATACTTTTAGGGGACCTTTATTACTATAATCATACTTTTAGGTGACCCCTATTACTATAATCATACTTTTAGGAGACATCTATTGCTATAATCATACTTTTAGGGGACCTCTATTGCTATAATCATACTTTTAGGTGACCTCTATTGCTATAATCATACTTTTAGGGGACATCTATTGCTATAATCATACTTTTAGGGGACCCCTATTACTATAATCATACTTTTAGGGGACATCTATTGCTATAATCATACTTTTAGGGGACCTCTATTGCTATAATCATACTTTTAGGTGACCTCTATTGCTATAATCATACTTTTAGGAGACCTCTATTACTATAATCATACTTTTAGGGGACCTCTATTGCTATAATCATACTTTTAGGTGACCTCTATTGCTATAATCATACTTTTAGGGGACATCTATTGCTATAATCATACTTTTAGGGGACCCCTATTACTATAATCATACTTTTAGGGGACATCTATTGCTATAATCATACTTTTAGGGGACCTCTATTGCTATAATCATACTTTTAGGGGACCTCTATTGCTATAATCATACTTTTAGGTGACCTCTATTGCTATAATCATACTTTTAGGAGACCTCTATTACTATAATCATACTTTTAGGGGACCTCTATTGCTATAATCATACTTTTAGGTGACCTCTATTGCTATAATCATACTTTTAGGGGACATCTATTGCTATAATCATACTTTTAGGGGACCTCTATTGCTATAATCATACTTTTAGGGGTCCTCTATTGCTATAATCATACTTTTAGGGGACATCTATTGCTATAATCATACTTTTAGGGGACCTCTATTACTATAATCATACTTTTAGGTGACCTCTATTACTATAATCATACTTTTAGGGGACCTCTATTACTATAATCATACTTTTAGGAGACCTCTATTGCTATAATCATACTTTTAGGAGACCTCTATTGCTATAATCATACTTTTAGGGGACATCTATTGCTATAATCATACTTTTAGGGGACCTCTATTACTATAATCATACTTTTAGGAGACCTCTATTACTATAATCATACTTTTAGGTGACCTCTATTACTATAATCATACTTTTAGGTGACCTCTATTGCTATAATCATACTTTTAGGTGACCTCTATTACTATAATCATACTTTTAGGAGACCTCTATTGCTATAATCATACTTTTAGGTGACCTCTATTGCTATAATCATACTTTTAGGGGACATCTATTGCTATAATCATACTTTTAGGGGACCTCTATTACTATAATCATACTTTTAGGAGACCTCTATTACTATAATCATACTTTTAGGGGACATCTATTGCTATAATCATACTTTTAGGGGACCTCTATTACTATAATCATACTTTTAGGAGACCTCTATTACTATAATCATACTTTTAGGAGACCTCTATTACTATAATCATACTTTTAGGTGACCTCTATTACTATAATCATACTTTTAGGAGACCTCTATTACTATAATCATACTTTTAGGACCTCTATTGCTATAATCATACTTTTAGGTGACCTCTATTACTATAATCATACTTTTAGGACCTCTATTACTATAATCATACTTTTAGGTGACCTCTATTACTATAATCATACTTTTAGGGGACATCTATTACTATAATCATACTTTTAGGTGACCTCTATTACTATAATCATACTTTTAGGACCTCTATTGCTATAATCATACTTTTAGGAGACCTCTATTACTATAATCATACTTTTAGGAGACCTCTATTACTATAATCATACTTTTAGGAGACCTCTATTACTATAATCATACTTTTAGGGGACATCTATTGCTATAATCATACTTTTAGGGGACCTCTATTACTATAATCATACTTTTAGGAGACCTCTATTACTATAATCATACTTTTAGGAGACCTCTATTACTATAATCATACTTTTAGGTGACCTCTATTACTATAATCATACTTTTAGGAGACCTCTATTACTATAATCATACTTTTAGGACCTCTATTGCTATAATCATACTTTTAGGTGACCTCTATTACTATAATCATACTTTTAGGACCTCTATTGCTATAATCATACTTTTAGGAGACCTCTATTACTATAATCATACTTTTAGGAGACCTCTATTACTATAATCATACTTTTAGGAGACCTCTATTACTATAATCATACTTTTAGGGGACATCTATTGCTATAATCATACTTTTAGGGGACCTCTATTACTATAATCATACTTTTAGGAGACCTCTATTACTATAATCATACTTTTAGGAGACCTCTATTACTATAATCATACTTTTAGGAGACCTCTATTACTATAATCATACTTTTAGGGGACATCTATTGCTATAATCATACTTTTAGGAGACCTCTATTACTATAATCATACTTTTAGGACCTCTATTACTATAATCATACTTTTAGGTGACCTCTATTACTATAATCATACTTTTAGGAGACCTCTATTACTATAATCATACTTTTAGGTGACCTCTATTACTATAATCATACTTTTAGGTGACCTCTATTGCTATAATCATACTTTTAGGTGACCTCTATTACTATAATCATACTTTTAGGAGACCTCTATTGCTATAATCATACTTTTAGGTGACCTCTATTGCTATAATCATACTTTTAGGGGACATCTATTGCTATAATCATACTTTTAGGGGACCTCTATTACTATAATCATACTTTTAGGAGACCTCTATTACTATAATCATACTTTTAGGGGACATCTATTGCTATAATCATACTTTTAGGGGACCTCTATTACTATAATCATACTTTTAGGAGACCTCTATTACTATAATCATACTTTTAGGAGACCTCTATTACTATAATCATACTTTTAGGTGACCTCTATTACTATAATCATACTTTTAGGAGACCTCTATTACTATAATCATACTTTTAGGACCTCTATTGCTATAATCATACTTTTAGGTGACCTCTATTACTATAATCATACTTTTAGGACCTCTATTACTATAATCATACTTTTAGGTGACCTCTATTACTATAATCATACTTTTAGGGGACATCTATTACTATAATCATACTTTTAGGTGACCTCTATTACTATAATCATACTTTTAGGACCTCTATTGCTATAATCATACTTTTAGGAGACCTCTATTACTATAATCATACTTTTAGGAGACCTCTATTACTATAATCATACTTTTAGGAGACCTCTATTACTATAATCATACTTTTAGGGGACATCTATTGCTATAATCATACTTTTAGGGGACCTCTATTACTATAATCATACTTTTAGGAGACCTCTATTACTATAATCATACTTTTAGGAGACCTCTATTACTATAATCATACTTTTAGGTGACCTCTATTACTATAATCATACTTTTAGGAGACCTCTATTACTATAATCATACTTTTAGGACCTCTATTGCTATAATCATACTTTTAGGTGACCTCTATTACTATAATCATACTTTTAGGACCTCTATTGCTATAATCATACTTTTAGGAGACCTCTATTACTATAATCATACTTTTAGGAGACCTCTATTACTATAATCATACTTTTAGGAGACCTCTATTACTATAATCATACTTTTAGGGGACATCTATTGCTATAATCATACTTTTAGGGGACCTCTATTACTATAATCATACTTTTAGGAGACCTCTATTACTATAATCATACTTTTAGGAGACCTCTATTACTATAATCATACTTTTAGGAGACCTCTATTACTATAATCATACTTTTAGGGGACATCTATTGCTATAATCATACTTTTAGGAGACCTCTATTACTATAATCATACTTTTAGGACCTCTATTACTATAATCATACTTTTAGGTGACCTCTATTACTATAATCATACTTTTAGGGGACATCTATTACTATAATCATACTTTTAGGAGACCTCTATTACTATAATCATACTTTTAGGAGACCTCTATTACTATAATCATACTTTTAGGGGACATCTATTGCTATAATCATACTTTTAGGAGACCTCTATTACTATAATCATACTTTTAGGACCTCTATTACTATAATCATACTTTTAGGTGACCTCTATTACTATAATCATACTTTTAGGGGACATCTATTACTATAATCATACTTTTAGGGGACATCTATTGCTATAATCATACTTTTAGGAGACCTCTATTGCTATAATCATACTTTTAGGAGACCTCTATTACTATAATCATACTTTTAGGGGACCTCTATTACTATAATCATACTTTTAGGGGACCTCTATTACTATAATCATACTTTTAGGAGACCTCTATTACTATAATCATACTTTTAGGGGACCTCTATTACTATAATCATACTTTTAGGGGACCTCTATTACTATAATCATACTTTTAGGAGACCTCTATTACTATAATCATACTTTTAGGGGACCTCTATTACTATAATCATACTTTTAGGAGACCTCTATTGCTATAATCATACTTTTAGGAGACCTCTATTACTATAATCATACTTTTAGGGGACCTCTATTACTATAATCATACTTTTAGGGGACCTCTATTACTATAATCATACTTTTAGGAGACCTCTATTACTATAATCATACTTTTAGGGGACCTCTATTACTATAATCATACTTTTAGGTGACCTCTATTGCTATAATCATACTTTTAGGGGACCTCTATTGCTATAATCATACTTTTAGGGGACCTTTATTACTATAATCATACTTTTAGGTGGCCTCTATTGCTATAATCATACTTTTAGGGGACCTCTATTGCTATAATCATACTTTTAGGTGACCTCTATTGCTATAATCATACTTTTAGGTGACCTCTATTACTATAATCATACTTTTAGGGGACCTCTATTGCTATAATCATACTTTTAGGTGACCTCTGTTGCTATAATCATACTTTAAGGGGACCTCTATTGCTATAATCATACTTTTAGGGGGCCTCTATTGCTATAATCATACTTATAGGGGACCCCTATTGCTATAATCATACTTTTAGGAGACCTCTATTGCTATAATCATACTTTTAGGGGACCTCTATTACGGGGGGTATAACAACGCTCATCTAAGGGTCGCATCAGGGGTCAATATGAATGTATTATAAACTGACCAAGCAGCAAATTTTCTACAAAATCAAGCAGAAACTAGAACTGTGAGTGACCTCACTGAGTGATACCCCCCGCTTGCAATACTATGATGTTCAAACTTTGGAATACAGGTATATTAGCAAGTTACCTATGAAAAATGAACGGATATGGAGTTATGTCAAGGAGACAACATCCCATCTCCAAAATAAACTAACCAAGAACATACATCTAGGGGTCGCCACAAGGTCTTCAACAAGGTGGGATTGTTTAAAACCAATACAGTTTCATCAGTATACATGAGGATTACAACATTTCCTAACTTTTTTACAAGAGGATATAGGTCACATCAAATGTTATTGATTCAAAATTAGCTTACATCACCTTCCAAATTTTTGACAGGAACCATATTCCTTCATGCACATCTGAAGGCAGTGTATTACAACTGTGTAAAGTTTCATAAAAATCCAATAAGCTGTTTAGGAGGAGTTGCGCTTACAAGGTACATGTCCTCCTTCTTTTCGTGAAAGTACAAGTTGAATTATCTCCCCTTCCAAATTTTAGACAGCGACCATATTTCTTCATGCACCTCTGCAGGTAGTGTACTACAACTGTGTAAAGTTTCACAAAAATTTAATAAGCCGTTTAGGAGGAGTTGCGCTTACAAGGTACACGACCCCCCTTTTCGTGAAAGTATAAGTTGAATTATCTCCCCTTCTAAATTTTAGACAGCAACGGTATTCCTTCATGCACATCTGCAGGTTGTGTACTACAACTGTGTAAAGTTTTATAAAAATTCAATAAGCAGTTTATTAGGAGTTGCGCTTACAAGGTACATGCCCCCCCCCCCTTTTCATGAAAGTATAAGTTGAATTATCTCCCCTTTTAAATTTTGGACAGCAACCATATTCCTTCATGCACATCTGCAGGTAGTGTACTACAACTGTGTAAAGTTTCACAAAACTCCAATTAGCCAGTTAGGAGTTGCGCTTACAAGGTACATGATCCCATTTTCGTAAAAGTATAAGTTGAATTATATTATCTCCCCTACTAAATTTTAGACAGCAACGATATTCCTTCATACACATCTGCAGGTTGTGTACTACAACTGTGGAAAGTTTCATAAAAATTCAATAAGCAGTTTAGTAGGAGTTGTGCTTACAAGGTACATGCCCCTCCCTTTCGTGAAAGTATAAGTTGAATTATCTCCCCTTTTAAATTTTGGACAGCAACCATATTCCTTCATGCACATCTGCAGGTAGTGTACTACAAATGTGTAAAGTTTCATAAAAATCCAATAAACCGTTTAGGAGGAGTTGTGCTTACAAGGTACATGGACAGATGGACAGGGTGATTCCTATATACCTCCCCAAACTTTGTTTGCAGGGAGTATAAAGACAAGTTTATGCACTTTGGAATAGTAATACACCCGATAAGACACCAAATGTATTTATGTTGACCCCTGACGTGACCCTTAGATAAGCGTTGTTAGATCCTCCAAGAGCCATGTAGACAACTACAGGGTGACACGCCGTGTAGAAGACTACAGGGTGACAAGCCGCGTAGAAGACTACAGGGCCACAAGCTGCGTAGAAGACTACAGGGCCACAAGCCGTGTAGAAGACTACAGGGTCACAAGCCGTGTAGAAGACTACAGGGTCACAAGCCGTGTAGAACACTACAGGGCCACAAGCCGTGTAGAACACTACAGGGCCACCAGCCGTGTAGAAGACTACAGGGCCACAAGCCGTGTAGAAGACTACATGGCGACAAGCCGTGTAGAAGACTACAGGCCGACAAGCCGTGTAGAATACTACAGGGCGACAAGCCGTGTAGAAGACTACAGGGCGACAAGCCGTGTAGAAGACTACAGGGCGACAAGCCGTGTAGAAGACTACAGGGCGACAAGCCGTGTAGAAGACTACAGGGTGACAAGTCATGTAGAAGACTACAGGTCGACAAGCCGTGTAGAAGACTATAGGGCGACAAGCCGTGTAGAAGACTACAGGGCGACATTATGTGATAAAGTTTGTAAGTGACTTGCGACAGGTCGATGGTTTTCTCCACCAATAAAACTGACTGCTACGATATAACTGAAATATTGTTGAAAGTGGCTTTAAACAGCATAAACCATAAACCATCAATGTATTCACTTTTTACCGGGACAAAAACATGTCCAGAAAAGTATAACTAGTTGAAAGTCATTCTATGCATTCAGGCAAACAATAACTTGTGTAAAATTTCATTTTATATTTATTTTATATTACAAAATTCAACGAAAAATACAACAAAATGAAATATAAGTGTCCTTGACATTGAAGATCTGATATATTTCATTTACCTACTAAGCTGATTGTAGGTGTACATTTTTAACAGAAATAAAAACAATATTTCAACAACAAAATTGACTCATTTTCCAAATTATTCTGATTTTGGAACAAATGTTTTGTTGTTCAACTTCATGGTGTGTCTGGAATTAAGGATTTCTTCATTTTAAAGGATTTCTGGAATTTTTAAAACAAAAATTGAAATAACATTAATACTACTTTGGAGAGACCAGACTGTGTTGTGAGACAAAATGAAAATGTCACAACTCTTCATACTTTATATAATATAAAACAACTTTATGAAACATCTTTTGAAAGATCCCCTCCTTTTCTTCTTCCGTGGTGCAGGAGTGGTCCTTCAGTGCAGGTTTCATTGTACAGAATATATTCAGGTGTGGTGGATCCAGGATTTTTTCAAAAGAAGTGTTCTTATGAAAAAGTAAAGGGGATCCAGGCTAATTTTTGGCATAATTTTTCTTTTTTTCCTTGTACCTTTTAAAAATTTGTCAGTAAAAAAAGAGGGTCTAAACCCCAGAACTCTTTCAGTCTTTCAATATATCTGTTGATGCCTTATTTCACAATTGTAATGGATATTCGCATTTTGTTTTATAAAAAAACATTTTCATAATATTATCAGTATAGAGAGATATTTACAATGGAAAAAAACCCAGCATTGTATATCTTAAAAATTTTGGGCTTGCACAATGTAAAATAAAAACCTATGTTGTATAAGAATGTCCCTGGCTAACCAACATTATGTCAATTTGGTCATTTAACAGATCATGGTCATCACCATTTTTTTGGGGGAATGAGAATCTTTTAACAAAAATGTCAAAATTAAATATAACAAGGGCAACGCAAAGCGTGGCGTATCCCCTCGCCTAAATATTTGACCCGGTGACCTTGACTTTTGACCTATGACCTTGCAAATCAATAGGGTTCCAGATTCTCTTAAGGACTAAGTATGTACCAAGTTTAGTCAAAATCCATTGAAGGATGTTGATTCTAGAGTGTTCACAAGGATGTTACGGAAGGACGGTAGCGTTACTATATCCCTTCGCAACTTCGTTGACGAGGGGATAAAAAATGCTTTCTAACTTTCTAACAAAAAACTGACCTTGAAAATTGTTTAAAATATATAAACAACACAAAATATATATTAAAAACAAAATGTATATCAATACAAATTCTATACAGCAAATTCAATTGTTTTTGTTTTTTGGTGTTTTTTGTGTGTGTTTTTTCGTCTAATTATCTTGGGAATTCCATATGGGTTTCAACTTAAAATGATAATAAAAAAAATACATTGATCAATAATACTGGCTCTCTCACCAGGCATTCAATCTCGATAACACTAGTGAATCACAATATCACATAAAACTTGCAATGCATTTTATTTTTAAATGAGAGATAACATAATGCCTAGCTGCAAGAATGAAAATTATTAAAACATTGTACCAACAATAATTGATGGGAATGACACAGAATCCACCAGACTTTAGCCACTGTCTGACAGAACCTCAGAATGACTGTGTAGTGGGTTTCACTTGTGCAAGATAGGGTCATCATCAACATTTCTACTTTTGTTTGGGATTTCTTAAATGATGTCCATAAATACTATTTGTATAAAAATAATTCTAACATGACGTCCTTCTTTCACTTTGTAAACAAACGAACGATTAATCTATTGGGTATAATCTCATTAGCACATGTGCCAGTGCATGTGACTGACTTTCACGTCGTAAATGTACATGTTGATGAATTATCGTCTGCTCAAATTTGGCAGCATAAATTGTGTGCAACATTGTCCTCAAACGTAAATATAAATTACCGTCTTCCAATCAAAGTATACTACTGTATTTGTACTCTTAGACATATCAGAATCGAAATAATTCATGAAAGCCAGAAAGTAATATTAGTAAATTAGTAAATACTAATATCCGCCAACCCATGTTAAAACTCAAAACACATTCTGGCTTCCATGATTTATTTCTTAAATAGCGTACTTATCTCCCTTCTACCAGTCAGTAGGTGTTACATGAAACTATGCCCTAGTAAAAAAAAGTTCCAAAACTGGTAAATAAGTCTTGTGAACTTTAATATGGCACACGATTAAATATCTGTGAGGTCAATCCTTGAATTTACCATTGCAAATATTCATAAGTACATGTATATTCAAATACAACACTGTAAACTTAAGACAACAACTTAAAAAATTCCTGTCAACTGCAATTTAAACGTGTGGTTGCGCAAGATGCTTCAGCAAGTAAATCACATATTTTATACAGGACATCATCAAATCAAATTGATCGCTATATCAACGGTTGCATAAGCATTAATATTTACCACAAATCTGAATTAAGTACAGTCAAACCTGCTTTATGTGACCACCTCTATAAAGGAATAACTTGTTTTATGTGACCTTAACTTTAAATTCCCTTCACAGTGCATTTTATATCAATTAAACCTGTATATAGCAACCATTTCTCTTGTATAATACTGTTTCAATATTCTTTTGGAAGGTCACATAAGACAGGTTTGAATGTGCTCGCTAATTGAAAACAAATAGTATTATGTAAAGAGATATCGTATCATTGGTTTTTAGATCCAAGTTCTTTGGCTTTTAATGTCGCTACTTCAACAGCATCTATTAAACAACCTCTGAATCCAGCTTTTTCCAATGAATGCATGGCAGAAATAGTGGTGCCACCTGGTGAGCAAACTTCATCTTTCAGCTGTCCTGGATGTTTTCCTGTTTCTAGCACCATTTTGGCTGCTCCCTATAATAAAAGATAGATGTAATAAATTTTGCAGATTCTTATTCAATAACAACTAAATAAATGTTAGAGAATACCGAAGGGGCAACCGAAAATGAACAATCCAAAGAAAACTGGCAAAAAGACGAAGAAAAATAAAACAAAAACAAAACACAATAATGTATGACGCCAAACAAACATAAATAACGTAAAGAACATCGTTTTTATGCGGAAATCGTAACGGACATCTCAACACAGAACTCAGAATGTTAAGACATATAATAGGATAACACAAAAAACTTAAAATCTAACTTGTGACCTACAATAAAACCTGTTTAAAAGGAGCCTTAAAGAAAGGAGAATCCTGTGTAACTTTGAATACAGTTTCAATATAGGACATCTTTGTTAATAACCTGTATAAATCGAACACCTGTTTATTCCAAACATGAAAATTGGTCCATTGAGGTTCGGTTTAGATAGGGTTACACTGTACAATGGCAGAAACTACCAAACATTCAGCACGTGATCTTTATCCTAAATTTCAAGATCGGACCAACTTTTCCTGTAGGCAATATCACATCAATAAATATTGTCAAACATATTTCACACATATATGTCCAGAACTAATTATTGAGTGAGTGAGTGATTATTGCTTAACACCAAATGAGTAATTTTTCAGCCATATCATGGCGAGAACAAGTTACAATCAATGAAATGATGATGATGACGTCCGATTGGTTCTAGACCAACAAGCTGAGTTGGATATTCATAGTGCTAGCTCACTGAAACAACAGTCCGCAGGTAAACATTTTGCCCCACTCGGACACATTAAACTGATTTCGAGCCAACCAGTCTTTGCTCTTACTCCTTAATGATGTGTGCTTAGTGGAGAAGCAATAAATACCAATTTTATAATCTTTGATTTAACCTGACCGAGACTCGAACCCATGATCTACCGCACTCGAGGCGAGCATGCTCACCATTACATCACCGATGTGGTTAGAACAAATATTGAAAAGGATTGCAAATTCAAAGGTACGAACTGGAATATTACGTAAAAAAAATGCACATGTACGCACTTATTGTACTGATAACTGAAACACAATAGACCTTGTGTACCTTGCTGATTTGATTCTAAAATTATACTCTTATATCTTTTCTATGAGGTATTTCCCTTGCGACAGTCAAAATGGTACCTGGTCTACCAAAACTAATGGAAAGCACAACAAATTTGAGTATAATTTTCTCATAATTTGTTGAAATTTGAACCTTTAAAAAAAATCAGAGAATAATTTTAAAGTAAGTAGAATATTCACAAGTTGTAACATTAAAATTTTGAACAGATTATGGGAAAAATATATGTTATTTTCATTGAACAATTCATGAAAGAGAACCCTTTTGCCCACCTTAAAGAGAAATAACTTCTGTAAAACATATCATTTTAGAATAAAAGTTGGAAATTTGCAAATACTATATTTGTAAGAGTGCCATTATGTGATAAAGTCAGGTCGGTGGTTTTCTCCGGGTATTTCGGTTTCCACCTGCAATAAATCTGACCACCACGATATAACTGAAATATCGTTGAAAGTGGCGTTAAACACAATAATCCTAACCTTAACCCTGTAATAGTGCCATTATAGAATCTACTAAGCTTAGTGTGAAGTTTTAATAATACATACCAGTAAAGTCTGAGCAGCTAATTTTATAGATAAATCTCTCGGCAATCCCATCTTTACACCACCATCTGATAATGCTTCTATGGCAGCAAATGCCTTAATAATAACAAATAAAAGATACTTAATCAATGTAAACTTAAACCAGTATTAAGTGGTCACCATCTGAACAAAGAAAAGTGGTCTTATAAGACAAGTGATCTCTTAAAAAAGAGGTCAATTCATATGAAATTTTCTGACAGGGACAAGAAAAATTAAACTTGACTGCTTAATAGAGGTGATAAGTTTGACTATATATTAAAATTCATATCTATATCATGTAAAGTAAAATTCATCATATTGCCAAACAATACTGGTGAAATATTGACAAAGATAATATCAGTTTGGTTGTTCATTAGAAATGCTGCTTTATGTTGGAGCATCTGTGTGTGGATCTTGAACAAGAGTCCAAAGAGGCACTTGCCATGTGGGTTCTTGTTCAGATCTATACACAGTCCTCCTTTTTATGCCTGTATGTCTTAGCTTATTTTAGTTTGTAACTTTGCATGTGACTTGTGTTGTTTTATTGTTAATGTATATTTGGTAAAAAGCTCCTTAGAGCTTATGTTGTACTGTTTTATTATGTACCGAATCAAAATAAAGTTTTCTTATCTTATTCTTATCTTATAAAAGGGATGTAACTCTAGATTTCAGTCTCAATAATATAACAAAAATATACTGATATGTTAATTATTCATATAGGACGAAGTCCCAACTATGGTAGAAATAACAATATTTTGATTCCAGATCCATATCACTAATGGCTTAAATTTCATGCACCGGAAATGATACACCGGAAACCAATACATGGTTAAATCTGCAGAAAATCGGATGCGCAGTAATCTGGAACTACTTCCGGTTATTAATGTTAAAAGTCGTCCCCGATATATCTCTGACCTAAGATAAAGTCGTCCCCGATATATCTCGGCCCAATAAATCTCGACACTATTTTGATGCACTGAATGAGCGTGAAATTGGCAGATAATTTTCAGATTCGCGAGCATTCATGGCCGTGCATGTTTCAATAGATGGAAAGAGCATCCTTACATTGTACTACAGTACACTCCAAAAAGTACACAAAAGTAAGTAAAATTTCTATTTCAATCATCCCAAGGATTTACATGATTTAGATATTAGATCACAGTCGTATGAATTTTAGTCATAAATAGAGAAAAATAGTGAAAATTTAGATTTTTTTGAATGAGTTTGGGTATCATACCGTTTTCAACAATATTTTGACAGTGCTATTTGATACATTTACCAATAATGTCTCATTTTTATATTTATTTTTATTTCTAATTTAACATTTATTTAAATGTGTAGCCCTATTGTATATTTATATTATTGTTATTGTACTTTTATTAATTTATATGTAGGATTTCCATTCTTTTATGCATGTAGTTTCATATGTGCATTTTCTGGTTCTTTTGTGCCGTACATGGACCGTCAAAAACTTTTTTGAAATTTGAAAAGTCGCCATATTGTTTCGAGATTTTATTTAATTAGACATTGATAAAGTCCCTCGGTGGGACGAAAATTTTGTCATTCTACGAAGTGTTTAATTCTTTATCACTTTGTTTTGTGTACTTGGTGTTGTTTTACAAACCATTTTAGACGTTTATAATTGTTTTACTTGTATAGTATCGTTATACCGTAACGATCCAACACCCCGTAAGATTGATCGTTGACTGGTTTTTCAGACGTTGTATAAGAGTCTCTTATATATACATGTATATATATTATATTACCCCAACATCTAAATTTTCACTATTTTTCTCTATTTATGACTAAAATTCATACGACTTTGGATTTACATGATTTAGATATTAGATCACAGTCGTATGAATTTTAGTCATAAATAGAGAAAAATAGTGAAAATTTAGATGTTGGGGTAATATAATATATACATAAGAATCTCTTATATATATATTATATTACCCCAACATCTAAATATATATATATAAGAGTCTCTTATATATACATGTATATATATTATATTACCCCAACATCTAAATTTTCACTATTTTTCTCTATTTATGACTAAAATTCATACGACTTTGATTAGATCATGTGGATTGTACTTCGCTGGCACTACAGGTAGCACCTGTCTCATATTATCGTTTAAAATTTTTTATTGGACTTCGTCCCAAGTTAGGTAACACCTATTATCATATTAAAATTGCCCAATAGAAATTAAATCTTTAAAGACCATCAAGAAAGAATAATATTAAGACAGAGACATAAACAAATAATTATTTGTCTCTTGTATAGAAATTTGATAAAGGGAAATAACTCCAGAAGATCAGTCTCAACATGGTCATTATTGCAGTAACCGGTCACACTAATAAATGCATATTAAAATTCACAAAAAAAAAGATACTAATTTTTTGATGACTATCATTTAAGAATAAATATCACAGTAAATTGCTACTGTTTGGTTAATATAATTTTAGGGGAAGTAACTCTAGAATTTCCCAGACAAGTAATTAACTAGAAAATTGATCAATGTTAATACATGTTATTGAAAAAAATGAAGATTTTTTTTATCACATTCTTGAGTTAAACTACAGAAGAAATGATTAAGTTTCATTTCTCACAGATTTTCGTACATGAATGTGGGTACTTATATACACGTTAGACAGCCGTTTCCTTGGATACAAATGTACGTAGCTCAATGTAACAATTGGGTTCGTTCTTAGTATTTTTCTACAGAATTTATACTCTGAAATTTCTGGGTTTTTAAAATCCTTAAACTACATGTATCTATTGATCTTTTACAGATACAAAATAATTGAATTAGTGAAAATAAAGTATTTTTGAATACATAAATAAAATAAATTAAGAATTTTAGTAAAAGAAATGATTGACTGGAAAAACAATTTTAATAAAAATAATTGAATTCATAAAAATATAGTATTTTTTAGTACACATGTATATAAAAAGGAGATTTTTTTTTTATCAAAATAATATTTGATATGTCAAAAGTAAAATCCTGATTCTGGTTCCTAAATATATAATACTACTCACATATGCAGGCCCACTTCCACTGAGGCCAGTCACAGCATCCAAGAGATTTTCTGTTCCCTCTTCACAAATTCCTATACATTGTAGTAATTCTTTGACGAGCTCCCCATCATCTGGCATTGTACAGGTTCCCTGTGCTAGAACAGATGCAGCAGCTTGTACTAAGGCAGGGGTGTTGGGCATCACCCTTACAACTCTTGTATCTGGAGGTAGATTCTGTAAACATAGGAATTAATTATACAATCAAACCTGTCTACACCAAACACCCTGAAGAAAAATTTAGATAAAAAAATATAAGATGGTTGGTTGGTTTATGGTAGTTAATACCACTTTCAACAATATTTCAGTTATATCTTAATGGTCAGTTTATTGGTGGAGAAAACAGGAGTACCCAGAGAAAACCACGGACCTGTCGCAAGTCACTGACAAACTTTATCACATAGCGATCACGACCATGACGCCCCCCCCCCTTCCCCAATATAAGAAATCTTTGTTAACTTAACCTGTATAAAATTAACAACTGTCTATTCCAAAATCAAAAGCTGATCCCAATTAGGTTCGGTTTAGACAGGTTTCATTGGACAAGATATTTGTAAGTAATAAAATTGAGAACATTGAAATAATAGCATACTATAGAATGGAGTATAATACTTCTTAATCTTATATCATCCATGTTTTGCAGCTCATAGCTATTGATGGAGGTTGTGTGGCATGAGTGGCAGAGTGGTTTACCTACTGAAGTACTAATCTGCGAAATGCTGTTATGGTGAGTGATTGAATGATTGTTGTTTAACACAAACTCAGCATTTTTTCATCTATATGATGGCGAGAACAAATTAATTTTTAATGAGATGATGATGAGGTCCGCTTTGTACTAGACCAATACACTTAGTTGGATTTTTATAGTACTAGCTCACAGACACAACAGTCTGTGGATATACATGTCACCCCACTCTGCCACATTATCCAGATTCCGAGCCTATTAGTCTTTGCTCTTTCTACGTAGTGTTGCATGCTTAGCTGCATGCTAAGCGGTGAAACAACAAATACCAATTTTATAGTCTTTGGTTTGACCCGATGAGAGATCGAGCCCACGATCTACCACACTGCAGGCAAGCACACTTAACTATTATACCACCAATGCGATGAAAGGTCATTATAATCTGTATAGATGATTGACAGTCTGATGCCACTAGACCACTGTGTCCCTATTTAGTTTAAGCGTACTAGTACACTGTATTTATACTCAGATATACCAGTAATGTCATCAAAGAACTGCCATATCCTTACCTTTTCTAATGTAGATAATGTTACTCTTGTTGCTATAGAAACCATTAATTTGTCCTTTGACCTCTTTTATTACTTTGAAATACAAGATCCTGGTACATTGTTTACATTTACACCCAGATATGATGCCACCAAATTAATAAACAAAACTTTTACCTTTTCTAATGTAGATAATGTTACTCCTGCTGCTATGGAAACCATTAATTTGTCCTTTGACACATAATCTTTGACCTCTGTTAGTACTTTTTGTACTGTATTAGGTTTTACTGCAATGACCACCATATTACTTTTAGTAACTACTTCTGAATTTAAATGTGTTGTTTTTACACCTAATTTCTGAAAATCAATTAAAAAATAAATTAAAAAGTAAAAAGTTTTCTTATTTTTATTAATTTTTTTGGCAATTTTAGAATAATATCCAGATTTCAAGTCTTGTGTATTTATATAAATTATGCAGGCTCTTGTCTTGATCAATGTATCTTTATCCTCCACTGAATGTATAGAAATCTGCATATAATTCGTGTTGAATGTCATTATGATAGTAAAGATATGTTGACCAAGTGCCTATTGAATCTACATTATATAAAATGGAGGGAGATATAACAAAAGTTTGGCAAGCCTCATTTTCGGCCATGTTTTTATCAAAATTAGATACATTTAATGCATTATGGGTGCATAAATTCAAAATTGAAATTCTTTTCAACACAGTAACATATTTTCTATTGAACATGAATTAATTTTTTGTCAACAAAAACCAAGAAAATATACAAATACCGGTATACATACCTGAATAAATTGGAGCATATTCGGATCTGGATCACTAGCAGTGATGTTTTGTGCTTTGACGATACCTAAAAATAACAACAATAATTTTGACTGACGAAAAAATGTCCTACCATGTTTTTCTTGCAATGTAATAGTATCCGACGATAAGTCATGATGAAAGAGGTAAAAAAAGGACAAGATTGTGGCTATGTCAAACAGAATATATCTGTTATCTATATTCTGCAATGGTAAAGCAAGTCATGATGCCAACTGTAAAACTTTGGAAGTGATGACCAGGGACGGATCCAGGATTTCAAGTTAGGGGGGGTGCACTTAAAAAAATTGCGCCGAGCAGAGGGAGGCGCGAAAAATATTGGGGTATTTCGTGTGAAAAATCACGATTTTACGCCAAAAAATCATATTTTTTCCAATTTTAGGGGGGGCACGCACCGGGTGCACCCCCCCTGCATCCGCCCCTGATGACTTCAACTTAGCCACTAGGAATCCTTGGATCTCATCTGTGGCTTCCCTCTATCAAGGAAGTCCTAGTAGGAACCACAAACTCTTTAGCATTGTATCGAGACATACCCGGTATATGTTGCTGTGGATTTGCACCCAAACAAAAGAGTCCTTGGCACAAGTGCTTCGCTTGAGAACTCATCCCGAAAAACAAGCCTATAATTTGTATTAGAAGCTACTTATTCTGTTATCAAAATATATTGCTTTAATATTATGATTTAATTTTTTTTTTAATTATTCTAAAAATATATCTTAGAATTTCTTTTACATTTTTTTATGAAGGCCTGTCGAATTTTTTGTTGCAATTATTCTGAAATCGATTGATTTTATTTTTATCACAGGCGCTCCTGACACGGACTTACCACCCCCTTTTTTTCTAACTTTCTGTTTACAAATTTATTTTCAATAAAATTTCTTTATTTCTTTATTATTTCATCTCTTTTTCCTTATTTTAACTTGTTTGTGTCAATATTCATACAATCTTATGTTAACATCAAATTGCATGTGTCGACCCTATATAGATACTAATAATCCATTATTAGTCACAGGGACTCGGTTAATGGACATTTTTTTTTTTTTTTTTTTTTTAATTATTTTACGTGTTTTTCCTATTTACTGTCTGTTTTTATTAAATCATTATCGTTAGTACCTATATTTTCATGTTTACAGTCAATGTGCAATATACTATCCACATCCATATACTAAAATATCATAGTATATGGATGTGGACGACACATGCAATTTGATGTTAACATAAGATTGTATGAATATTGACACGAACAAATTAAAATAAGGATAAAAAGATGAAATAATAAAGAAATAAAGAAATTTTATTGAAAATAAATTTGTAAACAGAAAGTTAGGGAAAAAAGGGGGGTGGTAAGTCCGTGCCACGAGCGCCTGTGATTTTTATTATAATCTGTATTACTTTGAATACTTTTGACAATCCTTCCTATTCATAAGATGTTTATTTCAACTGTACAGTGTCCAGATGTTACATCAATAAAAAACATTAACCTTTGTGATAAACAAATTTATGTTATCTATGACCCTGTTTACACTAAGCGTATTTAGATCGATCGCGATCGCTTCGAGATCGATTTCAATGTTCACACCAAAGAAAGATCGATCGCAATCGGTCTAATTTGAGAACCATAAAATATGTGGTCTAAATTAGATCGCTCTAAACTAGAGCGCTTCACAGTTAGATGAGAACAACTAAAACGATTCGAGATCGGTTCGACACGTGTTCATTACCACCGTGTCCCCCGTCACATTTGGGGACATGGCTTTGTGAAGGTGGGGGACACGGATCTGAAGCGGCGGTTTCAGGTAAGCTGGTGTGAAATCATAAATTATAGCATTATTACAATTATTTGAAATATATGACTTATTTAGCGGAACAACAGGTTCATTTCGGGAGATGTTGATCCCATTTTACCCACGTTATTCGTCCGGTATATAAGTGAACAGTTCTGCAATGTATGACGAGGGTGGTCAAAATTGAAAATTATCACAAGTCTCCGTCAGATTTTAGCTCGATGCACATACTTTCAATGACATATGTTATTTAAAAAGTCGCCCGCGTTAAATGAAATCATTATTTCAAACCATCAACGCAATATAAGAAGCTTACGATCGAATTGTCTCTCGCGTTAAATTGTGGCGTATGGGGGTAAAATATTTGTGACGCCAGGGGATAGGGCTCACATTTTAAAAACAAGGATAAGTATTATATATACCATGGATCCTACGAATTAACTTATTTAAACCAACGAATCCGAAGGATGAGTTGGTTTAAATAAGTTCATGAGTAAGATCCATGGTATATATGGTTTGTAACAGAAATTACATGATTGACAGATCTATGACGTCAAAATCATGGAATAACAGATCCTATGACGTCAAAATCATGGAATAACATACCTATGACGTCAAAATCATGGAATAACATCAAGATCTTCATGTTAGACCATGGTTTGTAAAAGTTCACTATTTTTAAGTTGATTATTGCATAAAAACATCAAAGGAAAAATGCGTATTTATGTTACAATTATGTATATTACCCTTTTTCATGAAAGGCAAAGCAGCCCTCGTGTAATAAAAACCACAATTCAGGGCACGAAGGCACGTGACAATTATATTTAATCTTATTTTGACCTTATTTATCATATGTACGTTTTTAGCTCACCTGACCCAAAGAGTCAGGTGAGCTGTTGCCTTCACTTGGAGTACGTCGTCCGTCTGTCGTTCTTAAACTTTTATAAAAAGATCTTCTTCTCTGAAAATACTGGGCCAATAAAACCATAATTCATAAAGGTGATCAGCGGCCATGTTGGTTGGTTGGCGTGGTCATCGGACATAACTGTTAAAGCAGACCCCCTAAAGATGATTCAGGCCAACGTTGGTTTAAATTGGTCCAGTATTTTCAGAGAAGATCTTTTTATAAAAGTTTAAGGACGACAGACGGACGACGTACTCCAAGTGAAAACACAAGCTCACCTGACTCTTTGGGTCAGGTGAGCTAAAAACGTACATTCTTCTACACATCCATATGATAAATAAGGTCAAAATAAGATTAAATATAATTGTCACGTGCCTTCGTGCCCTGAATTGTGGTTTTTATTACACGAGGGCTGCTTTGCCTTTCATGAAAAAGGGTAATATACATAATTATCCTTGTTTTTAAAATGTGAGCCGTATCCCCTGGCGTCACAAATATTTTACCTCCATACGCCACAATTTAACGCGAGAGACAATTCGATCGTATGCTTCTTATATTGCGTTGATGGTTTGAAATAATGATTGCATTTAACGGGGACGACTTTTTAGATAACATATGTCATTGAAAGTATGTGCATCAAGCCTTAAATTAACTAAAATCTGACGGAGACTTGTGATAATTTTCAATTTTGACCACCCTCGTCATACATTGCAGAACTGTTCACTTATATACCGGACGAATAACGTGGGTAAAATGGGATCAACATCTCCCGAAATGAACCTGGTGTTCCGCTAAATAAGTCATATATTTTAAATAATTGTAATAATGCTATAATTTATGATTTCACACCAGCTTACCTGAAACCGCCGCTTCAGATCCGTGTCCCCCACCTTCACAAAGCCATGTCCCCAAATGTGACGGGGGACACGGTGATTAGGCATGCGTTGAATAAAAAGTCTGTAGCTCCTCCTTTGAAGCAGTCTTCTGGTCATAAAGTCAACTATCATTGCATTTAACATGCAAATAAGCATAAACAACACTCTGTTTGCAAGATCAGCCATGATTATATCCAAGCAACAGTTTGCTGATGGCATGCACGTGCCCGGAAGAGAACAGAAAATTGAATCGATTCGAGATCGAATCAGATGAGCAGTGTGAACAGTGGTTATTACCGGAAACGATTGCAATCGGTTCGAGATCGATCCAATCTGAACACAAAGCGGTTTCAAACTGAATCGAACTAACCTAAACCGACCGCAATCGTGAACATGGTCTATGATGCAATAATACAAGAAAAAAATAATAAGAAAGAAAAAAACATTTGATATCATGGGGGAAAAAATCACCTTCTGACATAGCAAGAAGTATTGCTGTTTAATGCCACTTTGAGCAATATTTAAGTTATATCTTGTTCTAGATAGAAGCAGCAAAGTTCTGTGTGCTTCCCAAATTATTTTTGGAGAGCATAAAAAATTAATAAGATGATGTAGCCTTATTTTTTTCTTTTTTCTGTTTTGAAGTACTGCATCATAAATATGAAGCAAGAAGAAAAAAACATTGATGTCAAAGAAAAAAAGTGACTTGTAACTTTGTTAGAATTATCACTGTTTAATTCAACTTTCAGCAATATTTCAGTTATATGAACTTGTTTTAGATAGAAGCTGAAATGTTCTGTGTGCTTCCCAAATTATTTTGGCAGAGTATAAAAACATAAAATGCCTTGTTTTTTGCTTTTTTCTGTTTTGAAGTATTGCATCATCATCTCTTTAACTGTGATGTGATAATACAAGCAAGAAAAAAACTTTGAATCATGGGGAGGGGGGAATCAATTTCTGACATTGTAAACATTGTTGCTGTTTAATGCCACTTTGATCAATATATTTCAGTCAGAATACATGTAGAAGCAGTAAAATTATTTGTTGTAGAGCATAATAAAGTAAAATGGTGCAGCTTTGTTTTTTTGTCTTTTTTCTGTTTTGATATATTGCATCATCCATTTAAATAAAACAGATGTGTTGTGCATGACAAATAATTACTTACAATCTATTAACATTCTACTTTAAGCCTGACCAAATAAATACATGGAAAAAACAGCTTTAATAAATGGCAAAAGGGAAATAGATTACTAAATTATAGAATATTTAACATACTCATTTTAATTTTCAATAATACATTTTTCCACATTACTTTATTTTTTTTTACCCTTGTTCAAATCAACTCTACTGATATTGGTTAGTTTTTGTCAAGATAAAACAAATATCTCCTCTGTGTTAAGATTATTGTTTACACAGCTCCCAGAGATCCCTGAATTAAATATTTACAATAATAATTGGAATTAATTAAAAAAAATATAATAATGAAAAACAAATTATTCTAATTTTTTTAATTTAGTCTATGTACTATAACATTATAATATCCTAGTAACAATGACAACCAGCCTTGTATATTGGAATACAATTTATTTGATATTTGTATATTAACGTATTCTTATCATTGAAGAGGTTTCTTTTATTTTATATCTCTACCGTTTATTGACCTTTGGCCATATTATCGACTGGTTTTATCACGCCTTTACCACATGTAAAACTACTATCATATACTAACAACGTATTTATTTCTAAAAATCAAAAACACCGTTCTGTTGTTTTTGCTGAAATAAATCAATTTTGCTCAGAAAAATGTTACCACATTGTTCTGGCATCAAATAAATAATATTAATATCTTTATTTTCATATAAACATGGAAATAAAGGGAAAGTCATCGTGGAATTTAGGTCTGAAAATGAAATAAACAATGGACTGAAAATATTGCATCATCAAACGGTCAATCAGCTGATTGTCAAAAACAGTACGATTTAATTCCCCTAACATGAGCTCTTCTGTTAAAAATGTCCTACATTCGCTTACCTGTTGAAATAAATCCCCTGGCCATAGCCTGGGCCATTCGACCAGCCCCTATAAATCCCACTTCCATATTTTCGGGGACGTATTTTCTTGTATTCACTTCATTTGCCATAATTTTGAGGTTGCGTTTATATATATATTAATGAAAAATCCACGTTTGTGAGATTCACCGGCCTTCTGAGAGGAAGTAAGCAGTGTAATTGGATGAGTGGTTCTGGAGGTGCCCGCCTACTTATGCATATTCATATTTAATTTCCCGCTATGTTTGAAATTTCAAATTATACCAAAAATGCACAGTGCTAGCTTGTGGATTTTTTTTTATATGTATGGTAGTATGAAAAAGGAGATGGGAGAATATACTTTTCGAGCAAAGTTAAAAATGGGTAAACCATTATTTGTTCAAACATATCTTTGCCAGTCATTTGATGTGTAAAAAAAAACTTCGACCATTTTGATATTGATATGAGCAAGGACGTATATAACGTCCTTGATATGAGTAATAAAATACCTCACATGATTTTGTCACTAGATTTTGTGTTTCTAATTATATGAGACGATGTCTTCAGATATGTTCAAGTTACCGATTTTCTAATTTTGGTATTGTGTCTCCACATACTAACAATTCTTATATAATAATATCCTTATCTGAAAGGTGTGGATTTTGCTGATAACATCATATTTAGGTTGTATCGTCGGCTGTGCATTGACACCCCCCTTTTTTCTTGTAGTATATAGCGAATATGGAGTCATGTTTGAAGGATGACCGCCAAGGGAATCCTAATTTTTCATGTTTTTGTTGGATGTACTTTCACTTCCAAAGTATTTAAAATTACAGACGTTATTGTAAGTTTTCATTATTTTTTTAGGGACCGGTCATTACTTATCTCCAGGGGGAGAGGGGCGGCAAAAATGTAGGGGGGGGGGTGGTCATGAACAAATTGGAAATTGATAGAGGGGGGGGGGGGGTCACTGCTTTTCTGGTTGATCAAGCAGGGGGGGGGGGGTCATGATTTTTTTTAAACATACACTGTAGATAAAATCTATTTGCATGTAAAATGAAAATAAATATATTCAACCGAAAAAAAATGTCTCCTTGTCATACATTTTGCCAAATATCAAACTGTCACTATATATAAATAAATATATATGTATAGAGTACATAGGAACGAGGCTTTCTGATTCATTACATTACAGTTTCAGAGTCAACCCAAAGAGAACATAGGAAATTAAAACAAAGTATCCTTTTCATTAGATGTGGTTGTGGTTGCCTTCATGAACACAGAAGGACCGTTAGTTCCATTTCCTATGAGCTACTATCCTTGTTAAAAGAAATTTATAGCAACATATGAAATCAGAAGCCTTTCAACAATAATCAGGAAAAGGGGGGGGGTCAAAAGATTTGAAGTAGTGAAAGAGGAGGGTTAGAAATTATAACACAACTTAAAAAGGGGGGGTCAGCTATGTTTGCTCATTCCAAATTTACATTTTGCCCCCCCCCCCCCCCCCCCCCGGAGATAAATAATGACCGGTCCCTTATGTGATCATGACAATAAACATCTAAATTTAATTAGACTGAATGACTTCTGAAGACACTACGTTTGGAAAAGCATTTTTTTATCCTATGGTTTTGTGTTTATATGTTTGTACATGTCCGGGAACTTTTTATAGCCCAACTGTAATTTGATTTTAAACAATGAAAATTCCTCCTTGAAATTTTGACCTGTAGAGACTGTGCAAGGCAACTGTCATCAGATGGGAACACTTAAATTAATTGTTTTCTTCTACTTAATAGGCGTCGAACTGGTAAATACTAATTAGATTTATTTGATATATAGCGAGTGTCGATTACATGGGGATAATTCATCCAGATTGCTAATTTTCAAATATAGCTCAAAAAAGGGTATCAGCGCAATTCTAAAATGTTTTATTCTTTGTTCTGTAAAATAAGCTATGGGGTGTGAATTCACACTCACAAAAGTAACCCTCCGAGAGCATGGGGAATTCTTTCAACTTTGGTATGGACTGCCTTTGACTACGTTCCACCGTATACATATGTTACATATTTGGTTATCAGGGACAACAAACAGTAATAAATGGGGGTGGGGCATTGCATCATATATTTTTTTCAGATTACTTTATCCACAAAGTGTTGTCATTTACAAAGTACAATCGACGCGGAAAATCCCAAATTTTAATCTTATTATTTAAATATGTTAAAGGCCATGGTGTCTTTTACCACTCGCCGCTCACAGATCATCTGATGAAAATTGAAAGAAACTGTGTTTATATCTGAAACCTCTGGTCCATTTCAAACAAAACATCACAGGAACGAGATCTGGTTCCTTCTAATCTCTACACAACCTGATAACCGTTATGACAACCACTGGGTACTGTAATATTTCATTGTCTGATACCCCCCCTCCCCTCCACACACACACCTACAAAAAATCATATGCCTGTTCCAATCGAAATTCTTCAGTAATGATATGGATGGTCCTCTACAAACAGTCAAGATTCGTTTTTGGTCGAATATCCAAATATGACCTACAATGTTGGATTATTGAGATAGAGTTATCGTGTGATCGTCACTTTCAGTAATTTTTCAGCTATACTCCTTATTGTCGCGTGTTAAGAGGAGAGGCATCATATGCAGGCCCACTGAGAGAGGAGGGAGGAGGGGGGGGGGGGGGTGTGGTCAGCCGGCGCCCATGAGTTTAAACAAGTAGAAAGCTTACGAAGTTTTCTAAATCACAATTCATCAACTCATTTTTGTTGTACTGATTCTTCCTTGCTTATGACACACCGTTGTGGACTTAGTTTGAGTATCATTATTTGGAAAATTGGAGGAGGGGGCCAAGTTTCCTTTTCCCTGGGGCCCAAAAATTAAACACGTAGATACAAATTTAGTGCGACCGATGCATTGCTGGAATAACCTTCATCGGGTACTCTTTTAATCGAAAGTTATCGCGGGTTTGTTATCAAAAATCTCATTTGGTTTGAAAGCATACCTTTATACCCCTTGGTTAACAGCATAATGTTTTTGTATTTGCCTACATGCTAAAAATTCATATTAAAAGTATGGGGGAATAGATTTACCTCTACCTCTACTGTCAAAGTACCTATCAACTGTACTTTTATTGAACCAGAACTATACCTGACACATGGAACAATTGGAATTCTAAATATTTTAATTCCAACTTCGGAAAATTTCTTGGTAGACTTTCAGACCTATTATTTCTTTGAAAATGTCCCCAACAATTATACATTTCTAGTATTTAAGTCACAGTCAGGTTAAACCAAAGACTATAAGATTGGTGTTTTTTTCTGTTGTGCTAAGCATGCGATATTAAGGACTAAAAAGAATTTGGATGTCTACCCACGGACATGTTTCACTGAGCTAGCACTGTTAAAATCCAACTATTGGTGTTGGTCTAGTACAAAGCAGACATCATCATCTGGTCGAAATGCAACTTGTTCTTGCCATGATATAACTGAAACATTGCCTCCCTTAGCATTGAATAAAAAACAATCAATCACTCTCAGACCTATTATTTGTAGGTGAGCTATTGTCCTCACTTTGCACCTGCAGTCGTCGTCTAAACCTTTCATATTTTAATCTTCTCCGAAACCATGCTGGATCAATTGAAACCAACCTTGGTAGGAATATTACATATTTTAATCTTCTCCGAAACCATGCTGGATCAATTGGAACCAACCTTGGTAGGAATATTACATATTTTAATCTTCTCCGAAACCATGCTGGATCAATTGGAACCAAGCTTGGTAGGAATATTACATATTTTAATCTTCTCTGAAACCATGCTGGACAAATTGAAGCCAAGCTTGGTAGGAATATTACATATTTTAATCTTCTCCGAAACCATACTGGATCAATTGAAACCAACCTTGGTAGGAATATTACATATTTTAATCTTCTCCGAAACCATGCTGGACAAATTGAAACCAAGCTTGGTAGGAATATTCATTGGTTTAATCTTAGGTTCCGATTATATAAACAAAATAGCTTGCATAATGGTTAGCGTGCTCATTTCGAGTGCCGTAATTCGTGGGTTCGAGACAGTGACACGTTGGATCTTTACAAAGGCTACACAATAGGTAGGTATTTTCTACTTGTTCTCACCATTATATAGCTGAAAAATTGCTTATGTGGCGTAAAACAACAATCACTCGCTCACCCTGTTTTATATTACGTTCTGTTGTATATGATGGCCATCTTGGATTTCCAGTCAAACGAAAGTTCTGTGGATGACAGCGTGAGCCCAAGGAACCGTGGCAATCGTGTCAGATGTTGCAAAATATTTAATTGTGATAGGTTAACAGACACCAATAACGACGGATGCAAAGTGATTACCAGTACCTCAAAGGCAAGAAAAAGAAAATACAAAAATAGAAATTAAATAGTATTTACTAACAGAGAAAATATAACACATTTTGTAAGTGCACGAAATGAGATACAACGGTGTATATGGCAAGAAATAATATCTACAAAATATACATACATGTATTAGACACAAAAAAATTTCTTCCAGAGAGTTATCGGTTCTAAGGGCAGTGCCGTCTTAACACCAGGACTCGCTGGGAAGTTGCCCCGGGGGACATGAGCATAGGGCCCCATGTTAATATATGTATTGTGTGTACACAATGTTGTTTAATGCTTAAACACTGATTTTGTTGTACCAATACAATAAAGATATTTTTAATTCATCGATCATTTACATTTTTCTTCCTGTGAGTGGTTGTGTAGGTAGTTACCCTGTGCACTGTTTTGCCCGGGGCCTATAATGCTGTTAAGACGACCCTGCCTAAGGGAGGATAAGAACCAATAACTCCGTGGAAGAGATTGGAACAACACAAGACATCCATATTCAACAATATAATACTTTGTTTGATTAAACATCAATAAAATCAAGATAGACAAGTATCAACATGCGACGCATGTGACCTACTGTTTGTTATATATATTTGGCAGGAGATATGAATAGGTCAATAACATGTTATCTTCTTGGCTTTTACACACAAAAAATAAATAGAAGATAAAAATAAAACATCGTACTTGGCAACAAAGGGAAAATTGATTTAAAATAAATGTATGTTCGTGTATAGACCTCTCATTATGGTATCGGGTCAAATCGGCACCTGGTCATTTCGGCACCTATCAGATTAGATGACAATTTGATGTCACCTTTCACTTTACAAGTAACATACATCTGCCAGACGGACAGGCGAACAGATAGATAGACGGACGGACGAATCCACAGACATAGTACAATCTTTCAGTCCCTCTACAAAACCGTAGGAGTAGAAAAACGACAAAATAGATTCTTCATTTTTCGAAGTTTTTCTTGCCCAAGTTGTGGATGATTCTTCTGAATTTGCTGCTTCTTTTTGGTTTTCCATTTTCTTTTCCGTTGGAAATGTCAGTGATATCATGTAAAACTAGATTTTGACTTGAAAGAAAATCAACTACCGTTAGTTTGTTTTTACTGTACATTACTAGTAATACATTCAGAAAGTCGTGTTTTTTTATATTGTTCATCATCACCTCGGACAGGGGTGGTTAATGTCCTTTTTATAATTGAGTTCATTTCTGATATATCTCCATCAACTATAGTTGAAATGTAACATTTTAGGAGACTCTTAATTCTTATATGTCCTTTGGTTTTTTTTTCTTTCTTTAAGGCCAGTTCAAGATTAGAACTAATGAAGTCACCAGACTCATCATCTTTTGCAGTAAATAATTTCAGAACTCCTCTATATGCACCATCCTCCTTGATTTCCACTATCCCCCACTTCCAAACGATGCCTTCTGCATTGCTGATGCAGTAGATTGATTCGCTTTCGGAATAAAATTCATGTCCACGAGTCTGCAGACTTGGATCTGTGTCATGTAGGGTTGCCCCCGCAGGAAATAGAGCATCACACCAATAAAACTTAATTCAATCTATAAACTGAGGTGTTTGACAATAAAGATAATTTTCTTTCTGAATAACTCGATCACAAAAAAAATAATTAAAAAAAATGGAGTCCATCTTTGGGTGCATACAAAGACGGATCCGGTTTTTCTTATTGTATGAAATGAACGATATACTAATAAGTTACACAATAATAAAGATCTTCTGTTGCGACACAACCTTCTTAACTCGGTATTTACTTTATTAAGTTTTCTTTCTGTAAGTTTAAAATCAACCAAAAACGAGGTAATAAGGAAGACATAATAATCTTAGCATCTGTCTTGCGCATTTTAATCTTGTGAATCAAATCACCGTAATAAGACAAAGTAAATTTACAAATTGAGACGAGGAGACGTTATTTGTGACTATACATGCATGGTTTTTTTCTAAAAATATATTCTGATTCCCAATGTTACTGAAACAAATATTCTGATTTTGGTGGAGGAAAAAAAATAATCTGATTCAGAGTTTTTGTCATATAACCCAATGTTAAATTCTGGGGAAAAAATTCGCGTTTTGCACAACAACAAAAATAAATATTCTAACTCTTGTGTTGTCCGAAAAAAAAATTCTGAACGAAACAAAAAACCATAACCCCTCCCCTGTAAGTTAAATGGTCGGTCCCGTAATATAAAAGAAAAGAAAAAAAGAAGCTTTTTGCTACATTTGTTGATTTTGAAAAAGCTTTTGATACAGTATGGCGTGATGCCCTATGGTCTAAGTTATTAATTAATACTATTAATGGTAAAATGTACAATGTAATTTATAATACATGTATGTATCAGAACATTAAATCTAGAATTGTCTATAATGGTAAGGTATCGAATTTTTTCGATTGTAATAATGGTGTTCGTCAAGGAGAAAATTCTCCACCTTTCTCTTCTCGTTATATTTGAATGATTTAGCTTTCACCTTTCTCTTCTCGTTATATTTGAATGATTTAGAAAACAATTTGGATGGAAAAAAAATGCAATCGGCTTAATTTCATTAACAGAAGATCCAGAACAAGAACTAGACACCTACTTGAAGCTTTTTATTTTACTACATGCTGACGACAAAGCAATTTTAGCTGAAAGCAGTGACGATATGCAAAACCAAATAAATTATTTCTATGATTTCTGTAAGAAATGGAGATTAAAAGTGAATATAGAAAAGTCTAAAGTTCTGTTTTTTTTCGAATGGTCGCCTACCAAATAACATAAATTTAACTATAACGACAAAGAGTTGGAAATTGTTGCACATTTTTCTTATCTTGGGATAGTATTTTCAAAAACGGGATCATTTAATATAGCCAAAAAAGAACTCGTAAATAAAGGTATTAAGGCCATGTATGAGGTATTAAGGAAAGGCAGAATACATAATTTATCAATTAAATGTCAGTTAGATTTGTTTGATAAAATTATAAAACCTATTGTATTTTATTGTATGGGTGTGAAATTTGGGGGTTTGCAGGCTAAAAACGATATTATCGATAGGGTCCATTTAAAATTTTGTAAACTTTTATTAGGTACGTCTAAATGTATTCACACCTAATATTATGGTATATGGAGAATTGGGTAGATATCCACTAGAAATTGATATTAAAGTAAGAATGATTTCATATTGGTGTAAACTTATACAAGGGAAACAGTCAAAAGTATCTACAATAGCATACAAACTGTTAAATTTTCAAAATTGTAAAATTTCTGCTTGGATAAATCACATCCATAAAATCTTAAATGATAGTGGAATGTCATTTATATGGACTTCGCAAAATTGTATATCTGAAAAATGGTTAAAATTAGTAATTTAAAACAATTTAATTGATCAGTTTAAGCAAATATGGAACTCGCCCATCGAAACATCTTCAAAGGGGGATAATATAAACTGTTTAAAGGGGAATTAAAATTCGAGAATTATTTAGACATTTTAGAAGATAAGGACAAAGTTACATTGTGTAGATTTAGAACTACGAACCACAGACTACCGGTAGAAGTGGGGAGATGGAAAAAAATTATTAGAGAAAACAGGTTCTGTCATTTATGTTCAAGAAGAGAATTGGGAGACGAGTATCACTATATTTTTGAATACTGAATTTATTAATGAAAGAAAACTTTATTTTGATTTTGTCCATATAAATTTTGTCATTAAATATAATAACCTGATGTCTTCTAAGTCTATATATACTTTAAGTAAACTCTGTAAATTTATCAGAATAGTAAACAAGAGGATATGTCCTCTAGGTTGATCCACTTCTTTTCACAATTCAATATTTGTTTAATTATGTATTACATGTATTTATTTCTTATGTATATTGTGTTAATTGTACATGTCATCTCTGTACCTCTGTAAATTGGTTATGAGAAATAAAGATATATATATATAGGTTAAACCTCTTGAGTAGAAAAGTGTTTTGGGTATTTACCGATGCAATTAATGAATTTTCATAAGGAAGACTAAAACAAAGGATATAAGTATTTTAAAGTGAGGCGTAAAATTCGCATCTGTGATGAGTAAACCAAATTTTGGAATAACAATTCAAATGTAAATGGCAATAAACTAAGACTTTATAGAAATTTCAAGAAGGATCTTGTTCCAGATGATTATGTTTTAAATTCTATGCATCGTCACCTGCGCAGTTATATATGTAAACTTAGATGTGGGACATTACCGTTAGCGATCGAAACTGGTCGATTCAATAAACCGCCGATACCACTCAACGAGAGGACTTGTCCATTTAATTTTTGTTATAATACAGTAGAAGATGAAGTACATTTTTTAATAGATTGTGATATTTATAGTGGAAACTTCGCAAAAAAAAATATTATTTTATATGTTTTTCCTGATGTATAAATATGGATGTTTATATGTATATTAGCGTTTTATTATGTTGGATAAGGGAATGAAATCGATTTTAAAATTCGGTCAACGATAGATGGATGTCTAAATACCACCACGGCCCAAAACAAGCGTGACAAACAGGGGTCCTCATTCAGTGTCGATATGGCTTGTCAGGCGTATAACTCTTTATTTTTCTTATTATTCTGAATATATGAATTTATTCCACAATCACTTTTTGCAGATTTACGTTTTGTTTCTATATACTTATGGCAAAACAAACGAATCGGAGAAAACGGTCCGTCTTAAATGAGACACATTTACAAAAGATTTTTTTCGAAAATTGAAGAACTACGAAATTATGTGAAAAAAAAGAACGGACATCGGAACAATGCCATGAATTCGTAAAAAATAAAATAAAAATAGGCCAATACTACGGGGCAAAATTGTTTTAATGATATTATTTATAAGATCGCACTTTGTAATCGATCGTTCATGCACTACAATAAAGCTACACATAAGCTCTGCTTCTTAGCTAAAAGCACAGAAAGTTACAGGGTAGAAAGCCATAAAATTGAGAGGATTATGTAAACATATAATTTGTAGTAGTTTTCATTTGACAATTACAGACGATGAGTATTATAAATACTTTTAAAGTTTATTATACAAAACTTCAGAGTACATCTCTTACGTAATATAATAATTTGTTTATGGAAATACATTATTCGTATTGGCCTACAGTAAAAAAGATTAATCTGTTTTCATAACCATTTCTGATTTGAACCTCCTTTACTTCACAATTTTGGTTGTTGCTATATCATTCTGATGAGACACACAAAAAAATCAAGATAAAATGAACAATTCAATATAACTTAAGATTTTTTTGTGAAAATAGCCCCAGAATCATTGCTGCATCAGGCGCGGATCCAGCAGTTTTGAAAACGGGGTCCCAGGCTCTTGTTTGCCAATTTTTACCTAAATTATACACGAATTTTACTAAATTGTCGAACACCCCCTTGATCCGCCAGTGTGCATTAATATGCACTCATTCCTAATGTATACTTGATCAGGGTCGTGTATTTTGATCACCTATTAGAACCTTTAAAATGTGTATTGCATCTCCTATTCTAGTCACGTGTAGCGTTAACGGGTTACAAAATGTGTATTGCGTTTCTGATTATTGCTAAAGATTGTGACACATGTATTCAAGTATTTGGTCAGAGTCCCATCGACCGGATGTAAAATGACACTTGTATATATTCTGCCTGGCGACTTCCTGTGTGGACCTAAACTCATTACGCAATATTAGGTACCCTGCTGAGTGAACCGGTGTGAATGTACCTGTCGTTTTCAGAATGAAAATAAAAATAAGTAAATCCCGCCTTTCACTTCTTATTTCAGGAATTATTTGCCTTAATTTATTGAAGAATAAAATATTTAGAATTAAAATATGGTCTCTCGCTTCGGAAAATACATGAAAAATATAAGAAATATATTTTCCGCATAATATTTTACGTTTCGCTCATCAAAAATGACAAACAAACAAAAGAAAGGAAAAGAAATTAACATTTTTAAATCACTTGCTCGCTCCAACGTTTTTAGCACAAAATCCGAAGAACAAGAAGTAAATTTGGTGTGGCCTAATCTCTGTATATTTTAACTGCTCTACATCTGTTTATACCGCTCATGATCATGATCTCTTCCGAACTTTGTCTGAATGAATATCAGTGGATACCAAAATTATAGGTCAAGTTTGCTTACGGGGTTCCGAGCTGAAAAAAATCATATATTTAGGTTTTGTGCCTTCTGAGGGTCACTGAGCAAATAGGTTTTTTTTCTTTAAACACTAACTTTGTAAACTCAGTTGCCACCCGATCTCCTAACCTTTAATTTTTAGTTCTTTAATTAAAATTAAAACTTCTTTTATGAACATCGATCGTTAAAATTGTGAATACATATTAATTATGATGAGACATCTATATATAGTTAGGCCAATTATAATTTCAAGGATGGTGTATACTTTTTTATCATCTAAAACATAATTACAATTGTTCCTGTTATTTCAACATTATATTTATTCTAATGTTTTAAAAATATTTTATCTTTAATAAATAATAAACGATCTACCAACTCGTCTTGGAAAGCAAATAGTGTGTATTCAAATTCCCATTGTATTAATCCGATCAATACACAAGTTACGCGTTGTCAAAATTATCCATTATATTTTTCAGCACATTAGCAGTAAAACAAAATGAACATAATTGTAAAAGGGATCCTACATATAGTGAATATAGGTGACTGTTGTAAAACACTCTTTCCGTTGTAAATGTAAAGGAAATGAAACATTTTGTTCATTTAAAATAGTTGTTTGTCAAAAAGGTACGTAGCTGTTCACTTCAGTATTTAATTTTCCAACGGTTATTAGATTTAAATAACAGTCCTCTGAGCGCTTTAAATGAAGCGAATTTAACATCAGGGACCCTAACTTGAATAATACTGCGCCCTCTATCGGCACTTTCGCTACCAGCGGGAACGTAATATAACGACTGGAATATTCGGGTTACAGCGACCCAGACTTTAAATTTCAACCCCACAATGCATTATTAGGTTAAAACGTCACAGCCTGGTTGAAAAAATAGAAATTAAAATGACAAATTTGCGATTTGCTTCGTTATATGTGGAAATATGTCGATAAAACTTTGTGAATATGTATTAAATATCATCAGGAACATATTTAGCTAACATGTAAAAAATTCGCGAAGCTTCCCTTGTTTAGTAGGGCTATTTCTATTGAAACAATTTTTTGCTTAAAGTCAAATCTTGATAAATTTATATTTCTAATTAATTGTAATGAACTACAATTAGAGCTAGGTGGGTTATTGTATATGATTAGAAGGCGTCATGCCTTACTTAGTAACCTGCAGAATAATTCTATTTTTGTTCTTTTTTTCAAAAAGCTAGTTATTAATTTTGACAGTAAAATCATTTTTTCAAAATGTGTATTTCTTTATTGAAGTATATTTAATTTTTTTTTTTTTTTTTTGCTTTCAAATTTTGTTTCCTTTCTATTCAGTATGTTGTGCTGTTTTAAAGGATCCAGATTTATTCTTTATCATTATTAGTGTTTAATTCAATATATCTTTTTTTTATCAGTATCTCATGCATATATAATGTATTCTAATATGACGTCTTTCAAACGCTTTGAGTCCAAACCCGTGATAAAAATAATATTAATCTATGACCGATTAAATTTATGACGTCATCGACAATTTATAACGATATTTTACAAAGGACTGGGAGCTATAAGGGCCAAAATCGGCCCCACCTCAGATGTCGATAAAATTTTCTCCAAAATGTATTCACAATATGTGCTTTTCAGAAATAAATACAGTTAGTTAATATGTGTATCTAATTCCTCACAGCGGATCGACAAAGTCAGGTAATGAAAAGCACTGAACGTCATTTTTTTCAGAATACAGAACGTACGTATCATTGTATTATAATGTATATCTTTAAAAAAACAAAAACAAAAACAAAGCATAATAAAACTCAATAAACAAAGCATAAATTTGACTTAATATGCAATGTGGATTGATTTCAGGAATAAAAACATGTTCCGAAGCTGTATTATGAAATTAAAGTGAACGAATAGTAATGTCGCAACGTCACCCATTTTCGACGGTCTCCTGTTTTCGACGGTTTGTTTCACGTGATAAAATCTCTCATTATTTTGATCGCTTCATTTGTCAGAGGTTATATTATGATGCTGAAATTGCCTGAATGATCTCAAGAAATCTGATCTAAAAATCTTTAAATGTAAGAACTACGTACCACATCTATTATTTCACGTTCAAATTGTAGTTTTTCGTAATTAATTTTTTCGTCACCTTAACAAAGCTTTAATCATTTAAAAAATATATCTCATACAGACCAATGTTGGTTTCATCGTCTGCTATGACATTGATAATGTACATATTGAGGTCATATCAATTCAGAAACTTATTAACATTGATCGTCGAAAACTGGTCGAAATTTTGGTATTAATCTTAAAAGAAGTAATAGATAGGTTTATTTGGACAATAGAAGTTTGTCATATTTGAATTTTTTTAAACACTTTTTTAACCGTACTTTATTCTTAACGACAACCAATGCGATGATATATTCCAGTACATTTTTACGGACAACCATTACAAATCTATAAAAAAAAAATGCCAAGGTGCGGGTTGAGAGAAGTCCAATATCTAAAGATGGTTTTTTTTATAATATGGAAATATTTTGGAAAATGGTGTGAAGCAAAATGTTTAATGTGTAACGAATTTAGCTAGGAACCTGTGAGAATCATTTTTGCTTTTTTGATAAACTGATAACAAGCCTTGGAATCAGATATCCCATAGAAAGTGGTTGTCGATAGATAGTTGTTTTACAATCAAGTATTTCATATATATTTATGATGAAAACAAGTTTACAACCATATGATTAATCGTGTAGGTAAAATGTGTGTCGCTGCCATGTGTCTATGTATGATTGTTTTGATTGTCACTAGAAAAAGAGGAGATGGTAGATATTATTTTGCTTTGTGACAAACCAACAACACTCCTAATAAACTGTTGCTATCATAATCTGCTGTAAGTTGACTTTTACGTGTAAGGAGTGTGTCCTTTACATCCCGCGTTGTTCCTCATAGCTGTCTGGTGTCCCTTTCACATAAAGTCGGCGTTTTCCTAGAGGAAGCCATTTGTTATTTTATTTATGCCAAATTCGCAGTCATGTTGGGATTCTAATAATAATAGGTTATTATACATTATTATAATTTTAATCCAATCAAAAACACCCATTTAAGACATGTGACCGTACATTATTTTTCCCGTATTGTACAACCGGAAGCCGTATTTTTTCCGTATTGGACATCCAATACGTTTTTTTTTCGTATTGTACATTATGTAAGGGAAGTAACTCCTTGGTTTTTGTCGTCTGCTAGTAAATTATTTTTAACTGTAATCTACAATCAAATTAACTTGTTCGATATTTAACAGTTTGAGGGAAAAGAAAGTTGTTTAGAATAATTGTTGATCAGTTATTTTGCTGGTTTTAATTCATTTTTAGAGTTTACGAGATCTGTATTGATACAGAACATTTTTTTTTTTTAATATTTCTGAGATTAATTTTCGCACAAATAAATAATTTTGTCAGACTTGGGAGAAAAAAAAGAATCTGACTAGGGAAGATCAAGCAGTATGATAGTTATGTAAAACTGGATATTGAATGGAACATTTCTGATTTCACATGTAAAGAAAAATAAATGATTCCATTCTCCCAAAACTTGTCTGTCCCATGGTAAAACAATAGCCCCTTTTAGGCTTATTTATACCTTATCGGCGACGGGCGCCCGACCATTGACCGATTGTCGCTTTCTATTGTTTTTATTAAATAAGAGAAATGTCTTAGAAAAATCTACTGTATACTAATTTAACCCCGTCACTTTTTATTGAAGTACCTGAACTAAGCCAGGAGGTTCATTTATATGTGTGTTAGGGATATCGAATTTACATATCTCTACGATTTTTCTATTGAATGCTGGAACTGTTCCGACAGTGTGCTATATATTTTTTCATTTTATTATAGGTTATGAAAAAAAACCAGCTGAGTTGCAATTGTTAAAAAAAATATGGTTGTGATCGTCTCCCGTAATCAAACTCGTCAAAATGAAATACAACCGAATCATATGGTGACTTGTTTCAACCTCATTTAAAATATACCTTGACATTCTTTCATACTTGTACGTGATGTACAAGTTCACGATCTTTTATTACAACACTATTCCACTCAAGTGTACATTTTTTCCTGTTCTAGTTAAAGGACTTTATCAAACAGAATCATACAGTTTACATGTAATGCAGCTTTATACTGCTCATGCTCAGCAACGGACCACCTTCGTCAATTGTTTTAGCTCATCGATGATCATGAGATTCACTAAGATAAATAGCACGGTCTGTGCAATATTTATTTATTTATTTATTTATGCTTTGGTGTCAGTGTTTCAACTGTTGACAGAGTTTTAAATTCAACATGGGTAGACTTAATTATCTTTCATCTTATCTGAACTTGAGCCGTCGTGGTCGTATGGTAGTTGAATATACAACTACCTGTGCAATCGTTGCCTATCACCACTATTGAATGCTGGAACTGTTCCGACAGTGTGCTATATATTTTTCCATTTTACTATAGGTTATGAAATTGTTAAAAAAAATAATATGGTTGTGATCGTCTTCCGTAATCAAAATCGTCAAAATGAAATACAACCGAATCATATGGTGACTTGTTTCAACCTCATTTAAAATATACCTTGACATTCTTTCATACTTGTACGTGATGTACAAGTTCACGTTCTTTTATTAAAACACTATTCCACTCAAGTGTACATGTTTTCCTGTTCTAGTTAAAGGACTTTATCAAACAGAATCATACAGTTTACATGTAATGCAGCTTTATACTGCTCATGCTCAGCAACGGACCACCTTCGTCAATTGTTTTAGCTCATCGATGATCATGAGATTCACTAAGATAAATAGCACGGTCTGTGCAATATTTATTTATTTATTTATTTATGCTTTGGTGTCAGTGTTTCAACTGTTGACAGAGTTTTAAATTCAACATGGGTAGACTTAATTATCTTTCATCTTAACTGAACTTGAGCCGTCGTGGTCGTATGGTAGTTGAATATACAACTACCTGTGCAATCGTTGCCTATCACCACTATTGAATGCTGGAACTGTTCCGACAGTGTGCTATATATTTTTCCATTTTATTATAGGTTATGAAATTGTTAAAAAAAATAATATGGTTGTGATCGTCTTCCGTAATCAAAATCGTCAAAATGAAATACAACCGAATCATATGGTGACTTGTTTCAACCTCATTTAAAATATACCTTGACATTCTTTCATACTTGTACGTGATGTACAAGTTCACGATCTTTTATTACAACACTATTCCACTCAAGTGTACATTTTTTCCTGTTCTAGTTAAAGGACTTTATCAAACAGAATCATACAGTTTACATGTAATGCAGCTTTATACTGCTCATGCTCAGCAACGGACCACCTTCGTCAATTGTTTTAGCTCATCGATGATCATGAGATTCACTAAGATAAATAGCACGGTCTGTGCAATATTTATTTATTTATTTATTTATGCTTTGGTGTCAGTGTTTCAACTGTTGACAGAGTTTTAAATTCAACATGGGTAGACTTAATTATCTTTCATCTTATCTGAACTTGAGCCGTCGTGGTCGTATGGTAGTTGAATATACAACTACCTGTGCAATCGTTGCCTATCACCACTATTGAATGCTGGAACTGTTCCGACAGTGTGCTATATATTTTTCCATTTTACTATAGGTTATGAAATTGTTAAAAAAAATAATATGGTTGTGATCGTCTTCCGTAATCAAAATCGTCAAAATGAAATACAACCGAATCATATGGTGACTTGTTTCAACCTCATTTAAAATATACCTTGACATTCTTTCATACTTGTACGTGATGTACAAGTTCACGTTCTTTTATTAAAACACTATTCCACTCAAGTGTACATGTTTTCCTGTTCTAGTTAAAGGACTTTATCAAACAGAATCATACAGTTTACATGTAATGCAGCTTTATACTGCTCATGCTCAGCAACGGACCACCTTCGTCAATTGTTTTAGCTCATCGATGATCATGAGATTCACTAAGATAAATAGCACGGTCTGTGCAATATTTATTTATTTATTTATTTATGCTTTGGTGTCAGTGTTTCAACTGTTGACAGAGTTTTAAATTCAACATGGGTAGACTTAATTATCTTTCATCTTAACTGAACTTGAGCCGTCGTGGTCGTATGGTAGTTGAATATACAACTACCTGTGCAATCGTTGCCTATCACCACTATTGAATGCTGGAACTGTTCCGACAGTGTGCTATATATTTTTCCATTTTACTATAGGTTATGAAATTGTTAAAAAAAATAATATGGTTGTGATCGTCTTCCGTAATCAAAATTGTCAAAATGAAATACAACCGAATTAATATCAAATGATGACTTGTTTCAACCTCATTTAAAATATACCTTGACATTCTTTCATACTTGTACATCACGTTCACGATCTTTTATTAGAACACTATTTCACTCAAGTGTACATTTTTTTCCTGTTCTAGTTAAAGGACTTTATCAAACAGAATCATACAGTTTACATGTAATGCAGTTAATAATCATTTAAACCACAGAAGAATATTTCTATTTTCCACAACTTGTAGTGTGGGGTCGCTATTGTGCATGCGAAATATTAATTGCAAACCCCATTGACTGGCTATTTGCTGTCTGTCTAGAATATTTAATTTTTTTCTCGATTGACAGTTCAGAAGCTAGAAAACAATATGATGAATATTGTCTGTCAATCATGCAAACAATAACTTATGCACATGACAGAACGCATTTTCAATGCACTACATACACAAACTTTTGATGCATCATTTGTCCATTGGAGGTTGATTTAAGAGAATGGAACTGATAGAAGTTAAACAGTTTAGTTTTGGCGCAAAAGGGGAAACTTTATATAATTTATGAAAATGTGATGTGAATTTTAGGGATCCTCAGATTCAAATCCATTCATCTACTTTTCTACATTTTTATACGTATTATACATATGTATACCCGTTATTTCAAATGATAGTAATGTTATTTTAAAATATTTCCACTTTGTTTTACTTGTCGTTTTCTTTTAAGAGCCCCAGCTTTATACTGCTTATGCTCAGCAACGGACCACCTTCGTCAATTGTTTTAGCTCATCGATGATCATGAGATTCACTAAGATAAATAGCACGGTCCGTGCAATATTTATTCATTTATTTATTTATGCTTTGGTGTCAGTGTTTCAACTGTTGACAGAGTTTTAAATTTAACATGGGTAGACTTATAGAAAGTGTGTAATCGTAGAATTCAGTGGCCAACCATCCCAGTCTGGTGGCAAAAGAAAAGGTATTGTTCTGATATGCCTAGCGTTGTGTCTGCAATTGACGGAACTTAGCATGAGATACTAATTCCATCGAATGAACCCCAACAAAAAAACATACTTTCAGCAAACCAATTCTTTTCATTGATTGATATGAAAAGAAAGTTTATAAACAGTGATAATCATAAATTCCATCAATATCAATAAAACAATTACCTTTCATCTTAACTGAACTTGAGCCGTCGTGGTCGTATGGTAGTTGAATTTACAACTACCTGTGCAATCGTTGCCTATCACCACAGTTGTGAGTTTGAACCACATTCATGTCGAGGTGTACTCGATAAAACATTATGTTATAAAGCTTGTCAGTGACTTGCGACAGATCTGTGGATTTCTCTGGGTACTCCAATTTCCGCCACAAAAGTAGTAACTGAAATATTTTTGAAAGTGGTGTTAAACACCTAACCTCCAATGGACAAATGGTGGGTCAAAAGTAGTGCATAACATAAAACACCTTTGGGTCATAATGTGGCATATCTTTACAAGTACCAATACTACTACAACAATATTGTTTCCCACACATTATGGGAACTGTTATACACATATCATGTCATTAAACAATGTACTGAAAAAGAAACAACTTCACTTTCAATTTTTTTTATTAACAATTAAATTAAATTATCTCCATGATCTCAAAAATATGCTTCAGTGTTTACTGCATCTTATCACATATTTTATTGAAATAATGCCGAATTTGCATGTGTAATAAAAGCATAATTTGCGGCGTGTTATTTGCCTCCGGGGCAATAACATTTTACGAGGGCAATAACATGTTATCTTCCCTCTTGTGGTTTTTATTGACCCTATACCATGGACAGGAATAATTACATAGAGATCCACGCAATCTAACGGAAAATCATGCTAAAATAAAAAATAATCTTTAAATATTTCTGCTTCTTCTGGTGCAAAAATGATCAAAATCCGTTTAGGAATGACTTCACAATAAAAAAAAATTGAAAAATGTGGTTTTATATGAAATATATAGCGTAAAATCGAGTGTGACGAATACCTATGTCTATGGACCGTACATGTACATGTACATAAGCAGCTAGTTTGAGATGAAATGGACTTTGAGTTATGCAATAAAATGTTACTCGATCCGCTAAAGCACAAAGGTCTAGTTGACGAAAACTTCATTTGAAATTTTAAAAGTTTTTAATGAATTACTTTACAAAAAAAATCGTAATGCTAATGATTGAGTCAGTTGCATGTACATGTACATAATTTAAATTGATAAAACATATTTTTAGCACATTGTGTATTTAAATGTCACAAACATCCGTAGGGTACTGTTGAACCTTTTAACGTTGCCGTTAATACATGTACATGTAGCTCATTCTTCCTGTCCTACATGAAATTTGCGGAAACAATTACCAACGCATAGGCCAACGCCACAGGTAGAACACCAAGTACTTATTCTACTTTTCCTAAAAGTGTTGTTCCTGTCTGCACACACAGCACATTTCCGCCTCCTTCCCTCGGGATGATGTCTATGTATTAGTGTTGGTTATGGTGTCCTACTGGTAAATGGATGATGGATGATTTTCGACCTCTACGCTTGTTGCCTTCCCGGAAGTTACCAATTAACCCGCTCACGATACCTTGTTGAAACTTGACATGACTGATTTTCTTTTGTACAATGAATGTGTTTTTGTAGCAGATATATGCATTCACTGAAAGTATATAAAAATGAATAACGTATTTGAATATTTATTGACATGAATCAACAAATACACTAAAAAATACAATCACGCAATTGTTACCTTTTATTTAGAAATAACAAATGGTAAAAAATCCATTAACCAATAAATGTATGCGTGAATTTTCTAAGCGCAATCGTACAAATGAATGGAATTCGATACATCCCGTACGGTGGGGAAAACGGAAACCGAATGTGTTTTTGAGTTATAATTACATTATTTATGAACTGTAAAGTTTAATAATAAATAGGGGGCCCGGGTGGCTAAATGAGTTAGGTCGTTGGACCTAACAACTCATACAAGCCTATCACCAATACGGCATGGGTTCGCGCACGGCTTTGTAAATTACAAAAAAGGGTGCACTCGACTCGCAGCCGCAAGTGATAAAGTTTATCAGTTGCTTGCTCATGGTCGGTGGTTCTCTCCGGGTACTCCACCACTAAAACTGGTCGCCACGATATAGCTGAAATATTGATGAAAGTGACGTTAAAGCACAACAAATCTAAATCAAATCAACACCCGGCCATTCAAACTTAGGTGAATAGAACAGAAGTATGTAACAAACATGAAATTATGTACATGTACCTGATGCTGTGACAAGAAGATTAAAGAGGATTTTTCTCCATAATTTCACGCCTTTAAATTGAGGCTCAAACTTCAATAACAGCTGGTCACCAAGGTCAACCCCTCCCATAGTTTCATTGTAGGTATGCACTACGTTAGGAGCTGTCAATTCCATTCCTCTACTGTTGATTCTTCTGACAGTGCTTTAATAAATTGATATAAATAAAATTAAAAAAGATGTTGACGATTCAACCGGTCAACGCATTCGAATTTGAAACATTCCGAACTTTTCAACAAAGTTCACATTAAATTGATCTTTATTAGTTCTTTGGATTTTGCCAGCCCACAGTTTTCATGATAAAAGTGTTTTCACCAAGAGTATGGGTCACTGTGCTTCATCAAAATAATGTCTAAATTTCACCCCGAGGTATGCACATTTTCAGCATTTAAAACGACGAAAGTTTTCGACCGTTTCAAACATTGGGTTTTTTTGGGACAAAAAATAAAACCAGAATATCATTTTAACTGAAAAGCCGACTCTCTAAATATTTTTAAATGCATATGGTTTTGAAATCTTAGATAATCCACCAGTATACAAAGGAACAATCATCGACGAATTATGGAATTGTTTACTGCCTGTACATCGCAAGAAACACTACCTACTCAATTAATCTGTTGCTGCAATATAGATACATGTACCCGAAACAAGACGTGCAACACATTTTAAGATCCGTGTATCACAGGTGCTTGTGGACAGGACACAGCATCCCCCCTTTTTACACCTTACCCCCTTTTTCATTTTTTTTTTTTTTTTCATTTCCATGGCTTAGAAATATGTAAAACAGCAATAATATTCCGTTTTCTGATTGCATAATTCGACTGATATGTATATAGAGATGCCATATTCCCCGAGCAGGTATCATAGTTTTCGTGAAAATTATGTGGAAGTGAGATACCTTCTCTCTATATACATATCAGTCGACTGATGCAATCAGAAAACGGCATCTCTATATACATATCAGTCGACTTATGCAATCAGAAAACGGCATATTATTGCTGTTTTACATATTTCTAAGCCATGAAAATGAAAAAAGGGGGGATGCTGTGTCCTGTCCACAAGCACCTGTCCCATGTATTTGGTTTATTATGAATCCAGTGTTAAAATTAAACACACATTTTACAATGTCATACAAGTGTGAATGGGAAACAACTACATAGTCATGTTTTATATGTTTAAATGTCTCATTTTTAATGACATTGTCTTTTTTCTCTTTTCTTTGGTATACCTACCGACCATTGTCGCTTGTTGTTAGAAAAGTAACATGTTTTCTGTCGGAATAGAGGATAGCCAAAAGGTCTTGCTATGACTTCGCCAATACACCCCCTTTCGGTAGTCTTGTTGTCTTGAAACTCTGTGGAAGATCTTTCCTCTGAACTACAACAGTACCCGTTGCGTATGTTCCCCTATTCCTCAAATCTTGTAAAAGCTTTGGGGACGTAAACCAAGTATCCATTGTGACATGGTGGTTTTTTCCAAAATGCGGTGCAACTAACTCCATAACTGCTTTATATCTAGGAAAAATTAAAGTTAAGGACATCGGTTAAAGTGATTGAACAGTACGGTACGGTAAATAATCCTTTAAAATAATATATATATATACTGTCTATATCCCCGTTTTTTTTTATACACGGGTCTGTTTGATTAGTTACCTTTAATGGTATTACATTGTCGCATTCTGCTTTATTGCTACATTTTTGTTTCATGTCTTCATGTGAAAATTTAGAGAAATAATGTAATAATAATGTTTATCATATTGTATATTGTATGTATACCGAGAAGACAATACTAAATTGAAAAACTTGTGTCTGATCCTTTTGTTATTATTTAGACAATAACATATGTTTAAATTAAAAACAAAATATATCTACATGTGTATAGCTACATCGTTGTAACATAAAAAAGGTAAAAATATGCAAAATACGTATAGACCATACATTTAAAATATTAAAAAGATGAGATGAAATCTCTCTGTCGTGAACTTTATATTTGTTCCTCCTCTGCACGTTTTCATTCAAAAACTTTTGAAAGAAATCAATGCAATTGTGAAATTTTAATATTTTTATGAACTGTCAACCTTGGACGGATTTCGTAATGATATCATTTTGAGGACTGATCGCAACTTTTGTTTTCAGCTCATGAAGAAATAATCTAAATCACGTTGTACGCATCGCAAGCATATTATTTCGACAATAATATGTGATATACATGTACTATAGGAGTAGTATATATGATCCTTGTTGTAACAATAAAAACATGTTTGCCTAAAAACTATTGAAAGACTTATCCGGACAAGATTGCGAGTGACTGTTTTGAAATAACATTTTTCAATTACCCTTGTCCGTGAGGATGACGTGCAGTATTTCTCCTTCCTTTGTACACTGATACTTGGTGAGTGTAGCCAGTTCTGGATTCTGCCAAAACAAACAATTTGGCACCCCATCTATGAGCTTTTTTATTTGATATATACTGCTTTAAAAAATGGCGCCCTTTGAATCCTACAATTCTCTCGTCAACCACAATGTTCCTTGAAAGTCTATAAAAAATGTAGCATTCATTAGAACTGATAGAAATTCATAACTTGTAAGTACATGTATAGAGGTGTTAAGAATGAACTCAAAATATATTGCAAAATAATGATAACCTGTAATATACTCTCCACTGCATTAGACTGTGTTTGAGACCTTCAGATGACCACTGGACTACTCTATTTATTGTAGTTTTGGAGGAAGGATTTTATCTCTGGTAATAACATCTCTTATTTACATCCAGCTAGAATATATCATTGTAATTGACTACTGTTACAGTAGTGTTTGTGGGAAAAACATTAATACATTTCTTGAAACTATAAAGTTGATAAAAACAAACAAGATTTTCCAAATTTACACGGATAAAAGAATGAAAGATGGATTCAAATTTAAAAAAAATCCAATAAATATGATAAAGCACCATCTATTACAGTGCGGTTTTGGGCTTCGTGATGGTTGTAACTGCTAGCAAACCATAATATTCGATTTATTATTTCAAATTTAGTGTATGAATGCTCATGAATATATGTTCTCTTTTTCTATAAGTATCTAACCTATAATGTTTCTCAAATACTTCATTGAAGAAATCAACAACCGGGGATATTTTATGTAGAGGATCATATCCTGCTTGTCCTCTTGGGATAGCTGTTTCATTGTCACTGCAATGCAGGTATCTTAATATGGACTGGAACCTATTTCTAGGCATAACATCTCGAAAGTGTTCTGTCTCTGTGATCCCTGATGTTTCCCAGTATGACTCAATGGACGGTTTTTTAACTATATCCATAGCCATAACTAAACCAAGAAAAGCTCTCATTTCGTTATGATTCACGGGTTTCCACTGTGTCGATCTTGCATGTGTTGATCGGTTCTCTCTGTTCTGACACTGGTTTGCATACCTGTTGATTTGTAAAATGGAACAGAGACATAAATGCAGAAGGCGAGGGCTCCACAGTGTGTCAAACGCGCAATACTCCTTTATGAAAATGTGTGATCATTTCACATAGGTTAAATAACTAAAACCATGAAACAATTACATGTATTATATACAAGGACGGATGCAGCGGTGTGTAAGGGAAAATGAAAAAAAAAGGGGGGGGGGGGTCCGGACCCTTCTAGCCGGAATTTTAAAAATATATACAAAATGTATATAAAAAGAATTAGACCCCTAGAATTTCTATGTTGACAATGGTCCAGACCCCCTGGAAAAAATTTATGGATCTGCCCATGATATGATATATAATTTATATTCTAAGCCATCCTTAATTATACTTAATTATCCTTGATTATACTCAGAGTGTAATATTTCGTTGTGAATATGTGTGCATTGTTTGAAATTGTATTTGCTGTATTTGATTATTATTGTTTTGAGGGCCACAGGGATGATTAGCTTATTGTTGCTAACTGTGTTACCCTCTTGAAATAAAGTCATTACTTACTTACTTACTAATATGTTATATGAATCAATTTCAGTATGTCGTTAAACATGATACTTTTAAGCTTCAGTGAAAATGTATTTCCACTCGCCATTGATGTATAGGCACCTAGAAGATTTTCTTGTAATATTAAAGAGATTAAATATTGCATTATAGTACCAGGAGACAGAACATCTACATGAACAACAAAATTTAGTGGCAATGCCTAGATGCTTTAAATACATGTGGGAAAAGGAAATCGTCGATGTTGTTTTCGGCGTATTTTTCGGGTTTATATTAGGCTTTAAATACAGTGATTTTTATAATCTTGCTTGCATGTTATATTTGATAGTGCTTACCAGTTTGTTTCGTCAACCAAACGATCTATCAAGTCTTCATCTTCGGTTGATAGAAATTTTTCAAAATATTCTACGGGCGTATAATTTGGTTCAAATCCCGTGGGTCCAGTGCTTTCCACGAAACCTTCCACGAAACCTTCCACGTTCAACTAGAAAGATTCTCTGTCTATGACAGAAAACCATGGATTGGCATTCCTTCCATGAGCAGGCTGTGTGTCTTCTTCAGCATCAATATCAGATTCGTCCGTCCCGACATCTGATATTATTTCAGTAATGTCCGACAACTGGTCGGAAACATCAGAAAGTTCACTCGAACTTTCGTCCATTTTCTTTGATCTCTTATGTACTTTTGACGTCACTTTTAAAATGACGTCATTATATTTAAGACGTAAGACGTCATACATTGTAGAAAAAACAACAACACAGTTATCAAAAATGTATACAAAGGTATAATTTTATTGATTGTGCCGAAACCCATGAACAGCTAAAAAAATCAATTAAACGACAATTATGTCGTCTGGCAGTCAACCCCCAAACGACAAATATGTCGCTCTGGCAGTCAACCCCCAAACGACAAATATGTCGCTCTGGCACTGAAAGGGTTAAGGGTCTGGCTGAGGTTATAAATAAATTAATATTTAACAACCTCCACAATCCTCCACCAACAAAATATTTTGATATAATCATTAACCCTCTATACTCAAAACAACTGTTTAATTTGGTGTTGGTGGAAGACTGTGGAGGTATATAAAATAGCTAAAATGTACATTAAATATGTCGTTTATAGTCCATTTTTAGCATTATCCGTCTAATTATGATGTCATAACGCACCCAATTTCACGGAAAGATATATTTTTTGAAAATTTGTTTATATAACAATTAAATTAATAAATTGTTTTTATTCTATGTCAAACATTATTTTTTAACCCTTACATGTCCAAAGAGCCTATTTTTAGGCTTTTCAAACCACCCCTCGAGTGCCAACGGCCTATTTGTAGGCTTTGCGTAAAACGTCATTCATCGATGACGTCACAGTAAACATGACGTCACAAGTTCAATGATAGTGCCGTTCTATATATTTTTTTTATTTATTTTTTATTCAGAACCTACCCCTTTACAACGGTGGCAAGCATCAACGTACCAATGTGTACGTCTAATAATAATAAATTATACAACTATATTAAAATGAGTATTAATCATACACGAACATTGAATATAACACATTTGAAATCATCAAAGAATAAAAAAACATCATTCTCATTGTCATAAAAGTCATAACATATTATCATTCTTCATTAAAACAAAATTATATACATTGTATATTTTTAATTGCACTTAATTATAAATAAAATATAAGAATGACATATAAAATAAAAGAAACACAATATTAAGCGAGTTCCTGATCATCGACACATGACTCAATTAAAATAGTTCGCTCTTTCATCATTTTACATAATTAGTCTTTTTACTGAACTGGTCGAGCAAGAAACCAAGCTCACTGTTAAAACTAAAACTAAGACAAAAGTCACCGCAGCTTTTGAAAGGACGGTAGCTCTGAAAACGCAAGATCCGGATAAAACGATTGTATTACTGTTTCTATTTCTTCGAATAGTTCTTGTCTGATAATGATTGGTATATATGCACTGCGCATCAAATCAACTGAACGGCGTAACAAATCATTTAAAGAGAGGTGTAAAGTAATCAAACATCTCTTCAATTCATTTACGGAGAAGTGCATACTGTGGGGCCAATTTTACACCTTAACGCCTCTCCCTCTTTTTACATATTAGAATCGAAATAATTCATGGAAGCCATACAGTGTGAAACCTATAATTAATTTCTTTAAGGTTTTCTACTAAATTTGTGTTTTTTCGAGCCTACCTGGCCATTTTATCTTTAAGTTTAACCTTTCGAAGACCATACATTTTCTGAAACGTCCATGATTCCTCTACGTTCTGTCAAAATATCAGGCCATGTTTAAAGTCTTGCAGTGAAATGCCAGGCTATGGAAAATATCTACTCTAAAAATAGCTCCTTCATCACCCAGAAATTCCCTATTTATAGGTCATGCATCAAATCATCCATATCCATATTAAAATACAACTAAATCAATCAAATTTGGGCTCAAAATAATCCTTATACTTCAATTATCAATTTAATTATTCCATTCCATTCAGTATTTGTCACAATACAACAAAGTGAAAGGAATTTTTTCTTTAAAAGGGACTACTTTTGTTCTTAGCTCTGATTGGTTGAATTACTGGTTTGACACCATATGCATATATTGTTTTTACCACGGGTAGGCCTTGATGTCAGCTTTTTACCTTTCGCTAACGCTCGGGGTAAAACATCGTGACATAAATGCTTACCCGTGGTAAAAACAATATATATACATATGGCTTCCATGAATTATTTCTTAATTTTTATATGATTAAAGTGTCTCGTAGGTCAAAATTGGCCGGGGATCATATTCTTTTATAACTGTATATATATATTGTCTTGTCTAATGTATATTTGATGTGTGACGCTATAATAAAATATATCATTATTATTATTAGAAACTGGAACAAGTTTCTTTTCTTTAAAAAGAACCAAGGCGGGCAGTGCCGGATTAAGCTAATGCAAGACCTGTAGCATATGTTGTAAAAGGACTCTAAATAAAAATAGTATACACATTAATGTTACATCATTAAATTAAAATACATATCACATGTACAAAGGAAGGGACCATCATGGTTGTGATTGTATGGTAGTTGGTTTTACAACTACCTGTGCAATCAGTGTTTATCGCCACACTAGTTGTGAGTTCGAATCCGCGCATGGCGAAATGTACTCCAGACAACATTATGATAAAGTGTGTCAGTGACTTATGGTAGGTCAAAGGTTTTCTCCACTAATAAACTGACCGTCAGGATATAACTGATATTGTTGAAAGTGTCCTTAAACACCATAACGCCTAACCAACATGGACAATGGTGGGTATACATCAATAAGTCAGTCATATCTCCTACCAATACAAGTTAAGGTCAATGAGATGATAATGATGTTTACTTTGTACTAGATCAACAGGTCAGTTGGGAGAAGCAACAAATACCAACTTAATAGTCTTTGGTTTGACCTGCCTGGTACTCAAACTCACAATCTACTGTTTGACCTGCCTGGAACTCAAACTCACAATCTACTGTTTGACCTGCCTGGTACTCAAACTCACAATCTACTGTTTGTCCTGCCTGGTACTCAAACTCACAATCTACTGTTTGACTTGCATGGTACTCAAACTCACAATCTACTTTTTGACCTGTCTGGTACTCGAACTCACAATCTACTGTTTGACCTGCCTGGTACTCAAACTCACAATCTACTGTTTGACCTGCCTGGTACTCAAACCCACAATCTACTGTTTGACCTGCCTGGTACTCAAGCTCATAATCTACTGTTTGACCTGCCTGGTACTCAAACCCACAATCTACTGTTTGACCTGCCTGGTACTCAAACTCATAATCTACTGTTTGACCTGCCTGGTACTCGAACTCATAATCTACTGTTTGACCTGCCTGGTACTCAAACCCACAATCTACTGTTTGACCTGCCTGGTACTCAAACTCACAATCTACTGTTTGACCTGCCTGGTACTCAAACTCACAATCTACTGTTTGACCTGCCTGGTACTCAAACTCATAATCTACTGTTTGACCTGCCTGGTACTCAAACTCACAATCTACTGTTTGACCTGCCTCGTACTCGAACTCACAATCTACTGTTTGACCTGCCTGGTACTCAAACTCACAATCTACTGTTTGACCTGCCTGGTACTCGAACCCATAATCTACTTTTTGACCTGCCTGGTACTCAAACCCACAATCTACTTTTTGACCTGCCTGGTACTCAAACTCACAATCTACTTTTTGACCTGCCTGGTACTCAAACTCACAATCTACTGTTTGACCTGCCTGGTACTCAAACTCACAATCTACTTTTTGACCTGCCTGGTACTCAAACTCACAATCGACTTTTTGACCTGCCTGGTACTCAAACCCACAATCTACTGTTTGACCTGCCTGGTACTCAAACTCACAATCTACTGTTTGACCTGCCTGGTACTCAAATCCACAATCTACTGTTTGACCTGCCTGGTGCTCAAACCCACAATCTACTGTTTGACCTGCCTGGTGCTCAAACTCACAATCTACTGTTTGACCTGCCTGGTGCTCAAACCCACAATCTACTGTTTGACCTGCCTGGTACTCAAACCCACAATCTACTGTTTGACCTGCCTGGTGCTCAAACCCACAATCTACTGTTTGACCTGCCTGGTGCTCAAACCCACAATCTACTGTTTGACCTGCCTGGTGCTCAAACCCACAATCTACTGTTTGACCTGCCTGGTGCTCAAACCCACAATCTACTGTTTGACCTACCTGGTGCTCAAACCCACAATCTACTGTTTGACCTGCCTGGTGCTCAAACCCACACTCTACTGTTTAACCTGCCTGGTGGTCAAACCCACAATCTACTGTTTGACCTGACTGGTGCTCAAACTCACAATCTATTGTTTGATCTGCCTGGTGCTCAAACCCACAATCTACTGTTTGACCTGCCTGGTGTTCAAACCCACAATTTACTGTTTGACCTGCCTGATGCTCAAACCCACAATCTACTGTTTAACTTGCCAGGTGCTGAAACCCACAATCTACTGTTTGACCTGCCTGGTGCTCAAACCCACAATCTACTGTTTGACCTGCCTGGTGCTCAAACCCACAATCTACTGTTTGACCTGCCTGGTGCTCAAACCCACAATCTACTGTTTGACCTGCCTGGTACTCAAACCCACAATCTACTGTATGATCTGTCTGGTGCTCAATACCACAATATACTGTTTGACCTGCCTGATGCTCAAACCCACAATCTACTGTTTGACCTGCCTGGTGCTCAAACCCACAATCTACTGTTTGACCTGCCTGGTACTCAAACCCACAATCTACTGTTTGACCTGCCTGGTGCTCAAACCCACAATCTACTGTTTGACCTGCCTGGTGCTCAAACCCACAATCTACTGTTTGACCTGCCTGGTGCTCAAACCCACAATCTACTGTTTGACCTGCCTGGTACTCAAACCCACAATCTACTGTTTGACCTGCCTGGTGCTCAAACCCACAATCTACTGTTTGACCTACCTGGTGCTCAAACCCACAATCTACTGTTTGACCTGCCTGGTGCTCAAACCCACACTCTACTGTTTAACCTGCCTGGTGGTCAAACCCACAATCTACTGTTTGACATGACTGGTGCTCAAACTCACAATCTATTGTTTGATCTGCCTGGTGCTCAAACCCACAATCTACTGTTTGACCTGCCTGGTGCTCAAACCCACAATCTACTGTTTGACCTGCCTGATGCTCAAACCCACAATCTACTGTTTGACTTGCCTGGTGCTCAAACCCACAATCTACTGTTTGACCTGCCTGGTGCTCAAACCCACAATCTACTGTTTGACCTGCCTGGTGCTCAAACCCACAATCTACTGTTTGACCTGCCTGGTGCTCAAACCTACAATCTACTGTTTGACCTGTCTGGTGCTCAATCCCACAATATACTGTTTGACCTGTCTGGTGCTCAAACCCACAATCTACTGTTTGACCTGCCTGGTGCTCAAACCCACAATCTACTGTTTGACCTGCCTGGTGCTCAAACCCACAATCTACTGTTTGACCTGCCTGGTGCTCAAACCCACAATCTACTGTTTGACCTGCCTGGTGCTCAAACCCACAATCTACTGTTTGACCTGCCTGGTGCTCAAACCCACAATATACTGTTTGACCTGCCTGGTGCTCAAATCCACAATCTACTGTTTGACCTGCCTGGTGCTTAAACCCACAATCTACTGTTTAACCTGCCTGGTACTCAAACCCACAATCTACTGTTTGACCTGCCTGGTGTTCAAACCCACAATCTACTGTTTGACCTGCCTGGTGCTCAAACCCACAATCTACTGTTTGACCTGCCTGATGCTCAAACCCACAATCTACTGTTTGACCTGCCTGGTGCTCAAATCCACAATCTACTGTTTGACTTGCCTGGTTCTCAAACCCACAATCTACTGTTTGACCTGCCTGGTGCTCAAACCCACAATCTACTGTATGACATGCCTGGTGCTCAAACCCACAATCTACTGTTTGACCTGCCTGGTGCTCAAACCCACAATCTACTGTTTGACCTGCCTGGTGCTCAAACCCACAATCTACTGTTTGATCTGCCTGATGCTCAAACCCACAATCTACTGTTTGACCTGCCTGGTGCTCAAACGCACAATCTACTGTTTGACCTGCCTGATGCTCAAACCCACAATCTACTGTTTGACCTGCCAGGTGCTCAAACCCACAATCTACTGTTTGACCTGCCTGGTGCTCAAACCCACAATCTACTGTTTGACCTGCCTGGTGCTCAAACCAACAATACTGTTTGACCTGCCTGGTGCTCAAACCCACAATACTGTTTGACCTGCCTGGTTCTCAAACCCACAATCTACTGTTTGACCTGCCTGGTGCTCAAACCCACAATCTACAGTTTGACCTGCCTGGTGCTCAAACCCACACTCTACTGTTTGACCCGCCTGGTGGTCAAACCCACAATCTACTGTTTGACTTGCCTGGTGCTCAAACCCACAATCTACTTTTTGACCTGCCTGGTACTCAAACCCACAATCTACTTTTTGACCTGCCTGGTACTCAAACTCACAATCTACTTTTTGACCTGCCTGGTACTCAAACTCACAATCTACTGTTTGACCTGCCTGGTACTCAAACTCACAATCTACTTTTTGACCTGCCTGGTGCTCAAACCAACAATACTGTTTGACCTGCCTGGTGCTCAAGCCCACAATACTGTTTGACCTGCCTGGTTCTCAAACCCACAATCTACTGTTTGACCTGCCTGGTGCTCAAACCCACAATCTACAGTTTGACCTGCCTGGTACTCGAACTCACAATCTACTGTTTGACCTGCCTGGTACTCAAACTCACAATCTACTGTTTGACCTGCCTGGTACTCGAACCCACAATCTACTTTTTGACCTGCCTGGTACTCAAACCCACAATCTACTTTTTTACCTGCCTGGTACTCAAACTCACAATCTACTTTTTGACCTGCCTGGTACTCAAACTCACAATCTACTGTTTGACCTGCCTGGTACTCAAACTCACAATCTACTTTTTGACCTGCCTGGTACTCAAACTCACAATCGACTTTTTGACCTGCCTGGTACTCAAACCCACAATCTACTGTTTGACCTGCCTGGTACTCAAACTCACAATCTACTGTTTGACCTGCCTGATGCTCAAACCCACAATCTACTGTTTGACCTGCCTGGTGCTCAAATCCACAATCTACTGTTTGACTTGCCTGGTTCTCAAACCCACAATCTACTGTTTGACCTGCCTGGTGCTCAAACCCACAATCTACTGTATGACATGCCTGGTGCTCAAACCCACAATCTACTGTTTGACCTGCCTGGTGCTCAAACCCACAATCTACTGTTTGACCTGCCTGGTGCTCAAACCCACAATCTACTGTTTGATCTGCCTGATGCTCAAACCCACAATCTACTGTTTGACCTGCCTGGTGCTCAAACGCACAATCTACTGTTTGACCTGCCTGATGCTCAAACCCACAATCTACTGTTTGACCTGCCAGGTGCTCAAACCCACAATCTACTGTTTGACCTGCCTGGTGCTCAAACCCACAATCTACTGTTTGACCTGCCTGGTGCTCAAACCAACAATACTGTTTGACCTGCCTGGTGCTCAAACCCACAATACTGTTTGACCTGCCTGGTTCTCAAACCCACAATCTACTGTTTGACCTGCCTGGTGCTCAAACCCACAATCTACTGTTTGACCTGCCTGGTGCTCAAACCCACACTCTACTGTTTGACCCGCCTGGTGGTCAAACCCACAATCTACTGTTTGACTTGCCTGGTGCTCAAACCCACAATCTACTTTTTGACCTGCCTGGTACTCAAACCCACAATCTACTTTTTGACCTGCCTGGTACTCAAACTCACAATCTACTTTTTGACCTGCCTGGTACTCAAACTCACAATCTACTGTTTGACCTGCCTGGTACTCAAACTCACAATCTACTTTTTGACCTGCCTGGTGCTCAAACCAACAATACTGTTTGACCTGCCTGGTGCTCAAGCCCACAATACTGTTTGACCTGCCTGGTTCTCAAACCCACAATCTACTGTTTGACCTGCCTGGTGCTCAAACCCACAATCTACAGTTTGACCTGCCTGGTACTCGAACTCACAATCTACTGTTTGACCTGCCTGGTACTCAAACTCACAATCTACTGTTTGACCTGCCTGGTACTCGAACCCACAATCTACTTTTTGACCTGCCTGGTACTCAAACCCACAATCTACTTTTTGACCTGCCTGGTACTCAAACTCACAATCTACTTTTTGACCTGCCTGGTACTCAAACTCACAATCTACTGTTTGACCTGCCTGGTACTCAAACTCACAATCTACTTTTTGACCTGCCTGGTACTCAAACTCACAATCGACTTTTTGACCTGCCTGGTACTCAAACCCACAATCTACTGTTTGACCTGCCTGGTACTCAAACTCACAATCTACTGTTTGACCTGCCTGGTACTCAAATCCACAATCTACTGTTTGACCTGCCTGGTGCTCAAACCCACAATCTACTGTTTGACCTGCCAGGTGCTCAAATCCACAATCTACTGTTTGACCTGCCTGGTGCTCAAACCCACAATCTACTGTTTGACCTGCCTGGTGCTCAAACCAACAATACTGTTTGACCTGCCTGGTGCTCAAACCCACAATACTGTTTGACCTGCCTGGTTCTCAAACCCACAATCTACTGTTTGACCTGCCTGGTGCTCAAACCCACAATCTACAGTTTGACCTGCCTGGTGCTCAAACCCACACTCTACTGTTTGACCCGCCTGGTGGTCAAACCCACAATCTACTGTTTGACTTGCCTGGTGCTCAAACCCACAATCTACTTTTTGACCTGCCTGGTACTCAAACCCACAATCTACTTTTTGACCTGCCTGGTACTCAAACTCACAATCTACTTTTTGACCTGCCTGGTACTCAAACTCACAATCTACTGTTTGACCTGCCTGGTACTCAAACTCACAATCTACTTTTTGACCTGCCTGGTGCTCAAACCAACAATACTGTTTGACCTGCCTGGTGCTCAAACCCACAATACTGTTTGACCTGCCTGGTTCTCAAACCCACAATCTACTGTTTGACCTGCCTGGTGCTCAAACCCACAATCTACAGTTTGACCTGCCTGGTACTCGAACTCACAATCTACTGTTTGACCTGCCTGGTACTCAAACTCACAATCTACTGTTTGACCTGCCTGGTACTCGAACCCACAATCTACTTTTTGACCTGCCTGGTACTCAAACCCACAATCTACTTTTTGACCTGCCTGGTACTCAAACTCACAATCTACTTTTTGACCTGCCTGGTACTCAAACTCACAATCTACTGTTTGACCTGCCTGGTACTCAAACTCACAATCTACTTTTTGACCTGCCTGGTACTCAAACTCACAATCGACTTTTTGACCTGCCTGGTACTCAAACCCACAATCTACTGTTTGACCTGCCTGGTACTCAAACTCACAATCTACTGTTTGACCTGCCTGGTACTCAAATCCACAATCTACTGTTTGACCTGCCTGGTGCTCAAACCCACAATCTACTGTTTGACCTGCCTGGTGCTCAAACTCACAATCTACTGTTTGACCTGCCTGGTGCTCAAACCCACAATCTACTGTTTGACCTGCCTGGTACTCAAACCCACAATCTACTGTTTGACCTGCCTGGTGCTCAAACCCACAATATACTGTTTGACCTGTCTGGTGCTCAAACCCACAATCTACTGTTTGACCTGCCTGGTGCTCAAACCCACAATCTACTGTTTGACCTGCCTGGTGCTCAAACCCACAATCTACTGTTTGACCTACCTGGTGCTCAAACCCACAATCTACTGTTTGACCTGCCTGGTGCTCAAACCCACACTCTACTGTTTAACCTGCCTGGTGGTGAAACCCACAATCTACTGTTTGACCTGACTGGTGCTCAAACTCACAATCTATTGTTTGATCTGCCTGGTGCTCAAACCCACAATCTACTGTTTGACCTGCCTGGTGTTCAAACCCACAATTTACTGTTTGACCTGCCTGATGCTCAAACCCACAATCTACTGTTTGACTTGCCAGGTGCTGAAACCCACAATCTACTGTTTGACCTGCCTGGTGCTCAAACCCACAATCTACTGTTTGACCTGCCTGGTGCTCAAACCCACAATCTACTGTTTGACCTGCCTGGTGCTCAAACCCACAATCTACTGTTTGACCTGCCTGGTGCTCAAACCCACAATCTACTGTATGATCTGTCTGGTGCTCAATACCACAATATACTGTTTGACCTGCCTGATGCTCAAACCCACAATCTACTGTTTGACCTGCCTGGTGCTCAAACCCACAATCTACTGTTTGACCTGCCTGGTTCTCAAACCCACAATCTACTGTTTGACCTGCCTGGTGCTCAAACCCACAATCTACTGTTTGACCTGCCTGGTGCTCAAACCCACAATCTACTGTTTGACCTGCCTGGTGCTCAAACCCACACTCTACTGTTTGACCTGCCTGGTGCTCAAACTCACAATCTACTGTTTGACCTGCCTGGTGCTCAAACCCTCAATCTACTATTTAACCTGCCTGGTGCTCAAACTCACAATCTACTGTTTGACCTGTCTGGTGCTCAAACCCACAATCTACTGTTTGACCTGCCAGGTGCTCAAACCCACAAACTACTGTTTGACCTGCCAGGGGCTTAAACCCACAATCTACTGTTTGACCTGCCTGGTGCTCAAACCCACAATCTACTGTTTGACCTGCCTGGTGCTCAAACCCACAATCTACAGTTTGACCTGCCTGGTGCTCAAACCCACACTCTACTGTTTGACCTGCCTGGTGGTCAAACCCACAATCTACTGTTTGACCTGCCTGGTGCTCAAACCCACAATCTACTGTTTGACCTGCCTGGTGCTCAAACCCACAATCTACTGTTTGACCTGCCTGGTGCTCAAACCCACACTCTACTGTTTGACCTGCCTGGTGCTCAAACCCACAATCTACTGTTTGACCTGACTGGTGCTCAAACTCACAATCTACTGTTTGACCTGCCTGGTGCTCAAACCCTCAATCTACTATTTAACCTGCCTGGTGCTCAAACCCACAATCTACTGTTTGACCTGTCTGGTGCTCAAACCCACAATCTACTGTTTGACCTGGCAGGTGCTCAAACCCACAAACTACTGTTTGACCTGCCAGGTGCTTAAACCCACAATCTACTGTTTGACCTGCCTGGTGCTCAAACCCACAATCTACTGTTTGACCTGCCTGGTGCTCAAACCCACAATCTACTGTTTGACCTGCCTGGTGCTCAAACCCACAATCTACTGTTTGACCTGCTTGGTGCTCAAACCAACAATCTACCGTTTGACCTGCTTGGTGCTCAAACCCACAATCTACTGTTTGACCTGCCTGGTGCTCAAACCCACAATCTACTGTTTGACCTGCCTGGTGCTCAAACCCACAATCTACTGTTTGACTTGCCTGGTGCTCAAACCCACAATCTACTGTTTGACCTGCCAGGTGCTCAAACCCACAAACTACTGTTTGACCTGACTGGTGCTCAAACCCACAATCTACTGTTTGACCTGCCTGGTGCTCAAACCCACAATCTACTGTTTGACCTGCCTGGTGCTCAAACCCACAATACTGTTTGACCTGCATGGTGCTCAAACCCACTATACTGTTTAACCTGCCTGGTGCTCAAACCCACAATCTACTGTTTGACCTGCCTGGTGCTCAAACCCAGAATCTACTGTTTGACCTGTCTGGTTCTCAAACCCACAATCTACTGTTTGACCTGACTGGTGCTCAAACTCACAATCTACTGTTTGACCTGCCTGGTGCTCAAACCCTCAATCTACTATTTAACCTGCCTGGTGCTCAAACCCACAATCTACTGTTTGACCTGTCTGGTGCTCAAACCCACAATCTACTGTTTGACCTGCCAGGTGCTCAAACCCACAAACTACTGTTTGACCTGCCAGGTGCTTAAACCCACAATCTACAGTTTGACCTACCTGGTGCTCAAACCCACAATCTACTGTTTGACCTGCCTGGTGCTCAAACCCACAATCTACTGTTTGACCTGCCTGGTGCTCAAACCCACAATCTACTGTTTGACCTGCCTGGTGCTCAAACCCTCAATCTACTATTTAACCTGCCTGGTGCTCAAACCCACAATCTACTGTTTGACCTGTCTGGTGCTCAAACCCACAATCTACTGTTTGACCTGCCAGGTGCTCAAACCCACAAACTACTGTTTGACCTGCCAGGGGCTTAAACCCACAATCTACTGTTTGACCTGCCTGGTGCTCAAACCCACAATCTACTGTTTGACCTGCCTGGTGCTCAAACCCACAATCTACAGTTTGACCTGCCTGGTGCTCAAACCCACAATCTACTGTTTGACCTGCCTGATGCTCAAACCCACAATCTACTGTTTGACTTGCCAGGTGCTGAAACCCACAATCTACTGTTTGACCTGCCTGGTGCTCAAACCCACAATCTACTGTTTGACCTGCCTGGTGCTCAAACCCACAATCTACTGTTTGACCTGCCTGGTGCTCAAACCCACAATCTACTGTTTGACCTGCCTGGTGCTCAAACCCACAATCTACTGTATGATCTGTCTGGTGCTCAATACCACAATATACTGTTTGACCTGCCTGATGCTCAAACCCACAATCTACTGTTTGACCTGCCTGGTGCTCAAACCCACAATCTACTGTTTGACCTGCCTGGTTCTCAAACCCACAATCTACTGTTTGACCTGCCTGGTGCTCAAACCCACAATCTACTGTTTGACCTGCCTGGTGCTCAAACCCACAATCTACTGTTTGACCTGCCTGGTGCTCAAACCCACACTCTACTGTTTGACCTGCCTGGTGCTCAAACTCACAATCTACTGTTTGACCTGCCTGGTGCTCAAACCCTCAATCTACTATTTAACCTGCCTGGTGCTCAAACTCACAATCTACTGTTTGACCTGTCTGGTGCTCAAACCCACAATCTACTGTTTGACCTGCCAGGTGCTCAAACCCACAAACTACTGTTTGACCTGCCAGGGGCTTAAACCCACAATCTACTGTTTGACCTGCCTGGTGCTCAAACCCACAATCTACTGTTTGACCTGCCTGGTGCTCAAACCCACAATCTACAGTTTGACCTGCCTGGTGCTCAAACCCACACTCTACTGTTTGACCTGCCTGGTGGTCAAACCCACAATCTACTGTTTGACCTGCCTGGTGCTCAAACCCACAATCTACTGTTTGACCTGCCTGGTGCTCAAACCCACAATCTACTGTTTGACCTGCCTGGTGCTCAAACCCACACTCTACTGTTTGACCTGCCTGGTGCTCAAACCCACAATCTACTGTTTGACCTGACTGGTGCTCAAACTCACAATCTACTGTTTGACCTGCCTGGTGCTCAAACCCTCAATCTACTATTTAACCTGCCTGGTGCTCAAACCCACAATCTACTGTTTGACCTGTCTGGTGCTCAAACCCACAATCTACTGTTTGACCTGGCAGGTGCTCAAACCCACAAACTACTGTTTGACCTGCCAGGTGCTTAAACCCACAATCTACTGTTTGACCTGCCTGGTGCTCAAACCCACAATCTACTGTTTGACCTGCCTGGTGCTCAAACCCACAATCTACTGTTTGACCTGCCTGGTGCTCAAACCCACAATCTACTGTTTGACCTGCTTGGTGCTCAAACCAACAATCTACCGTTTGACCTGCTTGGTGCTCAAACCCACAATCTACTGTTTGACCTGCCTGGTGCTCAAACCCACAATCTACTGTTTGACCTGCCTGGTGCTCAAACCCACAATCTACTGTTTGACTTGCCTGGTGCTCAAACCCACAATCTACTGTTTGACCTGCCAGGTGCTCAAACCCACAAACTACTGTTTGACCTGACTGGTGCTCAAACCCACAATCTACTGTTTGACCTGCCTGGTGCTCAAACCCACAATCTACTGTTTGACCTGCCTGGTGCTCAAACCCACAATACTGTTTGACCTGCATGGTGCTCAAACCCACTATACTGTTTAACCTGCCTGGTGCTCAAACCCACAATCTACTGTTTGACCTGCCTGGTGCTCAAACCCAGAATCTACTGTTTGACCTGTCTGGTTCTCAAACCCACAATCTACTGTTTGACCTGACTGGTGCTCAAACTCACAATCTACTGTTTGACCTGCCTGGTGCTCAAACCCTCAATCTACTATTTAACCTGCCTGGTGCTCAAACCCACAATCTACTGTTTGACCTGTCTGGTGCTCAAACCCACAATCTACTGTTTGACCTGCCAGGTGCTCAAACCCACAAACTACTGTTTGACCTGCCAGGTGCTTAAACCCACAATCTACAGTTTGACCTGCCTGGTGCTCAAACCCACAATCTACTGTTTGACCTGCCTGGTGCTCAAACCCACAATCTACTGTTTGACCTGCCTGGTGCTCAAACCCACAATCTACTGTTTGACCTGCCTGGTGCTCAAACCCTCAATCTACTATTTAACCTGCCTGGTGCTCAAACCCACAATCTACTGTTTGACCTGTCTGGTGCTCAAACCCACAATCTACTGTTTGACCTGCCAGGTGCTCAAACCCACAAACTACTGTTTGACCTGCCAGGGGCTTAAACCCACAATCTACTGTTTGACCTGCCTGGTGCTCAAACCCACAATCTACTGTTTGACCTGCCTGGTGCTCAAACCCACAATCTACAGTTTGACCTGCCTGGTGCTCAAACCCACACTCTACTGTTTGACCTGCCTGGTGGTCAAACCCACAATCTACTGTTTGACCTGCCTGGTGCTCAAACCCACAATCTACTGTTTGACCTGCCTGGTGCTCAAACCCACAATCTACTGTTTGACCTGCCTGGTGCTCAAACCCACACTCTACTGTTTGACCTGCCTGGTGCTCAAACCCACAATCTACTGTTTGACCTGACTGGTGCTCAAACTCACAATCTACTGTTTGACCTGCCTGGTGCTCAAACCCTCAATCTACTATTTAACCTGCCTGGTGCTCAAACCCACAATCTACTGTTTGACCTGTCTGGTGCTCAAACCCACAATCTACTGTTTGACCTGCCAGGTGCTCAAACCAACAAACTACTGTTTGATCTGCCAGGTGCTTAAACCCACAATCTACTGTTTGACCTGCCTGGTGCTCAAACCCACAATCTACTGTTTGACCTGCCTGGTGCTCAAACCCACAATCTACTGTTTGACCTGTCTGGTGCTCAAACCCACAATCTACTGTTTGACCTGCCTGGTGCTCAAACCCACAAACTACTGTTTGACCTGCCAGGGGCTTAAACCCACAATCTACTGTTTGACCTGCCTGGTGCTCAAACCCACAATCTACTGTTTGACCTGCCTGGTGCTCAAACCCACAATCTACAGTTTGACCTGCCTGGTGCTCAAACCCACACTCTACTGTTTGACCTGCCTGGTGGTCAAACCCACAATCTACTGTTTGACCTGCCTGGTGCTCAAACCCACAATCTACTGTTTGACCTGCCTGGTGCTCAAACCCACAATCTACTGTTTGACCTGCCTGGTGCTCAAACCCACACTCTACTGTTTGACCTGCCTGGTGCTCAAACCCACACTCTACTGTTTGACCTGCCTGGTGCTCAAACCCTCAATCTACTATTTAACCTGCCTGGTGCTCAAACCCACAATCTACTGTTTGACCTGTCTGGTGCTCAAACCCACAATCTACTGTTTGACCTGCCAGGTGCTCAAACCCACAAACTACTGTTTGACCTGCCAGGTGCTTAAACCCACAATCTACTGTTTGACCTGCCTGGTGCTCAAATCCACAATCTACTGTTTGACCTGCCTGGTGCTCAAACCCACAATACTGTTTGACCTGCATGGTGCTCAAACCCACTATACTGTTTAACCTGCCTGGTGCTCAAACCCACAATCTACTGTTTGACCTGCCTGGTGCTCAAACCCACAATCTACTGTTTGACCTGTCTGGTTCTCAAACCCACAATCTACTGTTTGACCTGACTGGTGCTCAAACTCACAATCTACTGTTTGACCTGCCTGGTGCTCAAACCCTCAATCTACTATTTAACCTGCCTGGTGCTCAAACCCACAATCTACTGTTTGACCTGTCTGGTGCTCAAACCCACAATCTACTGTTTGACCTGCCAGGTGCTCAAACCCACAAACTACTGTTTGACCTGCCAGGTGCTTAAACCCACAATCTACTGTTTGACCTGCCTGGTGCTCAAACCCACAATCTACTGTTTGACCTGCCTGGTGCTCAAACCCACAATCTACTGTTTGACCTGCCTGGTGCTCAAACCCACAATCTACTGTTTGACCTGCCTGGTGCTCAAACCCTCAATCTACTATTTAACCTGCCTGGTGCTCAAACCCACAATCTACTGTTTGACCTGTCTGGTGCTCAAACCCACAATCTACTGTTTGACCTGCCAGGTGCTCAAACCCACAAACTACTGTTTGACCTGCCAGGGGCTTAAACCCACAATCTACTGTTTGACCTGCCTGGTGCTCAAACCCACAATCTACTGTTTGACCTGCCTGGTGCTCAAACCCACAATCTACAGTTTGACCTGCCTGGTGCTCAAACCCACACTCTACTGTTTGACCTGCCTGGTGGTCAAACCCACAATCTACTGTTTGACCTGCCTGGTGCTCAAACCCACAATCTACTGTTTGACCTGCCTGGTGCTCAAACCCACAATCTACTGTTTGACCTGCCTGGTGCTCAAACCCACACTCTACTGTTTGACCTGCCTGGTGCTCAAACCCACAATCTACTGTTTGACCTGACTGGTGCTCAAACTCACAATCTACTGTTTGACCTGCCTGGTGCTCAAACCCTCAATCTACTATTTAACCTGCCTGGTGCTCAAACCCACAATCTACTGTTTGACCTGTCTGGTGCTCAAACCCACAATCTACTGTTTTACCTGCCAGGTGCTCAAACCCACAAACTACTGTTTGACCTGCCAGGTGCTTAAACCCACAATCTACTGTTTGACCTGCCTGGTGCTCAAACCCACAATCTACTGTTTGACCTGCCTGGTGCTCAAACCCACAATCTACTGTTTGACCTGTCTGGTGCTCAAACCCACAATCTACTGTTTGACCTGCCTGGTGCTCAAACCCACAAACTACTGTTTGACCTGCCAGGGGCTTAAACCCACAATCTACTGTTTGACCTGCCTGGTGCTCAAACCCACAATCTACTGTTTGACCTGCCTGGTGCTCAAACCCACAATCTACAGTTTGACCTGCCTGGTGCTCAAACCCACACTCTACTGTTTGACCTGCCTGGTGGTCAAACCCACAATCTACTGTTTGACCTGCCTGGTGCTCAAACCCACAATCTACTGTTTGACCTGCCTGGTGCTCAAACCCACAATCTACTGTTTGACCTGCCTGGTGCTCAAACCCACACTCTACTGTTTGACTTGCCTGGTGCTCAAACCCACAATCTACTGTTTGACCTGACTGGTGCTCAAACTCACAATCTACTGTTTGACCTGCCTGGTGCTCAAACCCTCAATCTACTATTTAACCTGCCTGGTGCTCAAACCCACAATCTACTGTTTGACCTGTCTGGTGCTCAAACCCACAATCTACTGTTTGACCTGCCAGGTGCTCAAACCCACAAACTACTGTTTGACCTGCCAGGTGCTTAAACCCACAATCTACTGTTTGATCTGCCTGGTGCTCAAATCCACAATCTACTGTTTGACCTGCCTGGTGCTCAAACCCACAATCTACTGTTTGACCTGCCTGGTGCTCAAACCCACAATCTACTGTTTGACCTGCTTGGTGCTCAAACCAACAATCTACTGTTTGACCTGCCTGGTGCTCAAACCCACAATCTACTGTTTGACCTGCCTGGTGCTCAAACCCACAATCTACTGTTTGACCTACCTGGTGCTCAAACCCACAATCTACTGTTTGACTTGCCTGGTGCTCAAACCCACAATCTACTGTTTGACCTGCCAGGTGGTCAAACCCACAAACTACTGTTTGACCTGACTGGTGCTCAAACCCACAATCTACTGTTTGACCTGCCTGGTGCTCAAACCCACAATCTACTGTTTGACCTGCCTGGTGCTCAAACCCACAATACTGTTTGACCTGCATGGTGCTCAAACCCACTATACTGTTTAACCTGCCTGGTGCTCAAACCCACAATCTACTGTTTGACCTGCCTGGTGCTCAAACCCACAATCTACTGTTTGACCTGTCTGGTTCTCAAACCCACAATCTACTGTTTGACCTGACTGGTGCTCAAACTCACAATCTACTGTTTGACCTGCCTGGTGCTCAAACCCTCAATCTACTATTTAACCTGCCTGGTGCTCAAACCCACAATCTACTGTTTGACCTGTCTGGTGCTCAAACCTACAATCTACTGTTTGACCTGCCAGGTGCTCAAACCCACAAACTACTGTTTGACCTGCCAGGTGCTTAAACCCACAATCTACTGTTTGACCTGCCTGGTGCTCAAACCCACAATCTACTGTTTGACCTGCCTGGTGCTCAAACCCACAATCTACTGTTTGACCTGCCTGGTGCTCAAACCCACAATCTACTGTTTGACCTGCCTGGTGCTCAAACCCACAATCTACTGTTTGACCTGCCTGGTGCTCAAACCCACAATCTACTGTTTGACCTGTCTGGTGCTCAAACCCACAATCTACTGTTTGACCTGCCTGGTGCTCAAACCCACAAACTACTGTTTGACCTGCCAGGGGCTTAAACCCACAATCTACTGTTTGACCTGCCTGGTGCTCAAACCCACAATCTACTGTTTGACCTGCCTGGTGCTCAAACCCACAATCTACAGTTTGACCTGCCTGGTGCTCAAACCCACACTCTACTGTTTGACCTGCCTGGTGGTCAAACCCACAATCTACTGTTTGACCTGCCTGGTGCTCAAACCCACAATCTACTGTTTGACCTGCCTGGTGCTCAAACCCACAATCTACTGTTTGACCTGCCTGGTGCTCAAACCCACACTCTACTGTTTGACCTGCCTGGTGCTCAAACCCACAATCTACTGTTTGACCTGACTGGTGCTCAAACTCACAATCTACTGTTTGACCTGCCTGGTGCTCAAACCCTCAATCTACTATTTAACCTGCCTGGTGCTCAAACCCACAATCTACTGTTTGACCTGTCTGGTGCTCAAACCCACAATCTACTGTTTGACCTGCCAGGTGCTCAAACCCACAAACTACTGTTTGACCTGCCAGGTGCTTAAACCCACAATCTACTGTTTGACCTGCCTGGTGCTCAAATCCACAATCTACTGTTTGACCTGCCTGGTGCTCAAACCCACAATACTGTTTGACCTGCATGGTGCTCAAACCCACTATACTGTTTAACCTGCCTGGTGCTCAAACCCACAATCTACTGTTTGACCTGCCTGGTGCTCAAACCCACAATCTACTGTTTGACCTGTCTGGTTCTCAAACCCACAATCTACTGTTTGACCTGACTGGTGCTCAAACTCACAATCTACTGTTTGACCTGCCTGGTGCTCAAACCCTCAATCTACTATTTAACCTGCCTGGTGCTCAAACCCACAATCTACTGTTTGACCTGTCTGGTGCTCAAACCCACAATCTACTGTTTGACCTGCCAGGTGCTCAAACCCACAAACTACTGTTTGACCTGCCAGGTGCTTAAACCCACAATCTACTGTTTGACCTGCCTGGTGCTCAAACCCACAATCTACTGTTTGACCTGCCTGGTGCTCAAACCCACAATCTACTGTTTGACCTGCCTGGTGCTCAAACCCACAATCTACTGTTTGACCTGCCTGGTGCTCAAACCCTCAATCTACTATTTAACCTGCCTGGTGCTCAAACCCACAATCTACTGTTTGACCTGTCTGGTGCTCAAACCCACAATCTACTGTTTGACCTGCCAGGTGCTCAAACCCACAAACTACTGTTTGACCTGCCAGGGGCTTAAACCCACAATCTACTGTTTGACCTGCCTGGTGCTCAAACCCACAATCTACTGTTTGACCTGCCTGGTGCTCAAACCCACAATCTACTGTTTGACCTGCTTGGTGCTCAAACCAACAATCTACTGTTTGACCTGCCTGGTGCTCAAACCCACAATCTACTGTTTGACCTGCCAGGTGCTCAAACCCACAAACTACTGTTTGACCTGCCAGGTGCTTAAACCCACAATCTACTGTTTGACCTGCCTGGTGCTCAAATCCACAATCTACTGTTTGACCTGCCTGGTGCTCAAACTCACAATCTACTGTTTGACCTGCCTGGTGCTCAAACCCACAATCTACAGTTTGACCTGCCTGGTGCTCAAACCCACACTCTACTGTTTGACCTGCCTGGTGGTCAAACCCACAATCTACTGTTTGACCTGCCTGGTGCTCAAACCCACAATCTACTGTTTGACCTGCCTGGTGCTCAAACCCACAATCTACTGTTTGACCTGCCTGGTGCTCAAACCCACACTCTACTGTTTGACCTGCCTGGTGCTCAAACCCTCAATCTACTATTTAACCTGCCTGGTGCTCAAACCCACAATCTACTGTTTGACCTGTCTGGTGCTCAAACCCACAATCTACTGTTTGACCTGCCAGGTGCTCAAACCCACAAACTACTGTTTGACCTGCCAGGTGCTTAAACCCACAATCTACTGTTTGACCTGCCTGGTGCTCAAACCCACAATCTACTGTTTGACCTGCCTGGTGCTCAAACCCACAATCTACTGTTTGACCTGCCTGGTGCTCAAACCCACAATCTACTGTTTGACCTGCCTGGTGCTCAAACCCACAAACTACTGTTTGACCTGCCAGGGGCTTAAACCCACAATCTACTGTTTGACCTGCCTGGTGCTCAAACCCACAATCTACTGTTTGACCTGCCTGGTGCTCAAACCCACAATCTACAGTTTGACCTGCCTGGTGCTCAAACCCACACTCTACTGTTTGACCTGCCTGGTGGTCAAACCCACAATCTACTGTTTGACCTGCCTGGTGCTCAAACCCACAATCTACTGTTTGACCTGCCTGGTGCTCAAACCCACAATCTACTGTTTGACCTGCCTGGTGCTCAAACCCACACTCTACTGTTTGACCTGCCTGGTGCTCAAACCCACAATCTACTGTTTGACCTGACTGGTGCTCAAACTCACAATCTACTGTTTGACCTGCCTGGTGCTCAAACCCTCAATCTACTATTTAACCTGCCTGGTGCTCAAACCCACAATCTACTGTTTGACCTGTCTGGTGCTCAAACCCACAATCTACTGTTTGACCTGCCAGGTGCTCAAACCCACAAACTACTGTTTGACCTGCCAGGTGCTTAAACCCACAATCTACTGTTTGACCTGCCTGGTGCTCAAATCCACAATCTACTGTTTGACCTGCCTGGTGCTCAAACCCACAATCTACTGTTTGACCTGCCTGGTGCTCAAACCCACAATCTACTGTTTGACCTGCTTGGTGCTCAAACCAACAATCTACTGTTTGACCTGCCTGGTGCTCAAACCCACAATCTACTGTTTGACCTGCCTGGTGCTCAAACCCACAATCTACTGTTTGACCTACCTGGTGCTCAAACCCACAATCTACTGTTTGACTTGCCTGGTGCTCAAACCCACAATCTACTGTTTGACCTGCCAGGTGGTCAAACCCACAAACTACTGTTTGACCTGACTGGTGCTCAAACCCACAATCTACTGTTTGACCTGCCTGGTGCTCAAACCCACAATCTACTGTTTGACCTGCCTGGTGCTCAAACCCACAATACTGTTTGACCTGCATGGTGCTCAAACCCACTATACTGTTTAACCTGCCTGGTGCTCAAACCCACAATCTACTGTTTGACCTGCCTGGTGCTCAAACCCACAATCTACTGTTTGACCTGTCTGGTTCTCAAACCCACAATCTACTGTTTGACCTGACTGGTGCTCAAACTCACAATCTACTGTTTGACCTGCCTGGTGCTCAAACCCTCAATCTACTATTTAACCTGCCTGGTGCTCAAACCCACAATCTACTGTTTGACCTGTCTGGTGCTCAAACCTACAATCTACTGTTTGACCTGCCAGGTGCTCAAACCCACAAACTACTGTTTGACCTGCCAGGTGCTTAAACCCACAATCTACTGTTTGACCTGCCTGGTGCTCAAACCCACAATCTACTGTTTGACCTGCCTGGTGCTCAAACCCACAATCTACTGTTTGACCTGCCTGGTGCTCAAACCCACAATCTACTGTTTGACCTGCCTGGTGCTCAAACCCACAATCTACTGTTTGACCTGCCTGGTGCTCAAACCCACAATCTACTGTTTGACCTGTCTGGTGCTCAAACCCACAATCTACTGACTCGAGGGAAGCATGCTAACTATTGCACTACCAATGCAGTTCTGTAGGGACAATCGTGGTCGTGATCACATGGTAGTTGGATTTATAACTATCTATGCAATCAGTGCCTATCACCACAAACCTTGTGAGGTCAAACTCCGCTCAGGCGAGGTGTACTTGATACAACATTATATGATATCTTGTAAGTGACTTGTGGCAGGTCTGTGGTTTCCTCCACCGATGGGGCCCGTGTGGCTCAATGAGTTAGGTCGTTGGATCTAACAACGCATAAAAGCCTATCACCAATACGGCGTGGGTTCACACCCGGGTTTGTAAATTACTAAAAAGGGTGCACTCGGGTCACAGCTGCAAGTGATAAAGCTTACCAGTTCCTTGCCCGTGGTCAGTGGTTCTCTCCAGCTTCTTCCACCACTAAAACTGGTCGCCATGATATAGCTGAAATATTGTTGAAAGTGGAGTTAAAACACCAAAAATCAAATCAAATCCTCCACCGATAAATCTAACCGCTACGATATAACTGAAATATTGTTGAAAGTGGCGTTAAATACCATAATCCTAACCCCTGTATTATAGGAGGAATGGACGAATAAATGAACACCTTCAGTATGTATCAGTTTTATTATCATTAGTCTGATTCACAATTTACAAAAATAATTCACCAAAGTTTATTAGTCACCTAATAAACAGGTAAAGAAACCTGTATTAAAGTGATCATCACATAAAATCAAACCTGTGTAAAGTGACCACAAAAGGAAAGTAATTTTTTTAAATGCAAAAAGTTTTTTTTTTATTTACACTTGTTTAGTTAATCTAGGATAATTCTACTAATTTTAACAATAGAAGGTATTCCGAAACTATTTATAAAACATTTAGTGGAATTTTGACAATTTCTTTTGCTATTTGCTAAGGCATAAATATTCAACAATAATCGGGTATTTTCCATTTGTTGCTCATCACTGTTTAAACTAGAGTTTTTCATTTGAGTGGATTTCTATTTTATTTGAGTGAAAAAAATATCTCAATTGGTTGGATTTAAAATATTAATTTGGGTGGTAATGATAAAAATTATCTTTTCCCTGGACTTAAAAACAGAAATAAAATAAAAAATTTAATATTAAAGAAAAGCATTTTACACAGACTTGCAAGTTGTAGTGTAAAGTTGTGTCAAGGCATTGATGAAAATAAAACTTGATGGATGCACAGCATAAAATTGTAATTGGCTACGAAATCACCAGGAACCATTGTTATTTCACATAAATGTTAACAGTCCATGCAAGATACAAAGAAAATGTTTTGATACAGGACCTGATTTATTTTTATTTTCAAGTTTTACCTGTTATTCCGCCTTAATGCGATATGAAAATTCGCCCTAATGAAAAAACAAACAATAATTTTCAAAATCTGCCCAAAAGCAAAGCACCCGTTTAAACTTTCTTTTCATAATTCGTCGTCCATAAAAATTAAATTTTCACATTCTCCATTGTTAATTAAAACAGTAGCAATTAACAATATAATTAACTAAAATTGCTCTAAAAACATGATTGGATATTTGTCAACAAGTAAACAAGAAAAAAAAAACCCAAACAAACAAAACAACAATAACAAATATTTATCATTGTTTACTGTTTATATTCAAGAAATTTACTAAAGAATTCTATATATATATAAATGTCTGACTTATAATATACATACATATATGATAACACATATACACTCTGTCAACTTCATCTATAACATTCTAAACGATCTAACCCATGTACACAAAAACTACCATTTAAAATGTGTTTATTTATCATAATTTATTAAGGAAGGCCTATGATTACTATAGCATTGCTATATTTTTTCTTAATACCTTATGGAATGGATAAAAGACTAAAAATAACAAAGGAAAACGAAAGACTTGGATATTTATTCTAGTAAAGCCATTTAACCAACATGAACAAGTTCACAGATATATGAAAAAGTTCATAGACATAAGAACAAGTTCACAGATACATGAACAAGTTCAAGATACATGAAAAGTTCAAATATATGAACAAGATCACAGATACATGAACGAGTTCACAGATACATGAACAAGTTCACAGATATATGAACAAGTTCACAGATATGAATATGTTCACAGATATATGAACAAGTTCACAGATATGAATATGTTCACAGATAAATGAACGAGTTCACAGATACATGAACAAGTTCACAGATATATGAACAACTTCACAGATATGAATATGTTCACAGATAAATGAACAAGTTCACAGATAAAAAAGTCTTTCAATAGTGTCAGATTTAAACCAACCTTACCCAATAAGAAATTTGATTGTTACAATTTCATTAAAGTAGAAAATTAAAAATACATCTATGAAAGCTATCAAATATATAAATAAGAAATAATGAGCTATACTTTATTTAATATATGTCACAATCTAACTTTGATTTGATCATCACAGGTTCAATTTACAGGCGACGATATTTGCAACCTTCAAATTATAGATTTACGTTGATAAATATCAAATACAATACAATGACCTTTAGTCTTGCACTAAAATATCAAGCAAAATAAACATTTTTGAGGTCATGTTTTTGTTTTTTGTCTTACGACATACGTCACAAAATTTACGTCTTAAAATTTTCAACATATTTGAATAAAAATTAACATTTAAACACAAAATGCAACATTAACATATTTAATTAACTGTGAAATCTTTGATTTAAACAAAAATAGATAAAGCTAAACCACATAGTTGCTTAGCAACAAATAACCTTGACTTCTTGTATCTAATGATGTCATTTGGCTTCTGTCTGTTTGAAGATTTGTTTACTTATTCCATCTTGGAACATAACCATATTTAATCCCAGTTATGGCGGAAAGTCGTAATTTTTTTTTCGGTCTGATCTGTTATGTAATTCTACACATTGTTAAATAATATGGTGTTTCCTTATATATTTAATGTGTGTGCTGAAATGGTAGTTGTGTAGAATTACACTCAACGACTGTACATTTTACAATCTAATCAAAATTTTACGTTTGTTGTATTTTTTTAATTTAATTTATTTGCGAGGTGATACACTAAACATCTAACAACATCTCATTTGGGGTCATGTCACGGTTCATATTTAGAACTGATCAATCCGCAATGAGTGCACGCCAAGAGCTGTTGTCTGATTGGTCAGTAGCTTAAACTCATCTAGGCGAGTTGCAAGGATCTTGGTCTACCTATGATTGTCTTGACTATGATTGGATGGTCAAAGATGAATGAAAAGTTACATGACATGACACCAAACGGCATGTAATTAAATGTTGATGTATCACAAAGGAAGAAATGTAAAAAACAAAGACACCACGAACATCTAACTTTAACATGTATATAAAGGGCACTCAAGGGAACCTGATAATGAGTAGTTGCCCCTTATATACAGATCAAAATTATATGTGCTATTCATTAATGCAGAAAAATGAGGCTGCCCTTTATAAACAGTAATTTGTTATATAGAGTTTCTGTAATAACCTTCATCAGGTACACTGTAATAACCTTCATCAGATACGCTGGAATAACCTTCATCACGTACGCTGGAATAACCGTTATCAGGTATGCTGTAATAACCTTCATCAGGTATGCTGGAATAACCTTCATCAGGTATGCTGGAATAACCTTCATCAGGTATGCTGTAATAATCTTCATCAGGTACGCTGTAATAACCGTCATCAGGTAAGCTGGAATAACCTTCATCAGGTACGCTGGAATAACCTTCATCAGGTACGCTGTAATAACCATCATCAGGTACACTGAAATAACCATCATCAGGTACGCTGGAATAACCTTCATCAGGTATGCTGGAATAACCTTCATCAGGTATGCTGTAATAACCTTCATCAGGTACACTGAAATAACCTTCATCAGGTACGCTGGAATAATCTTCATCAGGTATGCTGGAATAACCTTCATCAGGTACACTGGAATAACTTTCATCCGGAGGTACGCTGAAATAACCTTCATCAGGTAAGCTGGAATAACCTTCATCAGATACGCAGGAATAACCTTCATCAGGTACGCTGTAATAACCTTCATCAGGTACGCTGTAATAACCTTCATCAGGTACACTGGAATAACCTTCATCAAATACGCTGGAATAACCTTCATCAGGTACGCTGGAATAACCTTCATCAGGTACGCTGTAATAACCTTCATCAGGTATGCTGGAATAATCTTCATCAGGTACGCTGGAATAACCTTCATCAGGTACGCTGGAATAATCTTCATCAGGTACGCTGGAATAATCTTCATCAGGTATGCTGGAATAACCTTCATCAGGTACGCTGGAATAATCTTCATCAGGTACGCTGGAATAACCTTCATCAGGTACGCTGGAATAATCTTCATCAGGTACGCTGGAATAACCTTCATCAGGTATGCTGGAATAACCTTCATCAGGTACGCTGTAATAATCTTCATCAGGTACGCTGGAATAACCTTCATCAGGTACGCTGGAATAACCTTCATCAGGTATGCTGGAATAATCTTCATCAGGTACACTGAAATAACCTTCATCAGGTACGCTGGAATAATCTTTATCAGGTACGCTGGAATAACCTTCATCAGGTACACTGAAATAACCTTCATCAGGTACGCTGGAATAACCTTCATCAGGTACGCTGGAATAATCTTCATCAGGTACACTGAAATAACCTTCATCAGGTACACTGAAATAACCTTCATCAGGTACACTCAAAATCAAAAATTGGAAAGCCATGTTTAACTACATTTTACTACCTAGATTTAAATTAAAACTTAAACAATACTTATTGTAAAGATTGATATCTAATGATAAAATATACAATGTTATTACTATTACTATATAATTAACAGAAACTCTCATGACACACATTATACACATAATATATATTAGTCCCACACATGGCTAAGCTGGTCATGGAATACGCTTGTCTGAAGTCAAAATAATAAAATATAATTTAAAAAAAAACTGTGTTTCAATGCTAACTCTTAATAGTCTACCATCTATCTTAAACAAAACACTCTTTGGTTCAACTTCTAATGTTTGCAATAGACAGGTGTTTCGATTACACAGGTGAAATTCACAAAGAGTTCATAAATTGGGACTACATTTATTCTGGGTTCCATTTTATGTTTCAATGCTAAACTTTAATAGATCGAAACCTGTCTTTAACTGAACACTTTTTGGTCCAACTTCTATGTTTGCAATAGAGAGGTGTTTAGATAACACAGGTAAAAAATCACAAAGAGTTCATAAATTGGGACTACATTTATTCTGGGTTCCATTTTATGTTTCAATGCTAAACTCCAATAGATTAAAACCTTTTTTTAAACCAAACACTCTTTGGTCCAATAGACATGTGAATTCACAAAGATTTCATGAATTGGAACTAGATTTATTCAGGGTTCTGTTTATACAGGATTTCGGTTTATATATCCAGGGTTCCATCTAAACAACTTTCACTTTATGCAATATTAATTATTTTCTAACACTATATATCGTCAAATATAAGCAGCTCAAATGAAGAAATGTGAAATAACATCAAGAAGGCTGTTCTATTTCCCGTCAATAAAATATCTCCATCACATTTCTTAGATAGACCGACTTTACTTATCACTATTTCACCAATTTCAGTCTTCACGCTAACCCCCTTGCCTGAAGCCAGGGACAAGTAAAACTCGATTCGGACAAGTGAAAATTATGAAAGAATTTGCTTGAATAAATATAATTTTTTTCTTCTTCTAAATTTGGCTTTCGGGGAAGTAGGTGAAAAAAAAATTAATTCAAAGACTGTCAAATTAACACTCGCTACTCAGACTACACATCTACTCTAATCCATGATAAGCTTACCAAATATATATAACATTAAATACAGACATGTTCAAAAATTAACACTTTCTCACAATCATGTATCAATCCATTTTTAAATTGACATAAATATATTTGACAAAGTTCAATGAAGCGAAGAATGATACAGTTCCTAACATGAGGAAAAAGACGTAACACGTCAGAGCTGTGTAGCCAAAAAACTCTATTGTCTGCAAGGCTCCCGACATGTTGGATCTCTTGAAGTAATAAAACATGGCATATAGAAAGACAAAAAATCCTGTAGACCTGAAAACAAAAAAAGAATAAAATTTTACTCATCTTGATATACCGTAATAGGTTTTGTATAATACACATTGATGTAAAACATACATCTTACCTATTCAATTTGTGAGTTAAGTTCACAAGATTATTTAATGATCCAGAGATTACCAAAGTCTGTCTCACTTTACCGGACATTCGGTCTGGTAAAGACTCCCTTTCCACCAGACCGAACAGAATTTCACAGGACCGAAAAAATATCAAGCTTTTCCTGCAGTGGTTGCTTTCAACCAAGGGCAACAAATTTTCGATTTCCCATTTTAGTAATGCAAATTAACTGTACATATATTTTTCTCAACATTGTTTGTTAAAACAAGTCTGCTTTGAAGTAAACATTTTGTGAATTTTTTTTTTTATTATAAATAAAGCAAAGTATTTTATTTAAATTCACAGAGAAATAACAATTTTAGTGGATCTCTTCAACCATTTGTCTTAATCAGGAAAAAGCTTGTAATATTTGTCCATTTCAAAGGTTTCAATATTTCCTAAAAGCCTAAATCAAGTCCTCTATCATATTTTGCACAAAAGACAGGTTTAAATTTGGCGCCAAATTGATATCCGATAATCTTTACGTGTCCGGTCCAGAGTGATTCTTGTTCTTATAATTCAAATATTGATATTTTCGTTCATTAAAGCGTTTCCGAGATTGTGACTTTAATTTTGTCAATGTCCTTGAACTTCATCAAAGCATGGAGGAACGATAAATGATACAATAAAAGAGTTTTGATCTGGCATTTCACTTTAGTTTTAATCAAAATAAATTATGGACAAATTAGAGATCAAACAAGGCTCTTTTATACAACAAACCCAGTATTTTATACCGGATAGTCGGTCCGCTGGAAACCAATGTTTTTCCGGACCGAATTGATTTTTACCGGATTTGTCCATCGGACCGGCATGTTTGAGAATCTCTGTTTAATCTTCATGATGATATTTCCCAAAACTCATCCAATAACCACATTTATTACATTTATAGTTATATACAGTATTATAAAACCATATAATTCATATTTTGTGATTAATCGTCATATTGCACAGCAGGTTTTCATATTGAACGGTATCTGATCTATTATAGCGGTGGGTGAAATACAGACTAAAGTTTGAAATTTACCAGCCAATCGTTTTTTATGTCCTATGATATTAAATGGATCAGCACAGGTGCTTTTGAATTTGAAAAAAACAACAACAAATAATCCCTAAAAATCGATCCAGGTACACACAAAAAACTTGGTATGTTAAATGTAATAAAACAATTACAGCACTTCATTTTGTGCAATATGATGTGTTATGGAGCACTCAATGATGTGCAATAATTGTATATTATTAAATGATAATTTTGTTTTTACTCTATTTCTATTGGCTGACACTCTCAGGTAGGGTTCCCTTTATAAATGAAATACCCCAAAAATGTGTTGGCCCATCAATAAACCAAAAAGATGATCATTTTACCAAAAAAACATTAAAATTGGATGAAAAAAAAAAAAATTAAATGTTTTTTTTCTCTTTTGAGACCCTTTTATGTCAAAAACGGTAAGTTACATAATAACACTATTCATTTTTCTGATAGGAATTTTCCTAAGAATTCATTACAAAAAAACCCCCATCAAAGTCAGATGAAAAATTAGCTCTCCATGTAAAAATAATAAACATCAATTTTTGCTACAATACCCCAAATTAATACCAACCTTTTAGTACTAAGGAACATTAGGTTCACAATTCAGAAGAATCCGTCAATAGAAGGACAATGACGACAATAGTGCCATAACATATGACCGCAAAATATTTTGAGGTTGTATAAAAACAATATTACAAATCTTGGTAACCATAGCAACATACCCTGCACTAAATATAGATCTCCACCACCATCTGTAATCCTCTGCCGAGAGTTGAAAGTAGGTCAAAGCTACTGATATACACGCTGTCACACTCAATAAGATTCCGTACACAATAAACAATATACCATACAATGTGTACTGTTCTCTTCCCCATAAAGTGGCAAATATGTAGTATAGTTCTACAGAAATGGCACTGAAAATAGATATCATACATTGTATTGATTGATTGGTTAAAGATCGACTGGTTGATAAATGGCTATTGATTGATTGGTTATTGATTGATAGTTTGAAGGAAGAGAAAGAGGAGTACCTATTAGAAAATCATTGATCTGAAGCACTGAAAATCATATATTGAGTTCATCTCTGCATTTGTGGGAAAGGAACTCACAGGGAACAGATTTAAATCCATCTACCATACTAACACAGCCACCATGTCCCCTTGTGTAGGTAGCTTTAGTTTTGCTTGTACAGAACAGTAGTCTCCCTTTTAAAATGCCCCTCCCACCAAACGCCACACATCTTATCAAGCAAAATTTCAGATGAGCTGATATAGTAAAATACTACTAAATTGACCCTCTCAAGAAAGGCCATCCCTTATAAAGTGAATTTTTCATTGTAGAATGGGTGGTCTTATAAGAGAACAACTACAGAACATTCTGACAAGAATTTCCTCTTAAAAATGCATGCAGTAAGAAAACTTTCATTTTGGCAAAATGTTACAATTTTGTTAATTACAGAGGTGCTAACCCCTTTCTGGAGTTTTCAGTAATGTTAATAATTTTTGTCAGTAATTTGGGCCCTTTGTCAGTAATCTCATATTTCATGATGAAAATTACCATAGAGAGACTTATTGAAATGTATATAATGTATGTAATGCCATGGGAATGTGGATCCAATTAGATCATAATGATACGAAGGCATTTTTCAAACAAATTTAATTGAACATATTGTGATATCTTCGCAAATACTGGCTAAAAAATTGAAACACTTCACCATGCTGCGATCTTGTTAAAGTCGGCCAAATTTCATGATACAGGTCCCTGTATCTCTGCAAGATCTTTTTTTTTTCTTCATCGGCGTTGCATCGCCGTCCACTGCTTCATCTTCGGCTGATTTTCTTTTAGCAGACATTGGCCCACATGTCAACATGGTGACCTACCTTCACAAAATGAAAAGTCTAGAAACAATTCAGAGTATATTATCATCAATGTCGTTGTATCACTTTTTTAAACTGGAAAATCAAGCGCATTCTTGACAAAGCACTTACACGACCAAGAAGGATAAAAAATGTCGGTACAAAACCGGGAAGCGTAATTCCCAGAGGTAAATCTGTAATCCGTATTTTGAAACTAAAATCCGGGACAATTACAGAAATTCCGTAATAGTAAACAGCTCTGTAATTACTCCCTTTTCTTCCATATTTCAATGGAATGATACACGAATTAAAAATATCAACAAACCTGAATGGAAGAAATCCTCCCACAATGCAATGTGCAAATGATGATCTATACCAGGGAACTCGTGGAATTTCTCTAGAAAAATTTTTGGTCCGACAAGGTGCATCAAATCCTGTGGTCCAATTCTTACCAAAGATTCCACCAATTATAGTCAGAGGATAACCAACTGAAAAATACCATCAAATACATGTTATCACTTATATCTATATCAACAGGGAATTTTAATTGTGTCAAATACAACTTAATAGTAAGGGTTATGGTGTTTAACGCCACTTTAAACAATACCTCAGCTATATCGTGGCAGTCAGTTTTATCAGTGGAGGAAACAGGAGTACCTGGAGAAAACCACCGAACTGCTGCAAGTCACGGACAAATTTATCACATACCGTTGTATCGAGTACACCTCACCATGTGCAGGAATTGAACTCACAACTTTAGTGGTGATAAACACTGATTGCACAGGTAGTTGTAATTCCAACTACTATACGATCATGACCACGTATGCCCTTAAGAAATAGACAACACATTCTAAACTATTTATACAGTAACAGGGATTGGGAAGGCCACGCGCCATGTGCAATTGGCGCTTCCAAGTCGATTGTGGCCTGTTATCTATGCGCCCATGTGCGCCCTGTAAATTCTGATTAATTATTTTATTATTTCATGTGTCCATTAAAGTCGTTTTCTATTTTGTGTCGTGATTTTGTCACTGTCTTCACTCGTCGTTAATTTTCCTTTAATGGCAGTTCCTTGATTTTCCCTTTCTATGTTTAGAACAGTTATTTGTGTCAACCAATCAGACAAGAGGATTCACTCTTTCGATTCTATATTTAGCGTATTTAAAACACATTTGTCCTGGCGTTTCGTTCTCTTTTCTGAATAATTGATCGGTTTTGGTGGAGTGTATTCTACTTTCTGGTTGAATAGAATCTAATTACAATTAATTGGTAAAAGTATACCGCGCCGATCTTTTTATTTGAGTGAATGTTGTATCTATAAATAAAAATCGTAAACCGGAACCATGCACTTGGTATAACTAATAACCGAAAAGTATCAGGGAGTGTGATACGCTATTTCCAACCCAAAATGGACTTTTTTCATCATACTTTTTTTTCTTTGGATACATTTTGACAGTTAATACTTCAAGTCACGTTCCTGTGTTAAATTTTGAGAAAAAAAATTGTGTAATCCAAAATGCAATAACATGAACTGATATTTTTTTAGAACATGTGTACTTTGTTTTTTCCATCGTAGCTTAGTGAAAACAATTGTCAAATCAGCAAAGTACCCAGTTGATAATATGCCATCCCTTTGGAAAACTATCACTCTGTTTCACGAGGATGAAGTGCCTGAAATTATTAAATTGGCTCAATATGCACTCACTTTACCACTTCACACTTGTAGCTGTGAAAGAGTGTGCAATAACCAAAACTTGATAGTTACCAGACTTAGGTCTAGGCTAAATCCTAAAATCAGTGACAAACTTTTAAGAGTAAGAACACAAGGCAAGGGAATAACCAAGCATGACTTCCAAAGCTCTTTAAACAGATGAAGGGCAGCAAAGAACAGACTCTTGAAAAGAAAGACTTTTATTACAGTGTAGACTTTCTTTATTAAAATGTTTGTTCATCTGTTCATCCAAGCTTTTTTTTATTACTAGTCAAACCAATACATCCAAATTAAGAAGATATATTGTACATGTTGTAGATTAGACCTGAAACAAACAAACTTAACAACTGTATGATTGCTAGGTTTGCTTGTTTCAGATCTAACCTATACAACATGTACAAAACATCTTCTTAATCTGGATGTTTTGGTTTGACTTTTTCATGTTACACAATCCATACAAGTCTAAAAAATGATACTTATCAATGCATAGGCTAGCACGCAGTTTAACTAACCAAAGTTGTGGTCCGTTGCTAATTTGAAATGGCACATTATTCTCTAAAATGGCCCCTTGATGTGGTCAAGTAAGGGGCCATAGTCTCTTTGACAAAAAATTCTTCCCAATCCCTGCAGTAAGGTTCCAAAAGTCAAGTTTTCAAAATTTCCCTTTATTTAAGAATTAAATGCAATCTTTTGCAGTTTTATTGACATGTAAAAGTGTTGACAGAGGATCATTTTGCATGAAACTCAGAAACTCCATTAGTTAGCTAAAACTGAACACCCAGGTCTTTGTTTTAAGTTGTCCAGTAGATATTAACACTTATAAGGTGGGAATTGATGTTCCAATCCATGTCAGATATGTTAAGTCTGGAGGTGCATTTACACAGTAAAACGTTTTCTTTCAAAATCACTTCATACTTTACTTGCAGCTGTTTCAAACACAAATTTGAACATGTCATCAAACATGTTGGATGGGTTCATCAAATATTGGTAGGGAGTTGGATAGGTATTTGAAACAGATGGGGAAGTCAAGTTCGAAGTGAATTTGAAGGAAAAATTTAACTGTTGACAATGACAGTGTAAAACACATCCTTAAAGGTTAGGAGTTGATCGCCTTAAGCCACACAATTTCATCAATGTTGTCTGTAATTCTAATATGACGTCCTTCAAACGCTTTGAGTTCAAACCCGTGGTAAAAATAATATTTATCTATGACCGATTACGTCATAGATAGATGTGGTCTGCACTTATAAAGTGGCTGTTCCATGCCACTCCCTTGTAAAAGATGCCCAATGATGCAATACACAAAATAAATAAACATGCATGTTCAACTTAACAATGAAGTGTTTAAAATTAGGAGATAACTGTATTGTATTTGTATTTTTATTTCCATTCTAATGCAATACTGAACATTAAAATGTATTCTTGCATATCCCTGGGTCTAAAAACCACACAAATTAAAATTCTGTGAAATGTTATTGACGGCTTTGGCACATAAACATGACGTCATATGAAGACTTCCAGTGTAAAACGTAAAGATCAGACTATTTTGGCTTCGTGCATGCCTCCTCGTCAAGGTGGAATTTGCAGTATTTTCACTTTCTTTTGAATTGGTGTTCATGAATGACAACATTTAGTATATCATCGGCATTGAAACACCTTTCTGGCTGTCATTTCAAAATACTTTGGAAAAAAATGGAATAACATTTCAGTCATGTCAATTAAAGGAACAGCCAAATACACTGGATGACCTAGGCTGCTTCAATTTGAAAATTTTCCATAATTGTCCTATTAGAATCGAAAAAATTACTGGTAGCCATATATTTATATTGTTTTTACCACGACTTTATGTCTTCATTTTACCCCTTGCGGTAAAATAATCGGCATAAAGTGCCAACCTGTGGTAAAAACAATATAAATATATGGCTACCTGTAATTATTTCTTAAATAGACTTTAATGAGACAGACACTTACCAAACAACCATAAACACATCAGTAATACCACTGTTTGCCATGGCAACGCCTGTGTTGTACCGTAACCCCAGGCTACAGAATTCACAAAGGCCCAAACCAGGAAAAATGGAGCTGAAACATATAAAATAGAATAAAATAAGTCAAATATCTACACAATAAACTTAAAATAACATATACAATACATCAACTTTGTATAAAAAATATACTAGAGGTCAATTGTAGCAGAACAATGTCATTTTCAAATAATTTGATCTTAGGATGCAGGGGATAGTAGCCTCTATTTGTCCCCCTCCCTTTTTTATTAGTAGAGCAGTATGGTGATATTTAAAAAAAAATCAGACTTTATAGCTAAAATGACTGACAATTCTTCAGTATAATTTCAAAGGTGATTAATTTCTGTAAAAGCTTTTCTGCAAAATACATTGGATTTGAGATTATAAGCTGCTACCGGCACAGGTACGCTCCTGTACTGACCCTGTGTTTTTCGACATAGGATACCAGTTGATTAATGGCAGCCCCCATGTAAAGAGGTAATGCACAAAATTTTCATGGTCATTAGGGCTGCTGAAAGCGTTTTTTGGTAGGATGCTATGTGCAGATGAAATGCTTTTATTCAGTTTTGTCCCTGTGTTTTGCTTTTTGTAAATTCCATATTGTGGAAGTGTAGTACCGTCCGTACAATTTAGTGGTATTTTGAATTTGAAATTTCTATATGTAAACCTCATTTTATATTTTAAGTGAGCAACAAATACCATTTTTGTATATTGACTGACAATTTCATTACTATTTCACTTTCATTTGTTGATTTGTAGTGTCCTTGACTAAATAATAGCAATAAATAGAAACACTGTCAATTGCCGTAGATTTTGGTTAAAAGTACTATCCCCTGCATCCTTAAACATATTATATTTGTTCAAATATACATTGTGTATATACAAAAATGATGAAAAAAAACCCAGGTGAAACATACTTTTCCTACGTACAATAAGTAAAAAAATAGTATATAGAAGTTCTACTTTTAGGCCCCTATGTTACTGGTCCCCAGATGTTGGTCCCCAGATGTTAAAATTATTTGGATTTATAATCTTTTGACTTTAAGCATACCTGGCATGATGCAGGATATCCAAGAAATGTGTTGTGTACACTAAATTACATAATTAGATACCCACGTTCTTATTAAAAGAGGCCCCTCCCATCATCAGGCCAGATATCAGATTCATTGTGATAGTAAAGACCTACCACCTCTATTATAAGGCCACTTTTTCATATCAGAATGGATGGCCTTATAAGAGAGGGACAGAAGGGGTGGCCTTATAATAGAGGGACAGAAGGGGTGGCCTTATAATAGAGGGACTACTGTATAATGTAATCAATCCAACAAGAACAAGAGAAAATGAAAAAACAATTGACAGAGATGTTGATGGAGTGTGTGATTAAACAATTGACAGAGATGTTGATGGAGTGTGTGATTAAACAATTGACAGAGATGTTGATGGAGTGTGTGATTAAACAATTGACAGAGATGTTGATGGAGTGTGTGATTAAACAATTGACAGAGATGTTGATGGAGTGTGTGATTAAACAATTGACAGAGATGTTGATGGAGTGTGTGATTAAACAATTGACAGAGATGTTGATGGAGTGTGTGATTATCTATTTGTTCTCTTAGTGAATCAGTCGGAAAATAAGAAACCTTTTATATATATTCATACATACGTTTCGAAATATTTTCAACTGGTTTATTTGAGAATTTGTAGGATAACCACGTCAAAAGTTTGATATAAGAAGAATTTCCACAAATATGGTAAAACAAGATGGATGCTTTGATCATAATGATGAATTCTGGTTTAAAATCATTAAAAAAACAACAACAGGAAATTGTAAGGATATCATGTGACCGCTAAAACTGTTAATGGCCTGAATTGGTAATATTGTTCCATATCACAACATAAATGTCCATTAGTGTATGAAATCTACCAAATGTACAAGAAAATTTAACTCTTTTGCCATCACAGCCTGCTTCCAGCTAAACAAATATTTTTTTTTGTAAATCATGGGGCATAACTCTAGAACAGAAAAGTGTAAAAAGTCGGACATCAAACTTGGCCTTTCTTTGATGGTCCTCAACTTTGTTTATAAATTTCAAATGATTTGCTTAAACAGAACTTAAGTTATTGAGATTGAGCAGAAACCATATATGAAACGAATGGATGGACAGACAGAATGCCCTCAATGTCTAATGGCAGGGGAATACAAATTCTGATGTAGAAATAAAATTCTGTCATATGATTGACTGCATGAAATTTCAAATTACTTACCAGCAAATAAACAGGAAGTCAAATTAAGATTCCAAACCCAGTTATCTCCTCCTAGTACTTTATACATACGAGATGCCACATACCCAGATATACCTGTAATAAGACAAGAGTAATCTCCCTTAGAATATTATATACCATTCAGCTGAAACAAATTGTCAAATATCCAGCTATTGCTGTAATAAGACAAGAGTAATCTCCCCTTGAATATTATATCATTTAGCTGAAAAAAAACTGCCAATTTTCATAGCATGAGGATAATTGGTCAACCATTTATGCATAAGGTCAGCTTGGTCAATTTCAGAATTTTCTGTTTTAATTAAGGACAGCCCTCTTGGATGGAGTTTGAACCCATCAGATATATTTTAGAATAGACAAAACGATAGGACTTTTTCTGCCTAGTTTGGCTGAAATTGGACGAGTAGATAGAAAGAATTTTTTTTTTGCTTAAATATACCTTATTTCCACAATCAGTTAAAAGCGACAAAAATGCACAATTTACGAAAAAGCCAGGAATATATATCAAAGAGCTCCTAATCATGCTCGTTCTGTGAAAATTTTAGCAAATTGTCACTTCAAATAAGGCAGATTTGGTCAATTGGCCATCTTGGATAGATTTCAGAAGGAAAAACATGGTAAAGCCAACAATCAAACCTCACCTGCCACTTACTGACTTAGTTGAAACCAAAATTTGTAGTTGTATGCAGGAAAACTGATACAACTAGAACTGTGAGTGACCTCAGAGTGATACCCCTCGCTTGCAATACTATGATGTTCAAACTTTGGAATACAGGTATATTAGCAAGTTACCTATGAAAAATGAATGGATATGGAGTTATGTCAAGGAGACAACATCCCATCTCCAAAATAAACTAACCAAGAACATACATCTAGGGGTTGCCACAAGTACACGACCCCCCTTTTCGTGAAAGTATAAGTTGAATTATCTCCCCTTCTAAATTTTAGACAGCAACGGTATTCCTTCATGCACATCTGCAGGTTGTGTACTACAACTGTGTAAAGTTTCATAAAAATTCAATAAGCAGTTTAGTAGGAGTTGCACTTACAAGGTACATCTCCCCCCCCTTTTCATGAAAGTATAAGTTGAATTATCTCCCCTTTTAAATTTTGGACAGCAACCATATTCCTTCATGCACATCTGTAGGGAGTGTACTACAACTGTGTAAAGTTTCACAAAACTCCAATAAGCCATTTAGGAGAGTTGCGCTTACAAGGTACACGACCCCCCTTTTCGTGAAAGTATAAGTTGAATTATCTCCCTTTCTAAATTTTAGACAGCAACGGTATTCCTTCATGCACATCTGCAGGTTGTGTACTACAACTGTGTAAAGTTTCATAAAAATTCAATAGGCAGTTTAGTAGGAGTTGCACTTATAAGGTACATGTACATGCCCCCCCCACCTTTTTGTGAAAGTATAAGTTGAATAAACTCCCCTTTTAAATTTTGGACAACAACCATATTCCTTCATGCACATCTGCAGGTAGTGTACTACAAATGTGTAAAGTTTCATAAAAATCCAATAAGCGGTTTAGGAGGAGTTGCACTTACAAGGTACATGGACGGACGGGGGTGATTCCTATATACCCCCCCAAACTTTGTTTGTGGGGGGTATAATATAAATTTTGAGAGACAGATGACTGTATTAAGAGACATGATCACTTATTTGAGTTAAAATAATATGTTGGTAGGGTTTCAAAATGGCCACTTAAAATAGGAGGTGACCATTGTGACTGTTATATGATATTACCTGAAGTAAAAGCATACAGTATAACACCAGCAGAGTTTATAGATCCATGATGATGTACATTAAACATGCCAAGAACAGCCATTAACATAATACCAGTGGCAAGAGCTAAAAACTGGCTTCCAACTCCTGTAAAATAAGAAGTGATATGATATATTGGTTAAAAATAAATAATATGTTAAACAGACATTAACATAATGCCAGTGGTTAGAGCTAAAAACTGGCTTCCAACTCCTGTAAAATAAGAAGTGATATGATATATTGGTTAAAAATAAATAATATGTTAAACAGACATTAACATAATGCCAGTGGTTAGAGCTAAAAACTGGCTTCCAACTCCTGTAAAATAAGAAGTGATATGATATATTGGTTAAAAATAAATAATATGTTAAACAGACATTAACATAATGCCAGTGGTTAGAGCTAAAAACTGGCTTCCAACTCCTGTAAAATAAGAAGTGATATGATATATTGGTTAAAAATAAATAATATGTTAAACAGACATTAACATAATGCCAGTGGTTAGAGCTAAAACTGGCTTCCAACTCCTGTAAAATAAGAAGTGATATGATATATTGGTTAAAAATAAATAATATGTTAAACAGACATTAACATAATGCCAGTGGTTAGAGCTAAAACTGGCTTCCAACTCCTGTAAAATAAGAAGTGATATGATATATTGGTTAAAAATAAATAATATGTTAAACAGACATTAACATAATTAATGCCAGTGGTTAGAGCTAAAACTGACTTCCAACTCCTGTAAAATAAGAAGTGATATGATATATTGGTTAAAAATAAATAATATCTTAAACAGACATTAACATAATGCCAGTGGTTAGAGCTAAAACTGACTTCCAACTCCTGTAAAATAAGAAGTGATATGATATATTGGTTAAAAATAAATAATATCTTAAACAGACATTAACATAATGCCAGTGGTTAGAGCTAAAACTGACTTCCAACTCCTGTAAAATAAGAGTGAGTGAGTGATTGTTGTTTAATGCCAATTCAGCAATTTTTCAGCTATATCATGGTGAGAACAAGTTAATTTTCAATGAAATGATGCTGACGTCTGCTTTGTACTAAACCAACACTTTGAGTTGGATTTTTATAATGCTAGCTCACTGAAAAACAGTCCGCGGATAGATATATTGTTCCACTAGGACACATTATTCTGATTCTGAGCCAACCAGTCTTTGCCCTTTCTCCTGACATTAATGCTGCATGCTTAGCGGAAAAGAAACAAATACCAATTTTAAAGTCTTTGGTTTGTCATCGATGCGGTTGTGTAAAATAAGAAGAGATATGATTGGCTAAAATAAATAATATCTAAAATCACCATTAACATAATGCCAGTGGTTAGAGCTAAGACTGGCTTCCAACTCCTGTAAAATATGAAGAGATATAATTGGATAAAAAATATCTAAAACAGCCATTATCATAATACCAGTGGCTAGAACTAAAAACATTATTAATTTAAACTTTACATGTTCATAAATTATTACAATGAAATTTTAACAAGATACTAAGTGATTAATGATGTTTTTTAAAATGATGAGGACTTTTCAAAAACATCTTTAATTATTTTATCGCTATTTTGTATTCATAATTAAATAATTTTTGTTGAGATACTGACATTTTTTTAAACACAATTAATATTTTATATTGTTAATCACTTAATTATCAAGAATTTGGTAATGTGATGTCATTATAACGTCATATTAGAAAACAAGATAATAATACGTGCTTCCTTGACAACGCTTAGCGATTATTGGAATCATCTCATGCGCTTACGTGATATGAAATATATTGGTTTTAAACATCAAAGGGAAAATTAACAAAATAGCGATAAATGTATACCGTATTTAGGGTTGCATAATGTGCAGTTTTTTTCCCAGATTCTTTATTTTGTAGGAGGGGTGTGCATTATACACAGGAACAATGTGTTTCACTCTTTCCCAGACCGGAAAATCACATATCTGCCATGTTTTTTGTTTACTATTGTCAATATGCAAAGTTAAATATTTCTTAAATTGTTTGGACACTATTCCACAAAATAATTAATTGCATCTACTATGTTTTGATTATTGAAGACGCCAATAAAACACAACACATTTAATATTTTGCAACTTTATTGAAGATGAAAAGAGATAAATGGTTCTTAAATTTTCCCAGCAAATGAAACATGCTCAAAGGACTGAAAAATATATACGATTGATATTTAATTCTTACATTTCCGACGACTATTTTTTTCAAAAGTCCATGCACATTATAGACACGAACTAGTTTTTTTCTGGAGATTTTCAAGGCCAAGAGGGGGTGCACATTATGCACCAATGCACATTATGTAACCCTAAATACGGTATATAATATTTTTTTATGCAAATAATCAAACTTTACAACATAATTTGCAGAGTGCGATAAATATTCAAATGTGACTTAATGATAAAATATAAATGAAAATCTCTGCAAGGTTTTTATTGTTTGTTTATATCTGAATTTCCAATTATCAAGAGGGGGGGGGGGGAGGGGGGGGGGGTTGTTTGGAATCCCATTAATCGGTTTGACCCTGCCACATTTGTGTGACTTTGCCAAGCCATGACCTGGATTTCCAACGTCATACGTTGTTGTTATTTTTGTGTTCAATGATTTGAGGTGTGAGGTTATTGTTTGTTTTGTTGATATTCTTGGAATTTTAAACAATCGCTGTTTTCAAAATTTCTTTTCAAAATTTACATTTTAATTTGTACTATTTTCCAAAAAAAAAAAGCAGTAACAAGATGTCATATGTAAATTGAGTAATTATTGTTCACCAACTCATCAATAAATATTTCAGCTATATCATGGTGAGAATAGGTTAATTTTCAATGAGATGATGATGAGGACCACTTTGTTCTAGACCAACACGCTGAGTTGGATTTTTTATAGTGCTAGCTCACTGAAACAACAGTCCGCGGATAGACATGTCGCTCCACTCAGGCACATTATCCTGATTCAGAGTCAACCAGTTTTGCTCATTCTCCTTAATGCTGTGTGCTTAGCAGAGAAGCACCAAATACCAAAATTATGGTCTTTGGTTTGCCCCGATCAGGGCTCGAACCCATGATCTACCGCACTCGAGGCGAGCACTCTAACCATTACACCACCGATGTGGTATATATGCAAATTGAATGCAATTTTTACTGAAAATAGCTGTGAGAAGACTTTTCAAAGGCGATATCTAAAACCATTAGTATGTACAGTGAAATCAGTCTAAACCGAATCCTGAGTAAAACATAAACCTGTCTAAACCAGACAGACTTTACATTCCTATCTACAGTAAACCTGCCTAAACCAGACAGACTTTACAGTCCTATCTACAGTAAAACCGGCCTAAACCAGACAGACTTTACAGTCCTATCTACAGTAAAACCTGCCTAAACCAGACAGACTTTACAGTCCTATCTACAGTAAAACTGGCCTAAACCAGACAGACTTTACAGTCCTATCTACAGTAATTACAGTCCTAAACCAGACACACTTTACAGTCCTATCTACAGTAAAACCTGCCTAAACCAGACAGACTTTAGTCCTATCTACAGTAAAACCTGCCTAAACCAGACAGACTTTACAATCCTATCTACAGTAAAACCTGCCAAAACCATACAGATTTTACAGTCCTATCTACAGTAAAACTTTCCTAAACCAGACAGACTTTACAGTCCTATCTACAGTAATTACAGTCCTAAACCAGACAGACTACAGTCCTAAACCAGACACACTTTACAGTCCTATCTACAGTAAAACCTGCCTAAACCAGACAGACTTTAGTCCTATCTACAGTAAAACCTGTATAAACCAGACAGACTTTACAATCCTATCTACAGTAAAACCTGCCAAAACCAGACAGATTTTACAGTCCTATCTACAGTAAAACTTTCCTAAATCAGACAGACTTTACAGTCCTATCTACAGTAAAACCTTCCTAAATCAGACAGACTTTACAATCCTATCTACAGTAAAACCTGCCTAAACCTGACAGACTTTACAGTCCTATCTACAGTAAACCTGCCTAAACCAGACAGACTTTACAGTCCTATCTATAGTAAAACCTGCCTGAACCAGTCAGACTTTAGAGTCCTATCTACAATAAAACCTGCCTAAACTAGACATACTTTACAGTCCTATCTACAGTAAAACCTGCCTAAACCAGTCAGACTTTACAGTCCTATCTACAGTAAAACCTTCCTAAACCAGACAGACTTTACAGTCCTATCTACAGTAAAACCTGCCTAAACCAGACAGACTTTAGTCCTATCTACAGTAAAACCTGCCTAAACCAGACAGACTTTACAGTCCTATCTACAGTAAAACCTGCCTAAACCAGACAGGCTGTACAGTCCTATCTACAGTAAAACCTGCCTAAACCAGACAGACTGTACAGTCCTATCTACAGTAAAACCTGTCTAAACCAGACAGACTTTACAGTCCTATCTACAGTAAAACCTGCCTAAACCAGACAGACTTTACAGTCCTATCTACAGTAAACCTGCCTAAGCCAGACAGACTTTACAGTCCTATCTACAGTAAAACCTGCCTAAACTAGACATACTTTACAGTCCTATCTACAGTAAAACCTGCCTAAACCAGACAGACTTTACAGTCCTATCTACAGTAAAACCTGCCTAAACCAGACAGACTCAGTGCTATCTACTAAATGTCTATGCAATTTGAACCTGTGTAAACCAAATACTTGTCTAAACTGAACAAATTTGTCAGTTCCAAATGGGTTCGGTTTTACTGTATTACCTAATATAGCTGTGAAGAGACTTTTCAATGGTGGAAATCTGAAAACATCGGTATGTATAATTTTCCAACCGTTATCTTCTTGATCTAGGTCGCCACTTTCTTCTTCATCTACGTTGTAACGGGCAAAGTCACTTTTTAATACACGAGTCTGAAAATAAAAAAAAAAAAATTCTATTTGGTTATTGAATGAAGAAATCAGTTACACAAATAATGAGATTATTTCATGCGCCAACTAATTTTTCTTTTGGACCATTAGATTTTTTGTTTTCTTAAAAGTACAATATAGCAATTTATTTTCACAAGCAGTCAGTCCTCACAATGAGCATCAGTCCTACGGCCCAAGACAAGAAAAATTTGGTTAGGACCTGACAATTTTTCAGTTTATTTTAAGAACTACAGTCATGGCTAGTAATCGGCACAAGCAGAACAGTTGGTTCTGCAAAGAAATTCGTGAGGATAACTTCCGGTTTTGGTGGAGGAGAGTTCACGAAGACGCTTCGCAAGGTATGTACATGTCAAAAATTGAAATTTTCTTTTTTACTGCTCGAATATTGCAAAATCAGAGAATGCTATGCTGTGGCGAATGCTTTCACGATTAGAAACATGTATAGTTTATTCTTGTATATGAAGTGTAACTTTCGCAAAATCAATCGTCCCACGAAAAACATGACGAAAATTGTGACACTCGTGCATTTCTAAGTTCTTCTTGACAAAGATGCAAGTTAAATTTTCAATATTTTTTCATCATGGGAGTCTAAATGTAATCGGGGATAAATTCCGATTCGTCAGAAGTAAATTGAAGTCTCGATAAATCTACAAACTGTCAATTTTCTCGTTTTCCTGCTTGAGGAGATCGGTTCTGATAAGAGCACATTGCGAATGCATGAGGAGATTTGCTAGTTTTGGTACGACACATGTAATCCACTGTATAATCACAAATTTTGCATGTCTGTCTGGTAATAAATTCACGAACTGATGCCCTTCTGCCCGTCTGGTTTTTAAAAGTATAAAAGTAATATTTCATTGTTCATGGGCTGTCCACCTAGAAAGAAACATTTCATTTAAGGAATCAATTCATAATTGTAACTGCGGTTTCCCATGATTTAACTTGTCATTATTGATCATTTGTTGTTTGTGACAACTTCCATTCACAGGCGCTCGTGGCACAGACCATCCCCCTTTTTCTATCTTTCTGTTTACAAATTTATTTACTAATAATATTATTAGTATCTATACACATGCAATTTGATGTTAACATAAGATTGTATGAATATTGACACGAACAAGTTAAAATAAGGGAAAAGTGATGAAATAATAAAGAAATAAAGAAATTTTATTGAAAATAAATTTGTAAACAGAAAGTTAGAAAAAGGGGGGGTGGTCCGTGCCATGAGCGCCTGTGCTTCCATTGTGTATTGGATACACAACATTAACTTCCCTTACATTGGAAAAAATTGAAAATGCACTGTAAGATAATTTTATAATCAAGAATAATTAATCTTAATGTGAATCATATCTTTATATTTTCTAATACAAATGATACACTCTAAATTAAATATCATACAGTTGAGAATAATATTAATTTGTGGTTTGTTTTTCTATTATGTAGTGTGTTATGTGTACACACTTGTAAATAAAAAAGATGTCTGTTAGTAGTGGTTACAAGATGTACAGCGCTTTACCGATTTTAAGGATATGACCACAGTTTAATAGATGTGGAAACCCGTTTGAAAGGATATAAAGATTTTGAAATTGAAAGAGATTTTTTTTTTAATAAACTTGGTGTCCTGATTGATGGGGATTTTAAATTTGGTATACTGCTATATATAGCTACTTGTTTTTGTTCGTTTCCTTGGCGGTGATACAGGCAATCTATATCGAAATGTTTTTTTGTAAAGAGTCAATGTCAGTCCCCTTTTCCTCTTTCCCTTGAATCCTGGCATCTCCTTAAAGTGGACAGAGAATAGTTTATTTTGATTAGAGTATTTATCAGTTTTGTGTTTAAAAGTGTCAATTTATCAATTTTGCAGAAAACAATTACCAAAACTTGAAAATCTCATGCATTCGCAATGTGCTCTATCAGAACCGATCTCCTCGAGCAGGAAAACGAGAAAATTGACAGTTTGTAGATTTATCTAGATTTCAATTTACTTCTGACGAATCGGAATTTATCCCCGATTACATGTAGACTCCCATGATGAAAAAATATTGAAAATTTAACTTGCATCTTTGTCAAGAAGAACTTAGAAATGCACGAGTGTCACAATTTTCGTCATGTTTTTCGTGGGACGATTGATTTTGCGAGAGTTACACTTCATATACAAGAATAAACTATACATGTTTCTAATCGTGAAAGCATTCGCCACAGCATAGCATTCTCTGATTTTGCAATATTCGAGCAGTAAAAAAGAAAATTTCAATTTTTGACATGTACATACCTTGAGAAGCGTCTTCTTGAACTCTCCTCCACCAAAACCGGAAGTTATCCTCACGAATTTCTTTGCAGAACCAACTGTTCTGCTTGTGCCGATTACCAGCCGTGACAGTGCTCCCTCGGTCTATCGCCCCCCGTTTTATCGCTAACCTCGCCTATCGCCAAAATTTTCGTCTGTCCCGATTTCCCCTGTTAAAAATACCCCGTTATACTGCCAAACTCAGCTACCGCCATCCGCCACAGGTTTTCAGACACAAAAGTCGTAAAACCAATTTAAATTCCCCCGTTAGTACCGCCCACAACTACCTTTTGACAGCTGTGTATTGATCGGTAATTATGGAATGTCAAAACTGGTCATCAGACACGGTCATTGATCTCATAGTTGAGGGTCGGAACAGGTGATCAGTTGTTTTGATTAGAATAATTACCTGTATTTACTTTTCTAGTGATTACATTTGTACTTTTAATCCTGAGTAAAATTTGTAATTTAATTAGTTGTCATAAAAATGTCGTGCTTGAAGAGAAAGCGTAATTAATTAAACGACAAACAAAAACGTGCAATTATAAGTTATGCAAAGGAAAATCCAAAATTAACATAACAACAAATTGCCGATAATTTGACAATTAAATGGGACCTTCCAATAACCCCTCAAATGAAGATGAACTGTTGCTGTGTTTATATTAACCTTGATGTCCCGAGCTACAAATGACAGTTCAAGAATTTGTCAACATTGACAAAAATCTGCAAACTGTACAGGACATTTCCGATGTGAATATAATTATTCTAATTTATTTATTTATTAAACATGTTTTATTTATACTTATGTATTTGTACAAGTGCAAAATGCATTTCTGTCGAGTTGAAAGTTTATCTTTTCATATGATCACATAACTTCCGGTTTTCAATGTCCCTCAGTTTATCGCCAAACTCGTTATACCGCCAAACTACCGACTGCACAGAAGGTGGCGGTTTAACGAGGGAGCACTGTATATAAAAATATACCGGTATTCAAAAATTTGATTCGGACCAGTAAATTCAAATTTTCATTTCGAGGACTGCGAGCCGCATTATCTTCGTACATATATTGCACAGGCATTTGGCAGTTCGTTCAAATACGTCAATTTCTTTTAAAGCCATCAAAATAATAATCGAAATCATAATCAACCGTTGAATAAAATTTTATAATGATTGCGAAAATGAAAAAAAAAAACACTCAAAAAACATTATAAAAGACGATTTTCTTTGACCCAAAGATGACCCCTTAATGTATTTTCTCTTTTCTTCTGTAAAAACATGACAATTTACAACTACAAAAACAACACTTCCAACACATCAGGTTGTACAGGGTGAACCTCGTCACAGGTAGGAATCCAACTTACGACCTTCAATAGTGCTAGATTGTTAGATGTATAGACAAACAGATCAATATTAATAGGATTAGGTGTTATGGTGTTTAATGTCACCTTCAACAATATTGCAGCTATATCGTGGCAGTCAGTTTTATTGGAGGAGGAAACCCGGAGAAAACCACCGACCTGTCGCAAATCGTGAGAAATTTTCACCCTAAAGAAAAAATATTGTCAATGTAATCTTCTTATGCAAGAGAAGTCCAGCTGTGAAAACTTTTTGGAGGCGTTCTGACCGTGATTGTATTATACTTGTATTAACGATTGTATTATATTTGTATTAACAACTACCTACACAATCACAGTATGCCCACAGGTTTTTTCATCTGGGGGTACATGTACCCTTTTACCTTCATTTTTGGGGGTACATACAAATTTTTGGGGGTGCAATGTACCCTCTAACTCTTCATTTGGGGGTACAAAGTAAATGAACTGCATTTTCTCCACACATGGTCGTGCACCATGCTGTTTTTTTGTAAATATTAGGCCAAAAAAGAAATATGTGTGTTTACTGTCACATGTCAAAAAAATCTAGGGTCGGTCGGTTGGGATTAATTTTTTTTTTTAATTATCGGCAAAACCTGAAATAGTCGTTCCCGGTTCCGGAATCCAATTCCGGTATTTCTTTTTCGAAATATTCGGTAAAATGACGAATTATGCAGTTTTTCTACCTTCTTTGCTCTCAATTTCGACAAAAAGCTAGCAGTTTGAATAAATAAAACATTCATTGCTGCTGGTTAAACAACAAAAATGGTTATTTAACTAATCAGAACAACTCTATTACGTACTTTGAAGTGAATTGTAAACAAAAGGTAATTTTCATAGTGCTCACAACAGGTTCTTTACATGCACGCACGTAGGGTTCTTTCAATTATACGTGCATGATTTTTATTCTACGTGAAACACGTACTGCAGTACGTGAATGGGCATGCTGAATCAGTGCCTATATCCTAGTTGTGAGTTTGATTATTTGTCAATCATTTTTGTTTTCTCCAAGTTCATCCACCAATAAAAGTGACAACCACGATATAACTGAAATATTGTTGACAGTGGCGTTAAACACCAACAAAACTGACCACCACTGTATAACTGAAATATAGTTGACAGTGGCATTAAACACCAACAAAACTGACCACCACGGTATAACTGAAATATAGTTGACAGTGGCATTAAACACCAACAAAACTGACCACCACAGTATAACTGAAATATAGTTGATAGTGGCATTAAAAACCAATACAACTGACCACCACGGTATAACTGAAATATAGTTGACAGTGGCATTAAAAACCAACAAAACTGACCACCACAGTATAACTGAAATATAGTTGACAGTGGTGTTAAACACCAACAAAACTGACCACCACAGTATAACTGAAATATTGTTGACAGTGGCATTAAACACCAACAAAACTGACCACCACGGTATAACTGAAAAATAGTTGACAGTGGCGTTAAACACCAACAAAACTGACCACCACAGTATAACTGAAATATAGTTGACAGTGGCGTTAAACAACAATACAACTGACCACCACGGTATAACTGAAATATAGTTGACAGTGGCATTAAACACCAACAAAACTGACCACCACGGTATAACTGAAATATAGTTGACAGTGGCATTAAACACCAACAAAACTGACCACCACAGTATAACTGAAATATAGTTGATAGTGGCATTAAAAACCAATACAACTGACCACCACGGTATAACTGAAATATAGTTGACAGTGGCATTAAAAACCAACAAAACTGACCACCACAGTATAACTGAAATATAGTTGACAGTGGCGTTAAACACCAACAAAACTGACCACCACAGTATAACTGAAATATTGTTGACAGTGGCATTAAACACCAACAAAACTGACCACCACGGTATAACTGAAAAATAGTTGACAGTGGCGTTAAACACCAACAAAACTGACCACCACAGTATAACTGAAATATAGTTGACAGTGGCGTTAAACAACAATACAACTGACCACCACGGTATAACTGAAATATAGTTGACAGTGGCATTAAACACCAACAAAACTGACCACCACAGTATAACTGAAATATAGTTGACAGTGGCGTTAAACACCAACAAAACTGACCACCACAGTATAACTGAAATATAGTTGACAGTGGCATTAAAAACCAATACAACTGACCACCACGGTATAACTGAAATATAGTTGACAGTGGCATTAAAAACCAATACAACTGACCACAACGCTATAACAAACATTGTTGAAAGTGGTGATAAAACTGACCACCATGATATACCTGAAATAGTGTTGAAATGGTGTCAAATACCCACAATCTTAATCCTTATCAAAATTTTGTTGAATTGAATCGCTTATTATTTCTTACAGATGAAAAAAACAAACATTTTGTAGACTGTCAACAAAAGTCACAGAACATATTTCCCATCTTTATATTCCAAATGGGCAAGAGGTTCTACAAATTAAGATTCAAATATTGACGCTTAAAGATAGAAATGGGCGCCAGATCTTACAGCCATTAAACTTTCAACTACGATTTGTGTACCAAAAAACTATCCAATCAACACAAAGTATTAATTTGATATAACTTGTTCTGATTCTTTTTTCTTTTTTCGAGTACGAGTACAAACTTGTGCTAAAATATTTGTGATGGCAAGGCCTGGTGGTGACAATGGTACACATGACACTTCCTGTAAAGGGAGATAACAAGGTAACTAATCAATGATTTCTGATCTATTTAGCACTGCAATCTAGCATTATAAATTAAACTTACCAGAATAATGACAACAAACCCAATGAGTAGAAACACCAGGACCATGGAATTGATAATAGACAACCAATGAATCTGAAATATACAACATAAACAATAGACAACACATGTTGTTAAAACTGAAATAGTGGTACAAAATGGATTGTCTCCCTTGATGATTATCAAAAAATATACAATACAATTGAATCTCGTTATGTCAAACTCGGTTTACTCGAAATTTCGGTTAAGTCGAAATTTGTCTGAAGTCACGTTTTAAACTTGATGGTTTTCAACTTAATTTACTCCTCTCATCTTAAATTTCCATGTGTCGAAATTTCAGGTTTCTCGAACTAGCTTTTCAGTCCCTAATATACACATCCATTCATATTATGTTCATTATGCCGAAATTATCAATTAAATCAATTAAATCAATTAAATCAATTAACAAGGTGTTAACAGTGTTTATAGGCAGGTGAGATTTATTTTGATAACTGTTAATTATCACTTGTAAAGAAAACAATTGGATTCTTAATTGAATCATTGAAGTCATAATCATATGAATGAAATATTATTTAATGAAATATTTCAAAGCTCTCGATGCATGACACCTTGAGTGTGGCGAAAACTCCGAAGCGATTAAACAGCCCTTTGTGTATAGTGATATTGTAAACAAATGCATGTTTCTGTTTTTTTCTCGAAGTTTCCTGACAATTATTGAATCTATACTTGGTAAAATTCAGATAATCACATCTCATCAAAGAACGCTTTGATTAATTTTTTTCAAAGCAGAAAAATCCAAAAAAAAAATCAATACTTACGAATGTTTTAAAAATACGCACAAATGACAATTGATATTACGTAAATGAGCGACAATAGTTTGTATCCACATTTGTCAAGGTTACCTGACAGAGTTGCCTGTCTTACTTAATCCCTTGGCGATACTTCTCGTGTGTCGAATTTTGGCCAACTCAAAATTTTGCAATGGTCCCATGAGATAACGAGATTCAACTGTATAGTGACACTGTCCAGACCGAGGAAAGATTTTTGAAAAATAACACAGCATACAATTTTTTCTTTTTGCAATTGAAAATTACACAACATCAATCAATCATTTTATATGTGTGGAATTTTTGTCTGCTGTGTGTACATTAGGGGTGTAACGATACACTTTTTCCACAAGCGATACGTATCACGATACGTTTTATACGAAATTGTAACTATTCCTTGAAGTCCATGCTGGTCAACATGGGCACTGCCATGTTTTTTTTTAAATGAGGTTGCTTACGTACTAGTGGAAATTATATTTTAAAAGCGTAAATTAATCGATTCACTTTTCTCAAAATATTAATTAAATGATCACCAAAAGAAGAAAACGGAAGTTCAACACTACTTTTTTTTCCAAAAAATGAGCATCATATCGTTTGCATCGTAAGCGGCCTCCACGTATCGTGAACCGAACCGTCCCCAAAATAATCGCGATTTCGGTACATACAGTGAATCGTTTCCCCCTTAGTGTACATGTATATGTTGGTGCAAAGTCTGTGAAATTACCTGAATTTTCAATTTTTTTCTCTTTTTTTTTTCACTTCAATTTTTTATTTTTCGCTATATGTGAAATTTTAATTTTGTATATTAGAATAGAGGAAAGTCTTTAAATATAATGTAACTGGTTCTGTGATAGGAGACGGACATTGATAAAAAAAAGTCTGAGAGTTACTTCCCATATCAAATGAGCATATACCATATAAGGACATTGACATTTTTGTTAATATCCACATTTTCAATTAATCTAAAAACTAAATAGTTTGCTGATTTCTCAAATAAATAGTCATGTTTTTTAACGTTTTTTAATTTTATTTTACCTCAAGTATTTTGGGAAGCCATGTTTTTTTTTATTTTATTTTACCTCAAGTGTTTTGGGAAGCCATGTTTTTTTAAAATTCTATTTCACCTCAAGTGTTTTGGGAAGCCATGTTTTTTTTTTAATTCTATTTTACCTCACCTGTTTTGGGAAGTCATGTTTTATTTATAAATTCTATTTTATCTCACATGTTTTGGGGAAGTTATTATTTTTAATTCTATTTACCTCAAGTGTTTTTGGAAAGAAACTACTATCTCGAACTCTCTTTCCTCGTTCATCATATAAAGTGCTGTAATGGAAGAAAAAACAAGAATTACTGTGTCCAAAAGACACTATGTCCTGCCACTACGCAAAGTATAACTATATTGAAAATGTATGAAATTGTTAAAGTCCCATAATTCCTACATAAATCTACCCTGTTTTAATCCATCCTCACAAGGAGAAGTAACTGAGTCCAGATTGTTTATGTAAACACCTCAGAGATAATATTTAGGAGATGCCGTGAAATTTTCAAATACAATACAGTTATCTCCATTCAAATGTAATCATGAGTATAGATGTGTACTGCCACGTTATTGACAAGATGACTAAGCGGTAATCAGCTAAAATTCTAAAAATATCTCATGGTATTTCAACCGTGGAATTGATATCATGAAAATTACACCATTAAATCGACAATTAATGTTGTTAAATTTTCAAATACAATACAGTTATCTCCATTCTAATATAATCATGTGCATTGCCATATTAAAAATGGCGTAAGCGATAATCGGCTAAAATTCTAAAAATATTTCATGATATTTCAACCGTGGAATTGATACCTTGAAAATTACAGCATTGTCCAATCACAAACCAGGAATATTAAACAATTACATTAGAATATAAATTTGCCTTGTTTTAATCCATTTTACATTGTATGTAAATACTCCTCATAAGGGGAAGTAACTGAGTCCAGATTGTTCATGTAAATACCCCAGAGATAAGTAAGTAAGTAAGTCAACTTTATTTAAAGTCGGCACATATATATACATTTAACAAATAATATTATAAAATTTACTTGGTTTTAATCCATTTTACACTGTAGGTAAATACAACTTCATAAGGGGAAGTAACTGAGTCTAAACTGACTGGTGCCTGTTCTTTTGTTGTTACATTGGCATAAATAATCTACAAAACCAGAAGATGAGAAGTCATGCATTTTTACATATTTTGATGCTACATGGTATTCAGTTGTATATCGTCGGTAGAAACAGATAATTTTCTACTGTTTATCTACCTCATCATCAGTAGATTCCCTTGTTTTAAATAATGTTTGCGTGAACTTTAATGACCTTATTTTAACCAATGAAAAGACTTACAACTTAATTATGCTCTTTTGTGTGGAGATATCTATCTCAATCTTCAAATCTATATCGAGTACTTTTACTACACTGTAATGCTAATGCAAATTCACGAGAAAGAAATAAATCAGGAACAAGAAGAGATTTATAGGAATGTCATGGACAGGTCAATGACTTGAAGCAGGTCAGTGGTTTTCTCCTGGTACTCAGGTTACCTCCACGATATAACTGAAATATTGTTGAAAGTGGGGGTTAAACACCACATGACCATCCTTGGTGATTTATCAACAAAGGGCGATACCAGGTACTCTAACCCCCCCCCCCCCCCCCCCCTAAAATGGTCTTTGGTTACTCCTGATGTTAACGAGTGTTGTATAAGATATTCATCAAATTTTTGAAATTTTAGTAAAAAGTCAATAGTGAAGAACTGGTACCGGTTATTTTCAATCATGATTAATCAATGGAGCAACACTATTTACAACTCTCAAATAATATTCTCTATATCATGTCTCTAATAGATAGACAACCTATATTTTTCTGGTACTCTAATTACCTGGTCCCCATTATACTCTATGTTGAAGTTGAGATGTGCCCACAGGAAGATCTTGTGGTGGTGAGGCAGAAACCCTCCTTCCTCTAAATGTCCAATGAAACCTCTCACGGAAATCTCATCTGAAAAAAATTGTATAAATCTCATTATGCATAAAGTCACACCTGGATATAAAAGGCAGTCTAGCGAGCTGGGGAAAGTGCCTGCTATAGACAGGTACACTTTATAGTAGGTTCAACAATGGCTCTGTTGTTGTTTTTGTATGTGTATGTGTTTGCTATGAATTTTTAGTTTGTATGTTTTGGCCTTTGACGAATTAAGATATTGATTAAAAGGTCAATTCCATATTAAATTCAACAAACAAATGACGGGCCTTGACGGCTGCCATTGTTGCAAAACAAAACTGAGGAGTACATAGGGAATGACGTCATTAAAGTTTGTTCACTAGTTCAAAATTACTTATAATCTGTTTCATAATTATCACAATCTGAACATGACAAATCATACTTTTGAAATTCAAGCGATGAAAGTGGCCATTTTGTTTTTGGACAGTCAATATTGCTAGGTCATATTAATCACATGATCAATAATGACTCCACCACAGGTCATACTGTCAAAATTAATCACAGGTCACATGATCCAAAAGAGCCAATAGGAAACACTTAATTAGCAATACATATTAATGAGGTATAATAATATATCTTGAGCCCCCCCTCCCAATGTACAACCAGTCCTCACGCTGAGCACCGGTTCTCCGGTCCAAGATCAATACAACTTTGTTCAGACTATATTCAGATATATATATACATAATAAAAACTATAACTTCATTTTCCGTATGTATCGGCCTCACGGCCTTCCTCAGCGGAAGTTTATTTGTATATCATGGTAAAATTAAATCAATAAAGGAATAATGACTAATGACGAATACCATTTACTTTGACTAAAACAGAAATCTTTATCATCCATACACTATGCCTATGAAAAAGTTTCAACACATCCGAGTTACCGCTTTTCGAGAACCCTTGAGAACTTACGAAAGAGACACGAAAGGTATCGAAGAGCATCTGGTCCAATCGTAACTACTCAGCCATTCTCGCTACGCCTAGTGTAGTAGAAATTGCCGAGTAGTCACGATTGATACCGGTTTTGTGAGCTTTTCAGGCAACTTTTGGTTTTCCAACATTATCTAAAGTTTCAAGGATTTGATTCCGACAGTAAATTCAAATTGTCATTTTGAGGACTGTACAACCTTGGTAAATAAATTATTGACAATATTGTTAGGGTTGTCTTCAGCCAACATTTATTTTCTAAACAACAGATTCAAAATAAACAGACGACGGACACCAAGTGATGGCCAACATTTCCATGCCCTTTCTTGTATTCAGATTTCTATATAATACAAGTAGATTAAAATGTAATACAACAGACACCAAGTGATGGCCCAACATTTCCCATGCCCTTTCTTGTATTCAGATTTCTATATAATACAGATAGATTACAATGTAGTGTGACAGACAACAGACACCAAGTGATGGCCAACATTTCTCCCATGGCCTTTCTTGTATTCAGATTTCTATATAATACAGATAGATTAAAATGTAGTGTAACAGACAACAGACACCAAGTGATGGCCCAACATTTCCCATGGCCTTTCTTGTATTCAGATTTCTATATAATACAGATAGATTAAAATGTAGTGTAACAGACAACAGACACCAAGTGATGGCCCAACATTTCTCCCATGGCCTTTCTTGTATTCAGATTTCTATATAATACAGATAGATTAAAATGTAGTGTAACAGACAACAGACACCAAGTGATGGCCCAACATTTCCCATGGCCTTTCTTGTATTCATCGTACACAACCAAACTAAGTAATTAATGATGTTTTTTAAAACGAGAGGACTTTTCTCAGTCATCTCTCATCGAAAGGCGAAGCCTTGAGATGAGAGATGAATAAGAAACGTCCTCGAGTTTTAAAAAACATCTTTAATTATTTTATCGCTATTTTGTATTCATAATTAAATAATTTTTGTTGAGATACTGACATTTTTTTAAAACACAATTAATATTTTATATCGTTAATCACTTATTAACAAGGATTCGGTAATGTGACATCATTATAACGTCATATTAGAAAACAGCGATAATACTATGTGCGTCCTTGACAAAGCGTAGCGATTAGCGATAATTGGAATCATCTCAGCGCTTACGTGATATGAAATATATTAGTTTTTAACATCAAAGGTTAAATAAACAAAATAGCGATAAAACAGAATATTTTACTTCTTACAAACTTCTAGGGATATCATTGGTTTAAAGTGATCACGTGGAAACCGTGTATATTCAATACACGGTTAGTAGTAGAGTTATCTCCCCTTTTTCTTTCAAAACAAAGATGACGTTGAACAACGAGACACCGGTGGGTTTCACCCCGACAACTGATGTTGAAAATATAAACAAACGTATTAATTTTTTAAAATATTACAATAAAAAATTAATTGACCCGAGTAAGTTTGTCCCTAAATGTTGGTTCAATGACTTAACCAATGTAACATTCCACAACTCACCAAATATTGTTATAGCAACACATATAAATAACTTACACACAACACAAATATTACATATTTATTAGTTTTGATGCAGTTACATTTAAATCCCTCATTCAAAGGTAATCAGTAAGATATATTCGTTACACAGTGTGCTAGTGACCTAATACGATATATACAGTTCACTCTCGCCCCATTTGGAATTTACTGACCCTGTATATATCGTATTAGGTCACTAGCACACTGTGTAACTTATATTATCATACATGTAGATGTGATACGTCTGTAGTCTGACCTAGCCTTAATTAATAGGTGGAACATTGTTATTCAATAATTAAGATGAAGATTAAAGATTAATTACAAGTAATGATATTATTATAACAGGATTAAGGGAGTTTACAGGATGTATTAGCAAGATGAAACAGTGTTTGTTGTACTTAATGACATTGATTCTACAGCTAGCTACCTACTGATGCTATTATTTTCTTTTTTCAATTTGTTCACAGGTAAAAAAGACAGCTGACACACGAGTAGTTCATGGATGCCCTTATTAGCATACTTCTATCAGCTTAATCTCATGAAAAGTGTGAGGGTTAGAATGTTTACCGCCACTTTCAACAATATTTCAGTTATATCATGGCGGTTAGTTTTATTGGTGGGGGAAACTGGAATACCAGGAGAAAACCACCGACCTGTTGCATGTTACTGACAAACTTTATCACATAATGTTGTCTCAAGTACACCCCGCCATGAACCGGGTTCGAACTCACAACTTCAGTGGCGATAGGTACTGATTGCATAGGTAGCGGTAAATCCAACTACCATAAGATCACAACCATGACAGCCCCTCCAAAGGGGTAATCAGAAGACGTATATCAAAGAACAGACAATACAACGACCAAAAGAAATGACAAAAAGTGAAACATTGATCTACAAAATACTACACAGAAAACTAAAGATTGAGTAACATGAACCCCACAATTAAATAGAGGAGAACTTTGCTACAACAAAAAAAAATCCTATTTATGCAGAATGCCAAATGGTATTAATTTATGGTTTTTAAAAATATCATATACAGTTTCTGATATTTTTCTTTTGTTTTTATGTATTTAGTCTATACATGTAGCCTCGATTTACCACTGCATTTTAGACCAACCATAAACCTTCGTCTTACCACTGCATTTTAGACCAATCTATATTTAAGTCATAAACAAGGGTGGCAATATTTCAAGTCAGAAATTTATATATAAACTACAGGTTTTTTATTTTTTTTAGGCTTACTGGCAATAAGAGAGGGTGGCAGATTAAGGGTGGTTTAACAAGGGTATACATTGTATTGGATATTTCATTAGGAAGCCTAATTTAAAAAAATGCAAGGGACATGAATCCACCATACAATACATTTAGCAATAAAAAAAAAGTATATTTGAATATACCGGTACCTTCAATATTCTTTTGTCCAGAAAACCCCCCCCAACTTTTCACTAGTCCTGGTCAGTCAGTCTGTACCAAAAACCACTAACCCTAAGCTCCCAGTCCAGTAAAAATTGGTTCAGGCACGGGAAAATTTACTTAAGAAAATAGAAATTCTTTTTCTAACATACTTTTCTGGCTGGCTAGTTTGTCAAAATGTTTTTGACACAGACTGCTTTGTAAGTAACTAAAATTTTTTTTTTTTTTTAGTAATACACAACACAATATTAATAGCCAAGTGTGATTCTTGCTTATTGCAACATGAACTTAATACAACTAGAACTTGGTGTGATAAAGTTTGTTAGCAACTTGTGAGCTTGATTCCCATCTACTATCTATGTCAACATGTGCTAACCACAATGTTTTGATTAGGACCTTTTTGCTTTATATGAATGACCCAACCCGACTGACCATTTTGTCAAAGTTTCATACTAAATCTGTGTCTGTATAGAAGTATTTTTACCTATGACAAATTCAAAGTAGTACAAGTCCTCAATGGCATCTCGTAAAAGTTGTAAATCTTGTTCTGTAAACTGTACTTTACACAACTCTTTCTTCTCGACATCACCTATAAATAAAACAATAATTCAAATATACACAATAGACAACTTATTATAATTAACAAATTTGATTTGAGAATCAGGCCAATGAGAGGTCAAGAAGTAAACTACAGTCAAATCTGCTTTAGTGACCACCTCTATTAAGTTACAGTCAAACCTGCTTTAGTGACCACCTCTATTAAGTTACAGTCAAACCTGCTTTAGTGACCACCTCTATTAAGTTAGTCAAACTGGCTTTAGTGACCACCTCTATTAAGTTAGTCAAACCTGCTTTAGTGACCACCTCTATTAAGTTACAGTCAAACCTGCTTTAGTGACCACCTCTATTAAGCAATAACTTGTATTATGTGATCTTAATTTTTATTTCCCTTCACAGAGCATTTCATATCAATATAACCTGTATTAAGCGACCACCTGTCTTATGTGACCACATTTCACTATTCCCTTGGTCACATTAAACACGTTTGACCGTATTACTAAATTCAATCTCTTCATCTAGACCTGATTCCTAGATCAACAATTTTATCCAATTCTTAGGTCGGTAGTTAAGCTAGAGAATATAAACCAGGGGCTGTATTTAGTCAGATGTTTTACATTGGTTACAATCAAAACGTAGATATCTAATATTTAGTGTGCACAATACATTACTGGAATAACCTTCATCAGGTCCCCTCAGGTACGCCCAAAGTCAAAAGATTGGAAAGTCAAATAATTTAAAATCATTAGGATTTATTTGATTTTGATTTTTGGTGTTTTAACGCCACTTTCAACAATATTTCAGCTATATCATGGCGACCAGTTTTAGTGGTGGAGGAAGCCGGAGTACCCGAAGAGAACCACCAACCATGGGCAAGCAACTCGTACTGGTAAACTTGATCACTTGCGGCTGCGAGCTGAGTGCACCCTTTTTTGTAATTTACAAAGCCAGGCGCGAACCCATGCCGTATTGGTGATAGGCTTGTATGAGTTGTTAGATCCAACGACCTAACTCATTGAGCCACGCGGGCCCCCTAAAACGACCTAACTCATTGAGCCACGCGGGCCCCCTACAACGACCTAACTCATTGAGCCACCCGGGCCCCCTACAACGACCTAACTCATTGAGCCACCTGGGCCCCCTACAACGACCTAACTCATTGAGCCACCCGGGCCCCCTATAACGACCTAACTCATTGAGCCACGCGGGCCCCCTACAACGACCTAACTCATTGAGCCACCCGGGCCCCCTACAACGACCTAACTCATTGAGCCACCCGGGCCCCCTACAACGACCTAACTCATTGAGCCACGCGGGCCCCCTACAACGACCTAACTCATTGAGCCACCCGGGCCCCCTACAACGACCTAACTCATTGAGCCACGCGGGCCCCCTACAACGACCTAACTCATTGAGCCACCCGGGCCCCCTACAACGACCTAACTCATTGAGCCACCCGGGCCCCCTACAACGACCTAACTCATTGAGCCATCCGGGCCCCCTACAACGACCTAACTCATTGAGCCACCCGGGCCCCCTACAACGACCTAACTCATTGAGCCACCCGGGCCCCCTACAACGACCTAACTCATTGAGCCACCCGGGCCCCCTACAACGACCTAACTCATTGAGCCACCCGGGCCCCCTACAACGACCTAACTCATTGAGCCACGCGGGCCCCCTACAACGACCTAACTCATTGAGCCACCCGGGCCCCCTACAACGACCTAACTCATTGAGCCACGCGGGCCCCCTACAACGACCTAACCCATTGAGCCACCCGGGCCCCCTACAACGACCTAACTCATTGAGCCACCCGGGCCCCCTACAACGACCTAACCCATTGAGCCACCCGGGCCCCCTACAACGACCTAACTCATTGAGCCACCCGGGCCCCCTACAACGACCTAACTCATTGAGCCACGCGGGCCCCCTACAACGACCTAACTCAATGAGCCACCCGGGCCCCCTACAACGACCTAACTCATTGAGCCACCCGGGCCCCCTACAACGACCTAACTCATTGAGCCACCCGGGCCCCTTAAAAAAAATCATTAAGAGCAAGAAAACCAAAACAAGATAGCCAAAACAAGATAGCCAAAATCAAAAATTAACATTACACCATGATAGATTTTTTTATCATTCTAACATTAGTAAAAATAACAAGTTCAAGTATTTTAGTAAAATGTCTAATTTGACAGAATTCTCGAATAAAACTGTTATAAAAATTTTGTCAAAACAGACCCATGAGAATACATAATGACCAGAAATTAGTAAACAATTGAAATATATAATCATAGCATGTTTGTCAACTTAGTATTGATGTATTTTAAAAAATCAACAAGTTTCAGTTTGATAAACATTTCTATTTTTAGTAATGATGACCATCTTGAAATGAATGTAAACTGCTTTAAATATATATATTCATAAATAAGACCAATGGTTTTTGGTGAAATCTAACTTAGTATGATAGATAAAAGATGTAAAAAGATATGTCAAAAAGGTTACAATGTCCCTTAAATAAGGTACCGTAAACTAAAATTTCCTTACATTCAGACATAAAAAACTAGAGGCTCAGTGGGCCGAGCCTTAGTCCGATATTCCTCTGTCGTCCGACGGCATTATATATTTTTGCTAGAGCCTTCGGACGTCAAAGCGCTATATATCCGGAAAACAGCGGATTTGCCTCTCCAGCTCTTGGTCGGCATATTTCCACGTTTCGTGGCTATCGGATTTTATTAACTATCAGAAACCCTTATATAAATCGCTTCACCAATCATTTTTCTATTCATTCATAACCATCTTACCCTCAGAAAGTGGTGTTACACTCCATTACAGCACGATTTTGCCTTAGATCCTATTATTCCGCCATTTGACTTCCATTTTTGAATCTACACACGTGATCTCGCAATACTAACTGAATGATGACAGCAACGCATTGCATGATGGGAGCTAATTAATGCAGCATGCCAAATTATTTGGAGCATTATTTGCATACATAAACAACATTCAAATAACATGGAAGACGATACATTTAAGCGTATTCTGCAGGACAAACAGTCCATCTACAGATCAAAGCAGAGCAGAAGGAAATAATACAGAATGTGTTGGAAAGAAAAGATTCAATGGCAGAGTGTTACCAACGGGCTTCGGAAAGAGCATGTGTTACGTTCCCCCTTTTTGGACAAGGTACTACAACATTTTTTTTTCTTATGGTTATCTGTAATTCACTAAATTTGCTGTTAAAATCATTACCAATCAATATAATCAACTGTATTAAATTGTATGTTAATTGTTCTGCCTTAACAGACGCCTATGATTGGCAATAAAAATATTTTTTTGCTTGTTTATATGCAAATCATCTCCCATGATACATTGCGGTAATCGTAGTTTTCTCGTAGTCAAGTGTTTGAAAAATGGAAGTCAAATGGTGGAATAATAGGATCCAAGGCAAAATCGTGCTGTAATGGAGTGTAACACCACTTTCTGATGGTAAGATGGTTATGAATGAATAGAAAAATGATTGGTGAAGCGATTTATATAAGGGTTTCTGATAGAAAACCAGAGGCTCTCAAGAGCCTGTATCGTTCACCTGGTAATAAAAAAAACCAATTGGTCCTATGTAAAAACTATGTCCTGCGTCATCTTGGAATTACGATCAACATAAAAAACACAAAGTTTGTAAAGGACCTTCCAATGATTGATGCACAGTTTAGGTTCAATCAGTGCAATAGCTTCAGAGAAGAATATATTTCTGTATTTTCCCCATATGGTTCTGTGTTAATACTATGACCTGTGGTGGCAGCCATCTTGGATTTCCGATCGGCATAAAAAACAGGACCTTCCAATGATCATTCCTGGGCAGTTTGGTTTCAACTGTCCAAGTGGTTTCAGAGAAGAAGCATTTTGAAACATTTTTCCCATAGGGTCCAATGTTAAACTAAGTCCTGCCGTAGCCGCCATTTTGAATTTCATATCAGAATGAAAAACGTATATTTTGTAGAGGACCATTCAATGAACATTCATGTACAGTTTGGCTTTAATCATATTTGTAGTTTCTGAGAAGAAGGCATTTGAACATTTTCCCATAGGGTCCAATGTTAATCTATGTATTGTGGTGGTGGCCATCTTGGATTTCCGATCGGCATAAAAAACATAAAATTTGTAGAGGACCTTCCAATGATAATTCCTGGGCAGTTTGGTTTCAACTGTTCTAGTGGTTTCAGAGAAGAAGTGTTTTCAAACATTTCCCCCATAGGGTCCAATGTTAAACTAAGTCCTGCCGTAGCCGCCATTTTGAATTTCATATCGGAACAAAAAACGTAAAGTTTGTAGAGGACCATCCAATGAACATTCTTGTACAGTTTGGCTTTAATCATATTTGTAGTTTCTGAGAAGAAGGCATTTGAACATTTTCCCATAGGGTCCAATGTTAATCTATGTCCTGCGGTGGTGGCCATCTTGGATTTCCGATCGGCATAAAAAACACACACCTTGTAGACGACCTTCCAATGATCATTCCTGGGCAGTTTGGTTTCAATTATCCAAGTGGTTTCAGAGAAGAAGCGTTTTGAAACATTTTTCCCATAGGGTCCAATGTTAAACTAAGTCCTGCCGTAGCCGCCATTTTGAATTTTATATCGGAACAAAAAACGCAAAGTTTGTAGAGGACCATCCAATGAACATTCATGTACAGTTTGGCTTTAATCATATTTGTAGTTTCTGAGAAGAAGGCATTTGAACATTTTCCCATAGGGTCCAATGTTAATCTATGTCCTGCGGTGGTGGCCATCTTGGATTTCCGACCGGCATAAAAAACAGAAAATTTGTAGAGGACCTTCCAATGATCATTCCTGGGCAGTTTGGTTTCAACTGTCCAAGTGGTTTCAGAGAAGAAGCATTTTGAAACATTTTTCCCATAGGGTCCAATGTTAAACTAAGTCCTGCCGTAGCCGCCATTTTGAATTTCATATCGGAACAAAAAACGTAAAGTTTGTAGAGGACCATCCAATGAACATTCTTGTACAGTTTGGCTTTAATCATATTTGTAGTTTCTGAGAAGAAGGCATTTGAACATTTTCCCATAGGGTCCAATGTTAATCTATGTCCTGCGGTGGTGGCCATCTTGGATTTCCGATCGGCATAAAAAACACACACCTTGTAGAGGACCTTCCAATGATCATTCCTGGGCAGTTTGGTTTCAATTATCCAAGTGGTTTCAGAGAAGAAGCGTTTTGAAACATTTTTCCCATAGGGTCCAATGTTAAACTAAGTCCTGCCGTAGCCGCCATTTTGAATTTCATATCGGAACAAAAAACGTAAAGTTTGTAGAGGACCATCCAATGAACATTCATGTACAGTTTGGCTTTAATCATATTTGTAGTTTCTGAGAAGAAGGCATTTGAACATTTTCCCATAGGGTCCAATGTTAATCTATGTCCTGCGGTGGTGGCCATCTTGGATTTCCGATCGGCATAAAAAACACACACCTTGTAGACGACCTTCCAATGATCATTCCTGGGCAGTTTGGTTTCAATTATCCAAGTGGTTTCAGAGAAGAAGCGTTTTGAAACATTTTTCCCATAGGGTCCAATGTTAAACTAAGTCCTGCCGTAGCCGCCATTTTGAATTTTATATCGGAACAAAAAACGCAAAGTTTGTAGAGGACCATCCAATGAACATTCATGTACAGTTTGGCTTTAATCATATTTGTAGTTTCTGAGAAGAAGGCATTTGAACATTTTCCCATAGGGTCCAATGTTAATCTATGTCCTGCGGTGGTGGCCATCTTGGATTTCCGACCGGCATAAAAAACAGAAAATTTGTAGAGGACCTTCCAATGATCATTCCTGGGCAGTTTGGTTTCAACTGTCCAAGTGGTTTCAGAGAAGAAGCATTTTGAAACATTTTTCCCATAGGGTCCAATGTTAAACTAAGTCCTGCCGTAGCCGCCATTTTGAATTTCATATCGGAACAAAAAACGTAAAGTTTGTAGAGGACCATCCAATGAACATTCTTGTACAGTTTGGCTTTAATCATATTTGTAGTTTCTGAGAAGAAGGCATTTGAACATTTTCCCATAGGGTCCAATGTTAATCTATGTCCTGCGGTGGTGGCCATCTTGGATTTCCGATCGGCATAAAAAACACACACCTTGTAGACGACCTTCCAATGATCATTCCTGGGCAGTTTGGTTTCAATTATCCAAGTGGTTTCAGAGAAGAAGCGTTTTGAAACATTTTTCCCATAGGGTCCAATGTTAAACTAAGTCCTGCCGTAGCCGCCATTTTGAATTTCATATCGGAACAAAAAACGTATTGTTTGTAGAGAATCATCCAATGAACATTCATGTACAGTTTGGCTTTAATCATATTTGTAGTTTCTGAGAAGAAGGCATTTGAACATTTTCCCATAGGGTCCAATGTTAATCTATGTCCTGCGGTGGCGGCCATCTTGAATTTCCGATCGGCAAAAAAAAACATAAACTTTGTAGAGGACCTTCCAATGATCATTCCTGGGCAGTTTGGTTTCAATTATCCAAGTGGTTTCAGAGAAGAAGCGTTTTGAAACATTTTTCCCATAGGGTCCAATGTTAAACTAAGTCCTGCCGTAGCCGCCATTTTGAATTTCATACCAGAACAAAAAACGTAAAGTTTGTAGAGGACCATCTAATGAACATTCATGTACAGTTTGGCTTTAATCATATTTGTAGTTTATGAGTAGAAGGCATTTGAATATTTTCCCATAGGGTCCAATGTTAATCTATGTATTGCGGTGGTGGCCATCTTGGATTTCCGATCGGCATAAAAAACATAAAATTTGTAGAGGACCTTCCAATGATCATTCCTGGGCAGTTTGGTTTCAATTATCCAAGTGGTTTCAGAGAAGAAGCATTTTGAAACATTTTTCCCATAGGGTCCAATGTTAAACTAAGTCCTGCCGTAGCCGCCATTTTGAATTTCATACCAGAACAAAAAACGTAAAGTTTGTAGAGGACCATCTAATGAACATTCATGTACAGTTTGGCTTTAATCATATTTGTAGTTTCTGAGTAGAAGGCATTTGAATATTTTCCCATAGGGTCCAATGTTAATCTATGTCCTGCAGTGGCGGCCATCTTGGATTTCCGACCGGCATAAAAAACAAAACATTTGTAGAGGACCTTCCAATGATCATTCCTGGGCAGTTTGGTTTCAACTGTCCAAGTGGTTTCAGAGAAGAAGCGTTTTGAAACATTTTTCCCATAGGGTCCAATGTTAAACTAAGTCCTGCCGTAGCCGCCATTTTGAATTTCATATCGGAACAAAAAACGTAAAGTTTGTAGAGGACCATCCAATTAACATTCATGTACAGTTTGGCTTTAATCATATTTGTAGTTTCTGAGAAGAAGGCATTTGAACATTTTCCCATAGGGTCCAATGTTAATCTATGTCCTGCGGTGGTGGCCATCTTGGATTTCCGATCGGCATAAAAAACACACACCTTGTAGACGACCTTCCAATGATCATTCCTGGGCAGTTTGGTTTCAATTATCCAAGTGGTTTCAGAGAAGAAGCGTTTTGAAACATTTTTCCCATAGGGTCCAATGTTAAACTAAGTCCTGCCGTAGCCGCCATTTTGAATTTTATATCGGAACAAAAAACGCAAAGTTTGTAGAGGACCATCCAATGAACATTCATGTACAGTTTGGCTTTAATCATATTTGTAGTTTCTGAGAAGAAGGCATTTGAACATTTTCCCATAGGGTCCAATGTTAATCTATGTCCTGCGGTGGTGGCCATCTTGGATTTCCGACCGGCATAAAAAACAGAAAATTTGTAGAGGACCTTCCAATGATCATTCCTGGGCAGTTTGGTTTCAACTGTCCAAGTGGTTTCAGAGAAGAAGCATTTTGAAACATTTTTCCCATAGGGTCCAATGTTAAACTAAGTCCTGCCGTAGCCGCCATTTTGAATTTCATATCGGAACAAAAAACGTAAAGTTTGTAGAGGACCATCCAATGAACATTCTTGTACAGTTTGGCTTTAATCATATTTGTAGTTTCTGAGAAGAAGGCATTTGAACATTTTCCCATAGGGTCCAATGTTAATCTATGTCCTGCGGTGGTGGCCATCTTGGATTTCCGATCGGCATAAAAAACACACACCTTGTAGACGACCTTCCAATGATCATTCCTGGGCAGTTTGGTTTCAATTATCCAAGTGGTTTCAGAGAAGAAGCGTTTTGAAACATTTTTCCCATAGGGTCCAATGTTAAACTAAGTCCTGCCGTAGCCGCCATTTTGAATTTCATATCGGAACAAAAAACGTATTGTTTGTAGAGAATCATCCAATGAACATTCATGTACAGTTTGGCTTTAATCATATTTGTAGTTTCTGAGAAGAAGGCATTTGAACATTTTCCCATAGGGTCCAATGTTAATCTATGTCCTGCGGTGGCGGCCATCTTGAATTTCCGATCGGCAAAAAAAAACATAAACTTTGTAGAGGACCTTCCAATGATCATTCCTGGGCAGTTTGGTTTCAATTATCCAAGTGGTTTCAGAGAAGAAGCGTTTTGAAACATTTTTCCCATAGGGTCCAATGTTAAACTAAGTCCTGCCGTAGCCGCCATTTTGAATTTCATACCAGAACAAAAAACGTAAAGTTTGTAGAGGACCATCTAATGAACATTCATGTACAGTTTGGCTTTAATCATATTTGTAGTTTATGAGTAGAAGGCATTTGAATATTTTCCCATAGGGTCCAATGTTAATCTATGTATTGCGGTGGTGGCCATCTTGGATTTCCGATCGGCATAAAAAACATAAAATTTGTAGAGGACCTTCCAATGATCATTCCTGGGCAGTTTGGTTTCAATTATCCAAGTGGTTTCAGAGAAGAAGCATTTTGAAACATTTTTCCCATAGGGTCCAATGTTAAACTAAGTCCTGCCGTAGCCGCCATTTTGAATTTCATACCAGAACAAAAAACGTAAAGTTTGTAGAGGACCATCTAATGAACATTCATGTACAGTTTGGCTTTAATCATATTTGTAGTTTCTGAGTAGAAGGCATTTGAATATTTTCCCATAGGGTCCAATGTTAATCTATGTCCTGCAGTGGCGGCCATCTTGGATTTCCGACCGGCATAAAAAACAAAACATTTGTAGAGGACCTTCCAATGATCATTCCTGGGCAGTTTGGTTTCAACTGTCCAAGTGGTTTCAGAGAAGAAGCATTTTGAAACATTTTTCCCATAGGGTCCAATGTTAAACTAAGTCCTGCCGTAGCCGCCATTTTGAATTTCATACCAGAACAAAAAACGTAAAGTTTGTAGAGGACCATCTAATGAACATTCATGTACAGTTTGGCTTTAATCATATTTGTAGTTTCTGAGTAGAAGGCATTTGAATATTTTCCCATAGGGTCCAATGTTAATCTATGTCCTGCGGTGGCGGCCATCTTGGATTTCCGACCGGCATAAAAAACAGAAAATTTGTAGAGGACCTTCCAATGATCATTCCTGGGCAGTTTGGTTTCAACTGTCCAAGTGGTTTCAGAGAAGAAGCATTTTGAAACATTTTTCCCATAGGGTCCAATGTTAAACTAAGTCCTGCCGTAGCCGCCATTTTGAATTTCATATCGGAACAAAAAACCTTAAGATTGTAGAGGACCATCCAATGAACATTCATGTACAGTTTGGCTTTAATAATATTTGTAGTTTCTGAGAAGAAGGCATTTGAACATTTTCCCATAGGGTCCAATGTTAATTTATGTCCTGCGATGGCGGCCATCTTGGATTTCCGATCGGCATAAAAAACAGTAACTTGGTAAAGGACATTCCAATGATCATTCCTTTACAGTTTGGGTTCAGTCAGTTCATTAGTTTCGGAGAAGAAGATCTTTGAAATTTCAGCCAATCAGAGCATATTATTGGCCCTGGCAGCCATATTGAATATCCGACTGGAACGAAAAACAGTAACTTTGTAGAGGACCATCCAAGGAACATTCCTGCTAAGTTCGGTTCCAATCGGCCAAGTGGTTTCGGAGAAGAAGCTTGAAATGTGAAAAGTTTACAGACGACAGACGACAGACGACAGACGACAGACGACGGACGCCAAGTGATGGCAATAGTTCACCTGGACCTTTGGTCCAGGTGAACTAATAAAATCTGATAGCCACGAAACGTGGAAATGTACTGACCCAGAGTTGGAGAAGCAAATCCGCTGTTTTCCGTATGTATAGCTCTCTGATGTCCCACGGCTCTAGCAAAATATATAATGCCGTCGGACGATAGAGGAATCTCGGACTAGCTGAGCCTGTGTCGCTCACCTTTCATTCTGCTTTGAGGAAACTTAATACAGAACCTTCCATACATGTAGATGCTTCCTACCAAGTTTTGGTTCATATGGCTAAGCAGTTTCAAAGGAGAAGATTTTTTAGAAATCGACCAATCAGAAACAAGAATTGCATGTGGTGGCCATGTTTGCTAACCGATCGGGATGAAATGAGCAATCTTCATAGTGGACATTCCATAGATGTTTCCTACCAAGTTTCAGTGGTAGCCATGTTTGCTAACCGATCGGGACGAAATGAGCAATCTTCATAGAGGACATTCCATAGATGCTTCCTACCAAGTTTCGGTACATTTGGCCAAGCAGTTTCAGAGGAGAAGATTTAAAAAAATTGGCCAATCAGAAACAAGAATTACCTGTGGTGGCCATGTTTGTTAATGGATCGGGACGAAATGAGTAATTTTATAGAGGACCATCCATAGATGCTTCCTACCAAGTTTCAGTTCATTTGGCTGAGGGGTTTCAGAGGAGAAGATTAAAATGTGAAAAGTTAATGGATGACAGACGACGGACGCCAAGTGATGACAAAAGCTCACTTTGCCTTTGGCAAGGTGAGCTAAAAAATTGAATAATGTGGATTTATTATTACTTGTCCAGGGCTCAAAATTAACACTAGTAGGGTCATATTAAAAAAATTGTTTGTTTCCCGCACCCAACCGACTGTTGGAAAACGTTATGACTGGAACTATTTTTTGGGTGATTTGGCAACATCTTTTTTTTTTATTTTGGTGAGGATAATGCATCCAAGTGGAGAGACATATCTACCTCTAGAATTTTATTTCAGTGACCTAGCACTATAAAAATCCAACTAAAGGCTAAAGCCTGTTGGCCTAGTACATGTACAAAGAGGACATCTTAATCATTTCATCGAATGTAACGTGTTTCGCTAACAACAATCACTCACTCACTTCTATAAATAGATTTACCTTTGTTTATCTAACGTCTTTAATTTAGGTATCGTCACAAAAATATCAATTTCCCTGCTAAGTGTTGTATTGTGGGTAATTGGTATGCAAATAAGAGGAATTTACAGTTATGTCCAAACTTTTGTCAGAAAAATAATATTTTTCCCATATATGAAGTCAGAATTAGACATTTTTATTTATTTTTAGAGTTGTTGGACACTCATTCTTTTATTACATGTGAAAAAAAAAAATTGCATAAAAATTGGAGAAATATTGGAACTCACACCCTGTTATTAAATATAGCTATTGATAAAATTCCTATAATAAGTCACTCTCTTTCATCAGCCTGAAGGAAGACCCATAGCTTATCTGTCCTGTCAGATGACAGCATTTTAATCTATAATCCTTTTCAATTTGCATTTTTCCTGATAATTCCATGGAATCTGATTTCAAGAAGATAAAAACAAAAGCCGGCTTAACGTCAAGGATGAGGGAATCGCTGCTGATTCAATCATACTGATGAGAAATTGTTGACTGAACACGCCACGACAACACGGAATCTACGGAGTTACAAACATGCATGATAAAATCATGTCCAAGATACAGCTGTCAAACCTGTATTAAGAGGTCACCTTTGGGAGAAAGAAAAAGTGGCCTTTAAAGACAGGTGACCTCTTAAAAGAGGTTCAATTCAAATGAAATTTTCTATGACAGGACAAGAAAAATGTGACCTTTTAATACAGGTGACTGCATGGGCAGGTTTGACTAATATAATTTTTCAAATCAATCATACACTCTATAAAAAAACCAGGGACAAAATGTTACTCAGTACATAAGATGTAGCATATTCAATGTTCAAGACCCTCCAAGTTTTTAAAATTGTTTAAGGCATGGCCGTTGTGGCCGTGATCATATGGTAGTTGGATTTACAACTATCTATGAAATCAGTGCCTATCACCACTGATGTTGTGAGTTTGAATCTCGATCGGGGCGAGGTGTACAACATTATGTGATAAAGTTTGTCAGTGACTTGCGACAGGTTGGCGTTTTCCTCTGTGTCCTCCGGCTTCCTCCACCAAAAAAAATGAAATATTGTTGAAAGTGGTGTTAAACACCATAAAACCAACCAACCACCAAGGCATGGCACATCTTTTTCTAAACCCTGAATTTCACTCATTTTAAGACGAAAATGTCAAAATAACATTAAAGACAGAACCAATGTCATATAAATACATTTTATAATCACAATGCTAATTTGTTTGTTATGTAAAGTGCAGGTGTTTTTTGTTTTGTTAGCCTCCAAGAAATTTGTTAGCACCTCTCTGAGATAATATTGATGATCACGAATTCAAACAAAATTTGTAATAAACAGTAAAAGAGAACTTAACACTTCGATATTATCTAACCAGCGTGTGTTGATTCTGTTACCGTTTTTGGAATGTTGATATCGTCAAAAAGGTGACAGATGACAAAATCAGAAAGGGTTAACCAATCCAGAATCTCCTCTAAACAGTTACAGATAGAAATCCTCAAAACTGAACATGCTGATAGTATGAAAGTTTAAGAATTTTAATTCTGTCTGGAAGGTATATGCTAGATAGGGGTTAGGGTTATGGTGTTTAACGCTACTTTCAACAATATTTCAGCTATATCGTGGTGGTCAGTTTTATTGGTGGAGGAAACTGGAGTATCCAGAGAAAAGCACAGACCTATCACAAGTCACTGATAAACTCGATCACATAATGTGGTATCAAGTACCCCTCGCCTGAGCAGGGTTCGAACTCGCAACATTAGAGGTGAATGGCACTGATTGCATAGGTAATTATAAATCCAACTACCATATGATCATGACCACGACGTCCCCAATTTTGTCAGGAAGGCACATTCTACTAGATAGGGAACGTCTAGAAATCTTCGTGGAGGACTACACAAAAATAATTTGTACTTTTTCAAGTTACAAATCATTTGTCTTAGTAGTTTCAGAGAAGATTTTGTTTTTATTTCAACACTAGTCTATGAGAAACAAGAATTGCCCATGGAGGCCATGTTTTTCACTGGATCTGATCAATATGAAAACAGGAATTCTCAGGAGGACATCACAAACATTATTTTTACCAACTAACATATTATTTAGACTTGTAAAAGTTGTATTTACAAAGGACAAGATTTATAAAGTTTCAGCTAATCAGGAACAAGAATTGCCTATGGCAGCCATTTTTTTCCCCAGAACAAAAGGAAATGAGAAACTTTCATGGAGAATCTGCCAAACATTATTTGTACAAACAACCAAATCATTTGGACTCCAACTTTCAAATGAAAAGATTTTCAAAGTTTCAGGAAACCAGTGTCCATGTTTCTTAACTGATCATGATGAAATGAGGACCTCACATATTTGTACCGACTAACATATTATATGTACTTGTAGTTTCTGAAAAAAAATTAAGATCTCAGCCAATCAGAAGCAAGTATTGCCCATGGCAGCAAGGTTTTTTCCCCAAATCAAGATAAAATGAGGATTGTTTTTCGTAGAGGACATCAGACACAATTAAGGAAACCCTTGGAATTGTAATTTCAGATGAGATCTTTAAATTTTCAGTCACTGTCACACATTTAAAAAAACACATAAGATAAGCAAAATTCTTGAACCCAACAATTTTAACATACATTTGTATAATAAATGTCTAAAAAAAATGGGTCTACTCAGAGCAAAGCATAATATATGACTGCAGCATGTGTATATCAAAAGCAAGTGGGGATACAGTAAATTGCTGGAAATAATAATGTGTTGGACATAGTAAGGGGACGACCATTTAACTTGAAGGGTGGGGGTATGGTTTTGTTCTAAAAAAATATTCTGATTTCCAATGTTGCTGAAAAAAATATTCTGATTTTGGTGGAGGAAAACAAAAATAATCTGATTCAGAGTTTTTGTCATATAACCTAATGTTGAATTCTGGAAAATAATTTGGCGCTTTGCGCTACAAAAAAAATAAATATTCTAACTCTCGTGTTGTTCGAAAAAAAAATTCTGAACGAAACAAAAAACCATAACCCCCCCCCCCCCTCTTCAAGTTAAATGGTCGGTCCCTAATATGCTGGACCTATTGTCTTTTGGACATTTGTCTTATTAAAATTAATATGCCTTACAAATAGGCAAAATTTGGGACCCTTTTCAAAATAAAATAGCAAAATGTTTTTATGACCCATCAGTAATCCATAAAGATGGTCATAAAAAAAAAAAAAAAAAAACTGCATTAAAATTGGATGTAAAGTTAGAAAGTTCACATTTTGGAATTCAGCTTTTCTTGTCCACATTCGGCTGAGTTTATCTCTGAAACCATAAGAGATAGAGGAAATCTGTTAATGTAATACCAAAAGTTCTCGACCTGATCAATTCAAAGAATAAAAGTTCTCGACCTGATCAATTCAAAGAATAAAAAGTTCTCGACCTGATCAATTCAAAGAATAAAAAGTTCTCGACCTGATCAATTCAAAGAATAAAAAACTGCATCAAAATTGGATGAACAATAAAAATTCTATTTACCTTCCAAATATGAGAAATTTCTGAATTTGGGCCCCTTTTAGACCCCTTTATGAAATAAAAACAAATAATGGACCAATTTGATGGCCCCATACGGTTGAGTTTATCTCCAAAAACGTAGGAAATAGAGGCAGTCTGTCGGCTTGATACCAGAAGTTAGGTCAGCACATTCAATTCAAAGAAAAAAACTGCATCAAAATTGGATGAAAAATACAAATTCTATACCATCCAAATATGCAAAATTCCAGAAATAAAACATCAAAATATTTTTGTTTGCCTTCCAATGGCTCCATAACCTACGGGGTATTAAGATGATTATAAAAAGTTAAATATTTCAAATTCCCCTCATTTTATGTCAAAAAAGGTAATAGTTTTTCTGAATGAGATCTTCCTAACAAAGTCATTACAAAACCTCATCAAAATCAGATGTACAAATAACAGAAACATGTATTTTTGCACCTGAAGGCCTCTTGTTTGGAAACGAGTAGGGTCGCAATACCCACCTTTATTCAAAGCCAAAGATCATAGTGTTCAAAATTCAGAAGGATTCTCCAACTACAACTTTACATAAGATATTTCGGACGGATAACGACAATGATGGCAGCGTCATAACATAATACGACCACAATTTTTTTGCAAACGCATAAAGATAATAAATTAATGTTATTTGTTTAAAATTTCAAATATTTTTTCTCTCAGAATTCATAAGGAGTTATAAATCAAATTAATTTCTATATAATCAAATATTGACATAAAGTTTTCTACATTTTCAAACAGTGATTCATACCAATACATTCACATTTAAAATCCCATTAACAAAAGGACAATTTTTCATATTATACTATAGTTGGGATGATTTTTCTACCTTTAAAAAAAAAAGAGTTCCGGGTTATAATTTTATTGTATATAATTTGAATCCATGGCATTCTAGTTTTGATACACACATTTCATTTCTTCTATTGATTCTTAACTTGTCACTCTGTTTTGACTTTGGACAGGAAATTTCACCTTGTTCTACAAACTTAAGCTTGAATATATGCGGCCTTCTGACTATGCTTACATATAACTAATCTTTAACTGTCGGATCAATGTTTACTTGCATTTTAGTAGAGATTAGTTTTAATTAGAACTTATACTTTTTTTTAAATGTTTTCATTCGAAACGATTTTTTTCACTGTAAGCAAAATTTTTACTAAAGAATAACTAAAATCTTACTTTTCTGCACTTTTCCAAGTAAAAACAAACAGCGAAAACAAAAATCTTAAGACAATGACCTTAAAAATCATATTAAATTAGATTGTGCTAAAACTTTGTTCTTATCACCCACAGAGAAGAAGAAAAATTACAGCTTTTTGTACTGTATTTTATGAGATAAGGAGATTAGCAACTCGTCAGCAGATAATCGGGAATTTGCAGTACGATAGCGATTATGTTTCGTAAGGAGCTTTGCATGTTTCAACAGATCAACTTGGTGATTGAACACACTACGAAACTGCAGCTGAAGAGACTAATCAGTGCTGCTTAAACCCCCTCCAATTGCTTAGTAAAGACGGGGAAGATGCGTCTTGGAAGGTTTCTCACTTAATCCCATTGATTGTCGTATTATAACTAGGAAAATCTGGTTCTAAAACAGACATGAAATGTTCAATTTCATTTCATATTTATTCTGATTAAACGCAATCGTAACTTTTTGAGTTACGACAAATTTTGACACTAATCTAATTAAAATTGATAACAATACCTTATCCAGACAAAGGCAGCTTAGGTATCATGCGAGCTAGATTCTTAACACTGTACAATTTGTAATGAAAGTACATGTAATAGTCTCAATAAGTATTATTTATAATTATTCTATTTGATAGATTCCTTGTCCTATTAGTCAAGAGTTTTCTCACAACAAAGTAGGGCCAAGTGTTTTCTCATAACAAAATAGCACCAAGTGTTTTCTCATAATAAAATAACACCAAGTGTTTTCTCACAACAAAGTAGGACCAAGTGTTTTCTCACAACAAAGTAGGACCAAGTGTTTTCTCACAACAGAGTAGGACCAAGTGTTTTCTCACAACAAAGTATGTCCAAGTGTTTTCTCACAACAAAACAGGACCAAATGTTTTCTAACAACAAAGTAGGACCAAGTGTTTTCTCAAAACAAAGTATGACCAAGTGTTTTCTCACAGCAAAGTATGACCAAGTGTCTTCTCACAACAAAACAGGACCAAGTGTTTTCTCACAACAAAATAGGACCAAGTGTTTTCTCACAACAAAGTAGGAGTGTTTCCTCACAACAAAGTAGGACCAAGTGTTTTCTCATTACAAAGTAGTATCAAGCGTTTTCTCACAAGAAAGATGGTCCAAGTGTTTTCTCACAACAAAGTAGTATCAAGCGTTTTCTCACAAGAAAGATGGTCCAAGTGTTTTCTCACAACAAAGTAGTATAAAGTGTTTTCTTATAACAAAGTAGGACCAAGTGTTTACTCATAACAAAGTAGGACCAAGTGTTTACTCATAACAAAGTAGGACCAAGTGTTTACTCATAACAAAGTAGGACCAAGTGTTTACTTATAACAAAGTAGGACCAAGTGTTTACTCATAACAAAGTAGTACACAGTGTTTTCTTATAACAAAGTAGGACCAAGTGTTTACTCATAACAAAGTATGACCAAGTGTTTACTCATAACAAAGTATGACCAAGTGTTTACTCATAACAAAGTATGACCAAGTGTTTACTCATAACAAAGTATGACCAAGTGTTTTCTCACAACAAAGTAGGATCAAATGTTTTTATGAGCTCACAACAAAATAGAGCCATGTGTTTTCTCACAACAATTTCATAAAAAAACAAAAAGAACATTGTACAAGTCAATTATGAAACTGAAATTAATTCAAATTCGGACTGGATAGTTGTCTTTTGTTTTTTTTGCGCAAATATTTCCAATCTTAGAAAAATTGAAAGACTGATCTGTACAAAAGTGATACTATTTTCTGAAGTGTGACCTCTAATGTATACTTGATCAAGTCTTGTACAATAAACTGCATGGTAGAATAATAAAACATTTGCACAGTGAAGCTTATCTAAAACAAACCCTGAATAAGCCTGAATCCTGCATAAACAGATCTTTAGATATAATTCCAAAGTAGGAAATCTTTGTTAATTTAACCATTAGTAAACCGAACACCTGTCTATTCCGAATCCTAAAGCTGGTCCCTAGGAGGTATGGCTTAGAAAGATTTTGCAGTCTTTACCTTAATTTTGTTCACCTACTTACCCGAAAGTCAAATTTAGAAATCTATGTATTCAAACAAATTCTTTCATTATTTTCACTTGTCCAAATCCAGTGTTACTAGTCCAGGGTTTCGGGCAAGTGGGTTAGCGCGAAGACTGCACCTGTCTATTCCGAACCCAAAAGTTGGTCCCTAGGAGGTTTGGTTTAGACAGGCTTCACTGTAAATGTTATTTCCATATGTGAACATCCACTTACGTTTGAATTTGATGTCATATTCAGACATAGCCATTCTGTCCCCATCAAGGACCTCTCCCAATGTTAAACTCTTGTGCTCAATCTGTAAAAAAAAATATGCCATATGGATCAAAAGTCTAATAATCAGGTCAACTAATAATAATAATAGCGACCTATTTACAACCATAGCCACCCACAATTTTGATGACTCATTTACAACAATAGCCACCCACCATTTGGGGATTGATCTTTGCTTAATCAAGTGTTAAGTATTTCACATATTTTTATGATGAAAACAAATATAAACACTGTAGAGTGTGGTAGATCGTGGGTTAGTCATGGTCAGTTAAAATAAAGACTATATAAAATTTGTATTTGTTGCTTCTCCGCTAAGCATATGTAGCATTAAGGAGTAAGAATAAAGACTGGTTGACTCGGAATCAGGATAGAATCAAAAGTGACATGTCTCCGAGTGGACTGCTGTTTCGGTGAGCTAGCACTATTAAAATCCAACTCTGTGTTGGTCTAGTACAAAGAAGACATCATCATCCTCATCCCATCTAAATGTAATTTATTCTCACCATGAAATAGATATGAAAAATTGCTCATTTGGTGTTAAACACTAATCAATATTATATACTCATATAAATATCTTGAATCTGATTTGATAAAACACTGTCACGTGATATTTATCCATTCGTTGGGTCAACTGCTAATCGTAAGGTCTCATAGTAAGGTCCACCACTTGCGAGGAAATCCCAAGGAAATTCCCCCGTGAGCCTCACATGTTTCCAATTATAGTTACTTCCCTTGACGTTCAGCGACAGATTCGTCGCTGTAGGCGAAGAAGAAATTTTATATATATTATATCGAATATTTTCGCAAAGCCGCAGGTATTCTATTACTTGGTGTCTGATGCAAAAATATTCGATATAATATGCCAATTATCACCCTTGTTGGAGTGTGACCCGACGGTTTGTCTCCCCTCGAAAAGTTAGGTCGCCCTTGGGTGACCTTACTGTTCTCTGGGAGACAAACCGTCGGGTCACACTCCAACAAGGGTGATAATTGTATACTCACTCACTCAAGCTGGAAATAAAGTAATTTGCTGGATCTAGAGATTGAGTAAATCAGTCAATATATTGCCGGAAGCTCTCAACACAATCTATTCAAAGTAAAACTAGAGGCTCCCAGTAGCCTGTAATCGCTCACCTGGTTTTCAATTTGACTTCTAAAGTTTATAGAAAATGGGAGTGTCACAAATAATTTTGAAAGTTGGCCAACTAAAGATCATTTCAGCTCAAATTTTTGAGCTAAAGAATTTGATGTGATTTTTTTTTCTCATATTATGTCTAATCAGTATAAATTGGCTGAAAAAAAAGATACGTTGAACTACTCAATGCCATGACCATGTAGCTGCAGTTAAAATTTGAGCTCATTTTGACTTAAAATAAAGCAGTAATAGACAATTAAAGACATTTTTATTTATAGTAATGGCCACCATCAACGTTTACATTTCGAATTAAATAACCAAAATTCTATAATTATTCTTTGATTGCCCCTTTTGATACTTTCTGTCAACAGGAAGTGAACTGGATTTACAACTAGGTTCCCACAGCTCAACAGGTAACATGTGACATGGGTACCAGAAAAATCTATATTTTGGTCAGTGAAATTTATCCAGTCAATGCAATTTGCCTGCTCAAAAGTCAAATAGAACAAGTGCAGGATAAAAAGCTTTGTTGGGGTCAATGACTGACATATATATCAATAAGTTTATTTGCCCCTTTAAATAGTAGTACTCAGAATCAGACAATTACAGGATAAAACAAAAAAGTCTGTCTAAAACTATATGTCTGTTTGTTTGGTTGATGATGTTTAATGCCACTTTCAACAATATTTCAGCTATATCGAGACAGTCAGTTTTAATGGTGGAGGAAACCGGAGTACCAGGAGTAAACCACTGACCAGAGCTGTCACAAGTAACTGACAAACTTTATCACATAATGTTGTACACATTTCCCTGAGAAGGATTCGAACTCACAACATCAATGGTAATAGGCACCAATTGCATGTGTAGCTGTAAATCCAACTACCATACAATCATGGCCACTGGTATACATTTGTGTATTAATAGACAGCAATAAAATATTACATCTTTCTTGTAAACATTTAAAAATGATAAAACTGGATATTTATAAATTGATTTTTCAAATTTTACCTGTAAATAATTTAATACAGTATTGATTGAAGCAACAGCTATTATTGTGTAACAAGTGCATTACAGTCATGTGACTTCCCACAAATGATTCCACATGTTTGGAAATTGGTCTAACCACAAAATTGTCTAAAATTGTTGCATACCTGTCTTTCATGTTTGAAGAAACAGTAGATTAGAATAGTCTTTTTTTTGGGGGGGGGGGGGGGAAGGGGTGTGGCAGGTGAAGCTTGACCATACATGTAACTCAATTGGGAATTAACCATGGACTTGTATGCATGCATTGGCAGATAATTACAGTTGGATAGTAATACCAGAGATGTTGAAATCTTTTTTGTGTCTGTCAGACATTGTGTCTGAGACTTGTCCACCTTGTCAGACACTTAAAACTTTTTGCCTGACCTACAAATTTATAAATAAATTTTACATTTCCATCTACAAAATAATTGTAAGCTAGGAACTTTCCAAACAGTCAGTTATAAGCCTCACTGGTCTTCAGTGAAATATCAAATTAAATCTCCTATACACATAGTTGATTTAAATGACTGAATGCCACAAATTGTGCAGACATGATTACAGAAAAATTCCTAGGCCCTAGGCTAGGGGTTCTGGTATTCGTGATAGTGCATGTATGGTAGTTGGATTTACAACTACCTGTGCAATCAGTACCTATCATCAGTACCACTCAAGTTGGGGGTTGTGAACGCATGGTAGTTGGATTTACAACTACCTGTGCAATCAGTGCCTATCACCACGAAAGTTGGGGGCTGTGGTGGTCGTGATCGTATGGTAGTTGGATTTAAAACAACCTATGCAATCAATGCCTATTGCCACTAATGTTGTGAGATCGAATCCCACTCAGGCGAGGTGTACTTGATACAACATTATGTGATAAAAGTGACTTGCGGCAGGTCGGTGGTTTTCTCGATTTCTCCATGTACTCAGTTTTCCTGCACCAATAAAACTGACTGCCACGATGTAACTGAACTATTGTTGAAAGTGGCATTGAACACCATATACCAACTTCTAAGCAATAGTTTTTAAAATCTTACATGAAATAATTAGGAAAGAAATGATTTGCTGCTCGTACATTTTTCTGACCTTCATTTTTTCATAAGTGGTGTCATCGGTTTTAACATTTTTATTCCCATTTGCCTGATTTGGCCCAATAAACGAACTTGATGGGTCACTAGCTGCCTTTGATGACCCACCAGCTGCCTTCAATGGGTGCAGCCATTTTTATTTGTGACTGACGAAGGATAACGATCACCCCAACATAAATCTCGTATTTCGAGATTTGGACAATTCATATTATTTTGACGAACATTGTTTAAAAAAAACCCCATCATTTTATTTCCGTTTTTGTACTATCATACAAATTTATATTATTTAATGTGTGGGAGAATATGTATGACCTGATAACAAATTTGCTGGAATGTAGGGACCAACAGTGATGATTGGTTGAACTTGTGTGCAGCCATCTGATGTACTAATTCCCGGATGAGGACTTGCTCTTACCTGTTTACAATTCATCCGTGGGAATGAAAAAATGAAATCCAAAATAATGGAAACATATCTTCACTGACGTCTCAGACATTAAGAAGTAGTTCACCAGACTTATTAGGTGGGAATTATATACCAGACAAAGGGTCTGACATGATTGCAACGTCTACTAGAATGCTAGATTTCCTGTTGGTCAGGACCAATAGGTTTGACGATTTTCAACTGCTCTGGTAATACACACCTTTTCATTATTCTACACACAGATATTGGATGATATTGGTACATTTCATGGGGATAGCAAAACCAGGAAATATACCTTTTAATTGGTCTAAAACTGTCGTTGACAGTGAAGGTCAATGTCATGACGATCGTAATACATACCTTTTTTGGTCTACATACAGGTAGCTGGTAATAATGGTATGTCTCATGGGGATTGAAGTAAGGTCCAACTTTGTTGACATACAATAACACCTGTAAAGATATATCAGTATATATATAAACATCTAAAATGGTTAGTAAAATAACACCAACTTGTGACCAAGTGCACAAAACAAAGTGATAAAGAATTAAACACTTTGTTGAATGACAAAATTTTCGTCTCACTGAGAGAATTTTTCAATGTCTAATGTCGATCCAATATGGCCACTTTACCTTCACCTATACATTGTATATACATGTACATACAGGCACTAGACACAACATCAATAACTGTATCAGAATTATGTGTCCGAGCAGAATGACATGTCACATTCTTCGTGCTAACCCACTTGCCCGAAGTCTGGGACAAGTAAAACTGGATGCAAAATTATAAAAGAATTTGCTTGAATAAATATAATTTTTTTTTAAATTTGGCTTTCGGGCAAGTAGCTAGGTGGAATAAATTTAGGCAAAGACTGATGTCAACACGTGGGCTGCTGTTTCAGTGAGCTCACACTATAGCATGATGGTCTAGTACAAAGCTGACATCATCATCATCATCATCTCATTGACATGTAACTTGTTCCTTCCATGATATAGCTGAAAAACTACTCACTCGGGAACATTCACTCGCTCACTACATCAATAAAAAATTCCATACAGTCAATGGTAAGAAAATAGTGTCTTTTGGAATAGCAAAAATGTACAAAAATGTAATAAAATCTGTTTATTTTGCGTGAACAATTTCCACTTTAAAACTGTTGCATTCTTGCATGTAAAACTAACTGATATTTTCTCAGCCACATGCTTTATTGAATTGCAGACAACTATACATTCACACAAGCCACTTTTGTCATGCTGCTGACGAAGGTTCATCTTCATTGTTAATTGGCAATGATCATGCAATGAGCACCGAATATCTACATATACGAAATTCAAACAAAAGTAACACTGCAGTAAGTGCCACAAGTTCCTAAAATGCTGAAAAATTCTACTCTCATTTTATTTTTTTAAGATTGAAAACAAAGCTTTTGGGGAGATAAAACATAGTCTGTCTGTTCACAGCAACAGTAAAATATTAATTGGGGCATTTTATTCATTGATAATAACTGTTGTCCAGTGTTTTGGCGTGAACCTGGAGTTGGCACATTATGTTTTACGGCACAATCTATTTATATAGAATACAAGCTGTAATATATTTGCTTAAACTGTATTCTGTTAGTACCGTGAAGTTGACAACTTGTATTCATTTACTATTGGCAGTACATACTCTACAACCTACGCTTTGGACATTCTAATAAGCGAGGGATAATGCTATAACGGTAGAAATGTGGTAAATAATCAGATAAAAAAATAATGTAAAAAAATTTCTTCATCGATACCAGAAAAGGAAGTTAAAAATAGTTTATCTGCCATTGATTTTGGGTATGTGCAAGAAAAATCAAGATTGCTTCCGCTTCTAAACTAGAGGCTCAGCACCGAACTGAGCCTGTGTCGCTCACCTTTCATTCTGCTTTGAGGAAACTTAATACAGAACCTTCCATAGGTGCTTCCCACCAAATTTCGGCTCATTTTGGCAAAGCAGTTTCAGAGAAGAAGATTTTTAGAAATCGACCAATCTAAAACAAGAACTGCCTTTGGCAGCCATGTTTGTTAATGGATCAAAACGGAATGAGCAATTCCCATAGAGGACCTTCCATAGATGCTTCCTACCACGTTTCGGTCCATTTGGCCAAGCTGTTTCAGAGGAGAAGATTTTTAGAAATCAACCAATCAGAAAAAAGAATTGCCTGTGGTGGCCATGTTTGTTAATGGATCGGGACAAAATGAGCAATCTCTATAGAGAACCTTCCATAGATGCTTCCTACCAAGTTTCGGTTCATTTGGCAAAGCGGTTTCAGAGGAGAAGATTTTTTAGAAATCAACCAATCAGAAACAAGAATTGTCTGTGGTGGCCATGTTTGTTGATGGATCGGGACGAAATGAGCAATCGTAACAGAGAACTTTCTATAGATGCTTCTTACCAAGTTTTGGCTCATTTGGCCAAACGGTTTCAGAGGAGAAGAATCTAAAAAATCAGCCAATCAGAAACAAGAATCGTCTCTGGTGGCCATGTTTGTTAAACGGATCGGGACAGAATGAGCAATCTTTATAGAGGACCTTCCATAGATGCTTCCTACCAAGTTTCATATCATTTGGCCCAGCGGTTTCAGATGAAAAGCTGTTTTAGAAATCTACCAATAAGAAACAAGAATTGCCTATGACGGCCATGTTTGTTAACGGATCAAAACGGAATGAGCAATTCCCATAGAGGACCGTCCATAGATGCTTCCTACCATGTTTCGGTCCATTTGGTCAAGCTGTTTCAGAGTAGAAGATTTTTAGAAATCGACCAATCAGAAACAAGAATTGTCTGTGGCGGTCATGTTTGTTAATGGATCGGGATGAAATGAGCAATCGTAACAGAGGACTTTTACATAAATGCTTCCTACCAGGTTTCGGTTCATTTGGCGAAACGGTTTCAGAGGAGAAGAATCTAAAAAATCAGCCAATCAGAAACAAGAGTCGCCTGTGGAGGCCATGTTTGTTAACGGATCGGGACGAAATGAGCAATCTTTATCAGAGCTCCAGATAAGCTGCGTATTTGCGTTTTTTACGCTATGAAAACGAGTAAAAACGCCTGTATTATCAGATTAGAGTGTACATTTACGCATACATATTGCTGTGCAAGCAAACTTTCCAAATTCGGAGTGTACTTGTACGCTGTTGACGATAATACATCGTGTACATAAACAATACATTTTTGACTTTGAGAAATTCCCCGTAATTACTTCTCTTTATACTTTTCGAAAGAGAAAGTGTATACATCCGAGGGGTACCGAATGTTTGCCTTTCTAAACATCGATGTCAAAAGAGATCTGATTGGATATTTAGGATAAATCATCCAATCGCGGTCAATATTACAAATAAATGCGGTTTAGTTAAGACCTAAAACGAAAGTGAATTTGGGAACACGTTGTTCGTTGAAAATGAGCAAGAACATGAATAAGCGCGCTACGGAAAATTGTATACTTTTTTTAAAAGTTCCTGACAGTTTCATCTGTGTCTAGTGACAGAATAGTTAAAGGAATCATTGATGACATTATCAACACGGCTGTGAAAACTGCCGAAGTCGACGAACAAGAAACAAAATATTTACAACATTTTATTAATAAACATGACACAATCGTGTCAAATTAAACAGAGATATACATTTCACTTGCATCTTGCGTTTATTGAATAACACTTGTGTCAAACATAATTTTAAAAGTGAAGTAGAGAGTACAAAACAGTGCAAAGGAAATATGCAAATACCCATCATTTTCAAAAGTAGGGGGTAATTACCCTTTGGACTTGAAAATTATCTGGAGCTCTGCTTTATAGAGAACCTTCCATAGATGCTTCCTACCAAGTTTCGGTTCATTTGGCAAAGCGGTTTCAGAGGAGAAGATTTTTTTAATTGAAACAGATTTATTAAAGACCGGTTTCCTGTTTGAATTTTCTTCCTTTCCTTGTACATTTGATCGATGTTATATTATAAATGCATCATAATTATTCAGGTGTAGAAATAAAGAATGAAGAATACACACAAGTGATAACAAAAACATTGTACTGCATGTCAAATAATTAATAAGCTGTAGTAAGAAAGAAAGAAACAAGTTTGTGTGATTTCAGAGGAAGGAGCATACTTGTAGGTTTCAAAAAAAAAAAAAAAAAAAAATCCCTACCTACAATGTACCAACCCTAATTTTGAAGACCATGAAATCGGAAACACACATATTTTTTTTGGCCTAATGAAAGTCTTGTCACGCTGATAGAGGACACCACTTGGCGAGTATTCACTATATTTTAGTGAATTATCAGGTATCAGGTCGATCCAGCCCCAAACCCGTTCGGCCAAAAGTCGTTTTGGCCCTACTATAAATATTACGCTATAAACTACAAATGTAGCAAACCTGAACTCAAACAGAAAGTGTGTTCCGAATGTTAAGCGGGAGATAACTAGTTTCCACAGGAGTCACACTCTAGAGCTTGCTGCTGCGGTCTGACTGGTCTGGAACACACTACACATGGGTAAGACAGGGGTTTCAAAGTTTTTTATAATAGGAGGTACTTCTTAAATTTTAGAAGGTACCTAAAAAATTAGGCCGGGGTCTGGGGCCCGCCTGAGGGCCGTAAGGGATCCAGGGGGGCTTGCCCCCCGGAAGCTCCTGAAATCTAGCATTTTGTGAACCAAAAAATGTACTTCAGAGACTGCAAAATATTAAGTGCTTTTGAAAGAAAAATCTCATTAACTTTCTCTTTAGGAGTTCAGATTTCACCAAGATCATGCATAATGGATCCCCCATTAATTTGCAATCATCATTAATAAAATTAATAATTTTAATAAATAGATCAATACAAATATAACTACATGTAGGATGAACTGTTTTAGATACCTAAAACTTATGTCTCCCCTTAACAGGGGTTTCAAAGTTTTTTATAATAGGAGGTACTTCTTAAATTTTAGGAGGTACCTAACAAATTAGGCTGAGGGCCGTAAGGGGTCCAGGGGGCGGAAGTTCCTGAAATCTAACATTTTGTGGACCAAAAAATGTACTTCAGAGACTGCAAAAAGTTAAGTGTTTTTGAAAGAAAAATCCCATTAACTTTAGAGTTCAGATTTCACCAAGAGTGAAGACCATGCATAATGCCTGGATTTTTCCCCACAATTTCTTTATTGAATATTTCAGTTTACAGACTTCAGCCAAGATTATTCATAGATAGTCTGCCATATCTTAAAAAAACCCAAAAGCACCATAAAGAGCTACGGTTCTGCAGCTAGGCTTGACGAAGCCATTGTTATCAAAGCTTAAACTTCTCAAAATTCTTTTGTTGGCTTTGTCCTTTTCTTTTTCACAATACCTTGGCTTGTGTGTTTTTTTTTACTTTATTACCAGTAATTAAACTCATCAAAGACCATTGGCAGGATCAAGACATATAAGTGTCATAATTAATGAAACCAAGGACGTATACAGAATACGTCCTTGATGAAACATATAAATTTAATTTGCATTCATCAATCTTTAATAAAATTTATAATTTTTTAATAGATCAATACAAATATAATTAAACAAAAACAATATATATTGTTACTTTCACGACTTATGTGCAAAAAAAATGTTCGAACAAAAACGATTCGCGGAAAGACATTTATTAACATTTGAATCACAAAAGTTAAATTATTTTGGAAACCAGAGGCTCCCAGGAGCCTGTAATCGCTCACCTGGATCAAAGCTGCTTTCAATAACAACGCAACTGCACTGTGGTGGCCATCTTTGCGGGAGAGCGCAACTGCCGGACACCATTTTGCAATGACTATTCCATCAAAGTTTGGTTTTAATTGAGCTACTGGTTCCAGACAAGATGGTTTTTATGTAAATTTCCCATAGGGTCCTATGTTAAACTAAGTACAGCTGTGCAGCCATCTTGGTCAGAGGGCGGGACCACCAGACACAAATTTGGTTCAGCAGTTTCAGAGGAGAAGATTTAAATGTGATCTTTTATCAAAATATGCCTAATTTGCATAATCGGTATAAATCGGCTGAAAGAAAAATTTCAAAAAAAAACCCCCGAACATATGCTAAACTACTCCTTGCCATGTAGCTGCAGTTCAAATTTGAGCTCATTTTGACTTATACTAAAGCAGCAATGCACAATTGAAGTAATTTTTATTTTTAGTAACAGCAGCCATCTTGAATGGAGGGCAGGGCTGTCGGACACAATTTTGAAAGGGAACCACCTAGGGACCATCCCTGCCAGCTTTGGTTTAATTTGGTTCAGCGGTTTCAGAGGAGAAGATTTAAATGTGATCTTTTATCAAAATATGCCTAATTTGCATAATCGGTATAAATCGGCTGAAAGAAAAATTTCAAAAAAAAACCCCGAACATATGCTAAACTACTCCTTGCCATGTAGCTGCAGTTCAAATTTGAGCTCATTTTGACTTATACTAAAGCAGCAATGCACAATTGAAGAAATTTTTACTTTTTAGTAACAGCAGCCATCTTGAATGGAGGGCAGGGCTGTCGGACACAATTTTGAAAGGGAACCACCCAGGGACCATTCCTGCCAGCTTTGGTTTAATTTGGTTCAGCGGTTTCAGAGGAGAAGATTTAAATGCGATCTTTTATCAAAATATGCCTAATTTGCATAATCGGTATAAATCGGCTGAAAGAAAAATTTCAAAAAAAAACCCCCGAACATATGCTAAACTACTCCTTGCCATGTAGCTGCAGTTCAAATTTGAGCTCATTTTGACTTATACTAAAGCAGCAATGCACAATTGAAGAAATTTTTATTTTTAGTAACAGCAGCCATCTTGAATGGAGGGCAGGGCTGTCGGACACCATTTTGAAAGGGAACCACCTAGGGACCATCCCTGCCAGGTTTGGTTTAATTTGGTTCAGCGGTTTCAGAGGAGAAGATTTAAATGCGATCTTTTATCAAAATATGCCTAATTTGCATAATCGGTATAAATCGGCTGAAAGAAAAATTTCAAAAAAAAACCCCGAACATATGCTAAACTACTCCTTGCCATGTAGCTGCAGTTCAAATTTGAGCTCATTTTGACTTATACTAAAGCAGCAATGCACAATTGAAGAAATTTTTATTTTTAGTAACAGCAGCCATCTTGAATGGAGGGCAGGGCTGTCGGACACAGTTTTGAAAGGGAACCACCCAGGGACCATCCCTGCCAGGTTTGGTTTAATTTGGTTCAGCGGTTTCAGAGGAGAAGATTTAAATGTGATCTTTTATAAAAATATGCCTAATTTGCATAATCGGTATATCTCGGCTGAAAGAAAAATTTCACAGAAAAACCCGGAATATATGCTAAACTACTTTTTGCCATGTAGCTGCAGTTAAAATTTCAGCTCATTTTGACTTACACTAAAGCAGCAATGGACAATTAAAATTTCATCCCCCCTTTTTTCTATTTTGAGCTTGGCGGCCATCTTGGTTGGAAGTCGGGATCAACGGACACAATTTTGGAAGGTGGCCATCCAAGAATCATTTCAGCAAAATTTAGTTGATATTGGCTCAGTAGTTTCCGAGGAAAAGATTTTTTAAAAATTTCATCCCCCCTTTTTTCTAATTTGTATAATCGATCAAAATCGACAAAAGTTCAAAGTTCATAAAAAATCCTGTAATATATGCTAAAAAGCTCATCATTATGCTTACACAGTTCAAATTTGGGCACATTCTGGCTTAAAATAGAGCAGTTTTGGCCATTTGAAGAAATTTCTATTTTTAGTAACAGCGGCCATCTTGAATGGAGGGCGGGGCTGTCGGACACAATTTTGAAAGGGACCCACCCAGGGACCATCCCTGCCAGGTTTGCTTTAATTTGGTTCAGCGGTTTCAGAGGAGAAGATTTAAATGTGATCTTTTATCAAAATATGCCTAATTTGCATAATCGGTATAGATCGGCTGAAAGAAAAATTTCACAGAAAAACCCAGAATTAACGTTAAACTATTCCTTGCCATGTAGCTGCAGTTAAAATTTCAGCTCATTTTGACTTACACTAAAGCAGCAATGGACAATTAAAATTTCATCCCCCCTTTTTTCTATTTTTAGCTTGGCAGCCATCTTGGTTGGAAGTCGGGATCACCGGACACAATTTTGAAAGGGGGCCATCCAAGGACCATTCCACCAAAGTTTGGTTGCAATTGGTCCAGTGGTTTCTGAGGAGAATGTGAAATGTGGAAACAAAAATATTCGAACAAAAACAATTCGCGGGAAGACATTTATTAACATTTGAATCACAAAAGTTAAATTATTTTGGAAAAAAACTGGGGCGGGCGTTTTGACATTACAATGTAATTCGTATTTGAGCCATGTCTGGTCCTTTTTCAATATTCCTAGTAATTTTCTATCCCTTATCTCCTCGTACCCCCTTTTAAAAATGTTTTTCAGCACACTTTCATTTCTGTGAACAACTGCAGTAGGGCCCCGTCAAAATATGAAAATAAATTAGCCATAGGTTTTTATTTTTTTATACCGGAAGTTAAACAATATGGATGGAGTTAAGCAACACGACAGTACGCCCCAAAATGATTCGACCCTGGGTTTTAAATGGGTTAAAAAAATCGCACAAAATATTGTGTAGTCATATATTGATAATACATAAATGATCATACTTATATTACTGAAGATAATTTGTAATCTGTCATTTTTTATTTTGAAATGATGTCAGCTTTGTTCCAGTCCGAGTTTTACACAAGGATGAAAAGATATTGGGGCGAAAACATATCTATTTACCGCATGCGCAAACTGCTTTTTACGATTCTAAGGTAAAGTTATTTTTAAAACAGGGAATATCCCGTCAACTTGGTTGTGGCTGAATGCAGTTGTTCGATTTGAATGCGAGAATTCAGCAATTGACGTGATCATTAATTTTTTATGAAAAATATTCCACAAGCCAATCGTACTTGTGGTTTTGACCACCGCTAATTTTGGGGGGTTCAGTAATTTCTGCCGGTACTATACATGATCTCAGACGGGTAAAAGTACCGGGTACCGGCCCACTTTGAAACCCCTGGTAAGACATCATGGAAGGAATGAATGAAAGCTATAGTCATAGTTCCTTTTTTATAGCCACAGCGCAGCAGAACAAAAACTTTCAAATTTCTCACACCCTAAAAGCTTGGGTTTTGAGTTCTTGTATGTTTTTACTACACTTGATTTTATAAATTTTTCAAATTAATTGGCGATATCAAACAATAAAATTAGCTTGGGTGTAGCTTAATTTAGAGTACAATCAAAGATAACGAGTACATTGATTTCTTGATTACACACAAAAAATTATAATGTTTGAATTTTTAAAATCAAAATTGATCAAAAACATTTTGAAATGATAAACACTTGTGTATTTCAGTTCAAAAGTATTTAATTTCAAATGGGGCCGAATCGACATTTAATTTAGGGCCGGATTAGATATGATAACATAACCCTCATTCCGCTTGTGCTCCAGTTAGGGTTACGAATCGGTCCCATTCAACGTATGGGAGCAAATTAAAATTTTCGTTCCGTGAATATTTCAACTTTCTTTTTGCATATCTGGTCATAAATTATTATTCCCTACAATTTTTAAGTAATGGTGATATGAAATAAGTGTTACAATACCTGTTTCTACCTTTATGGTCGATTTCGTATTCGAAAATTGTTTCTTGTCCGCCATGGCACCTTACGTATACTCTCGTGATGGGCAGAGCCTATCCATATATGGATCTGAATGCCAAATATGAAAAACTTTTACTACTATGATTTACTCCGATTGATCCAAATAAGGATATCTCCAAAACGAGGCAAGTGCACGTGAAATAGCAACTTGTAAACAAAATGTCGGAGAGAAAGAAAATTTCATGCATTCAAATTTTCAGATGGATATAAGTCTACCATGGATTGATGCTGTGTTTAAATTTTTTCAACCACTTACAACGGAATTAGGACAAAAAACCGCCTGGTGTGAATCACTTCGGGTGCTGCTCCCATACGTTGAATGGGACCGATTCGTAACCCTGGCTGGGAGCATAAGTGGACTGAGGGTTACGTTATCGTATCTAGGGCCGGAACGACCTGAAACCAATTATCATACCACCATAGGCACAGATAAGTGTTCACAGTTCACTAGACATTATGCTAGGATGTTCGTAGTGTTTCATATAATGTATTCTTCACATTTCAAAAGCTATTTCAAACCCATGCACCCACATTTGCCAACAGCAACACATCGTCAGACGTCACCCCCACCTGACACCGACTACTGAGTGACTGAAACTGAAAAGTGAATGCAACGAAAAATGGGGGTCGTTTTATTTACATTTCGTGTACCCTGTTCCAGCTAAAAACAAATGATAATATACTTTTTTTTATTGCATTTTATTATATTTATATTATACCTTTTCGTCGTCTTTATATTTGGTGGAATGTGTGACAGTAAAACATGCCAACACGACAACAAACACGAGATTCGCCATGTTCTTCATTTCTCCCGGATGTAATACCTATCTACTCATTTATTTCAATCGCTTGGTGTGCGATGAGAAGTTAATTTAAACACTGTGCATTCAATTTGCAAATAAAACGTCGATTTGAAAACATAAATTTAGGTTTTCGTGTGGCAATTTTTTTTATGTCAATCTGTGTCATTCAAATGCTTAATATTGTTCTCGAATGTATGTCTCTTCAAACGTTTTATCGACTCGGGTAAATGTACTGTTAATCTTTTGTGTATTTCTTTTCCGGCTTAGTGAAATGTCTGTATTCTTGCGCCACTATTTCCAAAATATTTAAAAATTAATTTACTAGACTCAAATCAACACTTTTTATATTCATTATTGAATAAAGAATTAGATTGATTATTTATTCGTGACTGTCAATCAACTTTATTCTCGAAATCGAAGCGCGCACCTGTTAAAATAGTTCCACGGAGTGTTATTTATTGATAAGTGAAGAAGCTCTTTAATCCTCTTAACTGAAGAATGAGTATATCTGGCCATGGTTAGGGACTCGTTGTTTACAATAATGTTAGACACGGGAGGCTCATGTCTGACATTAAACGGCAAAGTGCGCGTGCATTCGTGATACTTTGTCGACACATATTGTTGGAGAACTTGCAAGTTGAACTTAGGTGAAAGTTAAAGATTTCAGCATCAACCATCCCATTCAAAGATACCATATTGTGTCTTGGACTTGGGGACAATTTTCTGATTTGAAATCTTTAGAGTGAAAATGGACTTTCATGCTGCGATGGAAACTTTTGCTGAGGCATGGGTAGCTGCAAATGTCCACACGGCAGTTAACACAGACCCAGGACAGGTAAAGTTATATGCAACCATCTTTTCAGATTTGAGATTTATCTTTTTTTTTCTTGTCAAGATTTACTGTCACGGACCAGTACACATGATTTTGTATTTTCATGTCACATTAGTTGATTAATTACTGTCATTGTTTCTTTGTATAACAGCATAATGAATCAATCAACCTAAGACAACCAAGTCATGTTATATTCACAGATTTATTTAGTTATCTCTTTGTTCTGTATGATCCTGTATATGTAATCATGTTAATTTTCTTTAATAATCTAACATGTTGTTTGTAGAATGCTTATTAATATTTCACACTTGTCATTCATCATGTTTATGAGAATAATTTTCAAAAACATTCTCATCAAAAATGTATTTTGATTTTTTTATTGTATGAAAATCGTGTAATGAAATTAACTTAAGTTAAGCAATATTTTTTTTTATTTCATATATATGATGTGCATATTATACATATGCAAATTACAATAAACAAAAGGGATATGCTGCTTGAGACCACTTTTAACAATATTTCTGGCGAATTCAGAAACATGCTAAATAATATTAATGAAATTAAATCTTTATTATCTAAGGTTAAAAATGACCTTGTTTTATTAGCATATAAGTTATATATATTTTTTTTAGTTTTTAGAAAATTTAGTTTAAAAGGTAAAAGACCCAACAACTATCTCTTCTTATTTTTTGCCATTAAATATTTTAAAGAATTAAGACACCTGATGAAAACTCTCTTGAGTTCTATCAGTTTGATAAATTTTGAAATAATCTAAATGTATAATATATGGAGCAGTTTTATAGCAATCTGCACCAAAAACCTCTAACCTCAGTCTAGTAAACATTAGTTTGGGCTAGTAAAAATTGCATAAAATTTGCTTTAATCAAAATAGAAAAAATTCTTCTAAAATGTTGTTCGGGCTAGTTTGTCAAATTGTTTTTGGTACAGACTGAAATAAATTTGTGCGTTTCTTAAAATATTCTTAAAGATTTTTAATTATGAAAAATATAAGCAAATCACTTTGTATTGATATCATACTATATAGGCTGAAAAGTCTGTTGTTTGTAGTTCCTTATGTTTTCTCTCCCTTTAAAGTCCAATTTTCAGCACAATAAATGTTATAAGTATACTGTAGACTAGTACTTGGTAAGATTTCAAAAATTATTTGGAATAGACCAATTTGTATATTTCTGACTTAATTATAAAACAATTCATTTTATAAGAGTTATTTCCCTTTAGGGTGGACAAAAGGATCCCTTTTCATGCAAAGTTCACTTAAAATAGCATATATATTTTTTCATAATATTTACATAACTTTCATACTGTAATAACTTGCGAATTTATGAATTTTCTTTTTTGCTATAAAACGATACTGCAATTGTTTACAAGGTTCAAATATCTACAAAGTAAACAAATATACATCCAAGTTGTTTGTCCATTCAGTTCGTCTAGTCTTGCATGGAACGGGCACCATTTTAGCCTGTCGTAAGAGAAATGACTTAATTTTAAGAATCAAATAGGGAATGTGCAAAGGGTTTATTTGTAATAAACCATATAAGGCCAAAAAAAATAATATGTGTGTTTACGGTCACCCGGCTTAGCCTAATTTTTGCTAGCGACCCTATGAATTTTTACACATAATTCGGATAACCATTTTTGTTGTTTGACCAGCAGCAATGTTTTATTTATTCAACTGCTAGCTTTTTGTCGAAATTGAGAACAAAGAAGGTAGAAAAACTGCATAATTCATCATTTTACCGGAAATTTCGAAAATGAAATATCGGATTCTGGAACCGGGAACGACTATTTCCGGTTTTGCCGATGATAAAAAAAAAAAATTAATCCTGACCGACCGACCCTAGATTTTTTTTACATGTGACAGTAAACACACATATATTTTTTTTTGGCCTAAAGTAAAACCTGTCCACCTCTATTAAACAATCACCTTGTTCTTGTCCTGTCATAGAAGATGTCATATAAATTAACCCCCTTTTAAGAAGTCACCTGTCTTATAAGGCCACTTTTTCTTTGTCCCAACGGTGACCTCTGAATACAGGTTTGACTGTACTTTATAATAAAATTATCCTCCAATACATGTGACAACCACTCACGTTATCTCATGACTGGGAGAAATCAGAATGATGAAACTATTCTGTCTCTTATCATTAAAGGCAAAGAAAGAATTCATCATCTAGGATTAACTAGAAAGAAGAGGATTAAATATTTTAAAGAATTATCAAATGAATTTCTAGATAATCGGCATATAACCTTAATCTTTACTTATCCTTATGATAAAGGACAGCTGATCAGTTCCCAACCTTTTGATAACAATAGGCTTAATATCTCCAATAATCTTCAATTTTGTGATTAATTTATAGTGGATGATTAAAATAATGTGTATTCTATCTGGTACATGTATATATAGTATGTCAATATATACCGGTACATAACTGTCAAAAAGAATTAACACAATTTAATTCTGTCAAAAATAATTAATACAGTTGACGTACAATGTACATATATGTATATAAAGATGTTTATGTATAGTTTGAATTTAAGGATAAACAAGGTCAATTTCTGTTAAAACTTTTCAATGTCAGTTGTATAATTAAAAAAACAGAGGTGTTTACTGCTACGGATTTACCACGGATTTGAGATGCAAAATACGGACTACAGATTTGTACCGTTTCTGTGGCATTTCAAAATTATATATAATTTCCCACACTTCACTTAATTTTCCATGAAGTGCTTGAATACTTGTATATATGAGTCAACGCATAAAACATTAAAGCAATCAGGACTTCGAATGCATTCAGAATACTTCTAATTTATCGTTTGTTTAGCATTTGAGAAATGTGCTCACTTGAAAATCCGAAATGAAAAGATGTCAGCAGCCAAAGCTGCAAAGCAGGTTCTGGATTTGGAGGAGGAAGATCACGATGTCAATCGTACGCCACCAAAGAAAAGAAAACAAACCCTGCAGAAGTATAAAGACACATATCACGATTTGTGGCCTTAATTGACGGCATCCAAGCGTGGAGAATGTATGGTGCACTGCACCGTGTGCAAGTCTGATTTTTTGACAATCACTTAACATTTTGTTTGCTTTTAATTAATGTTTTTTTCTATGTTTTTTTATTATTACTGTTGAAAGATGGCATTAAAATGTTAGTTTCAGTATTAAAGTGAGTTTAACAAATTTCCCTGTCATTTATTTCAGAAACAAAGGTAATAAATCCTATAAAATTTCTTTCTTTAGTATCTTCAAAACATGACTCAGATGCTGTCAGAATGCAGGAAATGGCATCTAATTTAAAAAAAAAATTCTGGGGGAGCAGACCCCCCTAGAAAGGGTGATACTACTGACAGAGGTCCAAAACTACTAATAAAACTGGCCAATATTACTGATAGCCTTCATTTGGGGTAAACACGTCTGCTTTAAGTAAAAAATAAAATAACAAAGATTCACATACTGACATAGTGAGGACTTTAAGGCATTCCTTAAAGAAAACACTGCCTCTGTAACTAATCAATTAAACATAACATTTTTTTGAAGTTTAGCATTAAATATTTTATTCTAGTGAAAACAAAACAAAAACTTTATAATACAAAACCATTGGCTAAAAATGTTTAAAAAAACAATTTTTGGGGGTAATTTCTGATAAAACCAACCCAAAAAATATTCTAGAAACTGAGGTTATACACCCATGGCTAATAAAAATTCCAAAAACCTGTAAATCTTATAATCATCAATAAGATACTTTTAACTAAAGCAAAATGTAGATTAATACCCATTTTTATTAATACTTTGTACAGTAAGTTGGAAGAGGCCCCCCTCCCCCCACTTAAAAGTGTGTCTTCCCATTTATCTAACTTTTGAAAATCAGGTATTCCCATTGATCCAACTTTTATTTTCTTACCTGTAGGATTGTTTATTTAACATTAATTAGGTGTTTACTTGACCAAAATACCTGATAATTTGTTCCAGTACATGTATATGTATAAGGCTTGAATAAATGAAAAGGGGAAAAAGTTATAATTTGCATGTAGATAAATTATGTCAAGTTTTTTAAATTTTCTATTTATGCAAAGTGAGTTTTATGATAAATTTAAAGTGGAATGTAAAAAAATATTTTTAATTGCAATTTTACATGCACATTGTAATAATTAGCTTATATCATATATCATTACAGTGTTCGAAATTCCCGGTCGTCCGATCGTCAATGACGACCAAAAACGATTACGGACGACCTGAATTTGTAACAAGGTTGTCAGAGTGACGACCTGAAATTTTCTCTTACCCAGATGCTGAAATTTATTCTTTTCAAGTTTTGTGAGTAGATTTTCCTAAATTACCCCTTAAAATGGCTATAAATATAAAACTTCAAATAAACGATCACCGGAACTTTGGCATTGTTGATATTTGACTGGAATCCGGTTATTACTCGTATTTGATCAATTTCCGTTTCTCAAAAATGTGGAAGTTTGTGTCCGGGGCGAAAGAGCCTCTGGCAAAAAAAATCTAAAAAAGATTGCCAAAACATTTACTTCTGGGAATAGACCAACCAGTACAAAATTTTCCATTAACTATCAAACCAAAAATCAAAATTATCCTTATTGAATAACAGGTTTAGAAAAGCTGGTTTATGTGCCAGGAAATGGCCAGATTGCATATTTTTGTACCTTTTAATCCAGAACTTCTGGGTGCCTTGTGACTTATCAAGCAAAAATTTTAGTAAAAAAAACCTACTATTTGAAGCTGAGATTTGTCTGCCAGGATATGCCCAGAATGCAGGATTTTGCAACATTTACCCCAGATCCCCGGCCGTAAGGACTACCTCGCAAGCGAGGTGGGCAAGCCCGCTTTGCGGGCTTGTTTGGACAACCAAACAATTTTTTGAACAACCTAAATTTTTATTTCGGTTGTCCATATGACTACTAAATATTTTTGGGAGTTTCTAACACTGTCATTGTAAAAGAAAAGGGGGAAAGTTATAATTTGTATATAAATAAATGTCAAGTTTTGAAAACTATCTATTTACTCAAAGTGAGTTTTAGGATAGATTTAAAGTGCAATGTTCATAATATTTTAAATTTCAATTTTACATGCACATTGTAATAATTAACTTATATAATATACCATTAAACCTTATTTATTGATGAAAAGATTGCTTATATTTAATTATTATGCAACAAACATGATGATCATCAATAAAATCTCCCAAGCTTGTCTCTGTTATTTCTCAATAATTTAATTAAACAGTGATCAAATAAATTCTGAAAATGAACTTAGCAGTTAGCTTCCCCAAGCTTATCTCTTTTTTACGTCATCTTTTTAAGGATTTACCCTATTTATTGTCATGGTCAGAAGAGAAAATTGATGCATATAATTAATTCCTCTCCTATATTGCACTCTTGACATACAGATAAAACATTGAGGATCTTTTAACTTTGCACACCTTTTTTTCACCATTTCAAGAGAATGCTATTAGTTGTAAAAGGCAAGAGGACAAAAGATAAAATCCTGTCAATAAAGGTACATTATATACTATTTCAATATGAATTTTCATAAGGTTATTCTAGAGAAAGATGTGATCGACTCATAAAGAAAAATAAAGAAATATCATTATCATATCCAATTAAATTTTGATTTCAGTCAAAAATAGTAATAATAATTTGTATTTGTTTTCATTTTAAATGAAATATATGGAAATACATATTAACTGTTGTTCATAGACATGTAGTATATATTGTCCTGGTCCAAATTTTTGTCCACTTAGTCACCTATCACACAACCCAAGCTTTAATTAAGTGTCCTTTGTTCTTGATTACCTTTGATCTCATTCATCCCACTTTTATTATACCTCTGTTCCCCGGAGGGGGAGGGAGGTATACTGTTTTACATCTGTCCGTCCGTCCAAGATATTTTCCGTCGCATTTTTTTTTTATCTGTACTATCTATTTTTCAAAAAGTTGGATAAATGAGAATGAACCCTTAAAAGTAATCAAATTATTGAAATAAATTAAAGTGAATAATTATAGCATACTACTTACAAGCAAAATATTAAAAAAATAAAATAAAAACAGTAGTTAGATATTTAATGTGTGCCTTCCTTTCCTTTTTTTTTTTACTTCAGGGACTTTGCTTCCCAGTTTACAAAAAAATGTACTTGTACTTATTCATGTCATTTTTTTCTGTGTTGTTATATATGTCTTAAATCATACATAAATTATTGTAATCATTGCATATAAATTTATTTTGTGATTATTCTGCTCGTAAGGGCACAACTGATTGGCAAATAAAGCATTTATTTCTTTGTTTGTTTGTTTATTAGAATTTAGATAAAAACAAGGGAGATACCGGTAATTAATTTTTTTTACCTGGTCTTTAACTAAATAACTTATAGGTTAAAGTTTGTTTGTTTAATTAGAATTAAAATAAAAACAAGGGAGATAATTATTTTTTTACCTGGTCACTAACTAAATAACTTATAGGTTAAACCTGTTATGTATAATTTCATCTCATCTCCTTATCCTTATTTTTGAAATTGACTTATCATATAATAACGAAAGGCGTTTAACTTCCCTTAGGGCCTTAATCCCCTTTTAATCTCCAAACAAAAAGTGACATTGATCGTAAAATAATACATCAAATACCAGACTAGGTAAACAGGTTGATCCCTCCTATTGTTCGTCAATTTTAACCTGTATATAATCCAATTGCCTCATGGGCTTAACAATAGATCTGGACGATTACACGTCACAGATGGTCATATTTTTAATAATGATTAATCTTTGATAAATCTATTTTAAATGTGTTAAAATTGACAATTTGAAGGAATTACAGGGATAAGTTTGTATTTATTAATATTTATTTTGGATAAAATGAGGGTTTTTTATTAAAAAAAAAAAAGTCAAAATTAGCCACGTAAAATTTTACTGTGATATTTTTATAAAAGGTAAATTTACATGTAATGTTAAAATTAAATATATATCCTGTAATTTTGTTTCTTAAAGTCGTACATGTGATGTAGGTAAAACTTTATTCATTATGTATTTGAAATAATTTTACCTTTCCGACGTTTTTGCATGTTTTTAATTTCTGAATTGGATAACAAATTTATTAGGCAAATTATATCTGTGTATCTGCTAACATTATTAAAAACTTTTATTTCATTAATTTTTAGCTATATTAGTTAAGACAAGGATCTAACTTTTAACAGTGTTTGTCCAAAGATGGCAATACAAACTTTACGTTAGGCACTAAGAAATAAGGTCGGTAGGGTTAGTGGAAACACCGACATTTTTTTTTGGCCTAACAGTATTTTGATCAAATTGTCCAAACATGTGATATCATGACAAACAAATTTCAGTCCTCATAATAATCATCAGTCCCAAGACCAGTAATCTAAAACTTTGTTCAGACCAGTATATTTTTTTAATTTTTATTTAGAATAGAACTATATAAAAATAAATTCAAGAATTTGAATCGAACAAGTAAATTCAAATTTTCATTTCGAGGACTGAAGCATTAATCTAGTTTCTGTTTTAAATAAAAAAAAAGAAAAAAAAAGAAATGAAAGTTTATATGCAAAGCAAAGGTGTATCCATATAGAAAATCAAGGAAATCTTGAAATCTTGTCATTAGATGCGTCAAGTACAATCTATATTGAAATTGTAGATATATGTATATTTTCGATATTGACATCATGTTATTGTGATCACATGTTTATGCATAATACAAAATGTCTATTTCTTACCATATTTTTACTATTTTATGCTCTATATACTGTTCTATATGTCACTTAGAACTTCGTAATTGTATTAGCAAAATAATTGATAGCAAACTGACATTTGATCCTAAAATGATTTAAAAAAAAAATTGTGTCATATTTTCACTGGATTGAAAACTGCAAATTCCATGAAAAACATTTAAGAAGATTCCATTATATCAAAAACTATGGGTTGTTTTCTCCTGATACTCCATTTTCCTCCACCAATAGAATTCACCGCCACGATATAACTGAATTGTTGTTGAGAGTGGCGTTAAGCACCATGAAACAAACAAGCAAAAACTTTATATAATATTTTTATATAGTTACATTTAATTGAAAGATAATAATGTACATGATATTATTGATATAATCCGTTAAATTTAGAAATTTTGATATTTATAGATTATTATATGGCATTTTTCATATCGCATTTCATATCAACCTGAGATGCCCATATTAGCCCAGGCTAATATGGGTCGAGGGTTGATATGGCATGTGATATGACAAATGCCATATCATAACCTATTTATCATATATACTTCAATGCGTCTTCCTTCATATTTGTGAAAGTTGATCGTTTTCAGAAACCATGTAGCTTGATTTGAGATATGATGCAATAATGTGACATCACATGTATATCTACGTTTTTATTATATGTATTTAGAGACATACTCCTTATACAGTTACACTTTTATACAACACAAGATGATTCAATCTTTGGTTCATAAATGAGTGTCATCATTTGTTGCATAACGAGCATTTTCCATGTTTTCTTCGTAATCCATATTGACAGTAACAGGTGACAGAAGTAAATAACGATACATTAATAACGAAAACTGATCAGACCGCAAAACACGAATTTCGGAAGAAATTTTTTTTCCAAAAAAGACAATATATTTGTCAAAAACTAAATACTCAATTTCATGCAAAATTTTTGGCGGCCATTTTGAAAAATCCATATAACACCACCCCCCCCCCATTTAATATGGATTAGGTTATTACACCCCTGGGAGATATGACTTGTTGCATTTCGAATTTATCACATATGCAAAATTAAACACATCTTGAGTAAGTATATGATAAAATCATATTAATAAATTCTTACCAAGTAACACTAGTTCCGTAACACTTAAATAATAGAATTTACAAAATATACAATGTAATTTCTTGTGTACAAATACACTGTTTGAAGTACACACAGTAATCTTGTACCATAATACATTGTGTATAGTACACAGTAATCTTGTACCATAATACATTGTGTATAGTACACAGTAATCTTGTACCATAATACATTGTGTATAGTACACATTAATCTTGTACCATAATACATTGTGTATAATACACAGTAATCTTGTACCATAATACATTGTGTATAGTACACATTAATCTTGTACCATAATACATTGTGTATAGTATACAGTAATCTTATACCATAATACATTGTGTATAGTACACAGTAATCTTGTACCATAATACATTGTGTATAGTACACAGTAATCTTGTACCATAATACATTGTGTATAGTACACAGTAATCTTGTACCATAATACATTGTGTATAGTACACAGTAATCTTGTACCATAATACATTGTGTATAGTACACAGTAATCTTGTACCATAATACATTGTGTATAGTACACAGTAATCTTGTACCATAATACATTGTGTATAGTTCACAGTAATCTTGTACCATAATACATTGTGTATAGTACACAGTAATATTGTACCTTAATACATTGTGTATAGTACACAGTAATCTTGTACCATAATACATTGTGTATAGTACACAGTAATCTTGTACCATAATACATTGTGTATAGTACACAGTAATCTTGTACCATAATACATTGTGTATAGTACACAGTAATCTTGTACCATAATACATTGTGTATAGTACACAGTAATCTTGTACCATAATACATTGTGTATAGTACACAGTAATCTTGTACTACATTGTGTATAGTACACAGTAATCTTGTTCCATAATACATTGTGTATAGTACACAGTAATCTTGTTCCATAATACATTGTGTATAGTACACAGTAATCTTGTACCATAATACATTGTGTATAGTACACAGTAATCTTGTACCATAATACATTGTGTAAAGTACACAGTAATCTTGTACCATAATACATTGTGTATAGTACACATTAATCTTGTACCATAATACATTGTGTATAGTACACAGTAATATTGTACCATAATACATTGTGTATAGTACACAGTAATCTTGTACTACATTGTGTATAGTACACAGTAATCTTGTACCATAATACATTGTGTATAGTACACAGTAATCTTTACCATAATACATTGTGTATAGTACACAGTAATCTTGTACCATAATACATTGTGTATAGTACACAGTAATCTTGTACCATAATACATTGTGTATAGTACACAGTAATCTTGTACCATAATACATTGTGTATAGTACACAGTAATATTGTACCATAATACATTGTGTATAGTACACAGTAATCTTGTACTACATTGTGTATAGTACACAGTAATCTTGTACCATAATACATTGTGTATAGTACATAGTAATCTTGTACCATAATACATTGTGTATAGTACACAGTAATCTTGTACCATAATACATTGTGTATAGTACACAGTAATCTTGTACCATAATACATTGTGTATAATACACAGTAATCTTGTACCATAATACATTGTGTATAGTACACAGTAATTGTATAATACAGTCAAACCTGCCCATGATGTCACCTCTATTAAGCAATCACTTGTTTTAAAAGGTCACAATTTTCTTGTCCTCTCATAGAAAATAATTACCCACTAACCCAAGATTAGTCCCAATCTCCGGTGTTTAAAGAATTCAAGTCAAATACAAATAGGATCAGTTACAATGCTTCTTGTGAATGAATAATCATGTCAAGATGTAATCCTAGACATAAAATAAATGAAAACAACTGAATTCTGCTGAAGGATTGAAAAAAGGCATTTTATTTAAATCAAAACGGAAAAAAAGTACGTTCAATTAGAGATCCTAGCAACTCGCCAGTATTTTCAAATTTTTTACAATGAAGGGACTCGCCAAAATTTTCAGGAATGTTTGTTTGTTTGTTTGTTTGATGGTGTTTAATGCCACTTTCAACAATATATCTGTTATATAGTGGCAGTCAGTTTAATTGATGGAGGAAACCGAAGTAACCGCAGAAAACAACGGCCCCCTTTTCAGGAATGTCTTCTGGACTCATCAAATTATATTGCTACATGTCAATAAGGTAGTCTTCTAGAATTTTCTTGATTTTAAGCACTGAATTAGTGTACATGCTCTTTTTATTGACAGGTAAACAAACAGAAGATGGAAGATTCACCATCACTTGTATCCAAAGAGGGAATCAAACCAACTCACCCTGCCAGCCAACTACAGCCATCTAGTCAGCCATCAAGTCCTACAGCAGGTAAGATGTGTCAGATGTTTGTTGTGTTTCAGTTTGTTTGATGGTGTTTAACGCCACTTTCAACAATAGTTCAGTTATATCATGGCGGTCAGTTTTATTGGTGGAGAAAACCGGAGGACCCAGAGAAAACTAATGACCTGTCGCTGACAAACTTTATCATATAATGTTGTACACCTCTCCCCGATTGAGATTCGAACTCATAGCATCAATGGTGATAGGCACTGATTGCATAGGTAGTTGTAAATCCAACTACCATGTGATTGCGGCCATGACAGCCCCTGTTGTTTTTCAGCCATCAAATCCTACAGCAGGTAAGATCTGTGAGATGTTTGTAAAACTGCTTAATAATTTAGAAATAAAAACCGTCTCAGGTTCAGGCCACCACCACTACAATGTTTATGACAAGGATGGAACCACATACCATCTGCACCAAGCTGAGGGAGCTCTCTACTAAATCACATTAGCAGATGGGTATAACATAGTAAATATAATAACTCTATGATTATTATGATACATGAATGGCCAAGCTACATGTATTAACGGTAATCCAATTTCATTTAATATTTATGCTATGTTTTTCTTTAATAATCTGCTCATCATCTGATAGCACTGCTACTAGATGTCATGAAAGAAGTAAATGTAAGATTGTTAAAATTAGTCAGATCTCAATTTTTAGCTCTATCGGCTTTATTTTCAAAATCACAGAAAAAATATTTTGTCTAGATGAACTGTTGTATATATGAATACTTAATATAACAATCAACCAATCAGAGGGCTTTATGTTTGTGATGCAATAATAAAAATAAAAAAAACGTGAAAGGCACTGTTAAGATTTTACTGGCAGCACTTTCATTGATTGGTCATGAGTTCATCTGCACATGACCTCTTATCGGGTTCTGTAATTTGTTTTTGGGAGCATAGCAAATTATAACGGCTGATATTAATCAGATTGAAAATATCTCAGCCCTACAGTGTAGCATCATTAAAAATAAAAACATGTCTCCTATCCTTTTCTTATGAAACCTGTGCAATATAACAGGACCAAAGATGTTGCTGACCACGCTGCTGCCAAGTGTCCACATTTACATATTTATGCATTTCATGTGATAAAGATATATGGGTCATTTTCAAAAATTGCCAATATTCTTGTCCGGCTGGCCTATAGGAAAAATACTGTATAATAGTGATTTAAATTTGGATGCGCTGTATATTGCAAGGTAGGTTCTAATACCTACAGAAGAAAAATAAACAACAGGTCGGTGTACAATAGGGGAAATTAATGTCCAAAGCCCTCAAGTTGCCAAAAACTGAATGTCCCAAACAACAAAACACGGAATATCTGATCAAAATTGAAACCTTTATAATGATACAAATCTTATAATTTCCCGATATTAGGTAGAAAATACACTTCAGAATGATATTATAGAGAAATTAAACTATCCCCAGCTATTGGTTCAGATAAGTCTTGCTTCTTTATGGTGTCCTTGATATTTTGTCAACTACATAACGAAAACGTATTTGGTTGCTAATATACAACTTCGGACATCCTTTGTTGTCAAGGAAGTGACTCAGCACTAAATCTACATAGCATTGAAGTAATTATGGAATGACTAATACCAGCGTCAAATTACAAGTTTCATTATTGGCATCTAAGTAAGTAGACATAGCCCTGTATTTTTTAACTTGTCCATTTGGTAACGGGAAAATTTAGTATGAAAACTACAAAATATGAATTCCATATTTGTATTATTATATTCAATTTCCAGTGTTTTATTTGAAAAACAAACTACTTTTCATGTGCGAGGTGTACAACATTATGTGATGAAGTTTGTCAGTGACTTGCGACAGGTCAGTAGTTTTCTCCGGGTACTCCGGTTTCCTCCACCAATAAAACTGACCTCTGTTCTAAAAATTACAGTCCTTTCTATCTATCCCGAACATGGAAACCCTGAAGTAAGAGCACATCTAAATAGAATGGTTTATCCAAGAGATGGACGTTCAGACCTCAAGGCACACATTTTTATGGACAACCACGAGAATGGACATGAACAACAATCGTTGGATACCAAATCATTTTGTGCCAGTCTTGTCAATAGAGATTTCTGAAAGCAAGACTGACGAATATTTGTAACAGTCTACAAGTTAATAATCACATGAGCCTATGTCTTTAATACTTTTATCAGTTGAATTGATTTGATTTGGTTTGATTTTTGATGTTTAACGCCACTTTCAGCAATATTTCAGCTATATCATGGCGACCAGTTTTGGTGGTGGAAGAAACCGGAGTACCCGGAGAGAACCACCGACCGTGGGCAAGTGACTGGTAAACTTTATCACTTGCGACTTTAATCAGTTGGAAAGTTTACAAGACTTTATTAAGTTTACAAGGCTTTATTTACATAAAAATAAAAACATTTAGCAAATTATCAATTCTATTCATTAGATATTCTAGACTTTTGACAAAAAAATATTAAAGATAAATATTAAATGCATAATTATGCCTTTGTTTTTTAGCCAAAAAATTCAAAATATTAGTATCTTGCAAAAAGTTATTAACAGAATCCCTATCGTTACGTAGTTGACATTTCTTTGTTAAGGGTTATCTAATTTGCCATTAAAATAATATTTCGAAGTTTAGTTAAGATTGCATATTTTATAATTTGTTCATGTTAATGTTGAAGAGTTCATTGGTATTATTAAAATTGAATTCAATCGATGTTGGTTTTGTTTCAAATTACTATCTGGAATATTGGCATTTTTTGAAAATGACCCATATACGAAATAAACATTGTTTATTTACATCCCCAGCACAATTTGTAATTAACAACAGTCTTTGCGCTAACCCACTTGCCCGAAGACCGGGACAAGTAAAACTGGATTCGTACAAGTGAAAATTATGAAAGAATTTGTTTGAATAAATATAATTTTTTTTTGGGAAAGTAGGTGAAAAAAATTAAGACAAAAACTGGAGGTACATTTGTATGATACAGTAATATTAAAGTGATCACAGTCGTAAATTTTAGCAGTAAATCTGATGGCGTGATGCTACGAAACTTGAAACACCGAAAACGTTTCAATACATTTATAGTCAGCTTAAACAATGAACATGTTGTCAAAAAATATATTCTAGCTAATGTTTGGTGAAATGCTTAATTATTGAAAACATTCTAAAGCCTATATATATATCTTTTGTTATTTCTATTCTTATTTATAATTTATAGTAATCTAAACTATAAAATCCTAATAGTTCTCCCGATTTTATTTGTGGACCAAATTAGTGTCGTTACGTAACTTTATTTAAGTTGGGACTTCTCAAAATAATAGATAAATTGTATTTTTTCGAAGATTAAGATGTAAATTTACCATTTTCCATCAAAATGTTTGAATTTGATTTAAAACTGTCTTTATTTCAGCGATATCAGATATCCCACGTAATTGTAAATTTATTATTTATAACTCTGAAATGAAATAGAGAGATTAGTGTCTAAACCCAAGGCAGAACGATTCAAGTTGTAGCGACTTAAACGTAGAAAATTACATTGATAAGACGTACAGCACTGATCTAAAACTCATATTTACAATCATATAAACGTTGCAAACTATAACTTAAAGGATTTTGGCGGAATTATTCAACATTTTGTTTTGTGGCCGATATTGTCAATCTGATTTTCATACTAATGTGTTTTTACGAATTTATCCTCTTCAGATCAGCGAGGTAATTTCCAGGGGATTTAAGGGTGTTTAGTTGAACTGAGCTGAAGATTAAGGTTCAATTTTCCAGCGATATTATCTTTGACATCCGAGGATAATCCTGAGCAAGTAATAACATTCATAGGAAATTCTAAAACTAACAATTTTACGGGAATAAATCTAGGAGATCAGACATCGGTAATTACATTTAGTGACATATCATACAATGTTTTATTTGTTCAGTGATTGTTAGTGTATGTCGTTCTGATTTTTTTTCTCCTAGTAGATTGATAATGGCGGTAGACTCATTTTCATTGTTGCTATTTATGGTTTTCAATAATGTTTCATTTACCACAGGCCGGATCTGGAATTGGGAGTGTTAGTATCCATCTCTCCCCCTCTTATGTAGGAAAATGTTGGTCCCTACCCTGTGCCCATTTAGAACAAATAAATGTAGCCGGCTGCCTTCTTTCAGAGAGTCTGGATCTGCTGTTGTCACAGTCTAGCACATGGTACAGCCGTTGAGTTATGCTTATTTTGAAAGACCGTAATGTGACTAGAACAGCAATAAAAGTGCTTTTCATTTACTTTAATTTGTGTCTAAGTTTGATAGTCTCTATCCAGTAGGTCTAAAATTTTTAGTTGACTGTAGGATTTATTTGTTGCCTTCTCTAGACTGTGATAATGACATAATGGCATACAAAACTTGTCCTACTAGTCACTTTAGAACGAGAAGATCTTTACTGTTGATATACCCAGGATAAGTAATATCTCTTAGAACATTTTTTTTGATAATTTGTAAAGCTTTTGATTGGACAAGTACTGGTAGTATTTTCTGTTTGTCTTGCATTTTGTCTATTGTCAACAGTTTTACCGTCTACCAGACTCGCTACGATACTAGTGATAATGTCTCTCTCGACCTTCAAAACTGCCGTTATTCTTTATAAATGAGACATTTGAACACTGACAAATAACATGGAGGAATTTGTAAATAAGAATACCTGAGGAGTTAATATTCTCCACCTGTTTATAAAGACAAAATCTTGATCAACATTAAGATATAGTGTTAGAAATCATATTTCATATTTTGTTCCAATATCGCATCTAACACTTTATATATCTCTAGGTAACAAAATTTAATGAGGTATTTTTTTTAATTTATATTGAATTATTTGTAATAGGCAATTTTTAGACGGATTTGCAACTACAAGTGCAATCATTATCTATCACCACTAAAGTAACTTTAGTGTTCTAGGATTCCCATTTCCCGTTACCTGTGGCAAGTGAATTTTGGTCACGGGAAAGTGGATTTCCAAACCTTTGTTGTCCTGGGCAAGTAAATTTCAACTACTGAATTGAAGACTTCGTTTAAAATTATATCAAATCTATCTCTTTTGCATAATTGTACAAATGAAGAATCATACTTTTATTTAAAATCATGTTTTCACATGAGATCGTCATCAGCAGTCCGAGGGGATATAGTTTAGAGGAAGGAAACAAGTGTTTGTTCAGAGTACTACCAATGGTGCCTAAACGTTACCATTGGCAAGACATTGGTACTTTTGGTGATCAATAATAGCTACCGTTGGCTACAATTCTAACAGGCTGTCTAAAGTGATGTTAACGTTGGTAAGTCACATGTTCATACAAATCCAAAATGGCGACATCTTTGCCAGTTCCAACCACAGGGACGTGCTCCCATCACAGGGACTTGCTCCCGGCCTTTCGTTATCAATAATTTTAACCCTACTATCAATGTGCGGTACTAAAATATCACAAGGGATGACACCCGCGCGATACCACCTTACTTCAATTCTATAATTTTCATATTTATACTTAATTCCTACATTTCGTACGGTTTAGTGTGTTGAATAATGGTAATTCCAAATAAATATCACAAAAAATCTCCTTAAAGGTGAAATGCAAAGGTCAAAACTTTTTTTCAGATTTACACATTTTTAGATAGTGATTTTAGTACCTTGATAGAAAATTGTAATAATTTTCAATTTTCTCAAGCGGTTTGTGCGAAATTTTCAGGTAAACTTACCTTTTTTAAAACCGCGGGAAATATAAATCCTGCTTATTCCCCTTTAAAAATCTCCTGTCGCAACGTTCATGGCGAGGTGTACTCAATACAACATAATGTGATAAAGATTGTCAGTGACTTGCGACAGGTCGGTGGTTTTCTCTGGGTACTACAGTTTCCTCCGCCACTATATATCAAATTATTGTTGAAAGTGCCGTTAAACACCATAAACCCAACCTACTAGTTTAAAAGATCCGTGGAAAGAATTTTTGTAGTAGAAATAGTCCATATATTTCTTCCTAATCAGTATGTTCCTTCGACACACCAGGACATGCATGTATTTCACTGTTTCAGTTTTGCCCACAAAAAAAACTGCCACAATATCGGTTAGAACACTATAAATCCATAGCATATACCATTGTTCATTGGAATATATAGGAACAGAGAAACTATGGTAATTAAATTTGTTAACAATCGTGCATTGATTTATTGAAACCAAGTTTGGTAAGAAGATAAGAAAATAATATCCCTGAAGCCCAAAGGGAGATAGCTTGGTTAAAGGGGAGGTACATTGTAACTGAATGATGTTTCTCATTCATTGTATTTGGATTTTTTTTTATTATCATGAACATGCCTTCCTATTTGTAAAATTTCATGTACATTTTGTACAATGTATTTACAACACAAAACAAAAATGAATATTTTTTTAATTCCAAGAATAAATTTGATATAATTTTTTTTTAGGTTAAATATACTTATCAGGTTTAATATTGGTGAAGAGAACATGCTACTACACAAAACAAATTCCAAATTTCCAAGATATAGCTGCAATACTGCTAAAGTTTGAGCTAAACACCAATCAATCAATCAATCATTCATATTCTAAATTAATAAAAGTAATTCATGGTAACTATATTTTACCAAAATCATAATGAATTTTTTTTAATTTGATGTGAATACTGAAATATGATTGGCTGATCTGCCTTGAGAAAAGTTAATTATACTGGATAACCTGGGTTGGTATTGTGATGTCACCAACATATTCATTCGCCAACGACAAATTCAAATAGTCCCATGAAATAATCGTAATTAAAATCAAGGAATCTTTAAATTTTGTTGTAATAATTAAATTATAAGGAATATTTTCAATTTTTGAACAGGTTATACTTATATAATCTGGTTTGTAACAGTTTTGCGCTTTTCATAAACTGCTTTGCAGTTTATTATATGTAAACTACCCCAATCCAGGTTATATTGTATAACCTGTTCATAAATTGAAAATATTCCTTAAATAACTATTTGATTAAATTCTATATTGACTAAAAAAAAAAATTGACTTTTAGTTATATAAATTTCATTGTTATTTTTGCTATGTGGCATTTATGGACCCTGGTACAGTATTGATTAGGACTAAGAAACAAACATATTTATATAGATATATATATATAAATATACTAATTCACCTGTTAAGGTGTTAATTGGTAAGATGGGTGATAATTGTCTTGTTGATTTATAGGACTAAAGATTTAACACCTACCTGTAGAGAACAGCATCAAAATTAGTGATATACTGTATTTAAAATAATATAATATAAAAACAAATGCTTTTTCTTCTATTCTTTAAATTAAATATATTTGCAGTAAAAAAAATAGTCCTAAAAATGTGTTAAAAATTAGATTTAGAATAATACAGAATTTTTTAATCTGTCAAATTATATTACTATATATTTTTTTTTAAAGATTGACATTTTAACATTGAATTGATTTATTTCTTAATATCTTGAGGTTGTTGTTTGGTATTTTGACATATCCTATAGATATCTCAAGTTGTTTTTTTACGACTTAATTTGAAAGTCTTTTATTAGTAGCATTTCAAGAATTACATAATTTACATGGTTTGTTTTCTTGGAAAAAGTTGACTAATGGAATTTAATTTTGTTTCTATTGACATGATATTTTTTTTTGGTGGGGGGGGATAGGGATATGGTGTTTAAGGCCACTTTCAACAATATTTCAGTTGTATCGTGGCGGTCAGTTTTATTGGTGGAAGAAACTGGAGTACCCATTAAAAACCACCGACCTGTCACAAGTCACTGACAAACTTGATCACGTAATATTGTATCGAGTACACCACACATGAGCTGGATTCAAACTCACAATTTTAGTGGTGTTGGGCACTGATTGTACAGGTAGTTGTAAATCTAACTACTATGTGATCACAACCACAACAACCCCTATTGACATGATATGTGTACTAATAAAACATTTTTATCATCCTTCCCTCCCGCTATATCTACCTGCTGACTCCATAAGCAAAACTTGTATCAAAGTTCGCGTGAGCTGAGCTGGACTTGTCAACAGTGAGCAGGAGTTATCACCAAATTCTCCCAACATTTAAACGATAATTCCTGTCAAGATGACAAAAGTAAATAAAATTCAGCAACACCATTAGCTAGTTAACATTTTATTTTTTAAACATATATCAAATTAGGAACTGTCGTGTCAGCAATATCAACAAACATCGTCCTACAAAAATGTACTTGTCACAATTCTTGATGACCTCTGCTGAGACGTCATAATGTTTACGTCATAAGCGAGGTCGTGACCTTTATGTTTTCTAAAACGGAACGGCAAAACCGTGAATTGCTGACTTTGATGTTTGTAATAAAAAAAACCCAATGAATATCGCCATTAAAGGAAAAATTCAACAATCTTAACATTTATATAAACCTGTAAAAATGAATGGTATATTTGCAAACTACTTATGAACTATGTTTTGGGGAAGAGTATTTTGAATATTTTGAATCATGTCATTTTTCCCCGTGAAAATACAAATATAGATGTATCTGTGTTTATGTTTGATATAAGGATGATAAACATGTCATCTGAATGTGAATATGATTAATAATGACAAATATCAACCTGCTCGACAGAATATGAAGTTTGTGACTCGTTCGCTTCGCTCACTCGCCACCAAACTTCAAATTCTGGCTCGGCAGGCTGATATTTTCGGTATCAATCAATTCACATCCAGATAACATATACATCTTCAAACAGGAAAGGATTTTATTATTATAAGGGGAAAAAAAGAGGGTGCAGTTACCGATTTTTGCCAACAAAGAGATCTTTATGTTTACACGAAATTAATAAGGATACCTAAATACTACTGATTATTTTAGTGTTGATTTTAATAAAATTGACACTTAAATAGATAAAGACTTTTATATTTTATTTGAAATTATATAGTATTTATTAAATGAATAAGATTCTCAGATAGATTATACTTCAACAAAGGGCTTTGTGGGAGCCGTTTTAAAATCCCTTGCTAGGATTACGTGGGTGTGGCTATCATCTTGTTATATCTAAAACTATAATTCAAAACCAAGACAGTATAACCACTCATCTTGATAACACAGCCAGATTTTAAATGAATGAAAACGCTTTGATCATTCAGATTCTTCATATTTGCACAAGATTTTTTCAAATTTGTTTTGATGTGTTTTGAAAATGTTCATGCATTGTTTGTTTTTTTTTCTTTTGTAAAAGGTGTCTTCTTTTCTATAATGTTATAGAAATCGGTAATAATGCATTATCGTTTCTAAATTTAAGATAATCCCAAGCCTACTTTTTAAAGTAAATACCTGCCGTAATAATTTTTTGTTAAATTATAGGTGATGTGTGACATGCTTGATTCTGATGTAATTTTTTTTTAGTAAATTTTATATTATGTTTATTATTTAAAAAAAAAAATTGTAGTCAACTTTAATAAATTTATATATATATATATATTTATTTATGTTAAATGACATTCACAGTATAAATGTTTTGGGTTTTTTTTCACTCTGAAATAAATTTACATTGAGGAAATCTGCAGACAGTTGAAACGTCTGGAAAATGGAATAGAGTATTTTTTTGTAAAATCCAATAAGAGACTTAATATAGTTTTATAGAATTTGTTTCAACTTTTGTATGTTGCAATAACAAGATACATATCAGTTGTGAGCCCAGACTTTACGTTCATAAAATAAAGTATGGTTATGTACTAAAACTGAAAAAAAAACAGCCAATCAAAACTGTGTATTGAGTAAAAATTTGTTCTGATTGAACAATTATTGAGTAAGAGTTTCTTTCTCATACTCCAAAATCATTCAATCAAAGCACTACATAAATTGTATACCTTCTTCTATTTATAATATATAAGTTGGAGTACATGAAAAAATAAGAGCTATTTTTATGGAAAAGATGTCCAAAAATTTTATTGATCATTTATATAAATTTTGTACATAATTTATATTTTAATCTAATTTTGACTTAAAAAACGTAGATATTAAATTTACATGTTTGATTTTTTTTTTTTTTATCTTTGAATTGGATGTTTATTGGGTTTCAGGTAGTATTTCATGAAATATTTTATATCAGTTGTGGTTTTTGAGTTTAACTTGATTGCTGTAAAACTGGAGCAGGAGGAAGCCATATGTGGTTTGTCACTGTTGTTTCATAGCATAGCTTTTTATTGTATTTTTACCTAAAAGTTTCATTACGCCATTACGATCATAAAATTTTTTTTTAGTAAAATTTGTGTACTACTCCAAAAAAGGTTCAATTGGAATACATGTATTGCATATACAGGTAGCATCAAAGTTTCCCACCACCCCTCCCCAAAAAAAGGTTTACAAGAAAAAAATATATTTTATGTTAAAGATTACAATTACCTGGTATGCTATGTGGACGCTGTCTCTCGTGTATGGATACGGAGGAGCAACTTATGTGTTGTTAAATACCCACCAACCCATTCTAACGTATGCATCAGTCCCCCGGTTTTTTTTTCATCAACGTTTTTACATTATTGAGTCAATTATTCGATATTATAAATGATTAAATATGTATTTGCATGACACAAGTTAAAATGGCACTTGTTAATATAAGATTAAAGGTATTCACATTTATTTAAAATTAAAACTTTTACTGTGTCTAAGTATTTACAAAATAGATTACCAATAAATTGATAAATTCCCTCCTTATACAATAATCAAACAGAACAGAGGAAAATTCTAGACAGAATGAAAGTAAACTCTGGATCATTGAATGATTTATTTTCTGTTTTCACCAAACAAACGAACCTATTACTTTAGCTATGTGCTGAACCATCAGCTCAGGGGATTATTGTTCAAGAAGGATTATAGATTCCACCATAATTTTGTTTACTTATCTGAAAAATGCTCATTTTGTCACTAATCCCCTGCCTGATATTTTCATTTCGACTAAATCCTTTGTCCTCGGACTGATAGTGAATATTAGGAATATTAAAACGCTTGAGAGGCTTCGATCCAAATTGCTGACGGATTAATTCTTTTTGAATCAATCGTGTGTTAAAGCCCCATTTTAGATAAGTTGACGAAAATGAATGCGTCTATTATAAATGAAGATCGAAATCCTACTTAGACAAAGTTAGACTTAAGCGGTCATTCTCATCGTGTTATTTTTCTCTTATTCGGGAAAACATTCAAGATAAGTCCCCTGTTTAACATTCAAATTAAGTGATTGGACAGAATTTAGGGTCGGCACAAAATGAGAAAATTCTTAATATCGCTAATCCTTTTTAATTGGATCTCGGTCGTACGGCAGTTCAGTCAGTCATTCGTCCTGACGTTTAGAACCCTTCAGTGTCTTTGTATGATGTGTATTTTCCTGTCAATGAGCCATAATATAATCACGGATTAAACTTTCAGCGGTTAAGTACCTAGATTATAATTTGACTAAGATGATAATGGGGGTCTCCCAAAATAGGTAAAGCTTCAAGAAATATTGGAGATAAATATTTTTATAAGGATATATTTGGATAACAATTAAAAATAAAGAGCTGAGAAAGGAAGAGACCTCTTGTCGAATTATGGAAATTAAGTCGTACATAATCTTAGGGTTTTTCACAAAATTAAATTTACTATGGGAAAAGCTTTATAAAAAAATTGTCAAAGGAAAAGTTTATTATTTGAACACTAATCCTGTGAATATTAAATTACATTGAATAAAGTTATTTACAAGATAATTGTTGAGAAAAATTACTGAAGAAAGAATATTTAAATTTTCTGCAAAGATTTTTTTTAAGATGATTAATTTTTTTTCAGCCGTCTGAATTTTCTAATAATTGTGTAATGATTAATTAGCTATAAATCATGCAATTTGACTAATCTGAGGAATTAATTCAGATAAAAAATAAAAATGTTTTTATTGTGCTCTCTTTCACTGATGGCATGCAGATGAATAAAGGACCCCTATTGTTTAAAAACATTTGTAAATTGAATGTTGAATATATAATATTGTTATACTTCAGTATCTTTTTTCAATAGAAAATTAAGTGTAATATTCTAACTAATAAATCCTAAATTCCTTGTTTTCTCTATTTCACCGGTCATCAGTTTTTTTACTGATGACTGGGGGAACAGTGATCTAGATCGCCAAAGCGCTTACGATATCGGTAAAATGACCATCATCTAAAACGTGTACGTGACGTAAGTATGTATTAAATGGCCACCGCCGGTGTGCCCAGTGGAACCAATCTGGCTGTTCATTTACAGAAATGTTCGCCTTTATCAAATGAAATAAGAGTGATGCAAAAAAAATAAAGTTTCAGTACAATAAAACAATTAATGCCTGCACTTAAGGTGAACATCATAATTGTTCACCTTAAGTACCCCTCGGGTGAACAATTATGATGTTCACCTTAAGTGCAGACATTAATTGTATACTGTTAAAAGAAAGAAAGAACTGTTAATCCACATAAATATACAAAAACCCATGTGAAAGTCACTTCTCATGTGAATTCAAGATGCATATATATATTAATATATCGTATGGTTGTTGGATTTATAACTACCTATGCAATCAGTGCCTATCACCACTAAAGTTGTGAGTTTGAACCCCATTCATGGCAACGTGTACTCCATACAACATTATGTGATAAAGATTGTCAGTGACTTGCGGCAGGTCGGTGGTTTTCTCTGGGTACTCCTGTTTCCTCTACCAATAAAACTGACCGCCACGATATAACTGAAATATTGTCGAAAGTGGCATTAAACACCATAAACCCACCCACCCATATATTAATAAAGGGAGATAATTTTAGGTAAAGCCATTATCAATTAAAAAAATATATAAAAAAAACCATTTATCATGTTTAGTTGACAGAGACTTTAATCATATCATTTTAATTAAGGATATGATTCTAGTTTTTACTATTTCAATTTGTGGTAAAAAAAAAAAAAATTATTTTTACAATTGTTTTCCATTATTGGAATTTATACAAGATTTGAATTTTTTTTATACTTGACAGTAATATTTCTGATTTAATTACAGGGGAAGGGAGGGGGGTGGTCTGTTACATATAAGGGTCATTATCAAAATACATGCACATTTTCCTGTTCATATTTTGGTGACATCAGATATTTTCGTTCCTGTTTTGCTTTAGCCTATTAGTTTTTCCTACATTACAATGACATATTTACATAATATGCAGTCGGGAAAACCACCATGAAAAAAAATATTTCTGGATATTATGCATAATGTAGGATATTTTCTTTGGAGCACTAGTTTTTTTCACAATATTTGGATATGTAGTTGTGGAATTCCATATAAGCTGCATTATGAAACAAACAAGTTTTCATAATTGTATTTTGTTTCACTTTATATAAAGAAAAGATGACTTATGCATAGTTATTAGAGTCAACTTTATTCAACTATAATATAATTTACTTCAATTATATCATTTATCATTTTTATGAAACAATTTACATGAGGTAACACCATTGACAAGAGGTAACACCACAGATGACAAAAGTAACACCAGGGACATCTTCATGAATGTAAACATTTAATTCAAGAAAAAAACACAACTATCAACCTATATTTGTTGTTTTCTTAATGTTTTCAGTACAATATTCAGTTTTTCAATATATTGGTTTAATGCATGAGCAATATCAGTTTTGTCCATGGTGTTATGAAGATGTGTCCATGGTGTTGTGAAGATATGTCCCTGGTGTTACCAGGTCTAAAAAGTATACTCCCATCAGCTTGTTAAACTATATCTTATAAGTAAATGACCATGCTTGAACAATTTTTCTGCATAGGTTAAAGAGCAATATTTTGTTCTGTATATTACTGTTTATGGAATAATGTGCTTATTCACAATTTTAATGCTAAATGTCTGTGGTGTTACACAATCTTTATGGTAACACCATTGACAGTAACACCACAGAAAACAGGTAAGTATTTTCAGGATAAAAGGAAAATAATTTCTCCCTGACTATATTTTATATGTATATCCTGTGAAGAATACCAAATGTAATGTATTGTATATTTTTACATTATGTTCAATTCTAACAAAAAGAAGTAGTGAGAAGTACACCACAGACATAAAATTTATATACTATACCAATTGCACGTACTTTTTCGGCTGTATATTAGTTTATGGATCACTTTTGTTTTTGTCGTCTGCACATGTCATGAAACAGGAAATAAGCAAAGGGAGAAACTATTTTTGCTTCAAATATGACAAGACAGATAACTCTTACCAGCCTTAATAGGAAGGGTAACACCACAGACATGAAAATCTATAACAGCAGGTTTTTGCTAATTTTCTTTTTGAATTTTAATATATATCGAGCAAAAATAATGTGCTATTAGAGTTTTAGGAATAGTTCAAAAATAATATAAAGATTGAATAAAATCATAACATCTGAATAGTACAAATGACCAAAAGTAAGTCATTCTGGAAAAATAACACGTAACACCAAGGAAAAAACAGGTCTTCGTGTAGCTAGTATAAATTCGTAATTGGACCAATCTGGATTTAGATGGTAAAACTATAGAAAGCTGATGTGCCTTCATGCAAAACATGTTTTCTCCAATCAGTTTGGTTGATATTTGTCTTAATTGCGTAATAACAGAAAAGTGCATGTTTTTTTATAATGACCCATAAACACTTCTCACATTGTTAATGAACTTGGAATAGCAGTTGTACGTATATCATATAATATGTCTTTCAGCATTCAGTCTCAAGTTATGTATGAAAGAATACCGGTAGATCTTATTTCAGGTTTTTGAAAAACGATTTGGTCAGTTATTATTTTCAGTGATCTACCGGCAACTCTAGATTGTTTACTTCAACCTACATATTCATTTGTATTCCATTATATACAATAGTTCCCCTCTTATAACGCCTCTCATTCTGCAATGAAAATGTGGCCTAAAATGAGGGATGGCCTCTCTTGAGGCGACAATTTAGTAGTTTTTGAATGACCTGTAACCTCTAACAGTGACTTATTCTGTTGAGAAAACCTAACTTTTTAATTCTATCAAACCTGTTTATAAAGGACAGTGTGGGGCGCTGAGAAAATATCCAGATGCACTTTATATAATTGTCCAAACTACTCGTCTAATTTCACACAAAGTGGAGAATGAGAGTGTCCTCTATAGACAATGATAGTTTGTATAAAGGTGGCAGTTTGAGCCTGTTGGATTGTCTACCATGTATACTGCCTTACTACATGTACAGTCCTCGAAATGAAAATTTGAATTTACTGGTTCGAATCATATTCTTAAATTTATTTTTATATAGTTCTAAATAAAAACTGAAAAAAATTACTGGTCCAAACAATTCTTTTCTGGTCTTTGGCTTGAGAACCAGTGCTCAATGTGAGGACTGTTACTAATGTCCATTTCACAAACTGTCATGTCAAAAAAGTGATCAGTCATGTATTTGTGTGTAAGGGGTATCAATTTTGCCTCTTTCTATAATTTTTCTATTGGATTTTGGAAATGTTCGGACAGTGTAGTAATTTTTTGTTTTCTGTTTTTTTTTAACGCTGTACCTCACATGTAGATGTTAAAGTATAAAAAAATGTACCATAAAGAAAGAAATATTTCATTAAGTACAGAAACATAGATAAAATATGTAAAAACCTATAAACATTTCTGTAGATTTTAACCGATCATCAATAGTGCCAATAATTCAACGAAGGGATTAGGGTAACATGTGGCTTTTGTTTCGTGCAAAGCTCCATAATTTGAATAAGTAGATGCTAAACCTACATAAAGTGTCAAATACATTGAGTTAATAACAAAACTTGTAATCCTGACTTGTATTCAATTATTCACTATCAGTTATATAATTTCGTTCACTTCCACGATTTGTTTGAAGTAGGAAAATTACATATTTGCCACTTAATCTTAAGGTGTACATCTCTAAATAATAGTATTTGCTTGTCCGTGAAATATGATTTTGATATTATCAGAATGAGGAACGACAGGAGGTTCAAATTGAATATAATCCTCCCATCTTTGATCGTAAGTAAGCGCCATCTAGATATAATTTGATTCTTAATTAGTTACATAAGAATGACTGAAATCTACGTCTTTGATGAGGTTGTAAATCTATCAGTGTAATAATCAATTTCTTGTCGGGATTATAACGTAGATGTGTTAATTTCATACTGATAAAACGATTGCACCAACTGTTTTTCATGTCCCTCTTAAGACGGAGCGTTCTACTAAATGAAACCTTCTGTAGACTATTAGCATCCTTAAGATGCTTTAAAACATTTATCTCACTTAGATTATTTTGGCTCTGCTTTGATGCTGTAATTAATATTTATGATTTGTGAAAAAGATTTAATTGCAGCAGTTGAATTTACAACTGTAAATATGTTTAAGATTGGTTACACATTTTAGTCCTTAGCCATTATGAGCTGAGAGCCTGTTATGATTTTCTCTGAGCTATATGATGTAATACCAATAAATATAAGCACATAGAGTTCAAATGTCTGGTGTATGCCCTGTCTATAGTTTTCCTTGGATACTGCCAATGTATAGCTGTCTGGTGTATGTCCAGTCTATAGTTTTCCTTGGGGACTGCCAATGTATAACTGTCTGGTGTATGGCCTGTCTATAGTTTTCCTTGGGTACTGCCAATGTATAACTGTCTGGTGTATGGCCTGTCTATAGTTTTCCTTGGGTAATGCCAATGTATAACTGTCTGGTGTATGGCCTGTCTATAGTTTTCCTTGGGTACTGCCAATGTATAACTGTCTGGTGTATGGCCTGTCTATAGTTTTCCTTGGGTACTGCCAATGTATAACTGTCTGGTGTATGTCCAGTCTATAGTTTTCCTTGGGTACTGCCAATGTATAACTGTCTGGTGTATGCCCTGTCTATAGTTTTCCTTGGGTACTGCCAATGTATAACTGTCTGGTGTATAGCCTATCTATAGTTTTCCTTGGGTACTGCCAATGTATAACTGTCTGGTGTATGTCCAGTCTATAGTTTTCCTTGGGGACTGCCAATGTATAACTGTCTGGTGTATGCCCTGTCTATAGTTTTCCTTGGGTACTACCAATGTATAACTGTCTGGTGTATGGCCTGTCTATAGTTTTCCTTGGGGACTGCCAATGTATAACTGTCTGGTGTATGGCCTGTCTATAGTTTTCCTTGGGTACTGCTAATGTATAACTGTCTGGTGTATAGCCTATCTATAGTTTTCCTTGGGTACTGCCAATGTATAACTGTCTGGTGTATGGCCTGTCTATAGTTTTCCTTGGGTACTGCCAATGTATAACTGTCTGGTGTATGGCCTGTCTATAGTTTTCCTTGGGTACTGCCAATGTATAACTGTCTGGTGTATGCCCTGTCTATAGTTTTCCTTGGGTACTGCCAATGTATAACTGTCTGGTGTATAGCCTATCTATAGTTTTCCTTGGGTACTGCCAATGTATAACTGTCTGGTGTATGTCCAGTCTATAGTTTTCCTTGGGTACTGCCAATGTATAACTGTCTGGTGTATGCCCTGTCTATAGTTTTCCTTGGGTACTGCCAATGTATAACTGTCTGGTGTATGGCCTGTCTATAGTTTTCCTTGGGTACTGCCAATGTATAACTGTCTGGTGTATGTCCAGTCTATAGTTTTCCTTGGGTACTGCTAATGTATAACTGTCTGGTGTATGGCCTGTCTATAGTTTTCCTTGGGTACTGCCAATGTATAACTCTCTGGTGTATGTCCAGTCTATAGTTTTCCTTGGGTACTGCCAATGTATAACTGTCTAGTGTATGCCCTGTCTATAGTTTTCCTTGGGTACTGCCAATGTATAATTGTCTGGTGTATGCCCTGTCTATAGTTTTCCTTGGGTACTGCCAATGTATAACTGTCTGGTGTATGCCCTGTCTATAGTTTTCCTTGGGTACTGCCAATGTATAACTGTCTGGTGTATGCCCAGTCTATTGTACTGTCTATGTTAATGTTGTCTATCATTTTTGTGATAGTATGTGGTCTTTTTGAGTGGAAGCGAATCTGTGCAGGTTTTTTTTATTGTTTGTTTACATGTATATATATATATTGCCGTCGGTCGTTTAAAGAGCAACGATGCTAATGATCAATAACAAGATTTATAATAAAAAATCGTTGAATAAAAACAACTTTCATTTCATTTATACTATATTATCAAGTGCTTTTCATCATGAAATTTGATCTATAGTGTTTGATATTCAATATTTTAGGGGCCGTCGTGGCCTTGATCGTATGGTAGTTGGATTTACAACTATCTATGCAATCAGTGCCTATCACCACTGATGTTGTGAGTTTGAATCTCTATCAGGGCGAGGTGTACAACATTTTGTAATAAAGTTTGTCAGTGGACTTGTGACAGATCAGTGGTTTTCTTCGGGTCCTCCGGTTTCCTCCTCCAATAAAACTGACCGCTACGGTATAACTGAAATATTGTTGAAAGTGGTGTTTTAGACACCATCAAACAAACAAACATCAATATTTTATTCTAACTTTTTGATTGCATCTCTTGAAGATCATTGAGCAACACATTTATTTTGTGAAGACAAGGAGTACATCCAGTAGCGGGGAAGGAAACATTGAAATAGCTGTAAACTTTCGGAAGTATCCCATATTTTCCCTTACTTTGCGCTTAAAGAATATTCAAAAGTCTTCCAGATTTTCCTTCGCTTTGTCCTTAAGTCCTCTGAAAGAGAAGTAAAATCACCCTGTTTTTACCCAGTCTTGTTTGTTTTTGTCTACAGATATATTGCATCCAGAAATCTGAAAAAAAAAACCCACTAAATAATGAATATATTAATTTATTTTTACCCAAGAATCAGTTGCTTTCTCGTGTATTCGGGGAACTTATTTAGTTTTTCATAAAACTTTTATATCAATCAGTGTATTTAATAACAATGAGTGACATGATGGGTGTCCTAAAAGAGGTAGGAATTCACAATACTATAGTGACTGTAGGTAAAAATTGGTTGAAATAAAATATTCTCTCTATTAATTATCTGATAGAAATATGGGTATTTTAGGCTCCTTGAGATCTTTATATAGAAGCTTCATAGGGTCGTCGTAGCCATGATAGTATGGTAGTTGGATTTACAACTACCTGTGCAATCAGTGTCTATCACCACTGATGTTGTGAGTTCGAATCTCGATCAGGGCAAGGTATACAAAATTATGTGATAAAGTTTGTCAGTGACCTTCGACAGATCGGTGGTTTTCTCTGAGTCCTCCGGTTTCCTCCACCAATAAAACTGACCGCCACGTTATAACTGAAATATTGTTGAAAGTGGCATTAATCACCATAAAACCAAACCAAACCAATCTTAATTATCTGAAAGAAATATGGGTATTATAAGCTCCTGGAGATCTTAGTATAGAAGTTTCATTATCTATAAATGTAATTAGGTCACTGTAACCTAAAAAAAATTGATGCAAGACCAATTATCCCATTAAATTAAATTTTGATTTTCTTATCAATATTAAAGAAAAATTAGTTAGCAATATAAACATGATAAAAAGATTTATAACAAATCATAAAATTTTTATCTTATTAATAGTCCTTTAAAATAAAAGATTTACAACTATTAGTTATTAAAGAATTTAGTCACGCTGCTTTTGCCGAATTTCGTAAGATTGGTGATGAAACCGATAAACTGTCAGCACAGAATTATGATATTAACACTTCAAAAGTTATGCAACTTGACTAACGGCTAAACATTGCCAAATTACCGTGTTTTAATACCATTTTATTACTCGGTAATGAAATACTTCGAGATTTTTACGTGTGATATTTTAAATTTCTTTTGCTACATTTGATTCCCATGAAACTATGATAATAAAAATCTGAGATTATTCTTATCAATGTTAGAAGATTTGTATAAAAAAGGGAAAATGTGAAAAAAGCGTTGATATCTTGACTCGCAAATTATTGCAAAGAGAAAGAACATGGTTTGAAATTGATTAATTGATATGAAGTTTTGAATTATGATATCTGAATCAGAACATCAAAAGTTTTGCACCTTGCATTTATAAATCTTAGTCCCTACTTGAAAGAATACAATTATAATTTTGAAAATTTAAATACATTATAAACTTTCTATATACATATCTACTGTGAGAGTACCTTTATTTGTTGGCACCATAAAACAAAAAAATTATTCTACTGTCATTAGAACTTTTCTGTGTGAGACAGGCCACAGAAGAGAAAAATTATTCTACTGTCATTAGAACTTTTCTGTGTGAGACAGGCCACAGAAGAGAAAAATTATTCTACTGTCATTAGAACTTTTCTGTGTGAGACAGGCCACAGAAGAGAAAAAGTATTCTACTGTCATTAGAACTTTTCTGTGTGAGACAGGCCACAGAAGAGAAAAATTATTCTACTGTCATTAGAACTTTTCTGTGTGAGACAGGCCACAGAAGAGAAAAATTATTCTACTGTCATTAGAACTTTTCTGTGTGAGACAGGCCACAGAAGAGAAAAATTATTCTACTGTCATTAGAACTTTTCTGTGTGAGACAGGCCACAGAAGATAAAAAATATTCTACTGTCATTAGAACTTTTCTGTGTGAGACAAGCCACAGAAGAACTTTTCTGTGTGAGACAGGCCACAGAAGAAAGCTGTACATGATGCTGTCTTCCGTGAGATCACTTTGTCTATTGAAATGTTAGAATTACTGTCAAAGTGCTTTTATTTGTTGGCACCGATTTTCGTGGTTTCTACAAAATGCATTGATCCATGGGTTCTTGAACTCGTGGTATCAAACACTACAGGCAACAATAAATGGTGAAGTTGTATTTCGTTGGATTTTTACTTTCGTGGTATAAGTGGACCACGAAATCAGCGAAAATTAGACCCCAAGGATTAATAATGGTTTCACAGTAGCTATTAGAGGTCGAACCTCATCAGTGGTGTAATGGTTAGCGTGCTCGCCTTGAGTGTGGTAGATCGTGGGATCGAGCCTGATCGAATCAAACAAAAGACTATAAAATTGGTATTTGTTGCTTTTCTGCTAAGCACACAGCATTAAGGAGAAAGAACAAAGACTGATTGTCTCGGAATTAGGATAATGTGACCGTGTGCGGCGACATGTCTATCTGCAGACTGTTGTATCAGTGAGATAGCACTATAAAAATCCAACTAAGCGTGTTGGTCTAGTAGAAAGTGGACATCATCATCATCTCATTGAAATTGACTTGTTCTTTCCATGATATAGCTGAAAAATTGCTGAGTTGGTGTTAAGCAACAATCACTCACTCACTATTAGAGGTCATCTTAATATTCATCTACGTCATTACATAATTTCTAAAAAAAAAAAAAAAAACTTTTTTTTTTTAGCTTTTAGGATTCACCTCAATATTTACTGATTACAGATATTAGTTCGAACTCAGAAGTTGATAGGATATTTTTTACAATTCCCCCACTCCCTGCCAATTCACAATCTGGTCATGTCAAGAAAGGATATACCTTTCTTACACATTGGGTAGTTCTATATCCTTTCTTTAAAAGTGTTATGTTGTTCGATCTCACTTCCTAAAGATTTTGTAGGTTTAACACTGAATGTTGGTGGGAGGGGTCTTATAAGGGAGAGATTATTATTGTATGTTAATTTCATCCTATTTTAATATTACGTGCTTAAAGTAAATAATTATTGTGGTTATTATTGAATTATTAAAGAACGAAATCCACTCCTACACAGTCATGTACTAAGGTTACAATGTACCGTTCTTTCAGTGTTGAATTTAATCATCAGTAAAATACTTATAGAATAGTTTCTGATATCAGGATATATAGACTGCCCAAGGGTCTATATCAGCATCCCAATCTCTATCTCGGAATAGTGAAGGTCACGTGGAGAGTGTTTAACCAATTAAATGTATGTTTTTTATTCTGATATGCAATACAGTGTTATATAACATTTGCTCTTGATTTCCGTATTTTCCAATGTTAAAATGTTAAAAATATTCTATGATTTTGCAATCGGATTTTGGAACTGTTCCGACTGTTGTATTTTTAGTTTTTCTAGTAGATTTTGGAAATGTTCCGACTGTTGTATTTTTTGTTTTTCTAGTAGATTTTGGAACTGTTCCGACTTGTATTTTTTGTTTTTCTAGTAGATTTTGGAACTGTTCTGACTGTTGTATTTTTTGGAACTGTTCCGACTGTTGTATTTTTTGGAACTGTTCTGACTGTTGTATTTTTTGGAACTGTTCCGACAGTGTTGTATTTTTTGGAACTGTTCCGACTGTTGTATTTTTTGGAACTGTTCCGACAGTGTTGTATTTTTTGGAACTGTTCCGACAGTGTTGTATTTTTTGGAACTGTTCCGACAGTGTTGTATTTTTTGGAACTGTTCCGACTGTTGTATTTTTTGGAACTGTTCCGACAGTGTTGTATTTTTTGGAACTGTTCCGACTGTTGTATTTTTTGGAACTGTTCCGACAGTGTTGTATTTTTTGGAACTGTTCCGACAGTGTTGTATTTTTTGTTTTTCATCTTGCTACACAAAAGTTTAAGTCTTAATATATAGTCAAACCTATATATAAAGGGCACTCAAGGGAACCTGAAAGTGTGCCATTTATGGGCAGTTGTCTTTCGTATACAGGTTGAAGTTATATGCACTGTTAATTAATGAGGAAAATTAGACTGCCCTTTATAGACAGTGATTCGCTTGACTGTATATACCAGAGAAAAAAGTGTTCTCTGATGAAAAAAGAGGAAACCCCCTATATAGTGCCAATATACTCTCATTTTCTAGCTGTTTGGACCAAAATTGAAACATTTTATTTCCAATATTTTGTTAAAAAAAGAGGAAATCGGCTGATCAGAGGAAAACTTTCATCTCTGATATACACAACGTACATGTAGTACCACATTATATTTGGACTAGAGGTAGAGAAAAAAATTAAAAAGGGACATATTGTACCATTGGTAATGTCTGGAGAATACATGTACAAAATTAGACTTATATAATCCAACTAGATTGATTGATTGATTGATTGGTGTTTAACGTCAACTTTAGCAATATTTAAGCTATATCGTGGCGTTAGTCCAGCTAGACAATGTCAAGTATAATCTAGAAAATATGATACACTGTACAAATATTAGCCAGAACAAGGATTGACAAATTATTGACAGTCATAGAATTTATTGTGTTTTTTTAGAATTTTTTTTTATTGTTTTTGTACTAGAAAATAATTACCTTTGCACATACATATGATTTCGAAATGTTTAAGACAAAATTAATAAAAAGAATATATAAAAAATGTGAGCAATTTCAAATATACATGCAATTTGTAATGTGTATATTTCATAATGAAAAGTACTGTTTGAAATTGGAGAAATTGTGATAAAAAATATTAATCTTTAATTTTTTTCTTTGAATTTAATTTGTTTATGTTATTGTAGAAAATCTTTACGTCAGATTACATAGCAGGAAACACACAAAAAAATATATGAAGGATTTTTTTAATAAAATTCAAATCTTTTCGACTACATGTGTGTTAATCGGATTTCTAATTCTTTATCCTGAAAACATCTGCCTTAGCGAGAACTGATCTACCTGGATCGAGGAGAAAGAAAGACGGATTAAAATTTAATGCTTCATCTAGTCGACACAAAGCCTCCATCCAAATAATCTGTACATCTGTCAAGCTTTGAACTTAATTCCCTGCACAAAGAAGTTTGAATCGGATTCTGACAGGGTTTCTGTATTAAGCCTGAGTTAATCCCATCTTATTATTGAAGCTTGCACTAATACCAATATCGGCAGGTCTGTGGATCCTGATGATGAAATAATTACCTTACCTTTATCAAACTTGGTGTCAAATTCCTCCTATGGCATGAAAATTACATTTAATTATAGTGGAAAGTTAGTGCTAGAATTAATATTAGGAAGTCTATAGAATTTACATAAAATTCTCATTAAAAATAGAAGATGATAAGATATATTTACGTCAGATTACAGAGAGATAGAAAGAAAGAAAGAGAGAAACGTTTAATCTGAAAAATTAAAATAATGTTTTAAAATCTTGTTTTAAATTTATGTCAGATTACAGATAGAGAGAGAGAGAGAAACGTTTAATCTGAAAAATTAAAATAATGTTTTAAAATCTTGTTTTAAATTTATGTCAGATTACAGATAGAGAGAGAGAGAAACGTTTAATCTGAAAAATTAAAATAATGTTTTAAAATCTTGTTTTAAATTTATGTCAGATTACAGATAGAGAGAGAGAGAGAGAGAGAGAGAGAAACGTTTAATCTGAAAAATTAAAATAATGTTTTAAAATCTTGTTTTAAATTTATGTTAGATTACAGATAGAGAGAGAGAGAGAGAAACGTTTAATCTGAAAAATTAAAATAATGTTTTAAAATCTTGTTTTAAATTTATGTCAGATTACAGATAGAGAGAGAGAGAGAAACGTTTAATCTGAAAAATTCAAATAATGTTTTAAAATCTTGTTTTAAATTTATGTCAGATTACAGATAGAGAGAGAGAGAGAAACGTTTAATCTGAAAAATTAAAATAATGTTTTAAAATCTTGTTTTAAATTTATGTCAGATTACAGATAGAGAGAGAGAGAGAAACGTTTAATCTGAAAAATTAAAATAATGTTTTAAAATCTTGTTTTAAATTTATGTCAGATTACAGATAGAGAGAGAGAGAGAAACGTTTAATCTGAAAAATTAAAATAATGTTTTAAAATCTTGTTTTAAATTTATGTCAGATTACAGATAGAGAGAGAGAGAGAAACGTTTAATCTGAAAAATTAAAATAATGTTTTAAAATCTTGTTTTAAATTTATGTCAGATTACAGATAGAGAGAGAGAGAGAAACGTTTAATCTGAAAAATTAAAATAATGTTTTAAATGTTGTTATGGGTAAGGATCAGATAATGTGTAAAAAGTAACACTTGAACATTTCTCATGATTATTTTTCATATTTCAGTGTTTAAACAAGAGCTTGATATCATTAAATTATATTCTTGTGAAAATTTAATGCAAAAGTGATTTTACATACCTGTTAATATGATAAATTTCATGAGGGGGTCGTCATGTTCATGATCGTATAGTAATTGGATTTACAACTGCCTATGCAATCAGTGTCTATCACCACTAAAACTGTGAGTTCTAATCCCACTTCTGTCGAAAACGAAATGCACTCCTACAGACAAGGAGGGGCCGTCGTGATCGTACGGTAATTCTATTTACAACTATCTATACAATCAGTGTATATCACCACTAACGTTGTGAGTTTGAATCCTGCTTATGGCGAGGTGTACTTGATAAAACATCATGTGATAAAGTTTGTCAGTGACTTGCGACAGGTTGGTGGTTTTCTTCAGGCCCTGCGGTTTCCTCCACCAATAAAACTGACCTCCACGATATAACTGAAATATTGTTGAAAGTGATGTTAAACGCCATAACCTATATAAATTTCATATGTGTAATTTTATATTGATAGTTATCGACCCTTTTCTGTATATATAACCAGTATTCTAATATGACGTCCTTCAAACGCTTTGAGTCCAAAACAGTGGTAAAAATAATATATACCTACACCCATTGTAATTTATGACGTCATCGACAATTTATAGCGATATTTTACCAATTTTTAGGCCTTTATGTCAGCTTTTTACCCCTCGCTCATGCTCGGGGTAAAACTTCGTGACATAAAGGCCTACCGGTGGTAAAAACAATATATACATATATGGCTTCCATGAATTATTTCTTAAGTAGAATTAAGACATATTTTTGAGAATGCTCTTTTGACGACCCTTTTTAACCTTTATCTTAATACTCTCTGTTTCTCTGTATTTCCATTAATATATTAATATATTTGTAATTTTATCTTTTTGACGTGTGTGGGGTGGGAGGGGGGTTATGGTATTTAATGGCACTTTCAACAATATTTCAGCTTCCTTGTTTGAATGATATGAACATTTATCCTTGAATCTATTATTACATGCAAGTTCCACTACCTGTCCATTCAAAGAGAAAAATAACATAAAGTTCTTAAATTAACATATACAATGCAATTAGAATAAACATGGATATAATTTTTCTAGCTTCTGCAACTGTTAATCCATGGTCAAATGTCTTGTTAATGTCTGACTTAATTCTATCCCAGTTGTTTTTATGGAATTTATTACAGTGCACAATAAATGTTCACGGTTGCTGAGCAAAATATCTTGCACATATTTTATTTCAATGATCGGAATTGAAAAATAACAAACAGGTGATTTTAATTACTGCTGTTATTATTTAAAAACTAAATACCTTAAATATAATAAGACCACTAGCACCATAGGCCACCCCTCCCCCTCTTATCAAGTCAAGACTTCAGATGCACTGAGATGATAAAATGCTACAAAACTGTCCCCCCCCCCCCCCCCCCCCCAAGAGAGGCCACCTCTTCTATAAGGACACTTTTTCATTACTGCTTGGGGTGGCATTGTAAGAGGGGGGAATGCTATACAACTAAAATGTGATTAAGACCCTAAGTAACCAAAGACAGTGCCAGATTTACCATTGTGCTTAAGCACAGGGCCCTGTTGGCCAGGGGACCCATCTTCCTGCCAAAAACATTTTTTGATGGATTTTTGCTTATGTGGTGCAATTTTAACTATTCCTAAATTTCGTGAGCATGTATGCCTGACTGCCTGTGTAGGCCTACCGGGTCTACCTCCTTCAGGGCCCAAGTAAGGGGTCTCATAACTTAACTAGCACAGGGCCTCATTTGTCCTAAATCCGACACTGACCAAAGAGGTCACCTCTCTTACAAGAAGGAGAATACTGTACAACTAAACATATGGTTAAACTCCTCTAAGTAATCAAAGAGGCCACCTCTCTTATAAGAGAGAGAATACTGTAGAACTAAACATAGGGTTAAACTCCTCTAAGTAATCAAAGAGGCCACCTCTCTTTATAAGAGAGAGAATACTGTAGAACTAAACATAGGGTTAAACTCCTCTAAGTAATCAAAGAGGCCACCTCTCTTATAAGAGAGAGAATACTGTAGAACTAAACATATGGTTAAACTCCTCTAAGTAATCAAAGAGGCCACCTCTATTATAAGAGAGAGAATACTGTAGAACTAAACATAGGGTTAAACTCCTCTAAGTAATCAAAGAGGTCACCTCTCTTTATAAGAGAGAGAATACTGTTGAACTAAACATAGGGTTAAACTCCTCTAAGTAATCAAAGAGGTCACCTCTCTTTATAAGAGAGAGAATACTGTAGAACTAAACATATGGTTAAACTCCTCTAAGTAATCAAAGAGGCCACCTCTATTATAAGAAGGAGAATACTGTAGAACTAAACATATGGTTAAACTCCTCTAAGTAATCAAAGAGGCCACCTCTCTTTATAAGAGAGAGAATACTGTAGAACTAAACATATTGTTAAACTCCTCTAAGTAATCAAAGAGGCCACCTCTCTTTATAAGAGAGAGAATACTGTAGAACTAAACATAGGGTTAAACTCCTCTAAGTAATCAAAGAGGCCACCTCTATTATAAGAGAGAGAATACTGTAGAACTAAACATATGGTTAAACTCCTCTAAGTAATCAAAGAAGGCCACCTCTATTATAAGAGAGAGAATACTGTAGAACTAAACATAGGGTTAAACTCCTCTAAGTAATCAAAGAGGTCACCTCTCTTATAAGAGAGAGAATACTGTAGAACTAAACATATGGTTAAACTCCTCTAAGTAATCAAAGAGGTCACCTCTCTTTATAAGAGAGAGAATACTGTAGAACTAAACATAGGGTTAAACTCCTCTAAGTAATCAAAGAGGTCACCTCTATTATAAGAGAGAGAATACTGTAGAACTAAACATATGGTTAAACTCCTCTAAGTAATCAAAGAGGTCACCTCTCTTATAAGAGAGAGAATACTGTAGAACTAAACATATGGTTAAACTCCTCTAAGTAATCAAAGAGGTCACCTCTCTTTATAAGAGAGAGAATACTGTAGAACTAAACATATGGTTAAACTCCTCTAAGTAATCAAAGAGGTCACCTCTATTATAAGAGAGAGAATACTGTAGAACTAAACATATGGTTAAACTCCTCTAAGTAATCAAAGAGGTCACCTCTATTATAAGAGAGAGAATACTGTAGAACTAAACATATGGTTAAACTCCTCTAAGTAATCAAAGAGGCCACCTCTATTATAAGAAGGAGAATACTGTAGAACTAAACATATGGTTAAACTCCTCTAAGTAATCAAAGAGGCCACCTCTCTTTATAAGAGAGAGAATACTGTAGAACTAAACATATTGTTAAACTCCTCTAAGTAATCAAAGAGGCCACCTCTCTTTATAAGAGAGAGAATACTGTAGAACTAAACATAGGGTTAAACTCCTCTAAGTAATCAAAGAGGCCACCTCTATTATAAGAGAGAGAATACTGTAGAACTAAACATATGGTTAAACTCCTCTAAGTAATCAAAGAAGGCCACCTCTATTATAAGAGAGAGAATACTGTAGAACTAAACATAGGGTTAAACTCCTCTAAGTAATCAAAGAGGTCACCTCTCTTATAAGAGAGAGAATACTGTAGAACTAAACATATGGTTAAACTCCTCTAAGTAATCAAAGAGGTCACCTCTCTTTATAAGAGAGAGAATACTGTAGAACTAAACATAGGGTTAAACTCCTCTAAGTAATCAAAGAGGTCACCTCTATTATAAGAGAGAGAATACTGTAGAACTAAACATATGGTTAAACTCCTCTAAGTAATCAAAGAGGTCACCTCTCTTATAAGAGAGAGAATACTGTAGAACTAAACATATGGTTAAACTCCTCTAAGTAATCAAAGAGGTCACCTCTCTTTATAAGAGAGAGAATACTGTAGAACTAAACATATGGTTAAACTCCTCTAAGTAATCAAAGAGGTCACCTCTATTATAAGAGAGAGAATACTGTAGAACTAAACATATGGTTAAACTCCTCTAAGTAATCAAAGAGGTCACCTCTATTATAAGAGAGAGAATACTGTAGAACTAAACATATGGTTAAACTCCTCTAAGTAATCAAAGAGGCCACCTCTCTTTATAAGAGAGAGAATACTGTAGAACTAAACATAGGGTTACACTCCTCTAAGTAATCAAAGAGGCCACCTCTCTTTATAAGAGAGAGAATACTGTAGAACTAAACATATGGTTAAACTCCTCTAAGTAATCAAAGAGGCCACCTCTCTTTATAAGAGAGAGAATACTGTAGAACTAAACATATTGTTAAACTCCTCTAAGTAATCAAAGAGGTCACCTCTATTATAAGAGAGAGAATACTGTAGAACTAAACATAGGGTTAAACTCCTCTAAGTAATCAAAGAGGCCACCTCTCTTTATAAGAGAGAGAATACTGTAGAACTAAACATATGGTTAAACTCCTCTAAGTAATCAAAGAGGCCACCTCTCTTTATAAGAGAGAGAATACTGTAGAACTAAACATATTGTTAAACTCCTCTAAGTAATCAAAGAGGTCACCTCTATTATAAGAGAGAGAATACTGTAGAACTAAACATAGGGTTAAACTCCTCTAAGTAATCAAAGAGGTCACCTCTCTTATAAGAGAGAGAATACTGTAGAACTAAACATATGGTTAAACTCCTCTAAGTAATCAAAGAGGTCACCTCTCTTTATAAGAGAGAGAATACTGTAGAACTAAACATATGGTTAAACTCCTCTAAGTAATCAAAGAGGTCACCTCTCTTTATAAGAGAGAGAATACTGTAGAACTAAACATATGGTTAAACTCCTCTAAGTAATCAAAGAGGTCACCTCTCTTTATAAGAGAGAGAATACTGTAGAACTAAACATATGGTTAAACTCCTCTAAGTAATCAAAGAGGTCACCTCTCTTTATAAGAGAGAGAATACTGTAGAACTAAACATATGGTTAAACTCCTCTAAGTAATCAAAGAGGTCACCTCTCTTTATAAGAGAGAGAATACTGTAGAACTAAACATATGGTTAAACTCCTCTAAGTAATCAAAGAGGCCACCTCTCTTTATAAGAGAGAGAATACTGTAGAACTAAACATATGGTTAAACTCCTCTAAGTAATCAAAGAGGCCACCTCTCTTTATAAGAGAGAGAATACTGTAGAACTAAACATACGGTTAAACTCCTCTAAGTAATCAAAGAGGCCACCTCTATTATAAGAGAGAGAATACTGTAGAACTAAACATATGGTTAAACTCCTCTAAGTAATCAAAGAGGTCACCTCTATTATAAGAGAGAGAATACTGTAGAACTAAACATAGGGTTAAACTCCTCTAAGTAATCAAAGAGGCCACCTCTCTTTATAAGAGAGAGAATACTGTAGAACTAAACATATGGTTAAACTCCTCTAAGTAATCAAAGAGGCCACCTCTCTTTATAAGAGAGAGAATACTGTAGAACTAAACATATTGTTAAACTCCTCTAAGTAATCAAAGAGGTCACCTCTATTATAAGAGAGAGAATACTGTAGAACTAAACATAGGGTTAAACTCCTCTAAGTAATCAAAGAGGTCACCTCTCTTATAAGAGAGAGAATACTGTAGAACTAAACATATGGTTAAACTCCTCTAAGTAATCAAAGAGGTCACCTCTCTTTATAAGAGAGAGAATACTGTAGAACTAAACATATGGTTAAACTCCTCTAAGTAATCAAAGAGGTCACCTCTCTTTATAAGAGAGAGAATACTGTAGAACTAAACATATGGTTAAACTCCTCTAAGTAATCAAAGAGGTCACCTCTCTTTATAAGAGAGAGAATACTGTAGAACTAAACATATGGTTAAACTCCTCTAAGTAATCAAAGAGGTCACCTCTCTTTATAAGAGAGAGAATACTGTAGAACTAAACATATGGTTAAACTCCTCTAAGTAATCAAAGAGGTCACCTCTCTTTATAAGAGAGAGAATACTGTAGAACTAAACATAGGGTTAAACTCCTCTTAAGTAATCAAAGAGGTCACCTCTCTTATAAGAGAGAGAATACTGTAGAACTAAACATATGGTTAAACTCCTCTAAGTAATCAAAGAGGTCACCTCTCTTTATAAGAGAGAGAATACTGTAGAACTAAACATATGGTTAAACTCCTCTAAGTAATCAAAGAGGTCACCTCTCTTTATAAGAGAGAGAATACTGTAGAACTAAACATATGGTTAAACTCCTCTAAGTAATCAAAGAGGTCACCTCTCTTTATAAGAGAGAGAATACTGTAGAACTAAACATATGGTTAAACTCCTCTAAGTAATCAAAGAGGTCACCTCTCTTTATAAGAGAGAGAATACTGTAGAACTAAACATATGGTTAAACTCCTCTAAGTAATCAAAGAGGTCACCTCTCTTTATAAGAGAGAGAATACTGTAGAACTAAACATATGGTTAAACTCCTCTAAGTAATCAAAGAGGCCACCTCTCTTTATAAGAGAGAGAATACTGTAGAACTAAACATAGGGTTAAACTCCTCTAAGTAATCAAAGAGGCCACCTCTCTTTATAAGAGAGAGAATACTGTAGAACTAAACATACGGTTAAACTCCTCTAAGTAATCAAAGAGGCCACCTCTATTATAAGAGAGAGAATACTGTAGAACTAAACATATGGTTAAACTCCTCTAAGTAATCAAAGAGGCCACCTCTGTTTATAAGAGAGAGAATACTGTAGAACTAAACATATGGTTAAACTCCTCTAAGTAATCAAAGAGGTCACCTCTCTTTATAAGAGAGAGAATACTGTAGAACTAAACATATGGTTAAACTCCTCTAAGTAATCAAAGAGGCCACCTCTCTTTATAAGAGAGAGAATACTGTAGAACTAAACATAGGGTTAAACTCCTCTAAGTAATCAAAGAGGCCACCTCTCTTTATAAGAGAGAGAATACTGTAGAACTAAACATACGGTTAAACTCCTCTAAGTAATCAAAGAGGTCACCTCTCTTTATAAGAGAGAGAATACTGTAGAACTAAACATATGGTTAAACTCCTCTAAGTAATCAAAGAGGCCACCTCTATTATAAGAGAGAGAATACTGTAGAACTAAACATATGGTTAAACTCCTCTAAGTAATCAAAGAAGGCCACCTCTATTATAAGAGAGAGAATACTGTAGAACTAAACATAGGGTTAAACTCCTCTAAGTAATCAAAGAGGCCACCTCTATTATAAGAGAGAGAATACTGTAGAACTAAACATATGGTTAAACTCCTCTAAGTAATCAAAGAGGCCACCTCTATTATAAGAGAGAGAATACTGTAGAACTAAACATATGGTTAAACTCCTCTAAGTAATCAAAGAGGCCACCTCTATTATAAGAGAGAGAATACTGTAGAACTAAACATATGGTTAAACTCCTCTAAGTAATCAAAGAGGTCACCTCTCTTTATAAGAGAGAGAATACTGTAGAACTAAACATATGGTTAAACTCCTCTAAGTAATCAAAGAGGCCACCTCTCTTTATAAGAGAGAGAATACTGTAGAACTAAACATAGGGTTAAACTCCTCTAAGTAATCAAAGAGGCCACCTCTATTATAAGAGAGAGAATACTGTAGAACTAAACATATGGTTAAACTCCTCTAAGTAATCAAAGAGGTCACCTCTCTTATAAGAGAGAGAATACTGTAGAATTAAACATATGGTTAAACTCCTCTAAGTAATCAAAGAGGTCACCTCTCTTTATAAGAGAGAGAATACTGTAGAACTAAACATAGGGTTAAACTCCTCTAAGTAATCAAAGAGGTCACCTCTCTTTATAAGAGAGAGAATACTGTAGAACTAAACATAGGGTTAAACTCCTCTAAGTAATCAAAGAGGTCACCTCTCTTATAAGAAGGAGAATACTGTAGAACTAAACATATGGTTAAACTCCTCTAAGTAATCAAAGAGGTCACCTCTCTTATAAGAAGGAGAATACTGTAGAACTAAACATAGGGTTAAACTCCTCTAAGTAATCAAAGAGGTCACCTCTCTTATAAGAGAGAGAATACTGTAGAACTAAACATAGGGTTAAACTCCTCTAAGTAATCAAAGAGGCCACCTCTCTTATAAGAGAGAGAATACTGTAGAACTAAACATATGGTTAAACTCCTCTTAAGTAATCAAAGAGGTCACCTCTATTATAAGAGAGAGAATACTGTAGAACTAAACATAGGGTTAAACTCCTCTAAGTAATCAAAGAGGTCACCTCTCTTTATAAGAGAGAGAATACTGTAGAACTAAACATAGGGTTAAACTCCTCTAAGTAATCAAAGAGGCCACCTCTATTATAAGGACACCTTTTCATTGCAGATGAGGGTGGCATTATAAGGCTATTATACTTCTAAAATGTGTTTAAGCCCTTAAGTAACCAAAGAGGCCACCTCTATTATAAGGACACCTTTTCATTGCAGATGAGGGTGGCATTATAAGGCTATTATACTTCTAAAATGTGTTTAAGCCCTTAAGTAACCAAAGAGGCCACCTCTATTATAAGGACACCTTTTCATTGCAGATGAGGGTGGCATTATAAGGCTATTATACTTCTAAAATGTGTTTAAGCCCTTAAGTAACCAAAGAGGCCACCTCTATTATAAGGACACCTTTTCATTGCAGATGAGGGTGGCATTATAAGGCTATTATACTTCTAAAATGTGTTTAAGCCCTTAAGTAACCAAAGAGGCCACCTCTATTATAAGGACACCTTTTCATTGCAGATGAGGGTGGCATTATAAGGCTATTATACTTCTAAAATGTGTTTAAGCCCTTAAGTAACCAAAGAGGCCACCTCTATTATAAGGACACCTTTTCATTGCAGATGAGGGTGGCATTATAAGGCTATTATACTTCTAAAATGTGTTTAAGCCCTTAAGTAACCAAAGAGGCCACCTCTATTATAAGGACACCTTTTCATTGCAGATGAGGGTGGCATTATAAGGCTATTATACTTCTAAAATGTGTTTAAGCCCTTAAGTAACCAAAGAGGCCACCTCTATTATAAGGACACCTTTTCATTGCAGATGAGGGTGGCATTATAAGGCTATTATACTTCTAAAATGTGTTTAAGCCCTTAAGTAACCAAAGAGGCCACCTCTATTGTAAGGACACCTTTTCATTGGAGATGAGGGTGGCATTATAAGGCTATTATACTTCTAAAATGTGTTTAAGCCCATAAGTAACCAAAGAGGCCACCTCTATTATAAGGACGCCTTTTCATTGCAGATGAGGGTGGCATTATAAGGCTATTATACTTCTAAAATGTGTTTAAGCCCTTAAGTAACCAAAAGAGGCCACCTCTATTATAAGGACACCTTTTCATTGCAGATGAGGGTGGCATTATAAGGCTACTATTCTTCTAAAATGTGTTTAAGCCCTTAAGTAACCAAAGAGGCCACCTCTATTATAAGGACACCTTTTCATTGCAGATGAGGGTGGCATTATAAGGCTATTATACTTCTAAAATGTGTTTAAGCCCCTAAGTAACCAAAGAGGCCACCTCTATTATAAGGACACCTTTTCATTGCAGATGAGGGTGGCATTATAAGGCTAATATACTTCTAAAATGTGTTTAAGCCCTTAAGTAACCAAAGAGGCCACCTCTATTATAAGGACACTTTTTCATTGCAGATGAGGGTGGCATTATAAGGCTACTATACTTCTAAAATGTGTTTAAGCCCTTAAGTAATCAAAGAGGCCACCTCTATTATAAGGACACCTTTTCATTGCAGATGAGGGTGGCATTATAAGGCTACTATACTTCTAAAATGTGTTTAAGCCCTTAAGTAACCAAAGAGGCCACCTCTATTATAAGGACACATTTTCATTGCAGATGAGGGTGGCATTATAAGGCTATTATACTTCTAAAATGTGTTTAAGCCCCCAAGTAACCAAAGAGGCCACCTCTATTATAAGGACACCTTTTCATTGCAGATGAGGGTGGCATTATAAGGCTACTATACTTCTAAAATATGTTTAAGCCCTTAAGTAACCAAAGAGGCCACCTCTATTATAAGGACACCTTTTCATTGCAGATGAGGGTGGCATTATAAGGCTATTATACTTCTAAAATGTGTTTAAGCCCCCAAGTAATAATATAATGTAGATTTTCATATGTATTTTACAACCATATAAATGCTTAACATACTCCATAATTAATGTAAATTTTGTGTAAATTAAATAATTGATTCTATTGAAATTAATATCAAGCAAAAATAGAAGATGAAAAGGATGATTTCTTTGATTAAAAGTACTATGTGGATTGTAATAGTAATTATAGCAATTAAATATCAAATTTATAAATCATATCCAGGGAGTATAAGTACAGGGAGTATGTACACATGTAGAAAGAGAGAGAGAGAGAGAGCACTTGATTTCATCCTAACAAATGTATTACCTTTTAATATCTACATTAAATTTCCTCAAAAGTGAAATCAATTAAGAATAAGTGATGTTTTATTTTATAACACAAATGTATTATATCACAACACATGGTAGCTTGTATTAAGACTGCTTTGAACAGCTTAAGTGCTCACAACTGCAAGAAAAATATGAAGAATTCACCAATACTTTACAGATGTAGAAAGAATTAGCCAGCATTATTAAATGTTATCATAACTCTGATTGGAAATTTTATGCCATTTAATATGCTCTTTGTAATTTCAAGAGGCTTTAAGACATAAGAACATCCCTTTGAACACCAGCCCATTCCAGTTGTTTTCAAAAGAGTACTTTTTTACCCCCTGATTTACGGTGAAGTGTTCATATGAGTTTCTGTGTCTGCACTCAAGGATTGGGTGGAATTAACAGTCATGTTGAAGTGTTCATCTAAAGTTTTCTAGATTTTTATGACAAATAAGCACTTCACTTTCTTGCTAAATGTTTTGTTTGGAATTTGTATGGTGTTATTTTGAAGATCTTGTGCTTTACCGGAAAAAACCCCCTGAAATGAGATCCAAATGTCGGCCATGTTTGCAAAGATAAGGCTGTGATAAATTTTCCTCTTTTATCATCCTTTAAAATCCTGACAGACCTACTGTTTAAAGTATGTAAATATTTTCATATAAGATTATTGATACTATTTGAGGAAATTCATATTATATATATTTTCCAAAATGTGGAAAATTTTGAATAAAAAAAAAGGGGGTAAATTTGATTGTAAGTAATCACATGTAAGGACCACCCAAAACTATGAGAAAAAACACATATAACAAAACAAAAGTCTTAATGTCACCCAGTTCTTAAATACTGAAAAAGATATTTTTTTCGGTGAAAGATCCAGTAAGCAGAAACTGGCCTTTCATTTACATTTGACGAGGGTCTTTAACTAGAGGGAGATAATTAAAAACCAGGAATACAACATATTGATTTTGACAGCTGTCTAACCCATGAAAACTAAATGCATTTATTATGCAAAATGTACATCTAACATGTACCTGTTTCTGAAGAACCTGGGGGAGTCCATGGTCATGATCATATTTACCTCTGTCTCACCTGTGACCTCTAAAGTTCAACTCTTGTCTGATAAGTTGTATTTGATACAATGTAATGTCAAAAAGTTTGTTTGTGATCAAATAAAGGTTGAATTTGTATATCACACTAGCTAGACATGGGGGGAATTAAGTATACCTATGTCCATACAGCCATCTGTACATCCCAAATTTGGTTTCTGGTCAATAAGTTAAGTTCCCCCCGGCAGATCATTTGAAATTTATACACAAGGTCAGGAACACTAAAAGGAAGACCAAGTTTGATTTTTTCCATTGTGGAGTTGTGGCCCTGTTTACTTCTGTTGGAAGTGGGGTAGTTGTGGCCCTGTTTACTTCTGGTTGGAAGTGGGGGAGTTGTGGCCCTGTTTACTTCTGTTGGAAGTGGGGGAGTTGTGGCCCTGTTTACTTCTGTTGGAAGTGGGGAGTTGTGGCCCTTTTTACTTCTGTTGGAAGTGGGGGAGTTGTGGCACCTGTTTACTTCTGTTGGAAGTGGGGGAGTTGTGGGCCTGTTTACTTCTGTTGGAAGTGGGGGAGTTGTGGCCCTGTTTACTTCTGTTGGAAGTGGGGAGTTGTGGCCCTGTTTACTTCTGTTGGAAGTGGGGGAGTTGTGGCACCTGTTTACTTCTGTTGGAAGTGGGGGAGTTGTGGCCCTGTTTACTTGTTGGAAGTGGGGGAGTTGTGGCCCTGTTTACTTCTGTTGGAAGTGGGGAGTTGTGGCCCTTTTTACTTCTGTTGGAAGTGGGGGAGTTGTGGCACCTGTTTACTTCTGTTGGAAGTGGGGGAGTTGTGGCCCTGTTTACTTGTTGGAAGTGGGGGAGTTGTGGCCCTGTTTACTTCTGTTGGAAGTGGGGAGTTGTGGCCCTTTTTACTTCTGTTGGAAGTGGGGGAGTTTTGGCACCTGTTTACTTCTGTTGGAAGTGGGGGAGTTGTGGCCCTGTTTACTTCTGTTGGAAGTGGGGGAGTTGTGGCACCTGTTTACTTCTGTTGGAAGTGGGGGAGTTGTGGTACCTGTTTACTTCTGTTGGAAGTGGGGGAGTTGTGGCCCTGTTTACTTCTGTTGGAAGAGGGGGAGTTGTGGCCCTGTTTACTTCTGTTGGAAGTGGGGGAGTTGTGGCCCTGTTTACTTCTGTTGGAAGTGGGGGAGTTGTGGCCCTGTTTACTTCTGTTGGAAGTAGGGGAGTTGTGGCCCTGTTTACTTCTGTTGGAAGTGGGGGAGTTGTGGCCCTGTTTACTTCTGTTGGAAGTGGGGGAGTTGTGGCCCTGTTTACTTCTGTTGGAAGTGGGGGAGTTGTGGCCCTGTTTACATCTGTTGGAAGTGGGGGAGTTGTGGCCCTGTTTACATCTGTTGGAAGTGGGGGAGTTGTGGCCCTGTTTACTTCTGTTGGAAGTGGGGGAGTTGTGGCCCTGTTTACATCTGTTGGAAGTGGGGGAGTTGTGGCCCTGTTTACTTCTGTTAGAAGTGGGGAATTTGTGATCTATGAACACATTCTTCCATTAAACAAAAATAGCAGGATTTTTTGTTACTCCTGCCAATAAAACTGACTGCGATAATTATGCTAATATACCCATAATCCCACAAAGTTATTTTAATAATTACGATTATTAACTTACAAATGTACTGTATGCCACGATATAGCTGAAATATTGCTAAAGTTGGCATTAAAACACCAATCAATCAATCTTACAAATGTACATGTATTGATATTTTTTTCATGGCCTTTTTGGTTTTTTTTTCAGGTGCCAAGTCACTACCAATTCACTGTGTGGTAGAACAGACTAATGGACCAGTAACATTTGAGGATGATGGCAGTTCACACTATACAGTAGAGTTAGATAGTTATGCTATCTTACCCTGCACAACTCTCTTCTCAGAATTGGTTAGAGCAGCACTTGTTAAATTAGGCTACAATTCTACAGAATCTATGAATGCAAAAGGTTAGATTATAATAGGATGTAAATTTCAGTTTCTTTCTAACCTGTATATAAAGGACAACTGCTGATAAAAGGTTAGATTATCATAGGATGTAAAATTAAATTTCTTTCTGACTTCCTCAAATAACAGGGGTTAATTTTTTTTCCAAAAGTTCACCAGGCCTCTACATTAATATTTTGTTTAACTTGTCCGACTCAATCTTTTATTTGTCAAAATAAAAATTAATAAAAATTATAAAAACCAGAGAATAATTATCAGAAATTTGCATAAAATGATTTGGTTATTGTCTCACAAACAATACATTGTCTCGTCCCATCATTATTAATATTAACAGACATTATGATTATGGCATCTTTCATCAATTTTCAGCTATATCATGGCGACCAGTTTTAGTGGTGGAAGAAGCCGGAGTACCCAGAGAGAACCACCGACCATGGGCAAGCAACTGATAAACTTTATCAATTGCGGCTGTGAGTCGAGTGCACCCTTTTCAGCTCACCTTGCTAAAGGCAATGTGAGCTTTTGCCATCAACTGTCGTCCATCGTCTGTCGTCTGTTAACTTTTCACATTTTAATCTTCTCCTCGGAAACCCCTTGGCCAAATGAAGTGAAACTTGGTAGGAAGCATCTATGGAAGGTCCTCTATAAAGATTGCTCATTTTGTTCCAATCCATTAACAAACATGGCCGTCATAGGCAATTCTTGTTTCTGATTGGCAGATTTTTTTTTAATCTTCTCCTCTGAAACCGCTTGGCCAAATGAATTAAAACTTGGTAGGAAGCATCTATGCCAGGTCCGCTATAAAGAATGCTCATTTCGTCCCGATCCGTTAACAAACATGACCGCCACAGGCAATTATTGTTTCTGATTGGTTGATTTCTAAAAAATCTTCTCCTCTGAAACCACTTGGCCAACTGAATCGACACATGGTAGGAAACATTCTTGGAAGGTCCTTTATAAAGACTGCTCATTTAGTTCTGATCCATTAACAAACATGGCCACCATAGGCAATTCTTGTTTCTGATTGGCCGATTTTTAAAAATCTTTTCCTCTAAAACAGCTTTGTTAAATGAAGCGAAACTTGGTATGAAGCATCTATGGCAGGTCCTCTATAAAGATTGCTCATTTCGTCCCGATCCGTTAATAGACATGGCTGCCAGAGGCAATTCTTGTTTCTGATTGGTTGATTTCTAAAAAATCTTCTCCCCTGTAACCGCTTGACCAAATGAATCAAAACTTGGTAGGAATCATCCTTGGAAGGTCCTGTATAAAGATTGCTCATTTAGTTCCGATCCGTTAACAAACATGGCAACCACAGTCAATTCTTGTTTCTGACTGGTTGATTTCTAAAAAGTCGTCTCCTCTGAAACCGCTAGGCCAAATGAATCAAAACTTGTTAGGAAGCATCCTTGGAAGGCCCTTTATAAAGACTGCTAATTTATTCTGATCTGTTAACAAACATTTCCTCCACAGGCAATTCTTGTTTCTGATTGCTTGATTTCTAAAAAATCTTCTTCTCTGAAACCGCTTTGCCAAATGAATCGAAACTTGGTAGGAAGCATCCTTGGAAGGTCATCTATAAAGATTGCTCATTTAGTTCCGATCCGTTAATAAACATGGACGCCACAGGCCATTCTTGTTTCTGATTAGTTGATTTCTAAAAATCATCTTCTCTGTAACTGCTTAGCCATATGAACCGAAATTTGGTAGGAAGCACCTATAGAAGGTTCTGTATTAAGTTTCCTCAAAGCAGAATGAAAGGTGATTGACACAGGCTCAGCGCACTGAGCCTCTAGTTTGTAATTTACAAAGCCGGGTGCGAACCCACGGCGTATTGGTGATAGGCTTGTATGAGTTGTTAGGTAATCCAACTACCTAACTCATTGAGCCACCTGAGCCCTTTCTTTAATTGAAAATTAACATACACTTAGAAGTTAGACATAAAGTCATTGGTATCAAACGATGTCATCATGGTATGAGTGTCTAATCATCAATAGAGGGCCTTCCATAGATGCTTCCTACCAAGTTTCAGTTCATTTGGCTGAGGGGTTTTAGAGGCATATTTATCTGTAATTCTCACCATGATAGAGGTGAAAAATTGCTAATGTGGTGTTAAACAGCAATCACTCACTCATTGACATTGGTGGTTGTTTTCAGTATTGCAGGAAGGATTAATTGAAAATCTTGTTTAAGACTTCGATATTTTCATTTCTTTTTAATACATGTATATACATTATATATTATTTAGAAAACAAAAATAGTTTTTATAGTTTTTTCACTTAGAATATATAAAAAAAAATGTCAATTACCCTGCATTGTTGAATGATTTTTCAAAAGTAGAGTTATCTCCCATACCTCTGTTATTATTTTTTTTAAATACATAGGAGAATAATGTATTCTAATAGTAAAGAATATGAAAATATTTTTATGAGTTTTGCTCATAGTGCAATATATTAATTATGTAGCGAATAGAAATGAAAAATGCCCAAAGCAAATTAATTCTATTTTTAATTAATTATTTTGTAGTGTTTTGAAGAGACACTGACAACATGTAAAGCACTTGATGGAGTTAGGGTTATGGTGTTTAAGGCCACTTTCAACAATATTTCAGTTATATCATGGTGGTCAGATTTATTGGTGGAGGAAATGGGAGAAAACCACCGACCTGCTGCAAGTCACTGACACATTTTATTACATAAAGTTTTATCGATTACACCTCACCATGAGCGGGATTTGAAATCACAACTTTAGTGGTGATTGGCACTGATTGCAAAGGTAGTTGTAAATCCAACTACCATTCGATCATGACCACTACAGTCCCAGCACTCTATGTTTCTACAGCTAATTAACATAGTATTATCAACATTACAGGTGCAATACAAATCAAAAATTGGCGACCACTGAGTTTTGAAACTATCAGCAACAACCCAAAGTCAACAGTTGAGGATATTCTAGGGGAGTTAACTCAAGTTGCCAAACTCAGAATCCGACTTTGCAGGTAAATAACACTGGTACCCTTTTTCATTCCCTCAAATTGAGCACATCCAAAGAAGAAAAAGTCGCTATAAATCCTGATTTATACTATCAATACTAGATCAATTTCTGTTGACTTTTTATTGATAAGATCACATGCAGTCACAACCACTTAAGTTTATCAGAATATTCTTTAGATTTAAACAAAAATGACATTAAATTGTACTTTTATTTATATTTTATTGTTTTTTTATAAAAATATTTATTCCCAGATGAAATTATGATAAATTCTTCAGCTTGTTTTTTTTTCTAACGTCTATTATTTATAGAAAATCTGCAGTCATTTTTTTTTTTCAATTTATATTTATCTTAATAAAATATGTTAATTGAATTGCTATGTCAATATATACAAACTTCAGAGAATTTCAATTTGTGAATTTTCTCCCTTTAAGAGAATTATTGAATTATTCCCCTTTATCAAGTAGGGCTAATTGTTTTTACCAGTCTGGTTTTCTCATTTTATCTTTATCTGACAACAGTAATTTCTCTAGCTTTCTGCTAATAAAGTTTGCAGTCATAATATGTTATGGGTCTGTTATTATTTGTCTATTTCATTTAAAAAAAAAATAGGTCTAAAATTTGGAGGCCAAAAATTCCAATAAAAAAAAATTAAAAAATTTCACATATTTAAAAGGTATACAAAATATTTTTGATTGAATATTCCATGTTATTTCCTATATCAGTTATGCTTTATGAATTAAGGTTGGTTGTACATGTAGTAACACTGGCACTACATCTCTAAGTGGGTGAAATTCAGCTTTTATAAATTTTGGTAAAATATTTGTAATCGGTTTTGTATAAAATCCACTATTTGCCATAATTCGCTTTTTACTACCCTGGATGAGTGTTATACATGATAATTTAGAAAGGTTAATTTGTTCTACTGGAATGATATATTAGAAGACCTATAAAAGGGATGCATGTTATACATCAATGTGTACTGTACATAGCCAATTGCGGTAATATGATTTATGTACATTATTAATATTGTAATTTTTGTGTGGAAAAAAATATTTTAATAAAAAAATTAAATATCCAATGTACATGTATATATGTATTTTTTTTTAAAATGAATGCATTTTGCTATTAAGTAAATATTATTTAAAAAAAAATGTAGTTGCTATAGCAACAGAAATATCATCAAAGCAAGAAACTGAAATTTGTTTTGGACATTTCATCTTTACCATTTACAGCAAGACCAAGTTAAGTTCTGCAGATGAGGTCAAAGGGAGGTTACTCCAATTGTTGCTAAATCAATCACAAGGGTTGTTAATGAATACTGGCTGTCCTATTGAAAAGGTAAGGAAAAATTTGTCATCAGCTATATTCTAGAATTATGGAAAAAATATAATTGTCAACAACAGGTGGAGATAAGTCTTGAGAACATGAAAAGCTGCATTATTAGGGGCCAGCAGGGAGAAAACTTAACATTTGTTCATGCTGTCACCAATTTTGCTCCCAGGAAAATATGTTCAGTGGCCCAGCTTGACAAATAAGGAGCCTAGCAGCTTGTTTTGCATAAAATGTTCAATTTTTGCCTGCCCAGTTAAAAATTTAGGGTCCTGGGGCTACTGGGGCCCTGGTTAAATTTTTTCCTGGGTTATTGTCAAAAGTTCCTATTTGAATTAATTCTAAAAGGAAAAGGTTTAAGCACAGGCGCTTGTGTAGAGTCAAAAATATGCTCGCTATGTTCCTAAAATACCACAAGGCCGGACTCACTCCTACTACCCCTGTCACTTCAATCGCTATTTCCCCTGTCAAAATGTCGATAGGACGCAAATCGCTTACTAATTTGCGTAGTGAAATGATTTTTCTTCAAGGAAAACCCGTTTTTTTATATCTTCCTACCATCTACACCCCCATACTGACAGATAATCCTCAGATTTTGTTGACAATGGACACCTAAGTGGCAGCAAAGCGAAAGTAGGTCACGTGCGACATATTTCCGCCTTTCGATCGTTCTCGGGTTTTATCATTGCCTTACGAAACATACCTGAGAAGTTCAGAAAGAAAAGTTTGGGAAACGTAATTATATATCAGTATTGTTACTGTATAATTATAATGTTTTTCAAATACAATTATTTCCTATGCCTTATTTTTAGTATTATTTGCATACCAAGAAGCACTGAAGTTTTCATTCATTTTGTCAGTCATATTTTGGCGCCTTGTAATGTTTCTAGTGTTTAGTAATTATATATGATAAAACCCGAGAACGACCGAAAGGCGGAAATATGTCGCACGTGACCTACTTTCGCTTTGCTGCCACTTAGGTGTCCATTGTCAACAAAATCTGAGGATTATCTGTCAGTATGGGGGTGTAGATGGTAGGAAGATATAAAAAACGGGTTTTCCTTGAAGAAAAATCATTTCACTATGCAAATTTGTAAGCGATTTGCATCCTATCGACATTTTGACAGAGGAAATAGCGATTGAAGTGACAGGGGTAGTAGGAGTGAGTCCGGCCTTGTGGTATTTTAGGTACATAGCGAGCATATTTTTGACTCTACACAAGCGCCTGTGGTTTAAGTTTAAGTTTACTGTGCTTAACGCCACTTTTAATAGTATTTCAGTTATATCGTGGAAGTCAGTTTTCATTGGTGGAGGAAGTGGAAGTCCCATGGAGGATATCACTGACCTGATACAAGCACCGTAGACAAGAATCAAACTCTTAACTGTAGTGGTATTAGCTCCCGATTGCATAGTGGAACCTGTCTAATCTGACACACCAAGGGACCAGGGTAATGTGTCAGATTGTACAGGATGTCAGAATACTCAGGTTTTATTTTAGTTAACAGAAATACTTTGGAGACATACATTTTTAGCTCACCTTGCCAAAGGCAGTGTGAGCTTTTGCCATCACTTGGCATCCGTCGTCCGTTAACTTTTCACATTTTAATCTTCTCCTCTGAAACCCCTAGGCCAAATGAACTGAAACTTGGTAGGAAGCATCTATGGAATGTCTTCTATTAAGGTTGCTCATTTCATCCTGATCCATTAACAAACATGGCCACCACAGGCATTTCTTGTTTCTGATTGGCCGATTTTTAAAAATGTTCTCCTCTGAAACAGCTTTGCCAAATGATCCGAAACTTGATAGGAAGCATCTATGGAAGGTCCTTTATAAAGATTGCTCATTTCGACCCGATCTGTTAACAAACATGGCTGCCACAAGCGATTCTTATGAACCAAAATTTGGTGGGAAACACCTAGGGAAGGTTCTGTATTAAGTTTCCTCAAAGCAGAATGAAAGGTGAGCAACACAGGCTCAGGCCACTGAGCCTCTAGTTGTTGGATGTCACAGAATGTCGGAAACTCAGATTGCACAAGTTCCACTCTTTAGTGTTATGCTTGTCCTGGTATCTGATTCAGAGGGAACAGTTAGATACTGTATCATTAAAAGATCAGACATGAAATAGTACACTGTTGAAAGCGATTAGAACCACACTTGTTTCTGTTCTTTTCAGTAAAATTTGACAGTTGTTTTGAACTTATTAACATTGTCATTGATCGATAAACAAAAGTCTGATGGTGTCAAACCAAAGACTATAACATTGTTATTTGTTGCTTCTCTGCTAAGCACGCAGCATTAAAGAGAAAGAGAAAAGATTTATTGTCTCAAAATCAAGATAATGTGTCACAGTGGGTCGACATTTATATCTGCAGACAGTTGTTTCTGTGAGCTACCACTAAAAATCCGACTAATCGTGTTAGTCTAGTACAAAGTGGACATCATCTCATCTCATTGATAATTAACTTGTTCACGCCATGATATAGCTGTAAAATTGCTGAGTTGGCTTTAAGCAACAATCACTCACTCACTCACTCACTTAAAAAAATAAGTGGTTAGTTAATTTTTTAGGTGTTCTAATATACAATACTTGTGCACTGTCGAAGCATATAGGTAATATGTGTATGAGGCTTAGAAACGATCCTTTTCCCGCATTTCGTGCCGAATACACATATTTACCTATATGCTTCGACAGTGCACATGTATTGTATTTATCCTGCAATTTTAAATCGTAAATAGACGTTTACTGGACGATGATAAAACTATTTGAAATAATTTTGTGTATGTATTTGAAAACAATATGCCCCGATGTGGGCGGAGCTTACATTTGTATGTTCTATTTATAACTGACCAATATCCCAAAAAATATTGGGCAGGCTACAATTGGTCGGTAAATGCTGTCATTGCCAGATAAAATACATGATTGCACCAAATTAAGCTATCAAATTTATTGAATATCTAACTATAAATAGTTACAAAAACACCTAAGCACTACAAATTGACTGCCATATCTTCTAATGTGTAACCATATAGTAACAGTAATACACAAATCATTATGGACTAGAACTGACAATCTGGATTGACAGGATTGATAAGTAGTCACTTGTCTTATGCTGTCAGTTCTCCTTTGTCTCAATGTTGACCGTTGAATACAAGTTTGGCTGATTTTATCTTTTAATTTCCATGTTGCTAACAATAACATTTTTCGGGTATTCATGAGTAAATTTGTAACCATACAGTAACAGTAATACACAAATCGTTACGGACTGGAACTGACAATCTGGATTGACCGATCTTGAATACACGGTCTTATGCTGTCAGTTCTGCTTTGTCGCACATTTGGCTGTATATATCTTTTTTAACTATAACTCTTTTTGGGTATTCACGGGTAAAATAGTAAAGATCTGGACTGGGTTGTACAAAGCTCAATTAAATTTAAGTCTTAATTAAACCTTAAGTGTAAATTAATTTCATGTACATTTCAAGTCATTTTAAGTTCCAGTTTTAAAGTTATAATTGACACTTAAATTTAATTAAAGTTTGTGCAGCACAGTCTGGTTGAACGTTAATTTCTATATAATCCCAGTATTAGAAAACTAACTTCTCAATCCAAGTTTTTTGACAATTAAAATAAACCCTTGATAGCTTGGAATAGTGACTGTACCGAAGAAGTGAAATCGGACAAACCAATAACTGGACCTTATAAATAAAAAAAACCAATTTGTTTTATTTAAAAAAAACACAAACACATGGAAAAAAGAAAAATGCAATATAAAAAAAAATGAAACATTTTTTTTTTTTTTTTTTTTATTTTTTTTTTTTTTTTCTCAACTGCAAAATACATCAATGAAACATTTTAGATCGTTGTTTTTTTTTCAAATATTTTGTGATATTAAATTGTTTTGTTATTTTACAGACTCTTCTCACATCATTTGCCAAAGGTGATGCTTATGCTAATTTATCACCAGAATTACGACGAGCTTTTGACAAATGGTATGCAGAACAAATTCGTAGTGTTAAGCCAGATGAAGTCAGAAATATTCATGAAACATCTCCGGAGAAACAAGCAGAAACAATGCAACAAAACGAGCCTACATCTGTTTCATCAAGTATTCAGTCAGTAACATCATCACCTCAGTATCATTGTAAGACCAGAATGAGAACTTCGTTTGACCCAGAGCACGAGATTCCACGTCTTCAAAAATGGTTCCAGGACAATCAGCACCCGACGCGTGAACAGATGATACATTATTTAGAGGAACTAAATTCTCTTGATGCTAGAAAAGGAAGACGTCCACTAGACTTGACCAATATAATATATTGGTTCAAAAACGCAAGAGCAGCACACAGACGAGCTTCTCGTCAATACGACGGAGATGGTTCCTTTGATTTGGAGGAAGGACAGCGTGAGAGCAGCCCTAACGGTGATCACAGTTTGCCCTACCTGCCAAATAAAAATGCAGTGTACATGCTGCCATACCCTATCCATGGCCATTACCCTACTCCTGAAGAAGCAAGACTGTTCACTGAAAACTCCAGAGGACAGAATCAGAACATATCTAATGAAGACTCTAGAGAGCCATTTGATTTGTCACAATCTCGTAATTCTAGTCAGGATAAATCTCCTGTGGAAATTAAAACAGAAATTCCCTCACCAGTAAACAGGGAACCAGAAAACACACATCTCAAACAGGAAGCAGACGACAGTGAAAATAACAACAAGAGCAGTCCTGCAGTAAATGGTTGTAAATCAGTGGATTCAAGCCCATCACAAAATAATATAAACCATAGCAACGGAAGATCAGTCTCAGATTCAGAGGGAGAGGATTCAGAATTTGAAGATGATCAGTCAAACATTGGATCAGAATCTAGTCACGAAGCAGCAAATCTGTCAATCAAAAATAACATGGAAAATCAGGGTTACCTTAGCAATGGATTGGGGCATTTGCAAAAAACGTCAACAGGGCTTCATCAACCGTTACACATTCCCCATTTTCCACACCCATTAGCTATGCATTATTTCCCTATGAATACTCATTTTATGGCTCAACAAGCTGCTCGATACAATCAACAACAACAACAACAACAGACATCACCAATGTCAAGGTCAAGCTCATCTAGCAATACTCATCGCAAGAGACGAACCCGTGTATTCATTGATCCCATGTCAGAAATTCCCATATTGGAGAAATGGTTTGCGGAAGATACACATCCGTCGTCCTACATGATAGACAAATTTTGTGAGGAACTGAATCGCTCTGAATACAGGCAAAAATTTCCTAAGTTGGAACCTAAGAATATTCAGCTTTGGTTCAAGAATCATCGTGCTAAAGTGAAACGAATGCGTCTGTCGCAGGATTATGATCAGCCAGGGTTAGACTCAGATGATCAGAGTGATATCATTAAAAGAGAGATTCATTGATAATGATCATTATTTTTGTTAGCCATTATTTTGTTATTTCTTTATTATGATTCTTTTGTTGGATTTATAGTGCATTTTATAATAGGTGCTAAATTTTGACCTAATTTTTTTTAAATTAAAAATGTTCAGGGAATGAATATATGAATAATAATGTGTGTGGGTAAATTTAAGGTGCGGTCACATGATTCAATTTTCGGTCTGATTTTCCATCCGATTTTATTTTTGACGTGCCTTTGAGAAAAATCCTATTTTGTGAACACAAATGTCTGATGTCGAAAGTTGAATCGAAACGTCGTTTAAATTTCATACGAATCGTATTGTGTGAAGGGTGAAAGAAATTAAAAATTGTATCAAAATCGAATGGAAAGTCCGACTGTATGAACAGTTGATCATTAAACTTAAATGTGCCGCAAATTCAAAATCGTTCGGAAAGAGGACAGAAGATCACCTCATGTGACTAGACCTTAAGATGCAGTCTTCATAAGACATTGGCATGCTATTCTTTTCATGTCTGCATTTTTTTTCTTTCTTGGCAAAATTTAAATGACATTGTTCTGTTTACAAATATTTTTTATTTCCTAGCTATAGGTTTTTTTTTTTTTAAGTGCTATTTAACACTGGATGCTACGCAATCAAGGATGCCAAGCATCATTACATGTGTATAATTTTGTCATTTTTTTACTTTCTGTAAAAAAAAATTGATTTCAACTGCCATATTTAAATTGGATGTAGATTTTTACAGTGGTTGTGATTTGTGGTGCCAAAAAATGTACATTGCACCGATTTAGCAATAAACAGCATACAATTGATCTTTGTTGTGTTACAGTCAAAACTTTCTACCGATTTTAGTAGTACAAATTGGACAAGTATTTGTCGTATATTATTCTAACAATTACTACGATCGGACCATAGGTTTATTTTAAAATAAAAGTTTTGGCAAGAGGACGAATTACATTCAGACTTGTATACAATGGTAACCGTTTACGCAAAGGAAAAATGACCATATTAGGCAAGTGACCGCTTATTTCAAGATCGTCAGATCAAGACTTGTTGGTTCTGTTCTATACTGATTCACATATTACTGTTACCAGATGGTAATTATTTGAAAAAAAGGCAGTCATGTTGTAATCCTCCCACCATTTTTGTGATGATTTACGGTAGATTTTTTAATCAATCAATAATTAAATTACTGAAGTAGTATAACCATGTTTTAATAACACCTCGAAAGTTACTCATCAATGATTGTTTGAAGTCTAGAATGAAAAGTGACTGATATATTCTGGTGAACTAAATATGATGGGATAAACTTTGAAGGACGGTTGAGCATTTTACTTGGCTGACCGTTTTTTTTTAATTAAAATAACATGTAAATCAGGTCAGGAGGGTTTTAAAGTGACTGTTTGGTGACTATTAGGCAGGTTTTAAAGTGACTGTTTGGCAGGTTTGACTATATTCAAATTAAAGTGACTGTTTGGTGATGGTTAGGCAGGTTTGACTATTCAAATTCAATATAGCGAGTTTTGATTGTATATTCAATCTTTTTTTTATGTACATGTATTTAGCTATTGTTTTTCCACTGTCTCTTGAAATTGACATAATAATGATAAGCGTTGCCATTATGTAATATATTATTCTATCACTTATTGGAAATTTGTTTACATGTTTTATGTATTTGTATTTTTGTTAAACAAGGTACAATGTCAGTTTTTAATTTGGAACAACCCCCATCCACCCCTCCCATTCCCCTTCTACTGTATACCTAATACAATAATATTTGTCAACGTAGTATGCGCTGGTTTTTAACACTGATCTTTTCAATTAGAAAATGTTTTTTAAGGAAGTTATCACTTTTATATAGAGCAACGTCGGCAATTTTCGTCCGGAGGCAGTTTTCGTCCACTTTTTATTATCGCAGGATTTTTAAACATATTAAGCAAAGTTTCCGGTAAATGTGCACGAGCGCGTATGCAGTTGGCAACAAGGTACGTAAAGATGAAGTCTTGGTAATTTGTAATCCTTATACAAAAAGTTAGCAGCATATGAACATTGATATGTTTTTTTCGCCACGCGATAATGGCGTCTTACGATACATGTTAAAAAAGATACCCCCATTTCTCAACAGTCATTCGCTCATTTGATAAGTTCATTCACGCCAAACCACACAGGGTTCATCGATAGTATCCAACAGAATAAAACTTATATGAATACTTCCTGCTTAAGCACATCTTTATTAAATTTATTCGAGTTAGATACTATTTTCATTTCTCTCTACCATTCGTCTATTTTCGTCCAGTAAATGGAGTTGTATGTGCATTTCATTCACAAACTTTGAGTTTGATGCCATTGTTTACATCTAAAAATGACGTCACGGACAGGCAATAGACGACCGATTAAATGTTGCCATGTCGTTTTTTATATAAAGCCGGACATTTCTGTAAAAATAAAACAAAAATAAAAATGAGCTTTTTCTGAAGGGTTTATAGAAATAACACAAAGCTGGCCAACTCCCTTTCACATCACATAGAAAGAAAAATAAGAGAAGTATTAGATGATTCAATGATTTAATGAAATAGCTTCCACACCGGCAGTTAGATTTTATTATACTTTTTTATTTAACAAATTAATCGTTAAAACTTAACATTGATGGAAATGCGAAACAGACCGTTTGAATTTAACATTTTGGTAGTTTATTTAAAGTGGACGAAAATAGTCGAAGTGGACGAAAACTGCCAATTCATCATCAAGTTTTTAAAAGAAGTTCATGATTTGTGGAGGAAAAAGTTCAAACTTTTCAATAAAGGAACAAATTGCTTACTATCGATAGAAAATAAATATCAAAATATTGTATTACGTTTCATTCACTTATGACGTCATATTAGAAAACCCGTTAAGTGGACGAAAACTGCCGACGTTGCTCTAGATGGTTAACATTTTTTTTTTTTTTTTTTTTTAGATTATTAATTATTTTCATTTTTTTATACAAGAAAAATAATTATGTGACTTTTCCAGGAAGTAACACAATATTTGATTTTTGCTACTCCTGATTGAGGTTTGAATGCCAGAGTAGTTATACTACGATTATATTTACACCCCCACCGCTAGGCATCGAGGGGCATTATGTTTTGCTCATGTCCGTACATTTGTCGGTGTAAGCAAAAATTACAAAATATGTAACAATTAGCCTTTCTTATTTAAAAAGTAGTATTTCTAAAAATTATGAAAATTACTCCTTTTTTTATCACATCATTCCACAATCTTTGCAAAAGATTGAAATAAAATAGTGCTAGAAATTTGCTGAACAAAATCTATACATAAGTATTTTTAAAGTGTGGCCTGCTTGCATTGCAAACACTTTTCACCAACTAGGCTTTTTTTTTCAGAAAAAAATGAAAATAATGTGATATTTTTAGTAAAATTTCAATTAATCTTTTATATAAATTTATATCTGTTTTTTTTCCATTGGAATCTTATGAGAAAATAAAAGAAACCATTCCTAGTGTAAAAGCTGCTCAATCTAGCAAGGCTAAAAGTATTGACAAGGACTTAAAGTCTGCAGGGTATTTAGTTAATCTGGCTGAAGGTCATTCAAGCTTTTGCCATCAGATGGTGTTCGGCTGTTGGATTTTAAGGTCATGTACTGAAGCATATACAATGATTGTCATTGAACTATCTTATTAATGGTTTTAGAATTTAGTTTATAACTCACCTAACCAAGGGCTATGTGAGCTTTGGCCACCAGATAGCATCTATTGTTTTATCTTTTAACATTTATATTGTTTCTTTTTATATCGTTTGGACAATTTAATCCAATTCATTTTCAGAAATATATCTGACAAAATTCTTCAAAAGGCAAGCTGTCTACCTGTCATCTTTTAATAGGCAGGTTTTACCTGTTGTTTCTTGGCAATGAGTTCAGAGATGAAAGATTTCCTCTCGTTAAGGAATGAAATGCGTCAAAACTTGGTCCAAAGAGATAGAAAATAATAGTTCAGGAGCACTATATCCAGGGGTTTCCTCTTCTTTTTTTTTTCTCAGTGAACACTTTCATCTCTTAGAGTTTTTTAGTTTCCTTAACCACTGACTTTTTTCCGAAAAAAATCATGTTATCTAAAAGGACAACTAAGAAATTATCTCTTGTTTATATGCGAGCTTAAGCGAGCTCTTTATGGTATAAAATGTATACTTAGGATTTTTTAACAAACATGGCTGAACATATTGTCGAAGAAAAAAAAATTCTACGTTTTGTATTTGTTATTCGAGTTATCGTTCCTTACGTTTTGTAAACACCGGTTTCCGGGTAACACACTAACGCACTCAACTAATGGAGATCTTCTTAACATAAAGCGCTAAGGTGATCCTGAAGTCTCGTACCCTCTCTCGTAAGGAACGATAACTCGAATAAAGGAACGACAGCTCGATTGAATGAGACTAGATTCGGCCCTAAAAAAAGTCGTCCCCAATATATCTCGGCCCAAAAAATCTCGACACTTTTGATGAAATTGCCAGATAATTTTCAGATGCGCGAGCATTTAAGGCCGTGCCGGTTTCATATTAATCATTGATAAAAATATATATCATTATCACCCTTGTTTAAAATTACTGATGAAAATAATATACAGTTATCTCCCTTGTTTACAATATATAAATTACCTCCCTTTTTTAAAATTACTGATATATATAAACTACAGATATCTCCCTTCTTTATAATTACTGGGGAAAATGATATAATTATCACCCTTGTTTGAAATATATATAAATTATCTCCCTTGTTTCTTTTTGCTACTTTTAATATTTGAATTTTTTTTATATGAAATACACACCAAATAACAATTTTGTTTAAATTATGATATACTGGTATGTGTAAATCAAGACACAATTATTATTTTTTTAATTAGAATATTTCTTTATATTAATAAATTCTCTAAAACATTGAAATTAAAATTAAAAACATCTGTTAACGAGGTGAGCGATTGTAGGCCTCTGGATCCGATAAGAATTGAAATTTTATTTACAAGAGAGAAAAAATATTTAAAACTCGGGAACTGAAAATCTTAAAAGACATAAATTACAATGGACAGGTTACAAGATTTTCTCAGTCATATATGTAGGTTACTTGATAGTAGGTTATTTTTGTCATGCATAAGATTTCATGATTTTACATGCAAAAGGTGTAGTAAAATTAATTTGGAGTCTATTTTTTTGTTGGTTTCCTAATAGTTTGTATACACCAGTTAAATGTTGGCAGCTTTTATTTTTATTTTTCAACTTTTTAAAGAACCACCAAAATATATTACAAGTTTTGCAATCTGTTGAAATGACATGGTATATAGAGTATTTCATTAAAACATGATACAAACATAGTTTTGTCAGTTAAATATACAATCATTTTATCTAGGTTACCCGCATCATTAAGGCAGAACACTTTCATTTTTTTAATTATTTTATTTATTTTGACTTCTTTGGGCGTTTTTGGTTCATTTTTGGGAGGTGCCCTATAAAAAACATACCTCAGACATTGACTTATTTATAGAAGAGGTTGCTTTTACCTCCTTGATTAAGGCAGAGTACTTTCATTTTTTTTGGGCGGGGACTTCCTGGGTGTTTTTGGTTCATTTGGATGGAAGTGCCCTACAAAAAACATACCTCAGAGAGACTTTGACTTATTGATAGAAGTTTTTTATGTGAGATTTTCAGCAATATTTACCCAGATGTCTTTCAGTTGTAAATTGGCGATTAATAAGGTTTAAATATATATCATTATTTCTTCAGTGAATCTTGTTTCTATGGAAACATGAATCATCATCCGTCAATCATTCAACCAATGTCTTAAAATAGGAATTTAAAAAAAGTGGAGATCAAAATTTAAGTACGGTCAAACCTGTCCATGTAGTTACCTCTATTAAGCAGTCACCTGTATTAAAATGCCATCCTTTTCCTGTCATTAAAAATTTCATATGAATTGAACCTCTTTAAAGAGGTCACCTGTCATATAAGGCCACTTTTTCTTTGTCCTCATAATATGGGTTTGACTGTATAGTTTGGCGAAAGTGAAATAATTTTATGAATTTACATGTTATTCATGTATAATTAACAAGGTTATGAGAAGATCTAAAAAATAACTCTAAATGTACTGGTACATTGTGTATTAATCACAAAATAATTGTTAAAAAGGCTTAAGAAATGGTGTATCATGTGAAATTATAAATACGAAAATCTTTAGACTATATCCCAAATTTCTGCTGTTGGACTATTAGTCCCTGGGGGTATCATCCACCCAGTAGTCAGGAACTGACATGGTATATAAATAAGATATATTTTTTATCAAAATTTTCAGTTCCTAAATCATGTCATTAATATTAAAACTAAGGTTCTCCTTATCCTATTTTGGCTATCATGTTTAGACCCTTTGGTTTTATTAACTATCTTGTTTAGGCCCTTTGGTTTTATTGCTCCCTCTTTGGGAGCAATACAACCAAAGGGCCTAAACATTATTTGGCTTTCCAATCTTTTGGTGTTGAGCATACCTGATCAAGGTTTTTCCAGAAACGTGTCACATTAAATTTGAGATCTACATGGTTTTTAAACTGAAACAGTAGATAAGCTAAAAATATCATTAAAACAATCCTGATTGTTCATGTTTCCATGGGAACATATTGAGAAAGCTGTCCATTAGTAAAGCTTGGCTCTACTGTGTTCAACGTATACATTAGTGCTGTCATAGTGTATGTATATAAATATATATAAGTATCAAATCATTCATTTATGTCTATACAATGTCAATTTCATTTGTAAATTTCATTCATGATGTAAGAACAGGTAAATATTAACGTCAGTTGTTGAAAAAAATAAACACTTGTCCTGTTATTTATAGATAATATATTAATATTACTCGACTAATACACGCGACGTGTGGATTTAGAATCCATTAATACGCATGGATTAACTCAATTGTATATGCTTATTTTTATTTTATTGTTATTATTTATTTAATATTTTTGAAATTTAATATGAGTTTTCTAAATACATTTGTGCAGACATGCTCAGAGTGTTTCTGAGTGCTGGAATAATGCATTTTTTTGTTGTTGCAGCTGGCAATAAGTTGAACTCATTAGAAATGAGGTAAAGATGTGTTCTGTCTATATATATATATCACTAGAATATGTACAAGTCTATCTATAATTGTTGATGTGAAAAAATAGTATACAAGAATTGGAGGTTATTTATAAAAAATATGGATGAGATTTATAAGAGGTCACCTTTCTTATAAGGTGACTTTTTCTTTGTCCTAAAGGTGACCTCTTAATACAGGTTGAACTGTATTACAGTTTTAAGTTAAATTGAGTTCTTTTAAAGATGTGTTTATTTTGAGATAATTGTATAGTTGCATATAGGAGGCAAATGCTAATAATTTATGCTTCTTTGAGCAGTAAGCCCCACTGATATTTAATACTTTGCTATAAAAACTTTAAACTACAAATTTTGTACTTTAAACTATGAGTTTTGTACTTTAATCTACAAGTTTTGTACTTTAAACTACAAGTTTTGTACTTTAATTTATGAGTTTTGTACTTTTAAAACTATGAGTTTTCTACTTGAACTCGAAAAAAAAAAAACCAGGTAAATCAGAGCAGTGTATACAAGATATAGTTTTGTTATTGAACTATAAAAAAAAACAAGATGAGAGATTTGTATACAATATATATATATAGAGTGTTCTGATTGGTTAACATTGGCATTTTATGACTAGATGAAATGTACATAACAGATAATAACAAATGATTTTTTATTTTTACATGATTTTTAGCAAGTTTATCTGTTCAATGTTTCAAAATTTATTTTAAAATTCTTAAGAACAGGATGTATTGATTGATTGATTTCTTGGTGTTTAACACCAACTTCAACATTATTTCAGTTGAACAAATTTTATATCTTGACATAAGGTTAGGAGTTACAGTACATATATAATACATATAATACTTTTTGTAAAATCCCAAAATAATTTTAGGGCACAGTGTAAATATCAGTGTGGTTTATATAAACACCTTATGTACTTTCCACATCCACATTTTATACATTCCTTTTGTGTATTCTGTTTACAGGTCAAGTACTTATTTTCCAGTTTTATTTTATTCTAATATGTCATGTCCTAATATTTTATTTTACATATACTACGCATGAAAAATCATCCGGTATTAGAGTGGAACTTGTGCAATCAGACACCTGAGTTTTCTGACATCCTGTAACAAAAATTTATGATCCCAAAGTATTTCTCTGAACAGAATATGCCTATTTGCTTCTTTTACTGAAAACTGATGTTTACGAAGGCATAAATGGAGTAAAACACAATATTATGCTTTAAGGGTCACATATACGTCCGTCAACTTCCTGTCCCATTCAACGGAGTAAGCCGTGAATTTTATCCCTGGTCCAGTCAAACAAAGAAATATAAAATTGATTTTTTTCTTCTACGCTTAGTACGCAACATTCAAGAGCAAGAACAGAGACTTGTTGACTGAGGAATCTTGATAATGTGTCAGAGTGACATGTCTACCTGCTGACTGTTGTTTCAGTGAGCTAGATTTTTATTAAAAATCCAATTCTGCATATTGGTCTAGAACAAAACAGATATCATCATCTAATTTAAAAAACCAACTTGTTCTGACCATGATATTTCTGATATATTGCTCACTAGGCATTCACTGTCTGCTGTACCATCCAGCAAGACTTTCGTATTTTAATCACATTTGAACTGGTAATGCATGCACCTTTAATGTCATGTGTCGGCTCTAATTCAGTATTTATAGGAATAACTTGGCTCTAATTCAGTATTTATAGGAATAACTTGGCTCTAATTCAGTACTTATAGGAATAACTCTATAACTTTACTCAGACTTCACCTTCAGCCCATTCTCAGCACAACAAATCAATAATTGTGTATCATGTATGAATCTGTAAACAGAATACACTCGTGATATTTGTTGTTTATTATTTATAGTAGTAGGTGCTGCTTTTATGGTATACATTGTCTTTTTTTCTTCCCCCCCCCCTTTTTTTTTGACTGTCATGTTTAAACTTAGAATACATTTGCAATAATTATTTGTTGTCTAATACTCTGTACAGCAATTTTTAGTATTTTTTTGAAAACGTTATTTGTTTTTTTTTGTCTTGCAATAATTTATGTTGACAATTAGATGATTATATTTTAAATTAACTTTATTGTTGAAAATAATATATGAATGAAATTATAATATCTGTCAGTGTTCCTTAAACTTAGGTTTAACACATAAATTGGTTTATATTATATTTTTAAATCAGGGGTTATTCCATTAGAAATTATAAGGTGGGATAGGAAGGGATTATTCCATTAGAAATTCTATGGTGGGGTGGGAAGGGATATTCATTTAAAAAGTCTGTGTTGGGGTAGGAAGGGATATTCATTTAAAAAGTCTGTGTTGGGGTAGGAAGGGATATTCATTTAAAAAGTCTTTGTTGGGGTAGGAAGGGATATCGTTATTACGTGGGTTGTCATTGATTTTGTGTTCATTAAATGAAGTAGCAAAAAAAAACAACAACAACAAAAGCCAGGAGAGAAAGTCTATTGGTTATGAGTGAGTCTTTGAACTCCCTTCACCCCCTCTTTAGCCTTTGTAATGGAATAACCCTTAAAGGTAATTTAATAAAATTCAATCATATTTTTTGTTATGCAGGTGGCAATATAAATATAACAGCAATACTTTTTTTTTTATTAAATTAGTAATGGTTAGAATTGAAATATTTTGGGTTGTCAACCAGTTTTTTATGTAAGAACTATAAACTCAATGATGTTTAGTTCTGACTTGTATATTTTTTTTCACAGAAATTCATAATTGAACATTATTTTCTTGCGCAGTATGAATTTGGATTATTGCAATATGTTATTACAAAATGACAATTTTCTACGAATGTTATTCACAGAATGTTGAAAAATGGATTGTATTGTAAAAAAAATTATAAAAAAGATAATTATTACAATGCTACTCATTTGAAAATCATATTTTTGAAAGATATGTGGCTTTTACAGCAACCTTGAATCTATTTATAGATAAATTTTGTTCTATATTTAGTAGCTGAAATTTAATGATGATATATTACTAAAAGCAATAAAGATTTTGATAAACTACTCATTGTTAGTGAATTTTTATACAAATAATTAATTATATTTTACTTTTTTTTCTTTAAATATACAATAAATTTTGATAAAAATGTAATAAATAAAATGGATGAAACAGCATGTTTCCTATATTTGTGAGAATCAGTAGCCAGCTATCTCCCTGAGGCAAGATAATAAACTAGCACCCATTGTTCTGTCCCATACAGGTCTAAGGTAGACAACTCTAATATTTCTCGTATACATCTTATAATAATTTACATCACAAGAACTTTTCATTTTTTTCCATGATCAAACAGGGTTCTGAGCTGCACAATCAGGGTCCAGTCACTAATGTATTTTTAGAAAACGTTTGAATTTGTTGATTGGGTAATATGATTTGTTCTCTTCCCACGGTCATGGGACAACATAAAAAAAGATTAATATTTGAGCAGAAAATGCTTATGATATCAAATTCTTTCAATTGAATTAAAATTAGACGGTTTTTGTAATTTTTTATTTTATTATTGTTCATCTGACGAGATCCTGTATGGGGTCATGTCAGGGTTCATATTTTCAACCGACCAGTCAGAAATTATCCTACCATTTAGGACACAGAGTACATGACAAGAGCTGTTGTCTGATTGGTCAAATTAGTATCTGTCTTTAATATGATTGGTCGGTAAAAGATAGTTGAAAGGATACCTAACATGATCCCAAACAAGATATAGTTAGA